>CAVLGL010000083.1:4965000-6165000 GCA_963668995.1 Parnassius mnemosyne
TCGATTAAGAAACAAAATGCAGATTCGTCACCGTTGGTCACTAAAATAGAATGTCTCGTTTCCAGTAAAAAGCGTCTCCGGTTCTCTACACTCAACATACGAAACACAGCAGCATTAGGCTACTATTTTACGCTGGTATTCTGTGAGAGCGTGGTGCTACCCCGATCGAGCCGACCCATTCGTGCTACAACTTAATATAGTTGTTGCGTGGCTCTACCACATATAAATATTTATAATACTAGCTGTCCCCCGCGACTTCGCCCGCGTGAAATTTACTACGTTTTCATGGGTTTTCATTTTTTGCGCGGGACCCTAATTCTTTTTCTAAAATAAAAGTATCCATAGTTATAACATCAGCTTCTGCCAGTGAGTCCCGTCAAAACCGGTTCAGCCGTTTCAGAGATTAGCCGGAACAAAGAAACAGACAGACAGAAAAAAAATAATGTTTTTATTAGTACCGTATATACTTTCATATGCATTTAGTAAAAAGCTGTTATTTTAACATTACAAACAGACACTTCAATTTTATTTATTTGTATGTATATGTGTATGCTCAGGACCGTGCTTTGTGGCATTCTTTGGGGGAGGCCTATGTTCAGCAGTGGACTTGTGAAGGGCTGTAATGATGATGATGATGATGATGAGATAAATCTATACATATAATAAATCAGTAGAAAAGTCGTGTCTGTAATTGTAATATATATAGATATGTATAGACAAAACAAGTCCAGGGAACTAAATATAGGGTTCTGAAGTCAAATCAGTGGTTTTTAGATTTTTTTTTGTCTGTCTATGTATTCCGAATTCACACTACTGGACCGATTTACATGAAACTTTGAATGTAGATATTTAGTAACCCGGGGCAACTTCTTTATCTGATTACGAAACTTCAAAAAAGAAGGTTAAGTATTTTCCTTCCTTTAGATATACATTTTTTATTATATCTTAGTTTAGACGAGATGACGGGTGTTTTTCAAATAAATACTATATTTTTATAAATAAAGTTTAAAATATAGCTATAACCTTCGTAAAATAATTTGGAACTACACCGATTTAGTTAACGAAACAGCGCGATCTATCATCAAATGTAAAAGTAGTATATTTTGCCTTCAGTTACTAATAAATTAAATAATTAACTTTTAGAATTCAAAAAAAAAATATCTTTGACAGACATAGAGAGACAGACACCGAGGTGACTCAAAAAGTGGAGATCTAGAAGTGATGAATTTTGCTAAATTTGGCACTAAACAGTATTTAATGATGTTCCAGAATCTAAACTCACGGGTAGAAAGCTAGTTGCATAAAATATTTCAAATTTGTTTTTTTTTTATAGTATATGAGTGATAAATGAGCCACACAGTCCACCTGTTGGTAATTAGATGTCTAATTTACATTTGTCCTCCATTAAGAAACAAAATGTAGATTCGTTGTGAGGACTGTTAAAAAAAAAACAACCAATTACCTCACGGCACAAGCCTTCAATTTATCCTAAGAGGATTTCAGAACAGGACCCGACGCTATCTATGCCTCCCTGCGTGTAAAGCACGATCGCGGAAAAGGATTTTTTATTGCTTTGTATTTTTAAACTTAATACCCATGATAAAGAGTTTTATTTCTATTGCAACTAAGATAGTTTAAGGACCTTTTTTGAACAGTGTTGGTGATTCGAAAACAGAGTTTATTCTCAAGTGATTAAAGTACGTATTTGTATGAATTAAAATAATTTGAAATTTTTTATGCTCCACGATCACGCCATAGATATGAACTTCAAATGTCCTTGAGTCAGATTTTTAACTTCTTTGATATAATGCAAGTATCCTCATGATGTTATGTTAGTCCGCGCTTATATATATATATTACCTGGCCAGGCAGACGTTGTTCTGCCCTTTCCGATGATCCTTTGTGCTATAAAAAATCTTCTTTCAATCAATCTCTCAAGTTGGACCAAAATGAACACAGTGTGCAAAATTTCATTGAAATCAGTTCAGTAGTTTAGGAGTCCATCGCGGACAAACAACGTGACACGTAATTTTTATATATAAACAAACAAATTTGACAGCATCTTTCAAAAATTTATCACAACTCTTTTAATTAATATTGCTCTTTAAGCTACAGTAACCTAATGGCAAGGTGCGGACCGCGAACTCAAAGGTGATGAATTCTGCCATTCGTCTACTGGTGTGAACTACTCCTAGCATTTTAAGCTTGCCAGGAAAGGTTAAAGGGAATATTAATAATAGTAAGTTTTTAAAGAGCTCTTATCGCAATTACATTACAGAAACAGGAACTTTTTTATTCAATAGTGATTATAAATAATACTTATAGAAAGTCACTCTCTTGTTTAATTACCACTGGTTTGAAAAAATCCTCTGTCCTGGGAAGAACCAGAAAGAAACCCGGCGAGATTTAAAAAAAAAACAGCTTACAATTACGTATGGTACACAATTAACAACACAAAACAAATTAGAAATAAAAATTACATATACATAAACACTTACGCCTGTCACCCAGAGGGGTAGGCAGTGACTACGGACTTCCATTTGGCGCGATCCTGACACCCCTCTCTCGCCTCCTTTACATCCATATACCTCACATGCTCGTCGGTTAACGGTACTCATAATCTGGTCCATTTTCAATATATCGCCAATTTGGTCGAACCTTCATCTAGGGTATTCCTTCCCGACGCTGCCATTCACATCATCCATAAATCCTTTAATATTATAATATATAATAACCCTTTTATATAAACTTAGTTTAATAAAGTTTTTGAAATTTGAGCAGATCAAATTTTGCATATTTTCTGGGATTTTGTTACTTGCATATATAAATTAAGCGACGTTTGTTGTTTTAATATATTTTATATTTAAGACAAGTAATTGCCTTACTTACTGAGAGGCCAATTGACACCGCAAAGAAGCGAACCTCAATTTTTCAAAAAATTACCGGAGAGCAAGAAAACATTTATTATTTTCCCGATTACTAGCTTTTTTTCATCAGAAAATTAAATATATTAGACTTAATGGAAAACTACAAATAAGATTAATTTTTTCTTCTTTTGCGACGTTAGCGACGAATTACAGCCTCGTTGCGTGTTCTCTAAGTGATACGATAACAGAAACGTACCAGACACACCTGCATACAGAGACACAGCGCAGACTGCGCACGTGCGTCTAAACTTAGTGCGGCGATTAAATTAAAATTACGGTAGAGGGCATTGGCTTTGCCGTGTCGATGACTTTCTTTACTCTGTGTACACAGTAGCATCTGTATGGTTGTGTGGAAATACTATTATCGAGAATACTGCACAATGTTAAACAGATACACTGTTGGATTTTAAGACACAATGAGCAAGGAATTACTGTGATTACCAATAGAATTTTACAAAGAAGTCAGATTATACTCAACCAAATCTAAGAAATACCTTTTGACGTTTCACATTATTATTATTTCACTATAACTTTGTGAAAATTACCTTTTACGTATATCCAAAGAATTGTGAAGTCATCTTTATTTCATTACAACATGTAATTCTTTATAAATAGCTTAAATTAGATCTTTCAAACAAAGCGACATATAAAATATATAACCAGGTTTTTATGCTCGACGTTGTTTTAATGATAGGTAGTTCAAATAACTTACCATAATGTTTTGATGATTTTTTTTATAGGATAAGGGTGACAAACGAGCACACAGTCCACCTGATGGTAAGTGGTGTTGCTGCGGCCCATAGACATCTACATCTATCCTCGTTTGCGAATCAAAATGCAGATGCGTTGCCACCCGTGAGGACTAAGATGGAATGCCTCATTCCCAGTAAAAAGGGCCTCCGGCCACTTGCACTCACCAAGCGAAACGCAGAGGTAAACCTCTACTTCACGCTGGTATTCTGTGAGGTCGTGGTACCACCCGCGGGGAAGGACCACGCTCTCACAGAATACCAGTGTAAAATAACAGCTTAACACTGCTGTGTTTCGTACGGTGAGTATAGAGAACCGGAGACTTTTTTTACTGGAAAAGAGGCATTCCATCTTAGTCCTCACGGGTGACAACGCATCTGCATTTTGATTCTTTATTGAGGATAGATGTAGATGTCTATGTTTCACAGCAACCACTTACCATCAGGTGGGCTGTATGCTCGTTTGTCACCCTATCCTAAAAAAGAAAGAAAAAAAAACACTCAAGAACCATCTGATACAAAAAATGACAAACGCAAAATAGTTATTTAGACATGAATGCAAATCATAACATTTTTACGAGAAATTAAATACATAACCAATTGGAACAACCTTAATACATTGATGAAACATAGCTAAACGCCAACCACAATGTGCCGCAGACATGGACAGATGACACGTGCCCGTCAGCAAATGTGGACGCCTCATAATTTACCACGTGTCATTTTGTTTTTTGAGATAACTGTATCCTACTTTATATTGGTATTAATCTAGATAAAACTGTAAATAATTACCAACTCTAAAGAATCGATATCGATATCTCTTAAAAATCGAATAGAGATAGTGATACATTTTACTCATTTGTTTGGTACTGGGAAGCTATACATAATTCCTGGCTGGATAAATGATAAATTTAAAAATGGAACAAATGTTATTACGAATATTTTATTCGGGAAATGCCGTTTCTCGATAATCTGGCGGGATTTCGTTCGAAGCTTACTCCGGTACGTCGACGACCCGTGTTGCTTTATGGACGCTTACTTCCAATAACAATAATCTATGCTCACAGTAATGGAGCTCAGACGACGTGATTTTAGCGCTATGATTTATTATGACTATAAAAAGGTTCAAAGCCCCAATAACGATTTGAAGATTTCGCGACTAACTTTGGTGAGTCAGCTTGTTAACGAGCAACAGTTTTAATATCGATATGCTGATTTCAGAAGAGGACGTGGTGTTCGATATCGCGTAGCCCCGTATTCACCAAGTTATTATAGGGAGATTGTATTTTTATAAGGATTTGTAGGTAATGCAAAGGTTTTCTTGCGTATATATTGTTGTTATCCCATCTATTGTTACAATTAAATTACACATTTTTTTTTTCATTGAAGAAGAGGCAAATGAGCATACAGGCTTACCTGTTGGTGATTACCTATATATAACAAAAACTTTACACACATGTTTGCTTTACAGGACGGCGGAAATCGAGTAAAGTGTGCAAAAGATCTGCAGAATTTAAAATTAAAAATTTTGTACAACCGACTTCAATATAAATTATTAAGAATAACTCAAAACCTATTGGTTAGACCTTGATCAAATTTATATGGGACCACATGAGAAGTACCATCTTTCAAATAAAAAAGAATCATCTAAATCAATTCATCCAGAAAATACAGTCAAATTGAGTACCACCTCCTTTTTGAAGTAGGTAGAAAAGGATAATTTTACGCACAAAATTGAAAACATTTCTCGTTTTGGCCGCAATAAATTGTTTCCTTTCCGCCTAGTAGCGGTGTTTTTCACGCTACCCTCACCTGACCGATGTGTTTCCTCCCCTGCTTAACTTATCTACTTTATTGCTCCACTGTCCCCAAATCGTTTATCGCTCTCCAGGGAGCCGGTGATACGCACTTTGGAAAATACGCAGCGCTTATGACAGAACATAATTTTATATTTAAAAAAAAAAGGAAGTCATCTAATAGTAATATTGCATCTCATTTAGGTTGCTTGTCAGCTCGCAAAGTCACGGGGGGAACTTAAAAATAAGTTAAAGTAAACATGATAAAATCCGTATAATTTATAATAATTATAAATATATTAATATATTTAATTTTTATACAATGTGTAGTGTTCGTGTAAATATAATATATCATTAAAAGTTAAAAAGTTAAAGTTACAGCATATATACATCCCACTGTTGGGCACAGACCTCTCATATCTTCATCATAGGGTTTTAGGGCAAGAAAGTATCCGCTGCGCTGCCCCAGAGCGTGTTGGCGAACTTCACATGTCTTCGAAATATTTTTCTTCTAATTTCTCAAACCTGCAGGTTTCCTCAGGATGTGTTCCTTCACCGCCGAGCACCCGGTAAATCAGCACTTAAAATTGCCATTAACAATTACATTGGTGCCGGCGGGGATCAAACCCAGGTTGCGTACTGTGAAATTAACATAGGCAGTATAGTATTTTACGCAGGTGGAACCGCGAGGCGCAGCTAGTGTTTTGTTATAAAGAATAAGTATAGAACAAGCATGATATTTTAAAAGCTTGCGATGTAATTTTTTACGGGTATTATTGCGTATTTTTCACTAATTCTATATTCGACGACTACGGCTCCGTGGCGTAGTGGCTTAGCAATGAGTTGTTGCGATGGGGGCCGCGGGTCCGAAGCCCGCACGGAACAAGTATTTATATGGCCTACAAATAGTTGTTACGGGTCTGGATGTTTGTCGTCGTGCAATTTATGTTTGTAAACTGTCTCCACGATACAGGAGAAAATTTTAAAGAAATTAGGTAAATTAGATTCCCAGCGTTTCCCGTACTTTACAGCATCCATGGTCACGTCGTTATATTTAGTTAGCTCGCGATCTTTCGCACAGTCATATTTTATCGACAATCTATTTTAGGGCATAAAAGCTGCTATTAATGTTATATAGCCTAGGTTTAAAGGTACATTAAAGCTGAAGTGAATTCCGCGTGGTAACAATATGGTATGCGGAAACAATTTCGCGCGATTCGCTCGCCGGCTGAACTATTCAAACTGATGCAAATTCCCGCGTATTTATCCCTAGGAACTATATTTCGATTTCTAAAAATAAGTTTTGATATCGTTAGTATTTACTAAATAATCTCTTTGATTTCTTGTATTTACTCGAACACTACACATTGAATAAAACTATTTTTACGGATGTTTATCGCGTTTAATTTTACTACAATTTTTACGGATTTTATTGAACGTGGTAGAGCCATGCTGCAGCTATATAAGCAGCCTTTTTTCAAGACGTCCCTGATTTGGTCTAGAAACGTCCGCCTAGGTCTACCCCTTCCAACACTTTCATTCACACTCCTTATACATTTTTTTCGTCAATCGTTCTTTATTCATTTTCTCGACATGGCCAAACCATCTCAGCATACATTTCTCAATTTTTGTCACTAGGTACATCTTCTTTCAGACCATAACGTTTCCTTATCTCACCATTTCTTATCCTGTCACTCAGTTTAACTCCTATCATACTTCTTAACGCTCTCATCTCAACTGCATTTATTCTGCTTTCATGTTTCTTCTGCCATACCCATATTTCACAGAATACCAGCGTAAAATGGCAGCTTAATGATGCTGTGTTTCATATGGTAAGTGTAGAGAACCCATTTTACTGGAAACGAGGCATTCCACCTTTGTCCTCAGGGGTGAAAACTCCTCCGCAATTTGAAAATATAGATGTTTATGAGCTACCATCAGGTGAACTGGGTGCTCGTTTGTCACCCCTATACTACAGGGTTATTTATCAATAACAGGCCAAATTGGCAGAGAAGGTTCAGAATAAGTATATAGGCAAATGGTGAATAAAAATTAAGGCAGAGAAGGTTCAGAATAAGTATATATTGTGAATAAAAATTAATTAATAAAATCTCAAATATTCTCTCCTTTTTATCCTTTAAATTCAAATTGTGTTGTAATGCATTACTTTAATTGATATTAATGCGGACTCACACATTCTTAGGGATCGGTCGGTAGGCAAAATTGTTTTTGCCCATAAATCACATTCAATTTGGCATAATTTCAAATAAAAGTAGAAATCTTACTTACTCGTATTTTTAAAAACTGCAATAACGGTATTTTCAATTTAAGTTTAAAATTTGGCTATTTTTTGAAAAATAACCCGTATAGAAAAATATTTTTTTCAATCCCACAAAAAGAAAACTCCACATCCATCACCTCACTGTGTGAAATTTCATCACTATCGGTTTAGCCATTACAAAGATTAGCCTAGACAGACAGACACACATTTTACAAATGATTATTCATGTCAATAAACCCCCGAGCTCGATAAAAAGCATACATTTCGACATTACAGATAGATACTTCAATTTTATTTATATGTATAGATGTATTCAAATATCCCAGTTCATAATTTCGGTATAAATTAATTCAGATTATGTAATAAGCATCTGATTTGTACGTGAGATGTATAAGAGATTATAGAACGAGTCTATAATGCAAATGAGCACGATCTTGTAAGTTTTAACAACATGTAAATTAGCGTTTACTGCGAGTGTGCTCCATAGAATACTATATTATAGTATTCTATAGTGTGATCAGATAGATATCTGTTGAGAATTTCGTATGCATAAGAATATTATGTCATATTTGAATTTTGTATTTTTACGTGGCAGAATGACTTTATCAATGTTTTGTTTTCGACGATAAACCGTGTCGTGGCGCTGTAAGTATATTCACTAACCCATATCGTTCCCTGGATGTCGTAAGAGGTGACAGAAGGAAACAAGCCAAGAGATGGGCACCAGCAGCTTTCTGATAACAAAGCAATTAAAAAAACTATCTTTGCCAACTTACACGCAAGGCATAGCAGCTATGATTAAATCCATAAGGCAATCTATGAGAGAGATTCATGTTCAGCTGCGAACTTTTATAGGCTGAAATGTCACATTAATGAGACCACTCACTAGATAGAGTGACGACCTGTTAAGACATGCAGGAAGTCGATGGATGCAGGTGGCTCAGGACCGTGCTTTGTGGCATTCCTTGGGGGAGGCCTATGTTCAGAAATCGACTGTAGTGAATGATGATGAATGTCACGTGGGCTGTAGTGAATGACGGCTCCGTGGCGCAGTGGCTTAGCAATCAGTTGCAGCGCTATTGACCGCGGGTTGGAATCCCGCATGGAACAAGTATTTGTAGGGCCTACAAATAATTGTTCTGGGTCTGGATGTTTGTCCTTGTGAAATCTATGTATGTAAACTGCCCCCGCGATACAGGAGAAAATCCTAGTAACGTATTTTAATTAATAAAAAAATTATGATGAATGTATGACATTCATCATAATTTTTTTATCCCCGCCTCAGGCATTGAGAACTTTCTTTACAGGTGATTGGTAATTGCGCCCATACAATCGATTCGTTTGCCAAATAGCTAATACCTCAAATAAATGTTAAAATGGTCTAGACATGAATTGATTTGACATTCCAATTTTATTTTATACAATTAAATATTTTCTTTTTCTTTCTATACAGTTACGTGATTCGATATTCAAACATTTTTATTTATTTATATGAAATGTAATAAGCGTGTGAAATACATATTGTATATTATATGTAACATGTATGTATAACATACGCGGTATTTATGTATGTATAGAATAGAATAGAATATTTTTTATTCCATATACATTACATGTGTAATTCTTATTGAAAGTCATTTTTTACTTTACCACTGTATATTTGTATATATGTACTATTTTTTTATATGGGTATGTGAACACTTTATATAAGTACCTAATCCTAAGGTGTTTCGCACCTGCCAACAATTATCTATGGCACTAACCCTGGGGTTGACTGACAGAAATTGCTACATGGCTGTAAGTCCGCCCTAAGTACCCTAAGATTTAAGGTGTTACATGTAAACTTTATAAATAAAAATAAAATATACCAATATACATAGACAAAAAGGATATAAATACCTAAGTAGATACGATATGTTTGTGTTTTAATTATATAAATAAAAATGCCCCATAGTATACAACTTTCCATGCAGTACAAGTCGTGGCACGTAAGTCTAGCGCTGAACGAAACGTGGAGGGGACGCGCACGAATGCGACTAGAGAGCCAATCAGCGCGTCCGAACGATATGCACGAGCCAATCAGCGCGACTTATGTGCAATAAGCCAATCAGCGCTACTTCCCGCGTCACCGCTAGACTTTCGTGCCGTTACTTATAACTGCGTAAGGAAATCCACTACCCCATATCACCTGTAGGTGTCATAAGTGGCAACAGAGGGAAACAGAAACAGAAGATGGGCAGCAGCATTTTTCTGATAACAACTCGAAAATAATTAAAAACTGCGGTAGCATCTATGGCAAATATCCAATAATCCAAAAAATGTCAATATGACGCAATCTATGGTGGAGACCTATATTCATCAGTGGACTTTGATAGGCTTTGATTGTAATAGTATGAAATAAAATTACAGAATCCAAAAAGACAGTACAAGATATTGACATGAGAATAGATAGGTGATAACAAGCTTCTAGCCTTCTTCTTTATTTTACCTATTTTAAAACAATGCTTGATTACTATGCACTTGATGGTAAGTGTTTTTTTTTTATATAGTAAGATTGACAAACGAGCACACAGTCCACCTGATGGTAAGTGGATGCTGTGACACATAGATATCTACATTAATCTTCGATTAAAAATGAAAATAAAGATCTTTTGACACCCTTACGAAGAAATTCCTCTTTTCCAGTAAAAACGGTCTGCAGTTCTCTACACTCACCATATGAAACACAGTAGCATTAAGCTGCTATTCCACGCTGGTATTATGTGAGAGCGTGGATTTTCCTCGGTCGAGCCGACCCATTATACAATTATCATTTATCATATAGCTGCAGCATAGCTCTACTACATATAAAATCGTAATGAAATGGTAACCGTAACAAAAGCCTCCTAATCAAGGAGAGAGTGAATACTCTCTCCTTGATGATTCTCCTACAATCGGGGTGATTGTAGTCGGGTAGTTTTTATGTTAACTTGCCGTGCGTATTTAAACCTAATGGCAGGGTGCGGACCGCGAACTCTAAAAGTCGTAGGATTGAATCCGCTATTCGTTTTTTTTTTAACTGGCTTTACGGCTCTGGGTCCTAGCCCTTCTGAGCCTGTCCGCCATTCGACTACTGTCATGGACCACTCCTAACACAAGCATTTTAAGCTTACCATGAGCGATTAAAGGGCATATTAGTAATGTTAGTAGCCAGCTTGCTACCACGGATAAAACAACTGCGACCAGTTTAATGATTATTCTACGAATAAAGCAATTCCCCTCAAACTAAATGGAACACTATTTGAACACTTCGCTGTTCCATTAACAATCTCTGTTATTAATCAAAGTAAACACGGGGTATCGTTCAATACAGCCCATAGTATTTTAGACCGCGTATCGGCAGGCTTAAAGCGGTTGCACGTGTAAGTTAAATTGAAAGTACAGTGGCTCTCAAACTTCAACGAAAAATATAATGAAATGAAATGATTGTGTGTAATAAGAATTAACGGGATTGTTAAAACATTATATTAAATCTAATAAAGCTATTAATTTTAAGAAATGTAAATTACATAATTTAATTAATTCTTAAAAAACTGAAACGTAAATTTATCACGTTACAACATTCTTATGACTGTATTGTATCCCATGAGCATTACCCAATAGCCTAGCTAGCAAGTTACCTATTGTATTTTAAAGTTACATATACCTGTTAAAATTTTGTATTATCATAATATTTCGTAGTGCATACATCTTTAATTTCACCCTCAAGAAATCCTAATCGAATTCTATAAAAGTAATCGAACCTATTATTTAGGTACAAGACTCATAATTAAAGTCTACTTTTAAATCGATTCAATCCCCGTCGGCAAAAACGAAACTGTTACTTACAATATTAGGTGCTTATTTACCATATTATTGGTGTTGAAGGAAAACATCGTGAGGAAACCTGTGTCTGAGGAACAAAATAAATAAGTTAGCAAACACGTACACGAGCAACGTGACAGACTAATCGGTCAAGAGCACTCACTATATAGCTTGTAATTTTAATTTTTTACCTTACCTTAAATATCAAATAAAAGTGGGTTGATTTATAAGGTAGTTTTCTTTTTATCTTATAATGCTATATTATAATAACAAAATTGTACAACCGGCGCGTGATGTTATATGCATCTGAAATGTGATTTTTCACTGATATCCATATGAAAAAGCTCAAGGTCGCTGAGCGAGCTACAGAGAGGGCTATGCTCGAAGTTTTTGATAGATTTCGTAATGATAACTCTGGATATCCGTAGTTAATGTATCCAGAGTTACTGACAAAGCCAACGGATCAGTAAACTAAAATAGCAATGGAAATAGTATGAAAATTTGTTTTTCAGAAGATTAAACGCTTTTCAGGAGAGAAAAAATATCTCAAACTTACAAAACCGCTAAATAACCTGTCTACGTAGCAAAGTTTAAAAGCCACTGGTTCTTGGATTAGTCACGGACGAAACTGCACTAATTGCGTTCGGCTACGTTATCTTGAACGAATGTGATAAGCGAAACCAATATTTGTCTTGTCGGCTAAGAAATGTTCTTAACCGAAATACGGACTGAACACACGGATACAGATAATAAATATTTTTACATATTAAACAATAAACAAAATTTTACTTTATATAAAAATTGGCATTGTGCAATTGCTTTGTGGCATTCTTTGGGGAGGCCTATTTTTTCAGCAGAGGACTTGTGAAGGGCTGTAATGAATGAATGAATGAATAAATATAAAAATTTGAAACCGACTTCAAAGCTTAATAGCTTCTGAAATCGAGAGTTATAATTGTTCGATACAGTATGTCTTAGCACCGACAATTCTTACTTAAAGACTACTAACTACTGCAGGGTGGGCCATCTAACGTTTGGAATTGGAATTTGGAACTATAGGTTATTTTGAGGTTGGAAGGTTTGATGACATTTCAGATGTGACAGAAAGTTAGTTTTATTTTTGACATTTATGACATGGGTCACTTTTAATTGAACACAGTTGGGAAATATTAAAAACTTATTTCCAAAGTGTTCTACTCTAAACTGTAAGAAATTTACGAATAAAATTTGACAAAAAGGATATGCCAAAAACGCAATTTGTGGATCAATTTATGAAGCGATTTCGTGAAACAGAATCGTTGTTGAATAATACAACCCATGTACGTACATACTCGTCCAGTGCGCTCAACCGAAAACATCGCTGCTGTTGCTCAGAGTGTGCGTGAACAACCATCAACATCAACTCGTCCTCGTTCTCAAGAATTGAAAATGTCACGCACTTCTTTGAGAAGAATTTTGCATAAAAATCTCGGTATGAATGCGTACAAAGTTAAATTAGTGCAAGAGTTGAAGTTGTATGACCATCCGAAGCGGTTTCGGTTTGCTCAATGGCCCGAAGACAGCTTGATCGAAGATGAGCCAACGAGTGACTGTCTAGTGCGGATTTTAGTCTGACGGCATTATTAGGCCATTTTTCTTCGAAAATGAGCTAGGAAATCGCATTACAGTGACGAGTGCGATCGCTACCGCGCAATGCTAAGCCGTTTTTTGTTTAACACAAGTGAGGAGAAGGACATAGGCGACATTTGGTTTGAACAGGACGGCGTCACGTGCCACACAGCTAACGTAACAATCGACCTTTTGCGCAATGTATTCGAAAATCACATAATCAGAAGAAATGCCGATATTATTTGCCACCTCGAAGCTGCGATTTAACTTTGTTGGACTTTTTTTTGGTTGGGAGCGGTTGACTACAAGTCTTACGCTAACTATCCAGAGACGATTGACGACTTGAAATATGAAATCGAAGCTGCCATTGACGAAATAGAGGCCCAAACAATCGAAAATGTACTGAAATATTGGACAGATCGAACGGGGCATTGTAAGGCTAGCCGTGGAAGTCATTTGAATGATATTGTCTTCAATTCCTAAATAGAAAGGTTCAATCTTTCTAATATACTCATAACTTGGAAAAAATATTAGTATTTTTTTTAATGGAAATAGCTAACGACATGACCAACCGTTCGCTGCCGTCGCAAATAACAAAAAAGGTATTCAAGCAAGTAATCAAGGGACCGGTTGTGTTCGGAAACGCAAGGGCGTACCTTTGAATGGACACTTTCTTCACTGCAATCGTGTAGGGATTGCTAGCGGCCGCCTGTTACACCGCATATCATGTTTTATTACTCTTTATATATAGAATATGGGTGATAGCTCACATCACCTGATGTTAAGTGGATGGCAAATAGACACCTACATCGAACCTCGATTTAAAATCAAAAAAATCAAAAAGGCTAAAATGTAATGCCTCATTTCCAGTAAGAAAAGGTCTCCAGTTCTCTACACTCACCGTACGAAAAACAGCAGCATTGAGCTGTTATTTCACGCTAATATCCTGTGCGAGTGCGGTCCATCCGTTGCCGAACCAACCTATTTGATTTTTTTTATAGAATAGGGTGACAAACGAGCACACAGTCCACCTGATGGTAAGTGGTTGCTGTGACCCATAGACATCTACATTTATCCTCAATAAAGAATCAAAATGCAGATGCGTAGTCACCAGTGAGGACTAAGATAGAATGCCTCTTTTCTAGTAAAATGGGTCTCCGGTTCTCTACACTCACCATACGAAACACAGCAGTGTCAAGCTGGTATTCTATGAGAGCGTGGTCCTTCCCCGCTCGAGCCATTCGTGCTACAATTATAGTACTAATATAGCTGCAACATGGCTCTACCACGTGCTACAAATATAATATACCTGCAGCATTGCTCTATCACGAAAAAGATAAGTGAAAAGAGTAGATAGTGGAAATGGTATTTTCAAACTTTTTCAGTTATTTTTGTTCATCATGACATGACTGATAAGCCTCTTTAGGCTTACGTCAGGAGGTTATTTAATTGTAAACTCTGTATGTGTACAGATGTAATGTCATGCTCAATAAATAAAAGTAAATACCTATGCAATAATATATGCATTACACGTAAATACGTAGATAATATGTTTTATTACATAATCTACAGTGTAGAGTATGTCGAGTCTACACGGTTCCTACAATTTAGAAACAGCTTATTTATCCTAACGATCTTTAATACTACTATATACGTAGTTTTACTAAATATAGTTTGTATACCACACCATTTGTTCGCTAACCAATAAATTAATGTTTCTGTACTTAACCAGTAAGCGTAAACACGACCACAGTGCCACCTATCGTGTTCAGATTGTGATTGTTTGGCACTTAGCCAACATATATCGAGAATGTACTCAGAATGTGATTCATTTAGGTCAATAAATATCGGATACTAACATAGCTACGAATAATCATCTCTACAAAATAAACAGCGTCACCTACCGCATCGTACTATAGCTCTGAACCATCGTCTCGACAAAACAAAAATATTGTGTGTTAATATGCTTTCAATCGGTCAATTCGTTTAGAAGTTATGTTCACTAACAGACGCGCCAACGAATATAAAGAGAAAAAAATTACGCAAAAAAAAACAGAATCAATAATTTTTGTGACGGTTCAATATTACCTTATGTTAGAAACCTTATGAATCGTGTACTCATATGCGATTCTCTATTGAAACGTAATGAAACCGAACCATTTTTGAAAAGATTGAGTGATGTAAATTGGACGACAATAACGTGCGAAAAAGATCATTGTCAAAGGGTAGTCAAGCTTCACAGACTGTAGCGAAATCCGGATTAACACGCAATAAGGTGATGCTGAGTGTATGGTGGGATTGGAAAGGCATCGTTTATACCGCCGAGCAAAACCATCGACTCGAATCTCTACTGCCAACTACTAACGAGACTCAAGCAAGAAATTGAGAAAAAACTGCCGGAATTAATCAACAGAAAAGAAGTGGTTATCATGATGAAATGATAACGCCAGACCACACATCTTTGGCCACTCAGCAAACATTGGGAGAGCTTTGTTGGGAAGTGTTTATGCATCCCACCATATAGTCCTGACCCTCAGATTTTTACCTGTTTAGGTCTCTTCAGAATTATTTGGGTAGTCTTAGGGTGACATCAAGAGAGGAGTGTGAAAACTACTTATCGCTTTTTTTTATAAAAATTCCCAAAATTTCTACAGCAAAGATATTATATCACTACCTACAAGACGGCACCAACTTATCGAACAAAATGGCACATATATATTATTAATACCTGGATGACCCAGCTTTGCCCGGTTTTTTTTTTTGGAAATTGTGTATTTGTAAATTATATTTCAATTAAAAAAAATAATAATGATGCAGGCAGTCATATTTCCAGTATATGTTTAAATTGATTATCGATAAAGAATTATTGATTTCACTTTTATCTTTGTATCAAAACATCGCCAATAGGATAAAAATATATGCGCAATGTCGGTTTCTTTACTAATGTAATTACTACCGTATTCTGTTTTTTAAAACACGGTCATTTTTTTCGTGTTTTTAAAAAAATATACTTATAAACAAATTAGATACGTTGATAAAGGGCTTCCAATAATACTATTACTCACAAAATAAGGAACTTGAAAAAAAAAAGGAAAAAATAATGGAGACCTGGACTCGTACCGGGGTCTTCTGGTTTCAGACCGCTCGATTTCCCACCTGAGCTACAATAACCTCGTAGATAATGGCGAAAATTACCTTCGTATTCTAATGATATTGTAGCAGTTTTTCGTTGCGTAAAAACACGGACAAAACGACATTTTCTAAAAATTAATCCTAGCTAGATCGATTTATCGCCACCGGAACCCCCTGCATACTAAATTTCGTGAAAATCGTTAGAGCCGTTTCCGAGCTTCCGATTATATATAGATACAAGCATTGCTCGTTTAAAGGTATTAGTTTAAATATAATTAAACTTTGGAAATGTCTTGAATTTTTATATAAAATACGAAGAAACTTTTTCCCCGAACTTTTAATATAATTATTATATTTATATGCTACCGAGTATTATTCTTATATTTAAATAATTTTGACACTAATGTCTAACAATATATTATTTTTAATTTATAAATAACGCGAAAATCAAATAAATATCTTCTCCACTGATACACCAACTAAATATCATTGTAAACGTGTTAACTACAGCCGTACAGCAGTAGACATTGAAATTCAAACCAATTTTTCTCATGTCCAATTTATCTATTACGGTGTGACAGGCGCCCCGCATAATGCAGGGGTTCGACAAGGGGATGGTGCGCTAAAATAGAGGGGATTAAGGGGGATTTAAGTTACCATGGCAACGGCGTGCCCTATAAAGTAATAGAGCGTGGCGCTTATACAAAAATAATGTAACACGAATGCAGAGAGGAGGGAATATTTATTTGATAGAAACCGTGTAATTTTTCGTGCGTTATATTGTTTATGGGTATCAGATACTGTTTATTAAACATTGCTCGTAAACCACGGCTTAAGGTCGGAGTACAAAAAATGTGTAAAAAAAACAATTGTAATATTTTCGTGCTACAACTATACTATTCATATAGCTGCGGCATGGCTCTACCACGTAGTCTTACTACTATTTAGTAAGAGCCGTGGTAGCTCAGATGGTTAGCGCTCGCTGTAAGCTTCACAGTACTCGAGCAACCCGGGTTCGATCCCCGCCTGCACCAATGAAATTGTTAATTGCAATTTTAAGTGTCGATTTACCACGTGCTCGGCGGTGAAGGAAAACATCGTGAGGAAACCTGCATGTCTGAGAAATAAGAAAAAAAATATTTCGAAGACAACATGTGAAGTTCGCCAACACGCATTGGCATTTCCTTGCCCTAAAACCCTCTCAGAAATGAGAGGAGGCCTGTGCCCAGCAGTGGGACGTAAATAGGCTACAACTTTACTTTACTTTACTTACCTAGTTATCAACTATGATAACGCATCTGCATTTTTAATTCTTAATGTAAAATAGATGTAGATGTCACAGCAACCACTTACCATCAGGTGGACTGAGTGATCTACTCAATTTTAAGATATCATTAGACGCCCATTACACGCCTAGGCAAGCGTCAATCAGTTCGATTAATCATGACTGAGGTTTGAATGATGGAATAATTTGGACATTACACGCTCATGCTGACTGATCGTCAGTCAAACCCAAATTTTCGGAGTGAAAGGACGTACCTATAACCTAAGTTCATTTTCGATTCACCATTTAATTATAATTTTATATCTTGAAAAGAAAAAGAAAAAAAACGAATAGGAAAAATTGTAATATTTAATATCATTTTACCCATTTTAATTTAACGCGCGCAAACGTTAGACCTCTTGGAGTGCATAATCGATACGCGGTTTTATTTAAAACGCATTTATGGACGAAAAATAAGCTTAACTTGTACATTTATTCGTATAGGGTGGATGCCCCTATTACCAGCCTTTTAGTGCCAATTTCAATTTCCTTTTGTGTATCTAATGCCAGCATAGCATAGGGCTATGCCTTTTGAGTTTTTGGTAGGTACCTATTGTAGGTAAATTTTAGGGGCACTGAAATATATTCACAACAACTTTTAATTTTAAATCATGCATGTCACAAGTATGGAATATGTATTAAGATAGACGACAACAATTATTTTATTTTAATGTTTTACTTCTTACCTTACTGTGGTTTAGCTTTAAGCAGTTACATTTTTATCTTTTAACACTAAACAATTAATTAAAATAATATTATAATAAAAATTATGTATTATAGTACACCGATTTCTTATAATTTAATCATCCAAGTTTTACAATCTTTATCATCATTTCAGCCCTTCACAAGTCGACTACAGAACATCATCCTCCATAGACTGCCGCAAAGCATGGTCCTGAACCACTTTCCTTGTTATGACTTTTTCATTTATGTTCTTAAGTTATAATAAAATTAGTATTACTAAGTTGTAGTTAATTACATTTATTGTTTGTTTTTGTCTTTCCCAAAAAATAATTAAATATTGTATGGTGTTCTTAACATATACCAAATGTCTGAAAAGCAAGTACGTATCATTTGTTAAACTTTTACATCAAACACCAATTTTAAAATATAGACGAATTGACCATAACTTACTTAACTATAAAATAAGTTATGTTTTTTTTATATAGGATAGGGTGACAAACGAGCACACAGTCCACCTGATGGTAAGTGGCTACTATGACCCATAAACATCTACATCTATCCTCAATATAGACTCAAGATGCAGATGCGTTGTCACCCGTGAGGACTAAGATGGAATGCCTCTTTGCCAGTAAAAAGGGTCTCCGGTTCTCTACACTCACCATACGAAACACAGCAGCGTTAAGCTGCTATTCTACGTTGGTTTTCTTTGTGAGTTCAAATTAATGGTATTTATGCTAGTTTATGACAGCCCTGATTTATATTACGTGGTTGAAATAAGGTACTTCTTATTATTTACGTCAAACCAAATAACAGTCGGGCCACTGACATTATGCACTCCATAAATTTCGTATATCTAATTACAGCCCCATTAATTTCCACTAAAATAAAATAAAAAACTTATAAATTTAAACAAAAATAGCTGCATTACTATGTCTATAGTCACATTCATACAAATCAAAAAGCCTAAAGATGAGCTAATGTAAAATATGCTTATGTTTTGATTTTTAATTTAACACTGTTAGGTTTAAAACTGTGAGGTAATATTTGAAATATACTTTCCTCTAATTACGAAGAATTTTTAGCCGACCATATTTGTAATTAAGACTACTAGAAATATTATTTACGAAGTAAAAAGGCGGAAAGGCTGGAATTAGGGACGTGGCTGGTATTAGGGGCATCCAACCTACCCGAGGTTTTTCGTGACCCACAACTCGGGGAGAGCCTCAAAATTTAAAATAAAGTCTTTTTCTGGCTGAAGCACATTTGGCGGGAGTGGCGACGGGCTGCGCGAGCGCGTGAAACCCGCCTCTTCAATATATTCTGCGTCCGCCTCCATTGCTGTCTGAGCGTTGACTGACGCGTGATTGATGACATGCCATTACACGTTAAATCAAAATTCGTGACTGAATAGTTGATTGACGTAAAAATCAAAATATCCAGATATTTGTCAATCAATTTCATGCAACTGTCAATAACTACATTACACGATAGGTTATTCGTCAATCACAACCGTGATTGTTGTAAAACTGACAGCAAAACCTACCGTGTAATGGACGTCTAAGTAGTATCGTGGTGTCAGTCACTTTGACTTAAAATGATAGAGATAGCACGAGACTTAAGGACATCATTAAATAGTGATAGAGTATTTGGGTATTATTCTATCAAAAAACATGTGTCAATGTCTTGGAACACTCGGTTAAAACGAAGTTCCTTTTGTAGAGTCTTATTATTGACTAGCTGTTCCCCGCGACTTCGCCCGCGTGTAAATTTAGAGTTTCATTTATGTTGCGCGGAACCGTAAGACGTCCATTACACGGTAGGTTTTGCTGTCAGTTTTACAACAATCACGGTTGTGATTGACGAATAACCTATCGTGTAATGTAGTTATTGACAGTTGCATGAAATTGATTGACAAATATCTGGATATTTTGATTTTTACGTCAATCAACTATTCAGTCACGAATTTTGATTTAACGTGTAATGGCATGTCATCAATCACGCGTCAGTCAACGCTCAGACAGCAATGGAGGCGGACGCAGAATATATTGAAGAGGCGGGTTTCACGCGCTCGCGCAGCCCGTCGCCACTCCCGCCAAATGTGCTTCAGCCAGAAAAAGACTTTATTTTAAATTTTGAGGCTCTCCCCGAGTTGTGGGTCACGAAAAACCTCGGGTAGGTTGGATGCCCCTAATACCAGCCACGTCCCTAATTCCAGCCTTTCCGCCTTTTTACTTCGTAAATAATATTTCTAGTAGTCTTAATTACAAATATGGTCGGCTAAAAATTCTTCGTAATTAGAGGAAAGTATATTTCAAATATTACCTCACAGTTTTAAACCTAACAGTGTTAAATTAAAAATCAAAACATAAGCATATTTTACATTAGCTCATCTTTAGGCTTTTTGATTTGTATGAATGTGACTATAGACATAGTAATGCAGCTATTTTTGTTTAAATTTATAAGTTTTTTATTTTATTTTAGTGGAAATTAATGGGGCTGTAATTAGATATACGAAATTTATGGAGTGCATAATGTCAGTGGCCCGACTGTTATTTGGTTTGACGTAAATAATAAGAAGTACCTTATTTCAACCACGTAATATAAATCAGGGCTGTCATAAACTAGCATAAATACCATTAATTTGAACTCACAAAGAAAACCAACGTAGAATAGCAGCTTAACGCTGCTGTGTTTCGTATGGTGAGTGTAGAGAACCGGAGACCCTTTTTACTGGCAAAGAGGCATTCCATCTTAGTCCTCACGGGTGACAACGCATCTGCATCTTGAGTCTATATTGAGGATAGATGTAGATGTTTATGGGTCATAGTAGCCACTTACCATCAGGTGGACTGTGTGCTCGTTTGTCACCCTATCCTATATAAAAAAAACATAACTTATTTTATAGTTAAGTAAGTTATGGTCAATTCGTCTATATTTTAAAATTGGTGTTTGATGTAAAAGTTTAACAAATGATACGTACTTGCTTTTCAGACATTTGGTATATGTTAAGAACACCATACAATATTTAATTATTTTTTGGGAAAGACAAAAACAAACAATAAATGTAATTAACTACAACTTAGTAATACTAATTTTATTATAACTTAAGAACATAAATGAAAAAGTCATAACAAGGAAAGTGGTTCAGGACCATGCTTTGCGGCAGTCTATGGAGGATGATGTTCTGTAGTCGACTTGTGAAGGGCTGAAATGATGATAAAGATTGTAAAACTTGGATGATTAAATTATAAGAAATCGGTGTACTATAATACATAATTTTTATTATAATATTATTTTAATTAATTGTTTAGTGTTAAAAGATAAAAATGTAACTGCTTAAAGCTAAACCACAGTAAGGTAAGAAGTAAAACATTAAAATAAAATAATTGTTGTCGTCTATCTTAATACATATTCCATACTTGTGACATGCATGATTTAAAATTAAAAGTTGTTGTGAATATATTTCAGTGCCCCTAAAATTTACCTACAATAGGTACCTACCAAAAACTCAAAAGGCATAGCCCTATGCTATGCTGGCATTAGATACACAAAAGGAAATTGAAATTGGCACTAAAAGGCTGGTAATAGGGGCATCCACCCTATACGAATAAATGTACAAGTTAAGCTTATTTTTCGTCCATAAATGCGTTTTAAATAAAACCGCGTATCGATTATGCACTCCAAGAGGTCTAACGTTTGCGCGCGTTAAATTAAAATGGGTAAAATGATATTAAATATTACAATTTTTCCTATTCGTTTTTTTTCTTTTTCTTTTCAAGATATAAAATTATAATTAAATGGTGAATCGAAAATGAACTTAGGTTATAGGTACGTCCTTTCACTCCGAAAATTTGGGTTTGACTGACGATCAGTCAGCATGAGCGTGTAATGTCCAAATTATTCCATCATTCAAACCTCAGTCATGATTAATCGAACTGATTGACGCTTGCCTAGGCGTGTAATGGGCGTCTAACTCTTTATCTAAAATATAAGTAGCCTAAGTTATTCCTTATAACATCAGCTATTTGCCAGTGAAATTCTCGTCGAAATCGGTCCAGCCGTTTCGGAGATTAGCCGGAACAAACAGGCAGACAGATAGACAGATAGACAGACAGACAGACAGACGAAAATGTAAAAAATTGTGTTTTTGTTATAAGTACCGTACCGACTTAATATATAAGTACTTTCATATGCATTTAGTAAAAAGCTGTTATTTTGACATTACAAACAGATACTTCAATTTTATTTATTTGAATAGATTTAGCGTATTTAAAATAATACTTAAAATAAAATAGAATTAGCGTCATTAATAATTTAAAATTAAAAATTTTGTACAACCGATTTCAATATAAACTATTAAGAATAACTAAAAAACTATTGGTCAGACCTGGATCGAATTTATATGGGAGCACATGTGAAGCACCAGCTTTCAAATAAAAAAAAGAATCATCGAAATCGGTTCACCCAGTGCAATGTTATGAGGTAACACACATAAAAAAACATACAGTCGAATTGAGTACCGGCTCCTTTTTGAAGACCGTAAAAAAATAATATTTCTTTCATGGCAAATGGCAATATAAGAAAAAGTGCGAGTGAGATGGATATTATTCCATCACGCTTCCTTATAGCCCCCAAGGTCGTGACGGAAAACTCATACACTTTTTTTCGCCTAGCCCCCATCCGCCAAGTCAGTAAGTTCCAAAAGTCTTACTTCTAAAAAGTAGTGCAGTACAAACCTGCTTACAGACGCATCCTACTATATATATATATCTATATCTGCTTTGTCGCTAGTTAATTATAGTAAGCAGATTATACATAATTCCATCAAAATGTCCGCACTAGTAAACTAACCGGCGGTAAACTGTCGACCGGCCTTTTGTTTGTTTGTGCGAGGGCAGCCATGTGTCGTGATGATCCTATTAGTGGGGCCCGTTGTCTGGTTACATAGGTGGCGTGGTGTATATTAAATTTTTAACGGTTCAACAACCATCTTTCCATTAAACGCCGTTAATCTATTTAAGTAGAAAAATTCTAGAGGATATATGCAAGAAATGTACTTTTTATACAACTGATGGTCTTTTACATACACCAAGTGCACAGTAAACATCCAGACCTCGAAAATATATTGTTTATATTTCAGGCAATTTGTTGTAATTGTTTTGCTCGAAGCTACCTGACGACGGACCACGACGGATCCCGATGAAGTTGGGGCCCATCCTTCCCAGAAAATCGCCCTTTGCCGACAAACACACACACATATATAATACATCTATATTATATAACTATAAAAAAAATGTAATAGTGCTTTAGTGCGTCGGTCAGTGATCGCGTAACTTCTGTAAGACTTGACTAATTGAGGTCGTATTCACGCAACAACTTTGTTTTGTCGACACTTTCTATATTTATTGACGAAAATGATTTAAATTCACAATATATTACTCGTATGTTGGTTTAGTGCCAAAAAAGAAAATCACAAAATCCGGTCACAAAAAAGTTGACGCTGTGGTCGAATAATTAATGAATTAATTAATTAATAAAAAATTTATATATTAATTAATTAATATATAATTATATTGTTAAAAGAGTGAATTCGGAGTAAAGCTCATCGCCCCACATGTAGAAAGATCAGAACAACATTATAAGTACATTAACTAATTCAATTAAGCGTTGCTTTTCAGAAATCCATCCTATCCTACAACTTTATGTTTGTTACTCTTTCACGCAAAAAGTACTGAATAGTAGTAGTAGAGTAACTTTTATTTCAGAAAAAAATTCCCCGCGGGCGAAGTCGCGAGGAACAGCTAGTTATATTATAGTTGTGAAAAATCAATATACTACGTTTGAAGAACATCTCCCGCCTTCCCTCAACTGCGTGGACTATCGCCGTCACCACTACTCCCACCACCATACACTAAATTAAATAATTATTCATACATAAATACAATGATAGGTTATACTCTAAATGAAACTAATTTTAAGTATAATGTAATGCGACCGGTGGGGGGGGGGGAGGATTAAGAGCATTAGGTTTTGATAGCCCACAAATCTTCGCAAAGAACACAGTTTCCTACAAAGGATGATTCAAAAAAATATCCAAATTTCAAAAGAGAAGATGGATGGGTACTACCATCTACTTGGGATCCTATAATTAATAAAATTAAATTCAAACGCATGCATACCAGCAACCTGCAAACTGCAAGACTTCAAGATACATTAATATTCAAAAACTGAAAGCAGTCGGGCTAACTGATATGTTGCTAACTGGTAACATTCATTGCTATGCGGATGACAGCACTGGTGATGCTCTATACACCGGCCGGGCCAATATTTCTCGGGAAAACGTCGCCGAGTACCGGAACAAACTTGTGTCTGAAGTCGAGTCTTTGCTGGACAAAGTCTCGGATTGGGGGCGACTAAATCTAGTCCAGTTTAATCCTCAGAAGACACAAGTTTGCGCGTTTACCGTTAAAAAGAACCCCTTTGTCGTATCTCCTCAGTTTCAAGGCACTCCCCTTCTTGCTTCAGCCAGTATCGGAATCCTCGGAGTCGACATTTCGAGTGACGTGCAGTTTCGTGGTCACTTGGAAGAGAAGACCAAATTGGCCTCTAAAAAGCTTGGCGTGCTCAGCAGAGCGGGACAGTATTTCATGCCGGTACACCGCCTGCAACTTTACAAGGCGCAGGTTCGGCCTCACATGGAATACTGTTCCCATCTCTGGGCAGGGGCTCTCCAGTGCCAGCTCCTTCCACTTGACCGCATCCACCGCAGAGCGGCTCGAATCGTCGACGACTGACTCCTTTCCGATCGGCTCGATTCATTGGCACTGCAAAGAGATGTTGCATCCCTTTGGATTTTCTTTCGCATCTACCACGGGGAGTGCTCTGAGGAATTGTTCGGATTAATCCCAGCCGCTAGATTTCACGAACGCACATCGCGGCAGAACTCCCGATACCATTCACACCATCTGGATGATTGGCGGTCCACCACTGTGCGATTTAGAAGATGTTTTCTTCCTCGCACGACTTCCTTGTGGAATCGATTACCATCAGCGATTTTTCCGGACCGATACGACTTAGGGACCTTCAAGAAAAGAGCCTACTCCTTTTTAAAAGGCCGACAACGCATCTGCAATTCCCCTGGTGTTGCGATTGTTCATGGACGGCGGTAGTCACTTACCATCAGGTGAGCCGCATGCTCGTATGCCCCCTCTCCTATGTATAAAAAAAAACTATGACATCGGGACGACAAACACCTCGGTCGCCCCCGTGACCATGGATGCTGTAAAGCACTCGGAACGTCGGGAATTAAAAGTTAAAATAAAATTAGTTTAATTTAATGTATAGTGTTATATACGAAATCATTAGTTTATACTCTAATAAATAATTATTTATTACAATAATAATACTTTTACAATTCACTGTAACAATAAAATAAAAAATTCTTTTTCGCTGCTTGGTACCACGTAAACATTCCACAAAAACGTCGGTACACGACTTTTACTACGCAACGACGGAACGAAAAAGAGAGTTTCGGAAAAGGAGTTCCTCTAATATTTAAGGAAAACGTTACCCAACAGTGGGATTTTCTTCTATATCGTATCAAACATGCAGTCTCTTAAAAATATTTGTAGTCCATACAAACTTATTCCTTGCGGGATACGACTGCGCGCGCCGAAACTAACCAAACGCTAAGCAACTGTGCTAAAGCTAACCTAAAATATTAGAATAATGAATACTAATATGAACCAAGTGTCGTTAACTAAAACCGTTACACAAACCGCATGTAGGTATTGTACATGAACCACAACGCTCCGTCCGATGAACGGGAAGGGATGCCGGGGACAGGGGATTCAGAGAGAAGGCACTCATCCCTAACGTGGTTGAAACTACGACGTATAAGTTTACACGCCCATTGATTTCACAACCGAGGGACGACGAACCGGGGGTACTACGATACCTTAATCAGTCTACGCTTTAAAAAAATATTATTAACACATTTCCAAGCAAATCCCGAAGTTGCTTGTTTCTCGTTCAATTCGACTGATTTTTCTGCCGACTCCCAAAAAGGAGACGGTACTCAATTGGACTGTATGTTTTTTTATGTGTGATACCTCATAACTTTTTACTGGGTGAACCGATTTCGATGATTTTTTTTTATATAAAAGCTGATACTTCTCGGTCCCATATAAAGTTGATCAAGGTCAGACCAATAGTTTTTGAGTTATTCTTAATAACTTATATTGAAGTCGGCTGTACAAAAATTTTTAATTTTAAATTATTTTGTTTTAGTATGTTACGTAATATTATTGCCAATGGTAAACTCATTTTAATGTTTGTTTTTTTTTAATCTGTGTAACAGTGAGTATGTCTGGGGCATCATCATAGCGTAACTCCTGAACGGATGATCCGATTTTGATGATAGAGTTTTCTTCGTTTGAAAGTTATCTTAATGGGGAATGTTCTTAGCTATGTTGCAACGAAATCTGTTCAGCCGTTTGAAAATCATCAGCTCTTTTTGTTACGGGTGTTTTTTATTTTTTTATAAATATTAAAGCTATACTCCAAGGGAGACCTTATTTAAATTTAAAAATAAAATTCAACTATGTGTGAAATATAGGGGATGTATTTTTTAATGTAACTATGTAAACGACGTTCAATTTGTTACTTTAATGTTGTTAGATATGGCTTATTACACTCAAAAGGGTGAATTAATTAAACTTAAACAACTTACATCAAAACAAACAATTTCCACGTACTTCAATAGCGTCTGAAGTCGGTGTTAAGACACTGTGTCGAAGAATTAAAGTTTATTTTCTTAATCCTCTTAAGATTGTTATCTCCTCTTTAGTTTAGATATTTTAATCCACGGGCCACCAAGCCTCATTTTTAGGGTTCCGTACCTGAAGGGTAATCAACGGAACCCTAATTACTAAGCCTCCGCTGTCCGTCCATCTGTCAGCGGGGTGTATCACATGATCCGTAATAGGTAGACAGTCAAAATGTGTGTATTTTTGTTTCCGAATAAAAAAAAGAAATTAAAAATAAAAGGGGGCTCCCCTACTAGAAATGTGTATTTTACCTGCATAGTATTAAATCTTGTACGATGGTACGGAACCCCTCATGCACGAGTCCGAATCGCACTTGGCCGGTTTTATTATTGTAGTAAGTCTGTCTAGTTTGGGGCGCAGTATGAGCTGACTTTGGGGAAATGTTAGAATATTTTTTTGGACTACGTCTAATGGTGTTTGGACATAATATGATACACAAAATTTATTAAAATTATGTCTGAGGAATTGCTTCGTGAACGTATAACAATTGATGCATATCCTTTTTGAGTTGATTTATGATTCGGTCTATGAGCGCGCCACGTATTAAAAATTATAAATTACTCCATGATTACATCACTGAAGATAATGTGATGAATGGTCGTTTTCCCGCCGCCGTGGTAGAGGTATGCCGTAGCTGTATTATGGTTGTAAGGGTTCGGCTCGACCGGGGAAGGACCATTTTTTTTTATAGGATAAGGGTGACAAACGAGCACACAGTCCACCTGATGGTAAGTGGTTGCTGCGGCCCATAGACATCTACATCTATCCTCGTTTGCGAATAAAAATGCAGATGCGTTGTCACCCGTGAGGACTAAGATGGAATGCCTCATTTCCAGTAAAAAGGGCCTCCGGCCACCTGCACTCACCAAGCGAAACGCAGAGGTAAACCTCTACTTCACGCTGGTATTCTGTGAGGTCGTGGTACCACCCCGGTTCGAGCCGGCCCATCCGTGCGACAGCAAAAGCTGCCGCGTGGCTCTACCACCATGCTCTCACAGTAAGCATACGTAAAATAGCTGCTTAACGCTATTCTATGTTTCGTATGTGAGTGTAGGGAACCGGAGCCCCTTTTTGCTAGAGACGAGGCATTCCATCTTTGTCCTCAGGACAAACCATCTGCATTTTAATTCCTAATCCAGGAAATATGTAGATGTCTGCGGGCCACAGCATTCAGTTACCATTAGGTGGACTGTCCACTCGTCTATCATTTGTTATTAAACAACTTAAGTATATGAATCTAGGTCTTAAATAAAATAAATATTATTATCACGTTCATGATGTATTTTTCACAGGCATTCCGCTTCGCATTTAATTATGTTATTATTACTGCGTTCTTCCTTATTCTCCCGCATACATTAATTAAACTTACAATCCCTTTCCTCTCTTTTACGACCACGTGGATTAAATCATCGCGTATATTATTACGCTTAGCGAAAACTATCCAGACCAACGTAGTCTCATATTGCAGTCGTCAACTATTTGATTACGATTAAATCAAACTGAGCTAGAAACAATAAAAATATTAATTACTGTTATATAATATTATTATATATTATATTATATAATAACGTGGTAGAGCCATGCTGCAGCTATATTAGTAGTATAGTTGTAGTACGAGCGTGGTCCTTCCCCGGTCGGCTCGACCGGGGAAGGACCACGCTCTCACAGAATACCAGCTTAAAATAGCAACTTCACGCTGTTGTGTTTCGTATTATGAGTGTAGAGAACCGGAGACCGTTTTTACTTGAAATGAGGCATCTTAGTTCTCACGGGTGACAACGCATCTGCATTTTGATGTGTAATAGAGGACAGATATAGATATCTATGGGCCTCAGCAACCACTTACCATCAGGTGGACTGTGTGCTCGTTTGTCACCTTTACCCTATAAAAAAATTAATTATTTTAACCGTGTAGTGGCCTTGTAAGAATATCCACCATCCCATATCGTCCCGATGGTATCATAAGAGGCTACAGATGGAAAATGAAACATTAGCAGTTGCCAATCCGCTTGCCAAGGATAACAACTATGGAAAAATCCACCCATGAGGGCTATCTATGAGCCGCATGTTCAACAGTGGACCTTTATACAATAAAGAAAGATAGAGAGTTTGTTCCATCAATCTATGCAAACTTCGAGAAGTTATAATGAATTATATAAAACGCAATAAAGTACATAAAACATTTTTTCGCTTAACTATAAGATATCAGAGTTTATATAATGATTTCTTATATTTACGCGAAGACTACACATTAAATGAAACTAATTTTTACAGATTTTATCGCGTTTAATTTATTTTTTTAATTCCCGACGTTTCGGGTGCATTACAGCACCCATGGTCACGGGGGGACTGAGGTGTTTGACATCTCGATGTCATAGTTACAATCATAGGTCCGATCTACGCAGAATGAGCTTACAGTATCTTGAAGCCTTACAGTGGTATGCTTGGGTTTGGTTTTAATATTATTAATTATAGGATCCCAAGTAGATGGCAGCACCTATCCATCTTCTCTATGGAAATAAGGAGGTTTTTTTTTTAAATTTCAATATTCTCGCGAATCGTCCTTGGTAGCAATCGGTGTTCTTTTGCGAGGATTTGTGGTCTATCAAATCTAATGTAATGGCGGGGACGATCTTGAACATGTTCACACACTGCAGACTTCCCGGAACGTCGGTGCTTCAAGTCAACTATATGTTCTTTAACGCAGGTTTTTATAGACTTCTTTGTTTGTCCTATGTAAGAGAGGCACATTCACAATCCAGCTTGTACACTCCTGTATCTTGTAGAGGGATATGACACTTGACGGATGATAATAATTGACAAATAGATAGATACATAGATTTTACGTGGTAGAGCTATGCTGCAGCTATATTAGTAGTATAGCTGTTGTAGCACGAACGGGTCGGCTCGACCGGGAAAGGAACACGCTCTCAAAGAATACCTGCGTAAAATAGCAGCTTAACACTGCTGTGTTTCTTATGGTGAGTGTAGAGAACCGGAAACCCATGTTACTGGAAAAGAGACATTTTGATTCTTTATTGAGGATAAATAATGTAGATGTCTATGGGCCGCAGCAACCACTTACCATCAGGTGGACTGTGTGCTCGTTTGTCACCCTTATTCTATAAAAAAAACAGCTTTACCATCGTCGGCTACATCACCTATTACTATCTGAAATTATAATCGAATGACTATACAAATAAATAAAATTGATTTTTTAATGGTAATAAAAAATCAATTTTATAAAATAACGCTAGACCGATTTTGACGCGATTTTCACTAGCAGATAGCTGATGTTACAACGAGTAATATAGACAACTTTTATATTAGAAAAGGAATTATGGTTCCGCGCAAAAAAATTAAAACCCATGAAATCCAATCGTAATAAATTCCCGGGCGAATTAGCGGTGAACAGCGAGTAATAAACATGATTTTATAATATTAATATGCTCATCTTAGTTACCATTTCCGCTTCAATATATAAACGTGTTCTCTTATATTCACATACCCACATAATAAGCATCAAGTAACGTATAATAACAAGATACACGCGGTTATCTTCCTAAGTCGGGGCGAGACTTACAAGCTCTTACCGCATGTTCCCTTATTAAAAGTTTAATGCTGCAAACGGTTTACAAATCCTTTTATAAGGTTCTACATATTTATTTGTACATCTCCATCTGCATTATATAAAAGTAAAGAAGCTGCTTATATACATCCCACTACGGATCACCGGTCCCTTCTAATTCCTGAAAGATTTTTGTTATTGGGCAGATTCCGCCGCGCCGAATTATCTCGCTGAATTTGGAACGAAGTTCTTTATCGGACGGCACGAATTTAGCGGATGGGGGCTAGGCGAAAAAGTGTAAGATCTTTCCGTCATGAACCATTCTGACGTAGTATAGGGGGGCCTTGGCGGCTATAAGGAAGCGAGATGGAATAATATCCTTCACCCTCGCACTTTTTCTTATCTTGCCATGAAAGAAATATTATTTTATTTTAAATGACGTTTCATTTTAATAAACGCTAGTAAGTAATTTATTTGTATTTGTTAATCAATATTATAATTCGTTTATCAGTAATAATATATTAGGAGCGTCAGTAGCCTAGTGAGACGGCGTGGATCGCGAACTCCAAAGGTCGTGGGTTCGAATCCGCCATTCGACTACCGTCGTGAACCACTTCTAACACAAGCATTTTAAGCTTACCAGATGTGATTTAAGGGAATATTAGTAATTTTAATATTATTGTTAGTATTAAAAAAAATACTAAGTAAGGAACTTTGCTCCAACCGAGTATTCCACAACACTCACGCATGTTTTTTTTTTTTAATTTCTCACACATACATTTTTCCTTATGTTTTCTTTAAGCAAAAACTAAACTTTCGGGAAGCAAAAACTATTGGTCAGACCACATGAGAAGTACCAGCTTTCAAATAAAAAAAGAATCATCGAAATCGGTTCACACAGAAAAAAAGTTATGAGGTAACACATAAAAAAAACATACAGTCGAATTGAGTACCTCCTCCTTTTTGAACTCGGTAGAAAACATGTCTTTTACTATAGTGGTGATCGCTAAAATACAGAATATTTTTATAGAATAAGGGTGACAAACGAACAAATGGTCCACTTGATGGTAAGAGAATGCAGTGGCCCGTAGACACCTAAATCTATCCTCGATTAAGAATTAAAATGCAGATGCCTTCTTCCCCCTGAGGACTAAGATGGAATGCTTCGTTTCCAGTAAAAAGGGTATCCGGTCCGCTGCTATTTTAGGCTGGTATAAAAAAAATTACAAATATACCCAAATACATACAATTTGTTAAAATAAAAACTACTAAGTGGCACTTAACCAAGCCTACCTTTAATCTACCTGTTTGAAATGTAACGTTTATGTGACTGCATAAGAATACCCTCTAAACCACATCATCCCGTGGGTGTCGTAAGAGACAATAGAGGGAAAAGATAGAACAGGAAGAGAGAACAGTAAATGGGCAGCAGTAAAAATCAGAAAGATTCTGATAATAGTTCAAAATAATAAAAAAAAAAAACTACGGTGGCGAATCCGGTTGCCATACGTGCCTGCCAGGCGTGGCGAATATAGTAAAAGAGGGGTCATGCGGCAAATTAACGAGCAAAAATTATCCAAATATAATTTACTTTGTACTAGGAGGTATACTTAACTTTTTCACTCGGGTGTGTTAACCACAAATTCTCACAAGCCGTAACAGTAACTATTAACGCCTTATTCGACAATATGTAGTATGTTTACATTCGATAACACTCAATCGACAATTACCCGCCTTGATGTAATAAAGAGTTACGTAAAATTACGAAGGAGGCACTTCGCTTAATGGCCGGGCGACACGGCGACGGTGGCAAATGGCACTTTAACAGGTAATCAATAGCAAGGTCGCAACGCGTTGTCGCCAGGCTCGGGCTAGAGATGTACTTGTACTGAAACCTTGATGTCTACAGACCTTTTAGTTCATACTTGTTAACAGTGGTAGAGCCACGTGGCAGCTTTTGCTGTCGCACGGATGGGCCGGCTCGAACCGGGGTAGTACCACGACCTCACAGAAAACCAGCGTGAAGTAGAGGTTTACCTCAGCGTTTCGCTTGGTGAGTGCAGGTGGCCGGAGGCCCTTTTTACTGGAAATGAGGCATTCTATCTTAGTCCTCACGGGTGACAACGCATCTACATTTTGATTTGTAATAGAGGATAGATGTAGATGTCTATGGGCCGCAGCAACCACTTACCATCAGGTGGACTGTGTGCTCGTTTGTCACCCGTATCTTATAAAAAAAAATACTTGTGATCGTAGTTTCTTGGCAGAATTCCATTGTTTACTTATGACAAATAATTAAAAGTAATCCACACGCTTTTATGCTTAGGTATAAATATTACGTTTGCGACACCAAAGGTTGTACCAAACAAAAAAATAAACAAACATATTTACTTGATATTTAGTACGACTACTATTCTATGACATGTATGACGGAACGACTTTAGGTTCGATACTTGCTTTCGTAGCACTAAAAAGATATTGAATGCGTCAGTGACCCAAAATAGTAATGTTTATACTATCTATGCATACGGCAGTGTCAGCCAAGTTCGGTAAAGGGTGACGCACTGGCAGCACAGAGTAAGGACCAGAGGGTAGCTTTCTAACAACGTCGAAAATCTATACCTATTCTGATAGGGTTATCACCTGATGCATGTAAAAATTTTAAGGAAAAAATAAAAATATTATATAGCATAAAATAAGATGTGTAGTAATTGTAACTAAAGTTAATATAATAACAAGTCTGATAATTGTAATTAAAATTGAAACTGCAGAAATTGTATATTTTTGCTTATTTTCATGCTTAGCTTCACATTACATACACATAATCTTTATTTCTATCAATATAATTTTCGTAAGAAAACGTATTCATGAGTACAAAAAATCAGATGCTCTTACTAATGACTGTGATGATGGTAGTGGACAGTGGCGGTGTTGGTGGTGTTGATACACCACCACCACCAATGTTACTACCAGGATGATGGTGGCGGTAGTTAGGGATGTGGTGATGATGCTGGTCGTGGTGGTGATGCCAGTGATGGTCCACCGTCCACCACCACCACCACAGATACTACCAGCACCACCACAATCACTGTTACTATTACCAGCACGTACAGCACCACCGTCCACCACCACCATCACCAGTACTACTACCACCAACAGTAACTGCACCACTGTCTGGTGCATTGGTGTATTGTATTATTTTCTCTCGAATTTTCCATACATACTGTACAACTTAGGCATTTAGCTTATACGAAAACTAATTATCTAATATAAATATATACTTATAAATGTATAATGTCTTATTTATAGTACACAATCTCTAAACTTAATTCTAATTGTAAAAAAAATAATAGATTTATTGATCTATAAAATCACGAAATATTATTCGTCTATTTATTTCAATGCGCGTGACCAACAGCCCTTTCATTCGCACTCTGACTGATCCGGCGCAAACCGGTTTGTACCCCGACGGAGCGTCGGTGACCCTGTCGGTGAGAGCTCATGCACACATCGCTGCGCTATGTGTGGGTGTACCTGCAGCGAGACGTTTGTATGTAGCTTTCCTTTTGGTCGGTTTCTTTACTCATGTGCTGGCAGTGTGTATATTTGCACGAGATTATTTAGAACACAACACCCCCCCCCCCCTTCCTCCGCCCGTAAATCAAGACGATTAGACCTACACACATCATCACTACAAACATATTAGTCAAATTATGCTCTCTTAAATACCTGGAAATTTACACAGATAATACAATACCATAATTTATCTTACGAGTCAATTAAGTCTGTACCATTTTAATATGTCATGTGGATTTTGATTTAATTTATTGGTAATTGCATGTCAAACACGGGAGAACTGAAGACTATTTTCACCGGTAACTTACAGTTATATTATGGTTGCAGCATGACAGGATCGTTCGACTGAGGAAGAACCACGCACTCACAGAATACCATCTGTATAGCGAGTGTAGAGAACCGGAGACCGTTTTACTTGTAAGAGACATTAAATTGTAGTCCTTAAAGATAACAACGCAGCTACATTTTGATTCTTAGGCGAGAATAAATGCTAGTGTCAATGGGCCCTGGCATGCACTTACCATTAGATGGACTGTATACGTGGTCACCCTTATTCTATAAAAAACGAGCTTACGGGTGACAACGACAATGACATTTTGATTCTTAATCCAGGATAGTTAGTTGTAGGTGTGTACTATATAACACTTACTATCCCATGTACGTGAAAACGTATTATGAATAGTAAATATCATGCACAGCACAATGTTAATGCATGACATTTTTTTTAAATTTTCCGTCGGAAGGTACAGCTACTTCGACTGGAGCATAGTTTTGCCAACAGAATTTAAAATTGTGCTTATTAAATCTGAGCAGAACACAAACACGATTTTTCATATTGTTACAAAAAAAAATCTTCTCCGGTGTTATTTTACAAAACAATCACTTAATTGCTTTCTACATTAACATTTTTCCGTTTTAATTGTGCTGTTTTTAAAATTCTGTGCCTTAAAAGAATACAACAGAACCCTTACAGGATTACTTTGTTTCCGTCCGTCCGTCCGTCCGTCATGAGCCTTGTTCTCAAAAAAGGGTAGAGGTATCAAGTTAAAATTACTATCAAAAAATATTCTACGGTCATTTATGTCACATAATATGTTGATACTTGGAAGTTAACTCATCAAAACCTATAGGGTACTTCCCGTTGGCGTAGAATCAAAATGCAGATGCGTTGTCACCCCTGAGGACTCAGATGGAATGCCTCCTTACCAGTAGAAAGTCTCCGGTTCTCTACAATTACCATATGTAACTCGGCAGCATTATTCTGATGTATCACGCTGGTATTCTATGAGAGCGTACGATCCGTTCGTGCTGCGGTTATATTTAGCTAAGTATAGCTGTAGCGTGGCTCTACCACGTAACACGCACAACGTGCTGCCCATATCCTTGTGTCATTTCCCATATTTCATATAATATGTTAGTGGATTCTCTAACGACGTTTATTCTCAGCTTTATTGTAACAAGGCAAATGGCACATCACTATAAATTCGCGTGACTCGCCTCATTACTTAGACCTTGACGCGAAATTTTATAATTGCAGCTATAATTTGTATTTAAAATTCCATTTTAATTGCGATCATGAAAGTATATCGTTTATCACGATACATTTCTTATAATATAATTTAACATTTAAATACATTATATTTAACATTCATGCATTGAACCCTGTCGGTGAATTAAATGACTTTTAGTAGGTACTAGCTCAGTACAAGTACTGGCACCTAGTACTGACGCTACTACTTGCAAGATTGTGGTAACATTTTATACATTTTCGATAACATCCGGTTGGTAAACTCTTTGCTTTGTTATCAGCTATGAATTTGACTTTTGCGGGAGTCACTTTCAAACCCTATTTTATACTTTATGTTGTAAGTCGAATAACGGTTTCGTAGAGCAACAGTCGTGACGTTCAGACGAGAAGTGTTGAATATATTTAAGTGCTACAGGAATAGTAAAGTGTTCACTGCAATTGTGATAAAGTTTCTCGGTGTGTGATAATTAAATATGTATATGTCGTGAAGACAAACGCCACATAAAATATGCAGATTTTTTACGTGGTAGAGCCATGCTGCAGCTATATTAGTAGTATAGTTTTAGCATTAATGGGTCGGCTCGACCGGAGAACGACCACGCTCTCACAGAATACCTGCGTAAAAATGCAGCTTAATGCTACTGTGTTTCATATGGTGAACGTAGAGAACCGGAGACCCTTTTTATTAGAAAGGAGGCATTCCATCTTAGTCCTCGTGACTGACAACTCATCTGCATTTTGATTCGCAAACGGGAATAGATGTAGATGTCTATGGACCACAGCAACCACTTATCATCAGGTGGACTGTGTGGTGTGTGCACGTTTGTCACCCTATCCTATAAAAAAAAAGTTGTATAAGAACAAGTGTTTAATTTTATTTACATTTATATCATTCCTGTCTAATAGTTCGTTTAATATTTACACTTGCTTGCTTAATTACTACCTGGCATGTACTCCATCATAGAAAGCTATGGCGCGGTCATCTAGCGTTATGGTGTATGACTAAAGACTTGATACGGTTTTTAATGGATTTTCAACGGCTTTCTTAGTCAGCCGTAAATTATTCGCCGGTAGAGCCCACGCTCTTTAAGAACTGTTTCAGATTAGTCATCAAATGAGCAAATGACGAATTAGGCTAAAACCATAACCTACTAATGTTTCAAACAATGACTTATACTACGACCATTCATAAATCCCAATCCAAAGTAAAGCGGCCCTTTCTTTTAGTTACAGTTTAAAGAAAAGTAAATATACAATTCCTTGCCCTAAAAACCTAGTTAGGCCTAGAAGTGAGAGGAGGTATAATTTCTAAGATGGTTGTTATGACAAGAAAATGTTCGCAGCGCTATCCCAATGCGAATTTTCGGATTTTAAATGTCTTCAAAATATTTTTAAACCCTTTTTTAAATGAGGTTAACGACCTTTTCCTTTAACGCCAAACACGTGGTAAATTAATAAATTTTTTTTAGACTTTAACTCACTAAATATAAATAAATATATATATATATATATATATATATATATATATATATATATATATATATATATATATATATATATATCAGAAAATGGTAAAAGGAAACGTACGGCTGATAGTAAGTAACAGTATAGTAATTTGATGAATGAATGACAGGATATGACCGTCAGTTGTTATCTAAATTACTCCTATTTACAAATCAACTAGTGTAGAATGAACTTTATAATTTTTTTTTTATAATATAAAATATGAGTGATGAAAGAGCACACAGTCCACCTGATGCTGTAGCCCATAGATATCTACGTATATCCTCGATTAAGAATAAAAATACAGATGCGTTGTCACCCATGAGCCCTGAGGACTAAGATAGAATGCCTTGATTCCATTAAAAAGGATCTCCGGTAAAAGAGACTAAATAAATAACTTCATATAAGTACTACAACTCTGTCCATAACAGCAACCTATAATCATTGATCGCAACCATTAGACATTGACGGTCAAACCATATCGAAATTGGGTGCCTTATTCGGCACCAAGAAAGAAAACTTAGAAGAGCGTAATATCGACGAAGCCTGAAGAATTTTACCCCTGATAAAGCAGGAAATGAGCTCATGGTTTTAGTATCAAATTGTTGAATTCGTCGAACAATTTTCGTTTAGAACATCAATTTAGTTGTACGTCTTCTTGGATTTCGCTATTGTTTCAAAGTCCACTATAAGATGATGCGATAAGGTTCGTTTTTGTGTAAATTTAAAATGAAACATAATTAAATTATAAAATAACTTTGAAGTTTACTTATATTATTACCATTTAAATATCTCATTCAGTACAAAAAGACCCAATTACCTTTATGTGTGTACTTTTATATCATCTACATGCGATTCCGCAAAACACCTGTACTCTTCGGTGAAGTTATCATAGAGTTAGAGTTAATATTCTAAAGTTGGAGCTTGAAGGGGTTTTTAAAAATTTGTTACAGATACTTATATGAAAATATTTTTTTTTAAATCCTCACAAATTACAACGCGTTAGATATGGTTGTGGAAGAGAGCATAATGGGATTCTGCTACTGTTTTAAAATCGTTATAACAGACGTAGAGCGTCTCTAATACTCGTAAGTTAATAATGTACATCTTTTGAATAAATTAATGAAAACTATTACGTAGCCATGTTGATTTTAAATTGCTCAAAGTGAACATTTTGGCTCGAATCTGGTGGAATTTTTCATCGCAGAGTAACCCTTTAATTTCAGGTGTGGTAAGAGAGTTCTTAATCTAACCTCGTCACACGTTTATGGTAAGAAAACGTAACGTCAGAATAGTTTCTTTGTATCAGACAAAAGGAACAATACTTAACTTATAATAATCGCTATATTTATACTGCAGACCCTGCCGATATCGGCATTAAATAGCAGCATAATGCAGATGTTTGGTATGGTACAGAACTGGACATCCTTTTCCAAAGGTAATGCTGCATTCAATCTCATTTCTAATGGGTGATAACGCATTAGGAATGAAATGCATATACAATCCACAAACCATCAGATTGACTGTCACCCCTAGTACCATATTTTTAAACCGCTTGTCGCAGTAGAGTGCACCAGAGTGGAGATCGAGAATGAAAAGTAGAAAATGGGATTGGTAGTAATTGGACATCCTAGTAGAATTTAGTATAATTACGAAAGTAATTACAATATGATAGTAAAGCATTAGAATAAAATAAACCTTTAACATAATTAAAAATTTTGCACTGCCGACTTCAATACAAGTTATTAAGAATAACTCAAAAACTATTGGTCTGACCTTGATCAAATTTATATGGGACCAAACGAGAAGTACGCAAGTATAAGAAGCTTTCAAATAAAAAAAGAATCATCGAAATCGGTTCACGCATAAAAAAAACTAGTCAAATTGAGTATCGTCTCCTTTTTGGAAGTCGGCAGAAAATAGACTGCACTGACTGGGAGCAATCTTAAAAATACAAAAATTAATATTTTTTTGTTTGTCTACTCGTCTTTTATGTGCGTTCATATACCATTCATCCGATGACGATTAAACTTTTGTGAGTTGTTCGATTGTTCCACGATTTTTATTTCGATTAAAAAAAATTTTTTTAACGACGTCGTCAATGAAGTGTTTACGGATTGACGCGAGTCCCGTTCGACGGACAATATTTCATAACAGATCTGAATGCACAGAAAACAATAGCATTGTATACCGAGTGACCGGGTTAAAGCGTATATAGAGAGGACTCCGTGACGGAATGCTGTGAGCGATGAGTATACTGTCGGCGATGTTTTGTAATTATTATTAATGATGTTGAAAATATCACATCTTACATACATGAGAAAGAATAAGCATAAGAGAAAGTGGAATTTGTTTTTGTAACGACCATATTTCTACAACGAGAAGAAAGTTATTATTTACATGCTGATGAAGAAACTGGCATGTGTGAGAAATAAGAAAAAAAATATTTCGAAGACATGTGAAGTTCGCCAACACGCACTGGGGCAGAGCGGCGGACATTTACTTGCCCTAAAACCTGGGCACGTCTCTCATTATGAGAGCAGAATGAGAGACGTACCCATCAGTGGGTCGTATATAGGCTGTAACTTCAACTTTAAGAAAGCTTTTAGTTATTAAAGACTACCCGCACTCATAAAACTTTTTTCTCAATCCATCTGACACCAATATCACGAATGAACGAAAATGGAGGTGTGTATTCGCTGAGAACAGAGATGAAATGCTTCGTTACGAGTAAAACAGGCCAGGATTTTACACTCTCCAAGCTATCGCTTGCTTCCAAGCTATCGCTGCAGCATTATGCTGCTATTTTCTGCCGACTTCCAAAAAGGAAACGGTACTCAATTCGCCTGTATGTTTTTTTATGTGTGTTACCTCATAACTTTTTACTGGGTGAACCGATTTCGATGATTCTTTTTTTTATTTGAAAGCTGGTACTTCTCGTGTGATCCCATATGAATCTCAAACCTTTGAGGACTAAGATGGAATGGCTCGATTCCAGTGAAAAGGTTCTCTTCGCTTACCATACCAAACACTGAAGCATTAAATCGCTATTTTACGCTGGTATTATTTACCTCAACGAAAACATAGGAAAGAAGAAGATAAAAAACCTAATACATAAAAAACAATATATATAATATTATGTTTGTTTGTTTTATCGTCTTCTATACGTTCCTGTACCATTTATCCGATTACAATGTGACTTTGGCGAGTTGTTATGCGCTTGCTCGGACACAGCTAGTGAATAATAATATATATGTACATTTGTTTTGTTTCCATGGCGCAATAATTCGATTTACACCAACGAAGCTGCTAGGTCCTCCATCATGTTTTCCGCTCCAGTCACATAAAGCTAGCCAGCTCTTTGCACTAAAGTCTAATTACTATCTTCTTCAATCTCGAGTGAGCCAAGTAAAGGGCATTGATTTTGTTTGAGAGTACCTACACGTTGTTCCAAGTATATCTTATTAGCTTTGATTGTAAGATGGCGAAAGAAAGTCCTTGAGCAAAAACTTTTATCAATTTTTTTCTCATCTTAAAAAAGCAATTTATATCTATTTTATTTTATTTTATAGAATTAAGGTAACAAACGTGCAGTCCAACGGTAAGCGGATGCTGTGGCCCATACACACTTACGTGTGTATGGGCCACAGCATCCGCTTACGTAACTAGCGACAGCGCTCCCTTGTAGTCGCTAGTTAACTAGGGCTTGGTTATCGCTGGTACGTAATACGTATCTGCGATTTATCAGCAATTATTGTTCTAATTTCGCTATCGCTAGCCTTCTGCAAGATACGTAATACGCCTACGGAGCGGTTGACGGCTGGAAGCAAGTCAGTGCGTTGATATCATGCGGTTTCATGTAAGAATGCGGCATGCCGCATCACGCCCAACCGCAAGTGCGTTCTTGCTCTTAGTACACTCAAAATTATCAAAAATAAAACATTTAATACAAAGTAAGAGCCGAATTCAAAAACTAAAAACAATAAAATAATTTCCACAAAATATTTATTGCAGTCAGGGCTGTTATTATTCGATACATAATGTCTAACTTCAAAAACTTTTAAGTGGATTTTTTTATATTAAATTTGGTTCTTTTGAATCTGCTTTGAATTTTTATAAAAAAAACTAATTTTTACAATATCAAGTAGTGACAAAAACAAGCTTACAGTCCAACTGATGGTAAGTGACAGAAATAGGTTAGATGTTTACATCAACAAACGAACATTTGATCACTAGTGACAATACGATTGGTGCTAAATAATAATGTCCTCCAGACCGAATTTCGATCACCTCGGCCAGTCGCAACGGAGACGAGCCATCGGCGGAGAACAGGGTTATTGTGCTCAAGTGTATGCGTAAGCACTGGTGCACTCTATTTCACCTACTACAGTGTCAGTAACAGTAGCACAAAGCTGGTTCAAGCGTTTTCAGTCCGGGAATTTAGATGCCAAGATGCGGTTCGCTCTGGTCGCCTTCATACTTTATCCGTGTGACATTGTCTCTTGTCGATGACATTTTTGAAAAAAAAAAATAGTAAATCCAAATATTTTTAAAGTAGTTTAAATACACACAAGTTTTCACTAATAACCTTATTACTATACTTCCATTTCGTCAATAAAAAAAGGTTTGGAAAATCCAAAAGTTCACGACTGATAATGCTCATATTATGACCGTGAAAAATATATTTAAAAAATTGTAAATTGTAGTTCACAGCCGAGGATTGAGGATTGACTACAAAACAGTTTTAACCCATTTCAAAAGGTCTGGCTATACAAAAAAGCTCGATATTTGGGTACCACAGGAGCTCACTGAAAGAAACGTAATGAATCGTTTACTCATTTGCAAGTCTCTGTTGAAACGTAATGAAACCGAACCGTTTTTGAATAGATTGATCACTGGTGAAGAAGACATGAAAGTGCGAAAAAGATCATGGTCAAAGGGTAGTCAAGCTCCACAGACTGTAGCGAAGCCCGGATTAAGACGCAATAAGGTGATGATATGTGTATGGTGGGATTGGAAGGGCATCGTTTATTATAAGCTTATACCGCCTGGCAAAACAATCGATTCGGATCTCTACTGCTAACAACTAATGTGACTCAAGCAAGAAATTAAAAAAAAACCGGTCGGAACTGATCAACAGAAAAGGTCTCGGTCTCTGGTCTTTCGTCTCTCTGGTCTTTCATCATGATAATATCAGACCACACACATCTTTGGCCACTCAGCAAAAATTGAAAGATCTTGGTCGGGAAGTATTAATGCATCCACATTATAGTCCTGACTTTGCACCCTCAGATTTTCACCTGATTCGATCTCTTCAGAATTCTTTGGGTAGTGTAAGGTTGACATCAAGAGAGGACTGTTAAAACTATTTGTCGCATTTTTTAATCAAAAATCTCAAGAATTCTACAGCAACGCGATTATGTTACTCTTACAAGATTGCAACAAGTGATAACTTGCTAACCGATAGAACAAAATGGCATACAAGATATATTATCATCATCATCATCATCATCATTACAGCCTTTCATAAGTCCACTGCTGAACATAGGCCTCCCCCAAGGAATGTCACAAAGCACGGTCCTGAGCCACCTGCATCCATCGACTTCCTGCATGTCGCCCTACACTTCGCCTGCCGGTACGAGGCTGCCACTCGAGAACCTTTCTTCCCCATCGGTTGTCGGTTCTTCGAGCTATATGGCCGGCCAACTGCTACTTCAGCTTACTAATCCATTGGGCTATGTCGGTCACTCTGGTTCTACTGCGGATATCCTCATTTCTAAGTTTATCACGTAGAGAAACCCTGAGCATAGCCCTCCCCATAGCTCGCTAAGCGACCTTGAGCTTCTTCATACAGCCAGCAGTGAAGGGCCACGTCTCAGATCCGTAAGTCATCACTGGCAACACGCACTGTTTGTACAATTTCGTTTTAAGGTTTTGAGGTGTGTCTAACGAGAAGATGTGTTGTAGTTTCCGGAACGCTGCCCAGCCGAGTTGAATCCGTCGATTGACACCTCGGTCGAAGTTGGACTTACCTAGTCGGACTATTTGTCCCAGGTAAACATACTCGTCAACAACTTCGAGCTTAGTGCTCCCAACAACTACCATAGCATAGGTGTGACATGGACGTTAAACATGATTTTTGTTTTGTCCATGTTCATCTTGAGACCTAACCGTTGGGAGACACTATTGAGGTCATTGAGCATAGTGCTTAGCTCCTCCAACAATTCTGCCATAAGGTCTATATCGTCAGCAAATCGAAGGTAAGTGATGTACTCGCCATTGATGTTAATACCGCATACTTTCCAGTCCAGCAGCTTGAAAACGTCTTCCAATGCAGCGGTATATTATATTACAATATATTATAATTAAACGTAATAAAACTTTGAAAAAAAATGTCTTGAATGTGTATATGAAATACAAAGAAATGTTTTTCCCGACCTTTTATATATACACAAAACAATGTCTTAGTGCTGTATTCTTTAATTTTTTTTTAATTCTTCTACTTTTAGGAAAATTAGTAGTATGGTATATTCATTTGTAATCTAATTAATATAGTTTATAACTAATATTTCAGAAAGAAAAATATCTACACTTTTACTTTGTAACGGAGCCGCCCTGGTAGCAGGAAAAGTCGTGGATATCCTTATTGCTTCAAGGTTTTACAGATTATTACTTTGTTGACATAATCATGAATAATTCTCTACTAGAAGTTCTCACCTTTATAGCCACTATCAAGTAGCTTTATTACAAATTGTATGTTGTAGTGAAACATCTAAATTATACGTGCGGCGCGGCGGGACGAACCCTACCTGAGGCAGATGTTGCGACGCGCACCTGGTGCGATGTTTTACGTATCGCTTACATCGCTCGATTTAATTCCAGTTTTGTATTATTCACCGATAACTTTATGGGTAGCGTGTTTAGGTAATGGGCATAAGGTGGTAGAGCTCTTTTTATTTCAAGTTTTTAGCTTAAGATGAAGCCTTAGCCTCAAAATCACCTCGTTATCAGTAACGAGGGTCTTCAGTACGTAGATGCTGTCATCGGTTTAATGGATAAGAGAACCAGAATAATTATAGGCCGTTAGGAATTCCATCTCCATCATTTATAGAGCCGTAGTAGTTCAGAGGCTAAACGCTCGCTGTAAATTTCACAATATCAACGCGAGCAACCCGGGTTCGAACCCCGCACGGCACCAATGAAATTGTTAGTTGCACTTTTAAGTGGTGGTAAATCACGTGCTCGGCGGTGAAGGAAAACATCGTGAGGAAACCTGCTGCATGTCTGAGAAGTAAGAAAAAAATATTTCGAAGACATGTGAAGTTCGCCTACACGCATTGGGGCAGCGCAGTAGACATTTCCTTGTCTTAAAACCCTCTCAGAAATGAGAGGTTTGTGCCCAGCAGTGGGACGTATATAGGTTGTAACTTTAACTTTTAAACTTAGGAATTTCATCTCAATCTTCAAAACCTACAATGTACTTCTTTGTTTGAAATGTGTCTGGTGTTGAAATACTGCTGTGGCCACTTATCATCAGGTGGAGTGTTACATTTGCCACTCTAATGTCACCAAAATGGATCCTCAACTATCACCAAACAGCAACATGATGTTGCTGTTTCGTATGGTGAGTGTGAAATCTGGAGATCATTGTTACCAGTAAGAGTATGAGGCATTTCATCTTATCTTATCGCTAGGAGTGACACGCATCTGCATTTTGATACTTTATCGAGGATAGATGTAGATATCTATTGCTACAGAACTTGATATCAAGACGAATGTGTGTTCTTTTTTCACGTATTCTTTAAAAACCAGACAATCAGCATTACAATAAATTTGATATTGAAGAATTTCAACTAAATATCCTTCATAATTTCACTGCTGAACATAGGCCTCCCCCAAGGAATGCCACCTGCATCCATTGACTTCCTGCATGTCTTACCAGATCCTAACTCCATCTAGTGGGGAGTCGCCCTACATTTCGCCTACCGGTACGAGGCTGCCACTCGAGAACCCTTCTTCCCCATCGGTTGTCGTTTCTTCGAGCTATATGACCGGCCCACTGCCACTTCAGCTTACTAATTCGTATCCGTACTGAATATCCAAATGTTCAGAAAATCAATGTTTGACAAAAGGCAATTTTAATTTTATATTATCACTTCTTGTAGTAAGTAACGATTTCTATGTGTGGATGCATCAGATTCCATACCATAACCATTCCCTTCTTATATTTGTCATATGCGACACTTTGCACATAGCTTAATATCTCCGTAGGCTACTACTTGACCAACAATACATCTTCAAACAGTCCAATATACGCCAAAACAATGTAAACACAATTGTTGCGTTTTTTTTTATATAGGATAGGGTGACAAACGAGCATACAGTCCACCTGATGGTAAGTGGTTGCTGCGGCCCATAGACATAGGTATACATTTATCTCGAATAAATAATCAAAACGCATAATATGCGTTGTCACCCGTGAGGACTAAGACGGAATGCCTCTTTTCCAGTAAAAAGGGTATCCGATTCTCTACACTCACCATACGAAACACAGCAGTGTTAAGCTGCTATTTTAAGATGGTATTCTGTGAGAGCGTGATCCCTCCCCGGTCGAGCCGACCCATTTGTGCTACAACTATACTACTTATATAGCTGCAGCATGGCTCTACCACGTTAACAATCTACCGTGAATCGAAACACAACAGTGACAATAGCCCGGGCCTATCAAAAATTTGAATTTTGAACGGACGAACAATCGCGCTTAACAGTTCTAGACTTTAAAATACAATATCATAGTTTAACGTTACACTAGTTCTTTGCAATTATCTATTAATATCGAAAAAAAAATTACACCCATAAGTTCTTGAATTATATGCAATTAATACAATTAAAGTCAATTCGATTACATCAATATATTATATATACATTACCCAAGAGCTTCTGTCGCGTCCAGGAACAGGATCTTAGGCAAGCACAATACTTACTGCTTCTCAGTAAAAGCCAGGGGTTCTTACCTGCCAAAAGAAAAATCAAGATTAATCAGCGTAATTATATCAAAAACGATTTATAAAATTAAAAAAATAGTAATAAATCATTTTTAATTTTTTATCAAATTTCTTTTTTTATTTAATGGGTAATTAGATTTGAAGTTGTGCGTTCTGTTAAAATTAACAAAAATATCACAAACAAAAATTATATTTAGTTTTAACCAATCAAAACTAAACCCTAGTGTGAAAGTCCCTTCAAAATCGGTTAAGTCATTTCGTAGATTAGCCGGAACAAACAGACAGACAAACAAGTATAAGTACCTTACAAACATACTCTTCAATTTTATTTATTTATATAAATAAATTAATAATTTAAAATATCTAATTAACATATTCATAGCAGCTCACGGCTGATAACGCAAGGCTATTTTACGCTGGTATTCTGTGAGAGCGTGGTCCTTCCTCGGATGAGCCGACCCATTCGTGCTACAACTATACTTCTAATATAGCTGCAGCATGGCTCTAACACGTATAAAACTCTATTCTTATGCGGTTCTGATGAAATATTATAGAAACTCTAAGTTTTCCATTTCATTATCGTAAGTACTTAAATATTTTCTAATCAACAAATTTCGTCCTTAATCTTTACTGCTCATAGATCACACGCATAATCACCATACATAATAAGAAACATAGTATACTGTATTCTATCTTATTCCCTCGCAAGCAAAATCCTATAGACGTATACCTTTGTCGCTTTTTAGTGTCGGTTTTTCGTTACATTGAGTTTCAAATCACAACGATTTTAAAGAAGTTTCCACTTCGTGAATATGTTAAAATACCAAACGCGATAAAATCCGTAAAATTATTTTTGATACAGTCAACTTATATTATCACAAAGGACAGTGTAATCAATTGTACACATTACAGGATTATCTTTCATCGGCCCTAGTGATCGAACACTTAATATGGAAATACGTTTAATCATAGCTGCATTGTACGGAGGAAATAAGTCTATGCACAAAGGACAGTGTCCTTTGAGAGATAATACGGTTCGAAGAACGCTCCGGGTTTTGCTTTTATGGTGAAGGTCAACGCCATCTTTGTTGGATTAGATGGGCTCATAACGCATAACAGTTTTCATATCGTCTCTAGCATAATATAATCAGCTCGATTTCTAGAAATAAAGACATTTAAACTACTTCAAAAAAGTTGAACTTAAAAAGAAAGTCCCGTTATGTTTTTTTCTGGTCTTTCCTATTGATTTACAATAAGTAATATAATTGACAGCTAGGTTGCGCAGTGGCTAAGGGTTTGTCTGCGACGCTGCATAGCCGCGAGTTCGAATCCCACACGAATCAAGTGTTTATTTTTGCGATTTATGTATTTAAAACGCCTCCACGATACAAAAGAAAATTCTAGTATTACCGTATGGGTTCCTTCTTTATAACATAAGGAATAGAGCGATAGAATGTAAACTAGCAAACATAATGCTTTAGGAGGCCTAGCGAAGTTTTCTACCTAGTAATTTTGAAGGCAGTTTTTTAAGCAGAATTAACTTTTAACGTATGGGTTATTAACATAGGTTTCTGTAAATAATTTATACGACAACTCATGGATGTGTATCAGAGTTTGAGAAAGATGTGCGTACCACGTAGATATGAATTGATTGAAATAATTTATGATTTCTTAAATTATTGCAATATCATCGGGATTGAGATTCTTAACTTACAGGAAGATTTCAAACAGCTTTATTAAAAAAAAAGTGTTATGAGTATGGCACTTTTCATTTATAACAAAATTCCAAATTTTGTAACAAATCAACCCGTTAGAACATTTAAAAACAGTTACTTCTTTGTTATTGGAAAGATGCTATTACACAGTATCGTACTTCTTAAATGATACCAATATTTAAATAACGTTCAGTTAATTAATTGTTTGTAATTTGTTGTTTTTATTAATCATATATAATATGTTATGCTAACTGCAATAATCATTCAATAATCTAAATTGATGTATTTAATAATAATGCAATACTTTGAATTATAATAATGTAATAAGTATTTACACTATATAATTATAATTTTAAATAATATTTATAATTAATTACTAGTGTTGTATAGAAATAAATTTTAATTTAATATTGTCAAAATGGTAGAATCTACGGATCTTTTATGTACTCTGTCAACACCTTATTGTTAATACCTACAGTCAATGCAGTTAAATCAATATTCTATTCTATTCTATTTAAGATCCGGAGCATAGGAGGTATTTTGAAAAACCATAAAATACCATGCAAATGAGGATTACCTCAGTGCTGAGATTCAATACGGAACAAAAAAGCCTTGACTTTAAAGAACTTTTTAACAAAATGCGCCATAAAAAAATCTAATAGCTTATGAAAAATCTAAGAAACTATCATAGGATTTGAATTTAATAATTTCGATTTACAAATAAATTCAGTGTTATGATTAAAATTAACATAACTATAATCAGAATCTAATATACGATACAGCTCTGGCCAGTATAAATCAGCTGCACTTAATGTCATAAATACTGTTGGACTTCCTAATTCTTCAATCATATCCACTAACTCGAGATCTTGCGTACCAATATGAGCTTCAAATTAGGATTATATCATAATATTGATTTATACAATAATAGATTTTTCTGCAATAATACTTTAAGCCGTATAATTTAAGAAATTATTAAAAATTAATTAGAAAAATTAAAAAAAAATATTCTTTCAACATTATATAAAGTTTTCTTATATTTACGCGAACAAAAAAAAAACAAAAATTTATATAGGAATATAGGAATATAAAAATAAGTTAATATACGCGATAAAATCCGTAAAATCTGTTTTATTTAAAAATTATATAAAAGTTGATTTTTTTTACACAAATACTTCAACTGTATAAAGCTGTCCAACGCATCATACTATTAAATGCGAAAAATCGAAATCTTAGATCTCTTGCAAGCTTGCCGTCTTCATACATCATGAGGAATTTTGAATATTCATTATTAGAAATTTTACAAACTCGTTTATCTTTAAAGTCACCTTTACCAGTAGGAAATAAAGTTGAAAATGCTCTGCAAATATATCCATCACATGAAAATTAATTAATTGGCTCAGAATGCAATTTCGGCCATGGTAAAACGCAAGATCCATCATTTGCTTCTTTAATGTTCAGTTCACTATTCACTGTTTTACGATTACATTGAAAAGTCACCGTTGGAACTCCAGATTCATAAAAATTATCATATAATGCATTTTGATCATTATCTTCAGTATCTAAATTAAACGAAAGATGTTGTTTTTCTTGACCTAATACAATATGTTGAAAAACACTCTCATTATCAAGTAAACATTGTAAATTATTTTCATCGACTGTAATATCAAGATACAAAGGATTATTATTTTTAAGATAAATCAAAGCTGCCTTAACATTATCACGATTAACAATAAAATCTTTATACCCTTAATCACATTTTCTTCTAACAAAAATAAATTAGAAATAGTATCAATAGAATGAGGTAAGGATGTAGTAAAATCTGTGATATCTTGATGAAAGTTGAAAACTTGGCTACTATATCCAAAATGACCATCTTTAAGTCTATATACTGTAATAACCGGGTGAACTTGTGCGATTAATTGTCCTTCAAGAAATGCTAATTTTTTTAAAACATCAGGTTGTAGTCCAAGATCCATATTATTGTCAACAGAAAATATGTTTAATTGATTTTTTACTTGAAATTTGTAACAAAGTTCATCTTTTTCAATATGTAAATCGCACCAACGACATTAATTACAGTGTTTCAGTTCCAAATGTTTCTGAGCAGTTTCGAAATTAACGGCATACTCGAAAAAGCGAGAATTTTCGTCTCAAGCTCTGTTCTGACGTTGTCTTACTTCATTCATCAAAGAACGGTTCAGTTCACGTTCTTTAATGCCAGTCAACGTACATCTTCGTAGGATTTTGATGTACCAATAACATTGATATAATTAAAATTTCCAACATTTTCATCAAGTTATGCTCCATTGTGATTCATAATCAGCGTTATCTAACGAATCTAACGTGGTACTATAAAAGTATATTTTTAAGTTTTTTTTTTTTATAGATGGCGTTAATAATACAATTAAATCTAATTAATGAAAATTCGTCGTTGACGCCGCAAAGGGGGGAATCTCAATTATTGAAAACATTACGGAAGAGCAAAGCATTTATTATTCCCCGATGATTAGCTTGTTTTCATCAGAAAATTAAATATATTAGCCTTAATGGAACACTACAAATAAGATTAATTTTCTGATGACAAAATGCTAGTAATCGGGGGATGATAAATGTTTTCTTGCTCTCCTGTATTTTTTCGAATAATTGAGGTTCGCCCCTTTGCGGCGTCGACGACGAATTGTTATAATATATTCTATGTTTTAATGTGGTTAAAATAATATTTTTATGCATGATAACACATCTAGACATGAATCGAAAATATTACTATGTCAAAACGCAAACCTGAAAGTGTGATAGTTTGGAAATAAAGTGTACCACAAAATACATAGGTTATGGGATAGTGTACCTGATAATTTTATTTCGACATTATATACAATTGAATCGAATAGTGACATAAGCCTAAAAATAGGGCCACTACCCACTGTACACAGTTGGTAAACAAATACAAAAGCAAAAAGAAACTATTTACTTCATAAAAAAAGAAATTACAAAGGATCTTTGAAAAGTTTATTGGGTCTTCTAAAACCCCGGGGAATCTCTATTCAACAACCTATTGAAACTTTGGGCTAACAAAAAAGACGATTTACAAAATCTACCTATAAAAATTTGTTTCAACAAAAACTTTCTCAACTAATCCACTACATTGCCTAATGTATTCTGCGCAAATCTATAAGACCGTTTAGGTTCAACGAGTGAGCTAAATTGGACCTAAGCGGGCTAGGCTCCATTAACGGCTTACGTGTCTACTCTGTATATGGTGAGGCAGGCAGTTTAAATTCAGACCTAGATTCGATTAGACCCAATACCCTTAGCAATCACTATTTAAACGATATTTGAATAAATAATAATATATAAATAATTATGAATTATTAATACCAATGCTGTGCGCATAGAATATCTTACTTACTTACTTATCTTCACGCACAATCCCTGACGGGGTAGCCAGAGAGAACAGATCGCCAAGTGTCACGATCCTTACATATCTCTTTCGCTTCTTTCAGATTCATTATCTTCTTCATACATGCACGTCTAGGTATCCGAGTACTCTTGACCCTACCCTCTTCGAGCAATTTGCTCACATGGTCTTCGAAAGTTAGTCTCGGTCTACCTCGACACCTTTTAATATTAACTTTCGCGCTATATATTTTCTTCACCATTCGGTCTTCACTCATTCGCTCAACGTGCCCAAACCACCGAAGCACGCCCTTATCAATTTTTGTGATAAGGTCATCTTTCAAACCTGTCATATTGCGAATCTCTTCGTTTCGCTTTCGGTCGGCCATAGTAACGCCGCACATTTTACGAAGAGATCGCATCTCCACTGCATTCAACTTACTTTTATGCTTCTTCTGGCATACCCAGGTTTCGCTGCCATATAACAAAGTCGGTACCAACACTGCGTTATGTATTGCAAGGCGTGCACTCTTCGCTACGCCTTGCCTTTTGACTAACGCAGTCAGGGCACCATTGACTTTGTTCCCGGCAGCGACACGCCTGTCCACATCTAAATCACAATATTCAATCAGAATATCTAATATTAAAATTTTTAAAAATTGTATCTGGAAATATAATATTATTTACAAATAATGTTACAATGTTATGCCTAAGTGTGTGACGACATAGTGCAGCAGAAGTTTTGTTAACACGCTTAGAATATTAATCATAATCACTAAAACTGGATTTCTTAATTTAGCTAACATACTTGTTATAGCCTAGTTCAAATTTTTTTTTATAGGATAAGTGTGACAAACGAGCACACAGTCCACCTGATGGTAAGTGGTTGCTGCGGCCCATAGACATCTACATCTATCCTCGTTTGCGAATCAAAATGCAGATGCGTTGCCACCCGTGAGGACTAAGATGGAATGCCTCATTTCCAGTAAAAAGGGCCTCCGGCCACCTGCACTCACCAAGCGAAACGCAGAGGTAAACCTCTACTTCACGCTGATATTCTATGAGGTCGTGGTACCACCCCGGTTCGAGCCGGCCCATCCGTGCGACAGCAAAAGCTGCCGCGTGGCTCTACCACTGTGAAATGGAGAAGAACAAGTAATTCAGTGTAAAGCTGAACGCACATTTGTCTGCACCGTACGCGTCATTTGCACGTACGCATCGTCCGCGCCGTACGCAAACCTTTTGTAGTTTTTTTCCAACCACTGGTGTGAAACGGTACAGTCACATTGATACCTTAAAATCACTATGGAAAGAAACATAGTAATAGCCTGCTTATTGGCAGAGAAAGGAGAAAATAAAATTCGAGGAAAAAGAAGCTTTTGGATTCATAATATTAATTTTAAAAGGCAATGGTATGGAGAATATGAAGGGGATATACATAGGCTGCACTAAAAGTATCGGGAATGGAATATTTCCACTGTTCCTGTCATATTAAAATATTTTTAATTGAAAACTTAAAAAAAGATTCTCGGTCTTGTCACAAGGTTTTGTCAAACTTGTTTAGTCGTTGAGAAAATGGAATTGACTCGAGAAAATTCAAGAGCGATTATTTATTATGACTTTCGAAGTGGTTTAACACAAAAACAGTGTGTTGACCGGATGACCGTGTGTTTCTGCATTTGATGATGAAGCCCCATCCAAACCCACAATTTATCGCTGGCTTGCTGAATTTCAACGTGGACGTGTCAAGCTCAGTGATGATCCCCGTCAAGGTCGTCCAAAAACTGCAGTCACCCAAGAAAACGTTGATGCTGTGCGTAAGCTGATTGAGGAAGATCGACATGTGACATACCGCGAAATTCAGGCAACTTTAGACATTGCCATGAGTCAAATACAAATAATCTTGCATGAACAAGTAGGTGTAAAAAAGTTGTTTTCCCGATGGATACCGCATTCGCTCTGTGAAGAGCAAAAAGCGGCTCGCGTTACTTGGTGCGTCAGAACTCTCGAAAGATTCCACGCAGGATCCTCAAATGCTGTATACAACATCGTATCAGGTGACGAATCCTGGATATAAGCGTACGAACCCGAAACAAAAAACCAGTCACGAGTTTGGGTGTTCGAAAATGAATTAAAACCAACAAAAATTGTTCGTTCACGGTGTGTTGCAAAAGAAATGGTGGCCACGTTTGTCTCCAAAACCGGCCATGTTACGACTATTCCTCTTGATGGACAAAGAACGGTTAATGCAGAATGGTATGCTAGCATTTGTTTGCCACAGGTCGTTTCTGAACTCCGTATAGAGAATTGCAACCGCCGCATCATCCTCCATCACGACAATGCGAGTTCTCACACCGCACACAGAACAAAAGGGTTTTTAGAGCAAGAAAACAGAATTATTAGACCATCCACCGTACAGCCCCGACCTAAGCCCTAATGATTTCTATACTTTCCCTAAAATAAAGAATAAATTGCGTGGACAGAGATTTTCATCACCTGAAGAAGCTGTGAACGCCTACAAAACGGCCATTTTGGAGACCCCAACTTCCGAATGGAATGGTTGCTTCAATGATTGGTTCCATCGTATGGAAAAATGTGTCAAATTTCGCGGAGAATACTTCGAAAAGCAATAAATACATTTTTAAATAGTAAATGTTGTGTCACTTCCTTGATTCCCGAAATTTTCAGTACTTTATTTAAAGACTTATTAGATGATGATGAACGATTTTTTAGATATTTGCATTTAACATACAAGAAATTTCAAGAATTGCTACATATACTAAAACTATATCTTTCTATGGAAAACTCAAGATTTAGAAGGCCAATTGAACCAGAGAAAAGACTTGTTGTATTTTTGACGTAAGTATTTTTTATTGATTAGTATTTTTTTGTTGATAATTAAGTAATCAGGTATAATTGGGTTTTTTAATTAAATTTAACTATTTTTTTTCGTTCAGTATTTAAATAATTTATCACTATGTATTCATATTGATAATTGATGCAAAAAATTAAAAATATGTATAATTTATTACGAATTAATTAAAAGTGATAAAAATACAAAAATTATCACGTAAGTTCAAACCACCAATTATAGTGGAAAGTCCACTAAGTTGGCAACATTGGGCAACACTGAGTAACAGCACGCGCCGAACGCGCCGCATTATATGAGGTCATCAGCATGGGTCCTTCAATATTCGGATAGCGTTGTCACCCGTGAGGACTAATATGGAATACCTCTTTTCCAGTAAAAAGGGTCTCCGGTTCTCTAAACTCACTATACGAAACAGCAACATTGAGCTGCTATTTTACGCTGGTATTTTATGAGAGCGTCGAGCCCGGTCGGGCCGACCTATTTGTGTTCCAACCATAATACAGCTGTAGCATGCTGTGCCTAGATGCGATACGTATATATGCTGTAACTTTTTTTACCTTTTACTACCTTTAAAATTAACTAAAACATAACAGCAGATACGACAAAGCGTCCAAAGAGCATATAATCATTACGTTTTAAAAGCGTCGAACGACTGTAAAGTTCGAGACAAAAGTGGCGGCGTCGACAACCGAATATAAAAATCACAAAAAGCGTGACAAAAAAGGTTTTTATTCGTCGCAAGTTCAACGTACGTTCATTGTGAATCGAAGGCCAATATCGTGTTACGAATAAGTCATACGTTCCGAAGTTATAGGAGCCGCGGCGATCGAATATCATGCGTCGACATTAATACGAACGGCGTTTCAAATGAAAGAAATATTTGTTTGCGATATCACGGAGACAAGTAATATTACGCTGGAAAAATAATTTCCGTTATTATAATAAAATAATGTTGCCAATAATGTAAATTATATTTTAAATAACACTATAATAAGGCAGTTATATTATAATTGTAGCACGAATAGGTCGGCTCGACCGGGAAAGGATCGCGCTCTCTTACCGATTACCAGCTTAACACTGCTGTGTTTCGTATGGTGAGTGTAGAGAACTGGAGACGAGGCATTCCTTCGTATTCCTCAGAGGTGCGGGAAAGCGTATTATGCGGGATAGGGAAAGTGTGAGTGTAGGTATTGAATTATAGGTATACATATATTAGTGATATTATAGTTCTAGCACGAATGGGTCGGTTCGACCGGGAAAGGACCACGCTCTCATATAATACCAGCATAAAATAGCAGCTTAACACTGACACTGCTGTGTTTCGTGAGTGCAGAGAACCGGAGACCCTTTTTACTGGAATAGAGGCATTCCATCTTAGTCCTCACGGGTGACGACGCATCTGCATTTTGATTTGTAATCGAGGATAGATGTAGATGTCTATGGGCCGCAGCAACCACTTACCATTAGGTGGACTGTGTGCTCGTTTGTCAACCTTATCCTATAATAAAATAAAAATGTAGAAATAAAGTATTTGATGTAATTCGATCTTTGAATATCGACCCTATATCGACTAAAAATATATTGACTTGCCTCGCGGCTGGGCACAGCCTCCTACGTACCTGCACCTAGACCTTTAAGTGAACTTCACCTCTTTGAAATTCGAAATATTCTATTATTTCTTATGTATGCGGAGTTAATGTATTATTTTTCTTTACTTTAAAACTACTTTAAAAAAAGTAAAAACCTAGTTTAGAATCAAAATATTATATGTGAAACAATTTTCACAAATAATAGATTCCGTAGTCAGTGCTAGGGTTTGGTGTGTCGAAGCTTAGAGCCCCGACTTCAGAAGCTATTTATCACCATCCATTACAACTGATCGCAAGTCCACTTCTGAACAACGGGCTCACCTAACAAATGATACAAAACACGGTCTGGGACCACCTGCATCCATCGACTTACAGCATCATTTACCAGACCGTCACTCCTCTTAACTTTCTTGAGTTTAATTTTATTACTCTAGACTGGACTAAGGAATATGACAAGTTCAAAGTAACTAAAACTGTCGTCTAAGTTTTTGAAGAGTTCCTTTTCAAATGTAGTTAGACAATATTAAGTACCTGTATCGTATAGTATAATTTTTAATTTTAGTTTTGATGCAAAATCGACTTTTAAGTGTGTAAAATTTACTTATAGCTTTTAGAAAAACTACATCTGTCCAAAATCTATACAAATAAATAAAATTGAAGTGTCTGTTTGTAATAAAAGCTTTTTACTAAATGCATATGAAAACATATACGGTACTAATAATAAAAAAAACAAATTTATAAGATTTTTTTTGTCTGTCTGTCAGGTTGTTCCGGCTAAACTACGAAATGGCTGGACCGATTCTGACGGGACTTCAACTGATGTTATAAGAAGTAACGTAGGCTACTTGTATTTTAGAAAAAGAATTAGGGTTCTGCGCACAAAAATTAAAACCCATGAAATCTAATCGTAATAAATTCCACGCGGGCCAAGTCGCAGGGAACAGCTAGTTAAGAATAAAAATGCAGATGTGGTATCATCCCTGAAGAGTAAGTAGGAAAGTCTCATTACCAGCAAAAATAATCTCCTGTTTTATATACTCAGTTTTTTGTATGAGCGTAGTTTTTTTTTCTTCTTTTTTATAGGATAGGGTGACAAACGAGCACACAGTACACCTGATGATAAGTGGTTGCTGTGACACATATACATCTATCCTCAATAAATATTCAAAATGCAGATGGGTTGTCACCTGTGTGGACTCAGATGGAATGCCTCTTTTCCAGTAAAAAGAATCACCGGTTCTACACCCCATACGAAACACAGCAGTGTTAAGCTGCTATTTTACGCTGGTATTCTGTGAGAGCGTGGTCCTTCCCCAGTCAAGCCGACCCATTAGTGCTGCAACTATACTACTAATATAGCATTGCATTGCTGTATCACGTAAAAATATATATAGTGTAGCTACTAAGCAAGTAAGTAACTATATAATGTAGCTAAATAGAAACAAATATAAAACTACTTAAATAAAGCGGTAGTTGAAAATGGTAATATATAATACGTCGAATCGCTCCACTTTCTCCGTCTCCCCATTTGTAGAAATAAAGTCAAATATTTCAATATCTCCACTTGGTAGGGTCGTGCTTCTCCCCCGGCTTTGTTTGAGACTTAAGATAGGGGACTTAACAAGAGGGATGCACTACAAGTCTGAGGGTAGTTTGCGATTGTACTTACTTACGCGGCACTTGTGTAAGAGTTTGTTGCTTGGGAAACTGCGGTGAGATGTGAAAAGCAAGAGCTTGTATAACATTAGCTTCAATAAGAATTCACGAAAAAAAATATGAAAATCTTCAAAATATAAAGATTTCCGTCATTATGGTGGATATGGACAACCTTTAAGTTCGCTTTTCACTAGGGGATATAATATATATTATACCGCGAGATATAAATTATATCCCGCGATAAGGGTTACCAGATGAAAAAATTAAAAGTCCGGAGAAGAGGCCTGATTTCCATTTAAAAATCCTGAGATTGTTTTACAGTTTGAGAAGAAAACCTTACTTAAAAAGGTATCTTCACATATTAAGTATGATAAAACTGTTTACGTACCTACTGCGTTAATTAATAATGTTGACTTAGTAAATTGTAATGATTCACGAATTTGTGCTATAAAATCGTATATTAATGGGAATTGTCATATGTATTTTTCTGTTTATATGCCTCAAAACAATCTTGAAAATTTACCTGAATTTACAAATATTTTATGTATAATCAAAAGTTTATTAGAAAATCATTTCGTAAATGTGGCTATTGCCTTAGGAGACTATAATGCGAATATTAACACGTTATTTAGCAACGAATTAATAAAATCTTGTTCAATTTTTGTATTACATTACTATTTTATTTTATTTCAATTTTTTTTATGTTTGTTGATTATAAGTAATTATGTTTTTTTTACGGGCCTTTGTTGTCTGTCAATAAATGATTATTATTATTATTATATAAATAAGTTTTGATTTTAATTGTGGAATTATTACCAAAGGAAAATTATTTTTAGTTAGTTTAACTTTTTATTAAGAGATATTTTAAAATGTAAGCTGTATTATATTGAAAGTTCTAAAAATCCTGAGATTTCATGAGATTAGCAAAATCCAGCCGCAATCCTGAGAAGAGTCTAAAAATCCTGAAATTTCAGGACAAATCCTGAGATATGGTAACCCTACCCGCGATTGGCTTTCACACTGTGAGAAATATGTAACTTTTAACCAGAGTGCATTCGTCATTGGATTACATTTACACTGCACTCTTCATTTAAAAACAGAATTGTCTTTTAAACAAAATGGATATTGTTTTGCTTGATAGCCTCGACAGTTCATCAGAGGGAGATGATGCAGAATTCGATTTATGTGTGTCACTTTTAAGTAAAAACAGGGAGCGTCGATACTGGATATCAAATCATATAAAGTTTAGAGAGGAATATGGTGAACTTAGAATTTTTAATGAATTCTATTAGAAAAAGATACGAATACAAATGAGTATACGCACTACGCAAAAGGTCATTCAAGTAATGACAGATACGAAATTGAGGACGTAGCAGCGGCGCGGAACGGTGGGGTGCAGGGGGCGAAATATAATATGAAAATATCGCTCGGTCGATCGAAAAAATATTTATAGTATTAGATGTAATATATATTACATCTCAGTGTAAACGGTACCAATAAAAAGTACGGTGAGCGATATTAACTATTTATATCTCGAGATATAATATATATTACATTATATCCCATAGTGAATAGCGGGCTTAATCTAGATGCGTTGTTATCCCTGAAGACTATGAAAGACAGTCTCACTATCAGTAAACATTCGATTCTCTACGATCATCATGTCAACACAGTTGCATTTGGTTGTCATTTCACAATGGTATTTAAAATGCCAACAGAATTAAGTAATTTTTTTTTAGGATAAGGATGCCAAACAAGCACACTGTCTTCGTGATGGTAAGTGAATTCTTAGACCTATAGACATCTACATCTATCATCAATAGAAAATCAAAATGCCGATGCGTCACCCCTGGGGTTTAAGATATGCCCCGTTTGGAGCAAAAAGGGTCTCCAGTTACTCCTATACCCCTACTACTCACAATAGGTAACACAGGAACATTAAGTAGGTACATATATTCCTCTATATACGAATATGTACATAACTTAGAATTACAAATTTTAAAATAACTCAAAATTAAATATATATTATGCACTTTAGTGTAAGCTGTAATTGAACTGATCATACGTGGTATAGCTATGCTGCAGCTATAATAGTATAGTTGTAGCATGAATGGGTCGGCTCGACCGGAGAAGGACCACGCTCTCACAGAATACCAGCGTAAAATAGCAACTTAAAGCTGCTGTGTTTCGTATGGTGAGTGTAGAGAACCGGAGACCCTTTTTACTGGAAACGAGGCATTCCATCTTAGTCCTCACGGGTGACAACGCATCTGCATTTTGATTTGCAAACGTGGATAGATGTAGATGTCTATGGGCCACAGTAACTCATCATCTATTCTATCATATAAGAAACATCTTACCCGAAGATTCAATTAAATTAAATACGTGCCCTTCTTCTTCTCTTCTCTGCCATATCACTTGGTGCCTAATTTACATAAATGACCTCGGATTATGGGACCCTTGGACCACGCCAGACGCACCTCAATCTACTATCACTAATATCACTAGATATGTGTGTTGATATTTTTGATAAAGTTAAGATGAGTCATAGTTATAAATTATTAGCCAAACAATGAAACGGCGACGTATCTATAATTACTAGGCAAATCACGTTCTGCGCTATTCTTAAACAATGATATATGTCCTCCAAACCGAATTTAGTCACGGCGGTCAATCTCAACGGAGATTAATCATATGCACAGGACGGGATTATAGCGCAAAGTGTATTCGCAAGCACAGCAGCACTCTCTATTCCCTCACTCTCATAGTCCGATGGGATGGTATCCGACACGACCGCAGAGAGATCAGGCGAAAGGCCAACCGGCTTTACATGCTATCCAAGGTACAAGGGGGTGAAACACCACCAACTTATTAACTCCGTGTTGGTACTGAGAATTTCTTGATAGAAAAACCCAATTACTGATTTTGGTCCGACCAGGGATTCGAACCCGGGACCTCATTAACAACAGTAGCGTTTACGACCAGAAAACCAACGAGTCAGGCAACAACAACAATAGATATTATACGTATAGACTAATTAATTGAGTTAAATGTCTACCGTAACAAGTGGGTATGGGGGTCCATTATTTTATAAGAAACACGTCCGCGACGTTATTCATAAACGATTACTTCAGACATTGTTGGAGCACGATCACGATCCCAGCCGTACACGGAATACGAAATAAATAATTTATTTATATTCAAAAAATTACAACACCGAGCACGTAGTATGAACAAGCAAGCGGGCCATGTTAGCCGTCTTCCGCTCTCTGAATGGTGTATACAGACGCCGATCGCGACTTTGCTTGTTTCGCTGTTGATGTTTTTGACTACCCCATATCAACCCGTGGGTGTAGTTAGACGACAGAGGGAAACAAATCAGGAGATAGCCAGCATCGTCTTCTTAATAACGAATAACTAATAGAATCAGGCGTTACTTTGCGGAAGTCCATTGTATTAAATTTGACAAAAAATTACTTTGCGTACATCCGCTAGATAAAATAAAATGATGTGTCTTACCTAGTTTGAAGAGCACCTCCCGCCCTCCCTAAATTGCGTGCACTATCCCCGTCACGACTAATCCCAGCACCACTATTCCCAACACCACTAGACTAGGAAAGACACACCACTGATGACAATACGACACGTGTTTCGACTCTACACGAGGCATCCTCAGGTGATATAGACTGTACGGTGGCTAACCGCTAAGTCACTTATAAGTCACAGTAATTTTTTGTCAAATTTAATAACGAATAAAAAAACAATTTACTGTAATAGACAACCCGCTTACAAAGCGTGTCAACTATGGTAAATATCCTATGTGGCAATCTATGGCGGAATAGATACCCTATATGTTCCCGTGGGTGTCGCGTGAGGCGACAGAGGTAATCAAAATCTGGAAATGGGCTGCAGCATTTTCCTCGTAACAACTCAAAATAATAATGTAGGTGATGATGATGATGATGAATACCACAAGCTTGTTATCGTGCAAAATTTTCTCGAGGAAAGTTTGGCGGCTTGTTGTTTACTGTCTCACACGCGACTGACACTGAAATTATATTTGTAGAAGAAGAGGGCCATAAGAGCAATCTATGATTTAAAGCCTAAAGAGTCGCTGCGACAAAAAATTACGGAAATTAATATATATTAACTTTAGCCTATCAATATGTTTATGAAAATGGAAAGAATGTACACAAAAATAAAAGTAGTAAAGTACGTAAGTACAAAAATAAGTGATATTCGTTCTGTAAATACTAGGAACAGACAGCTAGTAGTAAGTAACAGTTACTCGACTCCACCGAGTCCGTAATTCATTCTTGGGGTGATGTATACGGTTTTACAAGAAAATCCCAGTAAATATACATTACAAATATATCTCATTTTCATTTTCAATCATTTTATATCAGGTTATATCGCCATCAGTCTGAAGTAGTAATGTTCGTGTATTTCTCAGAATCGCCTCTTAGGATACCAACGAGACGAAATAGGTGATCGCTTCTCTACGTCGCCATCATACAGCAAACTGACGTAACAAAAACCTTTTCACTCTTGTACATTGTAATCGAAAAATAATTGCAACTTTTAACAAAAAGTAAAAACCGACTTCAAATTGCTAAAAAACAAATTTTTTAAATGCTACCCTTAGAGGTGGAAATTTTTCTCCAAATTTATAATGGGTGGCCTCCTTGTAGTACAACCTATTTATTAAAAAGAGATCATAAAAATCTGTTCTCAATGTGTGAAAATATCATATGAAATTCCTTAAACAATAGGCCAATATGAAACTTTTTACCCTATTTTCTATAAATCATTAAAACCGTTTCACAATTTGCGAAGATATCGCGTAACACATACAAAAGAAAATTCACTCGAATTAAGCACCTCCTCATTTTTGAAGTCGGTTAAAAATACTATGCGAGTATGTGAGTAAGAAATCTTGAGATAAGTATGTAATTTATTATGTACAGCGATAAAAACATTACTATAATACGTATGGATAGCATCTTCAAGGAGGGTAGGGTGTAAGATAGGGTATCTATCGCTACTCCCCCATAGCAAAATAGGGTCTTTTGATTGCGGTCGATATAAGAACGGGCAATAAGTGCTTTGTAAAATGCTTTGGCAAAAAGTTTCGAAGAATGCTTTAAAAAACGGCATACAAAAACATAGCTACTCGGCACATACCTACTCTTGATTCTAAGAGTTATCAATCAATTAATTCGCCGTACATTTCTCACGATGTTTTCCGCGAAATACGTGGTTAAAATCTACATTAGACTGCAGTTAACAATATCATTGTTGTCAGCAGAGAACGAACCTGGGAAATTTTTGTACAGCCGACTTCAATATAAGTTATTAAGAATAACTCAAAAACTATTGGTCTGACCTTGAACAAATTCATATGGGACCAGACTAGAAGTACCAACTTTCAAATAAAAAAAGAATCATCGAAATCGGTACACCCAGTAAAAAGTTATGAGATGACACACATAAACTAAAACATACATTCGGATTGAGTAGCATCTCCTTTTTGGAAGTGGACAGAAAGATAAGTTATAAATACTCCTATCTGAATAAAATTAAATGTATGTATTAGTGTTATGTAATTAAAATCGGATCTATTATGTACGCAAACTAGCGAAAAAATTGGTAGTCATTGGGGTTTGCAGTGTCGACAAAAGAAAACTATGAAATGTGTTTTTTTTTATTTTGAAATTAACCGTTTCTTATACGATAAGTGTGACAAACGAACGCACAGTCCACCTGATGGTAAGTGGTTGCTGTGGCCCATGGACATCTACATCTCGATCCTCGAATACGAATCAAAATGCACATGTGCGTTGTCACCGAGAGTTGTTGTGTGAGGACTAAGATGGAATGCCTCGTTCCAGTAAAGGGTATCCGGTTCTCTACACTCACGGCATACACATACGAAACACAGCAGCGTTGATCTGCTATTTTACGCTGGTATTCTGTGAGATTAAAAAATTTCGAAGACAAGCTAAAGTTCGCCTACACGCATTGGGGCAGCGTTGCGGACATTTCCTTACCTTAAAACCCTCTCAGAAATGAGGAGAGGCCTGTGCCCAGCAGTGGGATCTATATAGGCTGTAACTTTAACTTTTTAACTTTATGAGCCACAGTATCTACTTAACATCAGGTGGACTGTGTTAAAAAATACCAAAATAAAAATCAATAATAAAATATCGTGACAACGTAGGCTACGTTTATATTTATGTTCAACCATTATTTAATATTCTGTCATTGTTAGTATCGTATCACGTTGTCGTTTTTGTCACTCACCTAGGACAACGCCAGTACGAACACAAAAGCGTTCGAAAACACTCACATTACAAACATTAAATACATTGAATTTACATCATACATATTAATTTATTAGCACAATTAAATCTCTTTATTTATTGAAATTACAACTATTATAACAGCAATTACCTAATGCGACATTACAGTTATTTTCATGCTTAGCAAAAATGTGGCACTTAACTTTAACATATTGTAAATAATCCTACCCTAGTGAAACTCTTCAAGAACAGGTGTTGCGGAATACGTACTTGAACAAGTGGCAAAATAAAAAAAATTTGTAAAACCGACTTCAATATAAATGAAATAAGAACATCATCAATGTAGTCGAAGTCAATTAAATACACATTATTAAGGGTAACTCAAAAACTACTGGTCAGATCTTGATATAATATGGGACCACATGAGCAGCGCCAGCTTTCACAAATATAAAAAGAATCATAAAAATCGGTTCACCTAGACATAAGTTTTAAGGTAACATAATATATAATATATATTTAAAAAAAACAGTCGAATTAAAAACGCCCTCCTTTTTTGAAGTCCGTTGAAAAGATCAATATATACTTGCTATCCTAAAACATAACCTTTCTTCTATCCTTTCAGATTTTCTGTTCAATACTCAATCATATGCATTGAGTTATATGTACTACGTAGAGAAGTCATTCCAAGCAGAAATTGTGTCCTACTCTATGTCTTCGCGCATGCGCGGTAGTAGTAGTCGCGCATGCGCGAAGACTTTAATTTAATATAAAATAAGATATTAATATAAAATAAATATAAGAATTTAATATAAAATATCTTAATTTAATCTAAACAAACATATTTCTAAATAAAATGTAATAATAATTATTTTTTGGAATTCACAAATCTTCAATTTACGTAATATTTAGTTTGTATGGACTGCACTACAGTTCAGTTGAACATAGTCAATGTTCGGAATGGCTTCTCTAGTACGTAGTACATATTAACTCAATGATCATATGTGTTGCGGAGCTTACGGTGATGGTTGCTGTGGTGGGTGTAGATGATGTCTATGCATCACAGTCTACACGTGCTGTTCTAAGATTTGTTAAGAATGCGTTGTCATGTCTACAACACTTCGTCTCAGCATATACGGTACCTCTACGTGAAATATACATACTTTCACTGCTTATTATTATTAAATACTGCTTATTATTATTATTATTAAAATAATACCAATAATCTTCAACGGAAACATAAGTGTATGGATTTAAAGTGATTTGAGCCCCGCATTACTGCAATACATTGTTGTGACTACTTCTAGATACGTCAACCGCGTGGCCTAGGGGTTAGGGAACTTTACAAATATACGGATCGCAATTGTTATTTAAATAGATTGGCCAATTTGCCAACATTGGTAAATTGGCCATTACATCATGTTTTAACGGCACGATAGCGTAATGGCTAAGCATTTGGCCGCAACGCTGTGGTTCAAGACTTGTTCCAGATTTGGATGTTTGTCCATAAGCAATAATTTATGTATGTATTATAATACATTGCGCATACGTGTACGTGCACGCACACACACTCACACGCTCGCACGCACGCACCCTTATTCTATCAAAAAAAGTTCCTTAATGATATAATAATAAAATACAGAACTATTTTATCTTCAACGGGACTGGTACAGATTCCGTGCCACGACAGTGTAGTCACGACGCGCCCGCGAGCGCGGAGTTCGTGAATCTCTCAGATGATATCTGCGAAGTTAGGTGAGCCTCATACCGTTACGTCTGACGACCCCGCTTTGAACGACTCGCGACTGTTCTTCCGCTAGTGTAATTTGTCTTAAAATTACAAGTCAAGATACAAAAGTTTAAGCGAGTATTTGATAGCAACAAATGTAAGGTGTCTCGGAGAATAACGTTAAATGGGAATGTCTTTGGGTTGTGGATTATCTTATCTTAGGTATCCAAAGACACAATCACATCACATCACATCACCTCACATCTTCAAAGAAACCATTAATTAGATTTAGAAATACATGTGTCGATGGATTATATGAACTTGTTCAAAGCAAATACAGTAGAACGCCGATTATCCGAACGCTGGATAACCGATTCGCCAATTATCCGAATCGGTCCTATGCGTAATATAAAAAATTAAAACCATTACGTTTTGTTCAAGTGAGCGCACGGGCTTTCGTATATTATCTGCCGCGGCGCTGATGCTCTCTCTTTTTCTAGTGCACTACTTAGGTATTGTAGGACTGTTTGTTAAACTTAATAAAGTTTATTCTATGTGTGACAGTTCGTTTTTCTTTATTACCAGTCTATGTCCGATTATCCGAATTTTCGATTATCCGAATCCCAATTAATTCGGATAATTGGCGTTCTACTGTAAATGATATTGAGCCGCCTTCGCAGCCACCAAGCATCATCGCAATTGTTTTTTTTTTTGCGACACTTCACTACGCGATAACGTCAATCCGTTCGTTTCTCCGAAAACTTTTTCTACTTTCGGTGGTCAATATTAAAAGCGGCCATGATCCTCTCTTTTTAAGGCAAAGCAATAGCTACCCAACGTCTCTTTGCGTTCGCTACTGCATCTGGGAGAACTATACCATCACAGCCCATAAAAACTCCACTGCTGAACAATGGCTCTCCCCATAGATTGCCTCACAGGGGGAATATTTGACATACTTGCTACGCTTGCTAAGCGGGTTGGTAACCGCAGCTATTAATTTTTATCTATATAATCTGTATCTTGGAGGCAGTTTACAAACACAATTTGCACAAGGACAAACATCCAAACCCGGAACAATTATTTGTAGGCCATACAAATACTTGTTCCGTGCGGGATTCGAACCCGCGGCCCCCAGCGCAACAACTCATTGCTAAGCCATTGGGCCACGGTGACGTCAATGGTGCTGTCCATCTCCTGATTCAGTTTCCCTCTGTCTTCCACCTCTTACAATACCCACGGGATGGTATGGGGTAGTGAATATTCTTACAGCGCCACTACACGGTCGTAAAAGCGAATCAATGTCCTATCAACGTGTCTTTTTGAGTTCGCTTCTGCACCTAGAAGAACACGTCGTGATGTGACGGTTTCATCCTGAGCACAGATCCACATTAAAAATAAAAATAAAACTATAAAACATTAATCTATGTTGAACCCAAAAATAAACATGAATTTACAATTATTAATTAAAGTACATTATTAAACAGATGCTCTGTTTTCATTGTAATTAAGATAGCGGCAACCATTAAGATAATTTATAACATCAACGATGAACTGCTCGAAGAAAACGGCGAACAAGAGATAATATTTAACTTAATAATAATATATAATAAAGACACACGAAAGCCAACAAGCCACAACAACCCAGTTACAATACAATACATTGGTTTAATAAAATGTGCTATATGCTATACAAAAATATAAATCTAATAATTACTTGAATAAAACTATTTTCATGGATTATATAGCGTATAATTTTATTTATTTTTAATTCTCATTGTCACGGTTAGACTGAAGTGTTTGACGTAGGTACTAAAGTCAAATTTAACCCGGAATACCTTCATTTTATGAATTATTAATTTTGGTCCGATCTACGCGCAATGCTATTTTATTACAGAGGCATTATCATACCTGATGGCTGAAATTTGATTCGCAAACGAGGATAGATGTGGATCTCTATTGGCCACAGCAACCACTTACCATCAGATGGATTGTGTACTCGCTTGTCACCTTTATCCTATTAAAAAAAATTATATGAGATAAGATTTAATGCCAGTTATTAAATCTTATCTCATATAATTTTTTTGCATTTGAGCAAGCATTGCATGCTTGAGCCATTAAGTGCTGAAGATAATTGCCGTCCATGAACGGTTAATAAGCATTAATTAAAAACATCTGCCATGAATGTACTAGTACCGTGGTATGTCTAACCTAATAATTTTTCATAAGAGAACTTTTTTGTAGAATAAGGATGACAAGCGAACACATAGCCCAGCTGATGATAAGTGACTGCTATTTTACAATGGTACTCTGTAAGAACATCCTGGTCCTTCCCTGAAAAGAAGTTGTCCATGTGAACAACTTCTTTGTACCACCTGCAATTTCTCCGGATCGAAACGAATTACGGACCTTAAAGATTAATGCAGCCTTGGTGTTGCAGCTGTTCATGGGCAGCAGTAGTCACTTACTATCAGGTGAGCCGCATGCTCGTTTGCCGCTTCTATTAAAAAAAAACTCTGTGGTTTTTAATGGTTTTTATTTTTAAGTAAAGTCATTTTACATTGTAAATGATGATATCCAACTCAATTATCATACTGATTTACAAAAATTACTTGCTTCTGAATGCCAACATAACGAATGCTTTAAATTTTCTCTACCAAATGTAAAGCAAATTACATCGTATTAAGTTGAACAATCAAATAGGTTCAACCAGTAGATTAGACAGTTTTCCTCGGAATTACAAGAGAATCTTGTCTAAAATGGAGATCTTTTATTGCAGCCTTGTCAAGGAGACTTAATTTCGCTGTGTATGCAGTTAAATAATAATTAAAAATTAAAAATTTTGTACAACCGACTTCAATATAAATAAATTATTAAGAATAACTCAAAAACTATTGGTCAGATATTGATCATCCAGTAAGAAGTTATGAGGTAACACACATTAAAAAAATACAGTTGAATTGAGTACCGGCTCCTTTTTGAAGTCAGTAGAAAAATAAAGCAATTGCGCTATGTTGTTACTACCACATATCGTCCCGTGGATGTGGTAAGGCTGATGGCAAGAAACTAGGAGATGAACAGCAGCGTCTTCTTTATAATAAAAAAAAAATCTAAAAAAAACTGCGGTTGACAACCCACCTGCCAGGCGTAAGTATCGCAAATATCCCCTTATAAGGCAGTCTACGGTGAAGGTCAGTCTTCAGCTTTTGATAGACTGGAACCGTGACGGTATGATGTCTACAATAATTATTTATCATGAAATAAAACTTCTACAATACAATACAATAGTTTTTATTGTACACCAAGAAAAGGTAAAAATATCAAAAAATAAACAACTATTGAAGTAAATACAATGGGCGGTGTTATTCCCACATAGCAATCTCTTCCAGACAACTCAGAAGAAGAAATAAATAAATAAAAAAATAAGAAAAATAACAACGGGTAGGTTGCACTAAAATAAAAAAAAAGATAGAAACTTGTGCACTAAACATCCTTTAGGTAGATCAATGACCATAATTAAGCGGAGGAAAGAGGGGTCAACGAGGCAAGTGGTGTTCCTTAACCTGTTTCTGGAACACATTTTAAGGATTGAGCACTTTCAGTTGACTGGGGTATGTAGTTCCAACGTCTTACTACAAGAACAGAAAATGATTTATCATAAAAAGTTATAGGATTTGGAAGCAAAATTTTGTAAATGTGTTAACAAAACACACAAAATTGAAGAATTCATCTATAGATTTTACCATTTAAAGTGTACGGAATCATACTTTATCCTTCTTTTTCATATTACCTCTCTTTCACACACAGCGGTCTGACCATAGACTTAAGATATACGTACAGTATATCCTAAGTCTATGGGTGTAACATGTTTTTGAAATGGAATGCACCTGTCAAAGTCAACACTCGGCGTTTATAGATTTTGCCGCGAAAGCATACACATGTTGAGTTTTCATGGTTAATGAAACAGTTAACAGTTAATATTAGAGTTTACTCGTCATGACAGTGTTGGTCAGCTCTACCAATAAAATAACATTCGATTCAAGTCCCAATCAGAAAAGAACAAGTTAACAACAACAAGTTAACAACAACAACAAAGTAACTCAATGGAGTGCTAATAAACATATTGTATTGTCACGTGCATAACGATGTGCGTTATTTCGTTGTAGTAAGCTTCAAAATATAGCAAATACATAATATTGTATAGATGCGTGCATACGACTAGGGTTGCCAACTGTTTTAATAGTGTAAGACTGTCTTTTCAATATTTTTTTTTAATTTTAATATAACGTTACCTTAGAGTATATATATTATAAGCATAGCTTGCTTATGTATAGTCTAACGGCACATATTGCTAGATTGCCTTTTGCGGAAGAATACGTTTTTTTTAAGAAAATATCACAAAGAATACAAAATATCTCAACAAGTTCGTTAGAAAAATGAAGTGGCAAGTGAATTTACAGTCCACCTGATGGTAAATCACTACTGCAGTCCATGAACATCTGTGACCAACTTCAAACAAAAACGGCTTCAGGTGCAATCTTGCCAAGTAGTATATATAAATAAATAGATTGGTTCTACTGTGCTATCTCTATAACTTATAGTTTCGATTTAGTAAGAACTTAATAACCCCATTGGCTTATAACTAAGCTACCATTTCCTAAAATATTTGTAGCCTCTACTGTAGCACATCTGTAAATTATATATATATTTCCTCATCCCAAAAGTGCCCAACATACCTAAACAAGTTTTCACTTCAATAAGAATATATACGTAAGGTGTGTAAATTTTTGTGTTAGTTACTTATTAACAAAGCGTAAAATAATTTATTATTTCCGAAAATACATACTTATACGAAAAGATTGGTTACCCTACATACAAGGGAACCTCGGCGCCCGCTCTCTCTCTCTCGACAGATGTTTCATTACGCACCTGGTTCTTTGTTGCTGTCCTATCACATCCGTTATGCGATTCATTTTAACGCAGATATATTCAAGTTTATAATCTGAACCGGATAGGCAGTCCTAATTTCAATCCTGTGATTTAAGACTGCCGCTGATCGCAAATATAAAAAAATACCTTAATACACTAAAATACATTTTTATGATTAATTTTGTTATTTTTTTAAAGGATAGGGTGACAAACGAGCACACAGTCCACTTGAAGGTAAGTGGTTGCTGTGACAGACATCTACATCTATCCTCAATAAAGAATTAAAATGCAGATGCGTTTTCACCCGTGAGGACTTAGATGGAATGCCTCTTTTCCTGTAAAAAGGTTCTCCAGTTCTTACACTCACCATACGAAACACAGCAGTGTTAAAATGCTATTTTACGCTGGTATTCTGTGAGAGCGTGATCCTTCCTCGATCGAGCCGAACCATTCGTGCTACAACTATACTACTAATATAGCTGCAACAAGGCTCTACCACGTAGGTATATTTAATTTTTTTCTGCATTTTCGTAGCCACTAAACCGCCAATGGTCGCGAGTCAGCATGGTGCCATGAAAATTGGCCTTTAGTGACAAAACTTATCAGTAAAGCCGATTATATATTCTATTCCTAATAACAGAAGCCCTAGAAGGCATATAGACATATATAAATATAAATTTCATAATAGATAAAAGAAGTTTTCTTCCTCGCACAACTTCCTTGTGGAATCGACTACCACCAGAGATTTTTCCGGACCGATACGACTTAGGGACCTTCAAGAAATGAGTGTACTCCTTTTCTAAAGGCCGGCAACGCATCTGCGATTCCCCTGGAGTTGCAGTTGTTCATGGACGGCGGTAATCACTTACCATCCGGTGAGCCGTATGCTCGTCTCTTATAAAAATATAAAAAAGATACGCGAATTATCTATTCATAGCCAATTACTTCATATTACAGTTACACATCAAATGAATACAATAATATGTGACATTAATTAAACTTGTAATAGTCAATAGGCTTATTACCTACTGCCACGAAATAATTGCCATAAATAATTCATTCCCCAATGCCGTGTTTTAGTATGCCTGCCTGTTAATTTAATATTTTCCCAATTGGTACGAATAAATATAACCCGTCGTCCCGACACTTTTTGTATGAAATTAAATATATACTTACTATTGTACAGTTACCTAAAAAATTATATATGTAATTTTACCTACAAACAAAATATAGTGGACCCCTGCCTAATCCCCCCCACCCCCCGTATAATCTGACATGCCTACATGTAGGTACAGTAGTCGTATTATGAATACGCCACAGGGGGAGATACCCTTCGCGAATACATGGACAAACAGGTTGCAATTAATTATGGGCACCACGAATATATCTTGACGCGTATTGTCTTAGTTTGAATGTGACTATGGTAGCGGCCTAGCGGGCATTCATGATTTACTGTTTAAGTATTTATTATGCATTACATAACTTTTTTACTATTTTATATTTGACTAGCTGTTCCCCGCTACTTCACTCTTCAAAAAGTTCCGAACTACCAGGAGGTTGTGACAGTACTCTACAGGCAGTCTAATCCGACATCGCCTTGCAAAACGTTTGTCAGATTACCGCAAGTCAACTGTATTAATGTTATTATATTACATACTACACCAGAGATTTTTGCCATAGTTGCAACGCTTGGCAGGCTGCTTGGCAGTCGCAGTTTTTTATTTACCAGCTGTTAATAAGAAGACGCTGCTTTTTTATAGAATAAGGGTGACAAACGAGCACACAGTCCACCTGATGGTAAGTGGTTGCTGTGACCCATAGACATCTACATCTGTCTTCGTTTGCGAATTAAAATGCAGATGCGTTGTCAGCCGTGAGGACTAAGATAGAATGCCTCTTTTCCTAAAAAATGGTCTCCGGTTCTTTACACTTACCATACGAAGCAGCAGCATTAAGGTGCTATTTTACGCTGGTATTCTGTGAGAGCGTGGTCCTTCCCCGGTCGAGTCGACCCATTCGTGCTACAACTATACTATTAATATAGCTGCAGCATGGTTCTACCACGTAAATTACAGATCTGCTGCCCATCTCCTGAGGTTTGTTTCCCTCTGTCGCCTATTACACCCATTATTCTATTTTATCTTGAGATTAGAGCAATATTAACCATTATATCATCAAATTAATTTTTCTAATGACTAAAAGAGTACTATTTTTATTATAGATTATATAGACTACTATCTCAGCTGATGGTAAGAGATGATGAACTGATGAATCCGAAGATCGTAAAGCGCACAGACTTAACAAAATCATATTCACTCTTGCTTTGAAGACGATTGTTACTTACCCGCCATTTTTAATAATGGTTTCGCCATAACAATAAAAAGAAGCGGAAGTATGGCACATTTTTAATATCTTTTTATTACTGTTAAGGCTAAATGATCCCATTATTCCAATTTGATCTTAAGTTTCACAATCAATAAAATAATTACAATTTTGAATCACCAAGTGCTCGGTGGCGAATGAAAACGTCGAAAAATAACTGCTAAAAAATTTCGAGATTATTTTTAAATATTTTTTAAAGCTTTACACACACTAGAAACTTCAGAACTGAAATAATAGTTATTTGTAAACCAGAGCAATATATGGCTATATTATAACGTGCGAGATTCGAACCCGCGACAGCCCGAGCGACTACAGAGACGTACACTAACTTTATCCTTAAGTTTATGCCGAACGTTTAAAAGCATTTGTTAATACAACACACTACAAAGTCTACTTAATAATTTCAATAAGGTTCTTAAGGCATTCATAATTCATGTCTAATCCCTCCCTAAGCCCCATTGAAGCTCGAGAGATCACTGTTGTGTACCTATACTTTAATTGTGATCAGAATTAAAACAACTTGCATTAAGTTTATGAAAACAAATAGATGAGTTGAGATAACTCAAGGGCAGAGCGTTCGCCCTAAATCTTTAAGCCCGAGCTAACTGGATTTGATTCTGCTGAAATTGTTCATTGCGGTTTAAAGTACTTTTTTTTATAGAATAAGGATCTTAAAGTCCACCTGATGGTAAGTGGATGCTGTGGCCCAATAGATATCTACATTTTATTCTCGATTAAAAATGCATATGCGTTGTTACCCCTGAGAACTAAGATGGGATGCCTTATTTCCAGTAAAAAGGGTCTCCGGTTCTCTACACTCACCATGCGAAACACAGCAGCATTAAGCTGCTATTTTACGCTGGTATTTTGTGAGATCGTGGTCCCTCCCCGGTCCAGCCTAGCCATTCATGCTACAACCATAATATACCTGCAGTATGGCACTACCACGTATAAACATGCCTGCTCATTACACCTTAATGTAACCCCATTACACCGTAACCGAAAGAACTTAAGAAAACAAAATATAAATTGAAGACACTTGAAGTCAAAAATATGCATACTTAAAAAAACTTTTAATAAAAGCTAAAGCCGGTTGCAAAGAACTAATAAAAAAATCACATACTGATAGATTTTTTAAAAAAGAAGAATTGAAGCTCCGACTTAGAATGTGAAATAATTTTAGTCTTTTTAGTTCCTTGAAGTCGACTTTTACATTACCCTATTTTAGCAACCAATAATATGGAATATTATCTACAAATTTATATGGGACCACCCATGAAGTATAATTTATTTAAATAAAACAAATTATCAAAATCAGTTCAACGTTGACAAAGAACAATAATACAAAAAAATCAGTCGAATTATAAAACCCCTCCTTTTTTGAAGTCGGCTACAACGAACATTAAATTACACCATCTTGTAATAAAGATGGAGTAGATTGGAGTAGATGGAGATTTTAATAATCAATTTGAAGTTCGTTTCAACATTAACGAAATATATAAATACAAAAAAAATAAACAAAGTCGAATTGTAAAACTCCTCCTCTTTTGAAGTTGGCTAAACGAACATAAAATAACACCACCTATTAATAAAGACGGTGTATATGCAGAAAGAACTTGAGGTTCGTTTCAACGTTGACGAAGAATATAAATATAACAAAAAAAAAACAATATCCAATTGTAAAATTTCAACAATGTCCAATTGTAAAATTTCTCGTTTTTTGAAGTCGATTAAAACGAACATTACACCATCTTGTGATAAAGATTGTTTGGATGCAGATTTTACTAATCTAGTTGAAGTGCCGCAATAGGCGATGCCAGGCTGGTACAACTTTGCTTCACTATAAATGGCATTTGCATTTCTAAGAGTTCCAAAATTATCACCACACCGTCGTTCCTATGAATTGTGATAATAATTAAGATAAAAGCGATAGTTAATTTAGTTCACGTGAAGATTAAAACAAAGCAGGATTAACTTAGAGGCTTCACTGGAGATTATCTTAGTTTGCCACAGTTAACAACGGCTTTACAGATTAAACATGTTCTGTATAGACCAGATTTATACATGATTTTTTTTTATTGAGAGCAACTTTGCGCTACAACTTTGTTTGCGTGGATTTAGGATAGTAGGAAATGTAAAGCCGGTTTATATGAGCATATTGAGTTGTTATATATAGTACTGACAACGTTTGGTACATAAGGCTTTTCCCTGTCAATAAATACTTGTTTTAGATATGTTATGCTTCCTCCACACTACTCGCGAAGTAACTTCGACGAAGTGCTCGTCGAAGTCGATCGCAGTCCGAAGAACGTGACCACACACTCGTGCTACTTCGCTAAGAGCTCAGTCGTCTTGAGTCTCCCGCACCGTTAACATGAATGACGTTCAAGAGGCGGCTGCTATATGTACCTAATTGTGTGAACAGTACGACGTCAATGCGTTAACTAAATAAATAATTATGTAGAAAGTTACATATTTAATATTTATATATAAAAAATATATTCATAACTGGCGTACGCCGAGTGGTGTAGTGAGACGCTTCGTGTAACTTCGAGATACTTCGCGAAGTCCTTTGACTCTGTCGCAAAAAACCGAGAGCGATCGGAAGTCGCCCTAGGCGAAGCGAGGTTGGACGAAGTGAATCGAAGTACCTCTCTACACTATTCGCCTCGTCCAACTTCGATCTACTTCACGAGTAGTGTAGAGGAGGCATAACCGCGAAGTAAGATTATCTACTACCCAATATTATCCCGTAAGATTCATACTCGTAAGACACTATAGAGGGAAACAAACGAGGAGATGGGCAGCAGTGTCTTCTTAATAACAACTAAAAATAAGAAACTGCGGTTACCAACTTGCCTGCCAAGCTTTGGAACTATAGAAAATATCCCCCCTACGAGGCAATTTATTTTATAGGATAGGGTGAAAAACGAGCACACAGACCACCTGATGGTAAGTGGTTGCTGTGACCCATAGACATCCACATCTATACACAATAAAGAAACAAAATGCAGATGCGTTTTGATCCCCATGAGGACTAAGATGGAATGCCTCTTTTCCAGTAAAAAGAGTCTCCGGTTCTCTACATTCACCATACCAAACACAGCAGTGTTAAGCTGCTATTTTACCGGTAGAGCCGACCAATTCGTGCTACAACTATGCTACTGCAGCATGGCTCTACCACTTGCCAAAAAAATTATGTAGAGATACAAAACAAATCCGAAGCTTTAATCATGTTATTAAGATTTCCTGTAAGAGAAGAAGTGTCACTTACTATCAGGTAAGTGTACTTTTATTCAATTTAAAAAAAAGAGCGCTTCCCAGGCTGAACTGCACGGCACTAAATAGGCAGAGAACTTCTCTCTTAACTGAGAGGGTTTTGCAGCAATTGGTTTACCGCACTGATACTATGCGCGGCGGACTTCACATGTTTTCGAAATATTCTATTTTTATTTGACGATGTATTCTATAATACCATTATGGAAGCGACGACTCCGTGGCGCAATGACTTAGCATTGAGTTGCGGCTCTGAGTTCCGCAGGTTCGAATCCCGAACGGAACACCTATGCGGATGGTCTACAAAATAATCTTCCCGGTCTGGATGTTTGACCTTGAGCAATTTATATATGTAAACTGCATTCACAATAAAAGGAGAAAAGAATAGTGTAGGTGTAACATTTTTAAAGGAAGAAAGAAAGAGTTACCACGATTCCTTACTTACCTACTAGCTCTTTCCTTACTTACTCTGTCTCTGTTTAGTAAGTCTTTAAATTTTAATATTCATTGAATTTACAATAAGAAAAGTCCTCCGCTAGATGTAGTGAGGTCCTGATAAGACAAGCAAGAAGATGATATTTCGGAAGATATCTTTCAGGGCTGCTTAATGTCCAAAAGTGTACTTGAGATGGGGTGTATGATGATGACAATAACTTAATAATAATTATAAACAGACATGATTTTATCTTTTGAGTTTGCATTTTTCACTACACAGTAAGACTAAAGTTAGGAACGAAATCCACACCCACATAAGACTAATTTTTGAAATAGGCAAGCTTTTCAAATGGTTGTAGCACGAATGGGTCGGCTCAAACGGGTAAGGACAACGCTCCCACAGAATACCAGCGTAAATAGCAGCTTAATGCTGCTCTGTTTCGTATGGTGAGTGTGGAGAACCGGAGACCCTTTTTACATAAAAAAAAAATATAATAACTCTATAATTAAGTCGTTTAAAAAGTATTACTGTTGATATCACGGACGATATTATGCACGAAAACGAATGGTGGGCATAACGCTGGTGGAGTTCATGTCTTAACCTTTCACCGTTAAAACGTACCCCGTTTAAGATAACTCGAAAGTACAGTTAAGTCTCAATAAGTTAAAGGTTAAGCATAAATGGCAAAGACGTTCAACTGTCTGAGGTCGGCTTCAACGTCACCAGTGTCTACTATTTAGGTAGACACAGGTGACGTTGTTGTTTGAATTACTTTTTGTAATTGATTATCCTAACAATTGCTAAACACAGAACAACAAAGAAAGATGCTGTGTACATTTTAAGTAACGCAAACACAAAGCCAAAATCATGCTCAACTTATTGTAAGAACATGCACTCACGTACACATATATGTGCATATATGCATCTAAAACACATATCAACCAATAATATGGCTTTAGGTGTATATGTGTACGTCTAGCAGTGAAATTCGACGAGCTCATAAAATAAGAAAGAAGATAGATGTGTGTGTGAGTGCGTGTCAAGAGGTAGAGCATTGTTACGGCGTCACTTTAAATGTTCGCAGCTTCTATTGTTCTTCAGTAAGTCTTGTAAACTAGCTACGTAGTGATAAAAATGTATGTGGCACAGCCATATTGCCAGACTGCCATTTGGAATTATGACTGCAGACAAACGGGACAAATTCTCACAAAATACAAGCGCATAATAGCAGGTTAGTGCAGCTGTATTTTGTAGTATGTGATAAAAATCAAAATCTATATATTATACGGTAAAAAGGCATTTCATCCTTGTCCTTAGGGATGACATCGCATCTATACATATTATTGTATGATATAAGTACATAATATAATTTAACAGACGAAAGTATCTATGAGCCAGAGATGACTTTTGGCGGTTAACTCGTTTGCCACCAAAATAAAAATAGAAATATTTCACAATCGAAATCAGAAAATTATTTAAAACAACTAACATTATATCCTACGTCGAACCAGCCAGTCCTATCAAAACTGGCAGCTATAAGTCCCAAAAAAGACAACTTTTAAAATAAAAACAATGCCGCTGACAAATGTTACTGTGTTCCTAATTTAAAATTCCATTTGAATTCCGAAAATGCAAGCAATAAACCGTATCAAACTGCAAGCGAACTACATAACGTTCGTGCTCGAAATAGGTGTACCTAAGCGAGATTCTGTGAATATAGCCTATGGCCAGCAATCGCTCGCAGTACCCAATTACGCATGTAAAGTATTCGAAACGCAACCTTCCTACTTTAGTGATAAAATATAAACTCCAGATCCGCTAATAATGTGATAAGAGTATAGAAAAACAGGTTCAAAACGAAGGGAACAGAGTCGGTTTTATCCCGCAACTGTTAAGAGTTACAAGGTTTTGAAGCTAAGTCAACAAAACCGGTGCGACTGGTGTCTGGCCAGACCGTACAGTTGCTCCGTGTGGCAAAAAAACTATACACGTCGAAACTATCGTAGGCGTTTTCGACTTAAGATTTAACATTAAGACCTGTTTAGGGTAAGGAAGTTTTGCATTTATATTGTTTACAGAAAATTGTATTGCAGATGTGATAGTCAGGATAATGGATAGATAAATAGAAAGTAGATATTTATATAATATATATCGTTAGAGTGACGAACGAGCTTAGTTCAAACGGCTCCGTGGCGTAGTAGCTTTAGCGATGAGTTGTGCCGATGAGGGCTGCGAGTTCGACCCCCGCACGGAACAAGCATTTGTAGTCGTGAAGGCACGATACAGAGGAATTAAAAAAAAGTGTCATTGTCACCCTAAAGGATAACAATAAGATAAAATGCAGAAATCTCTGCAACTGAAGGCACTTATTAACCATCTTCAAAAAAGGAGGAGCAGGTTCTCAATACGTAGGAATCTTTTTTTAATGCATATTTACCGATTACACGAACATTTTTTTTTTATTTCAAAGGGTCGAAAAATCGAAATCGGTCATTTCGGTTACATTGAATTCGGTTGTACAAAATTTTTAACTTAACCACTTGTGATGTCAGATATCGGACACAACAAACACATTCTAAACTACATCTACATTCAAACCGACAATACTACTTTTAGCCGCAAAAATAATTGAGATGAGGTAATAAGGAGTCCAGCTACGTAAAAAGTTACTTAACAAAAAGTTTTCTACGGTGTAAAAGTGCAAGGTGGTACTGGGTAGGTTACAGCCCTCTTCATATTTTTACCGGCAATTAGCATTGCGTGTACTGCTTTGTTCTGATCTAAAGAGTAGAGAGCAAGTTTACGTAGTAGAGCCATGCTGCAGCTATATTAGTAGTATAGTTGTAGCATGAATGAGTCGGCTCGACCGGGGAAAGACCACGCTCTCACAGAATACCAGCGTAAAATAGCAGCTTAACGCTGCTGTGTTTGGTATGGTGAGTGTAGAGAAACGGAGACCCTTTTTACTAGAAAAGAGGCATTCCATCCTAATCCTCACGGGTGACAACGCATCTGCATTTTGATTTGTAATAGAGGATAAATATAGATGTTTATGAGCCACAGCCACCACTTACCATCAGGTGGACTGTGTGCTCGTTTGTCACCCTAACAACGGTGACTAGTTATCTAGGAATATAGTGCACGAGTGTATGTGCAATTACCGGTGTACTGTCTTTCTTACTTTTAATGTGCGATGGGACGGCAATCTGACACCTGCTTTTCAAGGCTCGGGGGTGAAACACCGCCAACCTGATTCGAAATGATTTTGGGCCGACATGGGATCCGGGACCACGTGATCATATAAATATAAAGAAATATATATATTAACTTTGGCCTCTCAGTATATCTACGAAAATTTAATGTATGTTCACAAAAACAAAGACAGTTTTAGTAAAAAAAGTGATATACATTTTGTAAACACTAGGAACAAACACAAGCTAGTGATGCCAGTTTCTCGACTCCACAGAGTCAGTAATTCATTCTTGGGGCAATGTATACGCTATTACAACAAAGTCCCAGAAAATAAACAAGGTCTTGCTATTACCAAGTTAAAATATTTTATAAAACAAAAACTATATAAAAAGGTTATCATAGTATAAATGAATACATGGTTGATAATAACCTCTGGGAATGAGGTGGTCGCTTCCAAGCAGTTTCTAAAATAAATTTTTTAAATAGTTCGTAATCATTTATATTGTAAAATTTATTTTTAAAAAAACGTCCAACTGGGTTTCTTGCTGATTCTTCCCAGGACAGAGGGTTTTTTTTCGAACCAGTGGTAAAGTAAAGTAAAAAAATGACTTTCAATAAGAATTACACATGTAATGTATATTGAATTATTCTATTCTATTCTATTCTATCAGTTTCACTTACGGCCTTTAGACTAACGGTGAGCCAGAATAATTACAGGCTAAGTAACATTCCATAAAATATACGTAACTCCGCTAACAAACCATTTTATTTTATAGTAGTAATATATTTTATACCTTTTTTTTGTATAATTTATTTTGATCTTTTTTAGACCGTATGGGCAAATAATTTATATTTATTACTAGGTAGTGTGGGCTATATTTATTCTAGAAAAAGTTAAAATACGGCAGTTTTGCGTATAAACACGCAGAAAGGAATTTTCTTAGAAATGAAACCTAGCTAACTCGATTTTTCGGCACCGTAATTATAGTATTTTTTTTAGAATAGGGTGACAAACGAGCACACAGTCCACCTGATGGTAAGTAGTTGCTGTGATCCATACACATCTACATCTATTTTCAATAAAGAATCAAAAACTGCAGATGCGTTGTCACCTGTGAGGACTCGGATGGAATGCCTCGTTTTCATTAAAATGGGTCTCCGGTTCTCTATTCTCAACATACGAAACAAAGCAGCGTTAAGCTGCTATTTTACGCTGGTATTCTGTGAGAGTGTGGTCCTTCGCAGTCGAGCCGACCCATTCGTGCTACAACTATACTACTAATATATCTGCAGCAAGGCCCTACCACGTATAAAGTTACGTAACTTATTGTAAATTTCATCAAAATGGCAATAAACCTTTTCGAGAATGCGATTACAAACAAACAAGTACTTATATAAATATTGTTCGTATTGAATGATTTACATGCAGTGAGCTGCATTTCGTGTAAATATTGACTTTATTTTGAATTCAACCGGGACTTCGTGATTCGGTATGGTTCAATGCTTTTATAGGCGCGTGATCGTGTGTGCTGTAAAATAAATGTTCATATATTTTATACATCGTAGTATTAAATTGAATACCGTCACCATCATAATTCTGATTGATTATAATTTGCATTGCAGCTTATTACTATAAATCGTCCCAGGCGACGAATAACGAACACAATGGAGTCATAAAATAAACGTTATTAAGCGACATTTATGTTGTATGGCAATTGAAGCCAAAAACAATCGGGAAATAAGGTCAACTTTTGACTGTGAGTACCTTGTCGAAATAAAATATATAATAAATTATTAGCTAATCAGCGATGGAGTTTCAATGTATGAATTTCTTTGAAATATTGTGCATTGTTGCATTGTTGCGAGCTTAATTCCCGTGAAGTAACTTAGGTATTAGTTTTTTTTTTATTTCTTTAAAAATGCATAATATCCCCATTAATCACTAGCTTATAATAAGTACAAAAAAAAAACACTTGTGTTACGTGTAGTTCACGGTAGTAGTCGAATGGCGGATTCGAATCCGCGATCTTTGGAATTCGCGGTCCGCACAATATCTTTAGGTGATTGTCTCTTAAGATTTATTTGCGTTCACTGATAAGATTGCATCTTCAAGTAAATTCTTTAAAACATTACAAGCAGATTCTTCAATATTTAGGTAAAAGTTATTTATACATCTGTACAAATAAATATAATTGAAGTGTCTTTTGTAATCTCAAAATTACAGCTTGTTTCGTATATACGGTACTTACTTATTAAAAACTATACAAATTATATATATATATATATATATAATATAAATAAATAAAATTGAAGTGTCTGTTTGTAATGTCAAAATTACAGCTTTTTACGAAATAAATAAATAATAATGAAAGTATATACGGTACTAATATCAAAAATACAATTTTTTAAGTTTTTGTCTGTCTATTTGTTCTGGCTAATCTCCGAAAAGGCTGGACCGATTTTGACGGGATTCTCACTGGCAGATAGCAGATCTCACAAGGAGTAACTTAGGCTACTTTTATTTTAGAAAAAGAATTAGGATTCCGCGCAAAAAAAAATTAAAACCCCAAATAACACGCGGGCGAAGTCGCGGGGAACAGCTAGTTAAAAACTGAACAATTTTTTAAATTTTTGTCTGTCTGTCTGTTTGTTCCGGCTAATCTCTGAACACTTCTTCGCCCTAAAAACCCTCTCAGAATTGAGAGGAGCCCTGTGCCCAGCAGTGGGACGTATATAGGCTGAACTTTACTTTACTTTAACAGCTTATAACTTATTTGATAAATAATTATCGGACCATTGAAAAATCCGAAGGTTGGCACATTAGAATACTGACACTTGACAAGAGGGACATATTAAGTGTTCAATAAATACGCTTTTACGTCGATAGCGTCGCTGCAGAAGAGCTAAGAATAAAATCTACTGTCTAGACAGAAAAGGCAGCGACGATTTAATATTTATGGTATATATTTATCTAGAAGACGTTATAAAGGCCCGTGTCTTTGTGCCTACGTTAAAATTAAACATCGTCAAGCTTTACATTTACACGACGTTGGGACAATAACGAAAGAAACTTTATTCATGACGGTGCCTTGGTTCCACAACCGTGTAAAAATGAATAATTGTTCAAAAAGTAATAAGCTTATACATTGTTATTTATTAAAATATTTTAATTAATAATTTTATTGCTGTTCACAATGGGAATTGAGAGTGGCAGTCTCGTACCTGTAGGCAAAGTGTGGGGCAGTCCCCAATTAGATGGACTGATGACCTGGTAAAATATGCAGGAAGTCATTCCTTGGGGAAGCCTATGTGTGAAGAGCTATAATGATGATGATAATGATAACAATGGGAATAACTCAAGTTACTCATATACTATAAAATCTAAGATAAGTAAGTAATTGCAAATTTTTAACAGTGGTAGAGCCACGCGGCAGCTTTTGCTGTCGCACAGACGGGCCGGCTCGAACCGGGGTGGTACCACGACCTCACAGAATACCAGCGTGAAGTAGAGGTTTACCTCTGCGTTTCGCTTGGTGAGTGCAGGTGGCCGGATGCCCGTTTTACTGGAAATGAGGCATTCCATCTTAGTTCTCACGGGTGGCAACGCATCTGCATTTTGATTCGCAAACGAGGATAGATGTAGATGTCTATGGGCCGCAGCAACCACTTACCATCAGGTAGACTGTGTGCTCGTTTGTCACCCTTATCCTATATAAAAAAAAATTCTGTAAAAGTTTTAAGTAATTCTGTAAAAAGAAAAGTAAGACTGGTGAACACAGGTGAACCTTCCTTCAATTCTGAGAGGGTTTTGGAGCAAGAAAGAGTCTCGGCTCAGATAAAGCCTGGACTGGACTTGGAACGAAGTTCTTTATCGGACGGTACGGTTTTGGCGGATGCGGGCTAAGTGACAAAAAGTGTAAGATTTTTCCGTCACGACCCCTTCTGACGTAGTGTAGACGGCCTGGACAACTATAAGGAAGGGAGATGGAATAATATACATCTCCCTCGCACTTTTTCTTATCCTTGCCATGAAAGAAATATTATTTTATTTTAAATGACGCTTCATTTTAATACACGCTAATAATTCATTTATTTGTATTTGTTAATCAATAATATAATACGTTTATCAATTACGAAAGGAACTTCGTTCCAACCGAGTGTTCCGCGACACTCACGTGTGTTTTTTTAAATTACTTCATTTTCTCATTCATTTTTTTCTATCAACATTATTGGCTTGGATGATTGTCCTTTAAGCCATGTCTTCATTTAATTCGGGATCTTCGTTTTTATAGATATTCATTATCAAGTGATAATAATCCTTTATAGTAAACTGCTTCACAATATGTTGGTGCGTCACATTGCATAGTTTTTGGGTGATTTTGACCGCAACTTGAGCCAGCAGACATTTGGCGATGGTATCTCAAGACGCCTAAGCAGACAGACACCTTATCTTGAGATTCACATCACCATCGGAGCACTTGTTTCACCGTTTCCACTAATAGTTCACATGCGCAGATATTGAATACACAAAATCGCACCACTTTTACATATCAAAATCCATTTCAAACCTTTATTTAAACAATAATACAGGAGCAGCAATCCACCGCCGGTCAAGTTCCCGCCAAAACTCTCTCATTCATTCATTCATTATAGCCTACCAAAGTCTACTGCTGAATATCGACCTCTCTATAGAATACCACAACCCATATTTGCCATAGTTGCCACAATTGGTAGGCGGTTAGCAGCCGCAGTCTTTTCTAGTTGCTATCAGGGAGACGCTCCTGCCCATCTGCTGGTTTGTTTTCCTCTATCGCCTCTTACCACACCCACGGGTCGAAATGGGGTGGTGTATATTCTTATGCCTCCTCTGCACTACTCGCGAAGTAACTTTGTGACGTGACCACACACTCGTGCTACTTCGCGAAGAGCTCAGTCGTCTTGAGTCTCCCGCACCCTTAACATGAATAACGTTCAAGAGGCAGATGCTATAGGTACCTAATTGTGTACACAGTACGACGTCAATGCGTTAACTAAATAAATAATTATATAGAACGCTACATATTTAATATTTATATATAAAAAAAATATTCATAGCTGGCGTAAGCCTAGTAGTGTAGTGAGACGCTTCATTTAACTTCGGGGTACTTTTTCCTTTGACTCTGGCGCAAAAAACCGACAGCGAACGGAAGTCGCCCGAGGCGAAGCGATGTTGCACGAAGCGAATCGAAGTACCTCCCTACACTATTCGCCTTGTCCAACTTCGATCTACTTCGCGAGTAGTGTAGAGGAGGCATTATACCGCCACTACACAGTTAATTATTTAGATATATTAACATTTTATTTACTTAGATAATATGTTGATTTTCTGACGATGGTAATTCACCGCCGAGCCACGTGATCATTACTTGAAATTGCAACTAAACAATTTCATTGACGCGACTAGGGATTGAACTTGTATTCGTCCCATCATACATAGGCAAATTTTCAACTCTACTCCCTGATATCGCTAATTTCTCTCTGCGCAGTAAAGTTAAACAAAAACTCTTATGTGAGAGCTGGCAAACATCGTTGCGAATAACGTCAAGGAAGTTACTAACATAAGCAATTATCTTGTTAAAACTTTTGGCAAGCGACGGAGGTGGATTGAAATCGCAGACACTAAAGCCAAAACACTCGAACACTGCTTCTCGTGCTATCTCTATAACTTTAAGTCAAAGTGACTGACGAGACTCATCGACATTTTAAAATTGAGTATCGTTTGAGTATTCGGCCACAAGTCTTGTGTTACATAGTGCAAGTACCGTGGGAAATTATAAAAGATGACGCAACGGTGTTATGTTTTTCTAATTGGCTTTGCTGTGTAATGGCGGCAAAAGAAACCAATATAAATAAAATTATAGAGTTTTGCAGTTATGCGCGCATCACAGAAAAACTATATAGTGTATAGATTTCTATTAGATTATGTAAGTTGTATTTCTTAGACACTTAGCCTTTATCTAAAAATATATATATTGCGATATCTTCATTTAATATAAAGTTATTAAAGTTTTAAGAAACAACGGTATTTTTAAAAGCACTACGTGTTCAGTAATGTGATGTGAGTAAGCAACGCGGGCGAAGTCTCAAGTATCAGCTAGTCTCTAAATACATATTATATATAAATCAATTGTGCTATCCGTTAGTCTCGCTAAAACTCGAAAGCGGATGGACCGATTTTGATAAATGTTTGTGTGTGTGTGTGTGTGTGTGTGTGTGTGTGTGTGTGTGTGTGTGTGCGCGCGCGTGCGTGCGTGCGTGCGTGCGTGCGTGCGTGCGTGCGTGCGTGCGTGCGTGCGTGCGTGCGTGCGTGCGTGCGTGCGTGCGTGCGTGCGTGTGTGTGTGTGGTGTGTATGTGTGTGTGTGAGAGACACTAGGTTTAGACAATTAGACCCGGTAGGTGGAGCCGTTGTCGAGATCTATGAATCAGGACGAAACAGGAACGGACCGCTAGTAAACGAGTATATAAAAAGATTATCAATTATATTTATTGCGCCACACGAAACAGTCAATATCAAGGACAGATATCTAGTTATAGAACGCTTCAATAACTATCATATACTATAGATAATCAATACGATGATGTTTCCGCTCCACTCATTCACGCGTCTGCTTCCAAAGATTTCAAACATTCCAATGTAGGCACGTTTCTAAACAAATTTACGCAGGAATTTTCTTAACGAATCCCATTGTGTAAAGAAATTTGTGAACTACGTCACTAGAGATAAAAATGGCGGTGAAAACGAGGGAGCGAAGTAATTACTACTGTTTAATGGACGTTCTTAAAATAAATATAACCATTTACAAGCGGTAGCAGTGAACTTGAATGTTAACTGGTTATAACGAGACTTAATTGTGATGTTTTTCAATCTCTTTTGTATATTATTATACTATTTATAGCTTGCATAGGATGACTATTTAAATGAAACTAATTAATACGGATTTTATCGCGTTCAATTTTACTTGCCTGATTTAAGGCGTATGATTTAAGATTAAAGACACACGTAGGCATGAGATTATGGTCTCGGCATCTCTTCACGAAATTTAAAGATGTTATAGATCTTGCGCGCTTGGTCTTGAGTTCTTCTAATCGACGAATTTTATTGGCTATTACCAGTCCGTACTGGTTCACATAATGATTTCTTATATTTACGCGAAGACTACACATAAAATGAAACTAATTTTTACGGATTTTATCGCGTTAAATTTAATCTGAGAAATTGTTATAGGATAACAAAGTTAAAGTTACAGACTAATACGTTCCAATGCTGTGCCCCAAGCCTCTCATTTATACGTAGAATACCCACGCTGCAGCACGAATGGTTTGTCTCGACTGGGGGAGGACCACGCTCTCACACACGTGTTTCGTATGGTGTGTGTGTTAGATAACCGGAGACACTTTTCACCGGAAATGACGCATTTCATTTTAGTCATTAGAAGTGACAACGATTGCATTTTGATTGTTAATCAAAGATAGATGTGGATGTTTATGGGCCACAGCATCCACTTACCATGAGGTGGACCCGTGTGCGCGTTGAACACACTTATATAAACAAAACTCTGAGAAAGATTCGCGTTGGAGGACTTCAAATGTCTTTGAAATATTTTATTGTTTCCCGATATTTTTCATCACCGCTGAGTACATGGTAATCATAAAACTGCAGTTTAATTAAATAATGGTAGTAGCGAATACTAATAAAAGGTATGTTAATTGCGTACCACTCTACCCACAGCTAAACTAGATAGCAATAATACATGCACGATAGACATAAAATTATACTTTTAAATTTAAGTAACATTTTTATGGCATATTATATATTCTCTGTATGGTCTATAAAAGTATATGTGCTAAGTTATAGCATGTCATAATTGCCACGTTTGGCTGGCGGGTTGGCAACCCCAGATTTTAATAATTTTGAGCTGTTATCAGGATTTTCTTTTAGTACGTGGTAGAGCCATGTTGCAGCTATATTAGTAGTATAGTTGTAGCACGAATGGGTCGGCTCGACCGGGGAAGGACCACGCTCTCACAGAATACCAGCGTCAAATAGCAGCTTAACACTGCTGTGTTTCTTATGGTGAGTGTAGAGAACCGGAGACCCTTTTTACTGAAAAAGAGGCATTCCATCTTAGTCCTCACGGGTGACAACGCATCTGCTTTTTGATTCGCAAACGAGGATAAATGTCGATGTTTATGGGCCACAGCAGCCACTTACCATCAGGTGGACTGTGTGCTCGTTTGTCACCCTATCCTATAAAAAGAAATCTTCCAGATAACTGCTACTGGCCATCTCCTATTGTAGTTTCCTTCTGTCGCCTCTTACGAAATCCACGGGATGGTATATGGTATGGGGATGGATATTCTTACATCGCCAGTACACTGTCACGGTGTTTTAAATAAATTTATTAGCATTTTGTAAGAAAATTAATAAGACATTCTATCGTAGTCCTCAGGGGTGACAACGCATCTGCATTTTTATTCGCAAACGAGGATAGATGTAGATATGTCTATGGGCCACAGCAACTATTTACCATCAGGTGGACTGTGTGCTCGCGAATTATTACATTATTTAGAATAGGGGGGTAATGTGGTCATCCCTTTTTCATACGAAACAAATACAATGACGTTTCAATAACTGTACTAGGCAAGCATAAATTTCTGAATAACCTATCCGCAAGTCGTTTCATATATTGTGGATTATTTTCATTGGTTTTTTATACAAACACAAAAGCTGGAAACAATGTAAGTTATTGGTCCGATGTTTGTGGGGCAACTGGAAATTGTTCTATGTTCACATAAAATAGTGCCCGGATGTTCGTAATAAATACACCCAAACGGAATTTAAAACTATTGGCCTCCAGTGAAACTAATGATGGTCGGAAATATTCCATTATCAATTATTTTTTTTTTTTTCAAAATCAAAAATCAGCGTAATTAGGTAGTTTTATGTGGTACGTGATAGATCAGGGGCTAAGCGCTCGCTGTAAATTTCACAGTACGCGAGCAACCCGGGTTCGACCCCGCCGGCACCTATGAAATTGTTAATTGCAATTTTGAAGTGCTGATTTACCACGTGTCTGAGAAGTAAGAAAAAAAATATTTCGTAGACATTTGAAGTTCGCCAACACGCATTGAGGCAGTGCAGCGGACATTTCCTTGCCCTAAAAAAAACTCCTTAGAAATGACAGGATTTTGTACAGCAGAGGGACGTATATAGGCGTAACTTTATGTGGTGATTTCATCACTATACATTGTCCTGTATTGAGGCTACTGCCTATCTATGATTTCAGTTTATTTCTATCGAAACCTACGATCCGAAATCTAAAGGTTATCTGAGGATTGTTCATGTATCTAATCATCATCACCAGCATCATTATCATCATCATCATTAGCATTCTCCTTTTACATAGCTCTGCATGAGTCACATGAAACTATAAAATCCAAAAGGCCAACAGCACTAACATCACAAAATTTGTAAATAATATCTACGCGATAAGTACGCCACTACTAAATCTCTATTAAAATATTAATAGCTTTTTGAAATAAAATGATTTCGAAGAACAAAAATAATTTCCGTTTTCTGTGTTAAATATTTTTTTTAAAACATAGGTATAAATGGAGTTATGCCATGCCATTACTTAATGCTGAATCTAACAATATGCATATTGTTTTCCTTGGTGACAGATATATCACATATTATGATACATCAATGTCACCAGTTTTATTGTTGTTACACTCGTAGTAAGTAACGTTTTCTATTGTTCTAGTGACCGGCTCTATAGTAGATATTGTATAATTTACATGAATGCATGCGCCTTTGCTTTTTTGCTCATTTGTATTTTCGGTACATTTTGACACATTTACTTCATAAGTCGCATAAAAACTAATCCTACGCAATCCTTTTATTGTGTTTCAGTAGGTTTTAGCATTTCTACTATATTTGAAATTATAAAATGTTAAACAAATCTAGCATACTTTTGCTAGATTTTCAAAAGCCGCTGAAAAAAATACAAAGAGCTGTTTTAAATTAGACGCATCTCTACCTAGAAATACAAAATAAAAGAATGTGTCAACATAAAAACAATAAACACGTTTAAACACGCAGCAGCTAAAATGCCACTGTGATACTCAAAGGCTAGGGGCATGGAGGCTAAAGTTTTATTTGTATGAGCACGCTTTGGCGGTAATCAAATCGGCCGGTTTAAAAAACTGTGACAAGACACGAAGGGTAGGTAGGTATATTATAACCATTTGTTGATAGTGACATAAAAACTACGTTATAGCCACGGATCAGAGCAAAGCAAAATAAATACAAATTTAATTTAGAGAATTTGGAAGTGTCTGTTTGTAATGCCAAAATAACAACCTTTTACTAAATGTATATGAAAATATATACGGTACTTATAACAAAAAACAATTTTTAAAATGTTTGTCTGACTGTCTGTTTGTTCCGGCTAATCTTCGAAACGGCTGGACCGTCTTTAACGGTACTTTCACTGGCAAATAGCCGATGTTATAAGGAGTAATTTAGGCTACTTTTATTTTTCAAAAATAATTAGGGTACCGCGCAAAATAATCAAAACCTATGAAATACAATCGTAATAAATTCCACGCGGGCGAAGTCGCGGGGAACAGCTGGTAACAAATATGTCGCTTTCTATGAGTAGGCTCATGTTCAGCGGTGGCCGTCAATTGTGTTCGAAACCTAGCCCGAAATCGAATTTTGTGAAACATAATTTTACTAATAATTGGTTTCCGCAATTTTGCAGTTGGATTTTCGTACATAACAGCCCTATAAATCAAGTGACCAATCAATTGGTTGTGAGTTCGCTGTATCTTTCAAATAAAAAGGATATTTTCCTAAAACTTTCTTAGTAGAGTTGAGATTGAATAAAGTTTTATATTGTTACACAATACCAAAGGGAACGCGACAAAGTCTACAAGTTTAATCAAACTAGAGTCTTCTTGGAGGGAAATCTAAAACATTTCAACTTGTTAACCTTTACGACTGAAGTTAGTCTAGTGACGTCAAGGTTTTTTATCTAGATTTTGCCGCCACAATTTGAGAACTTTTTATCAATCCGTTAAGATTGTGCATTTAACCATCTAGGGTTTCATCACCAGTAACAACCAGATGAGATTGTCAAGCACTGGCAAAATAAGTTAAATAATGGGAGAGAAACTCGTTCAATGATATCTATACAAATAAATAAAATTGAAGTGTTTGTTTAAAATGTCAAAATTACAGCTTTTTTACTCAATGCATATTAAAGTATATACGGTACCTATAACAAAAATACAATTAAAAAAAAATTGTCTGTCTGTTTGTTTCCGGCTAACCTCCGAAACGGCTGGACCGATTTTGACGGGACTTTCACTGGCAGATAGCTGATGTCATAAGGATCAAGTAACTTGGGCTACTTTTGTTTTAGAAAAAGAATTAGGGTTCTTCGCAAAAAAAAATTAAAACCCTAATTACACGCGGGCGTAGTCGCGGGGAACAGCTAGTACTTAATTTTATATAATAACTTAAATTAAAAATTTTACGAAAAGAAAAAGAGCTGATGATCTTCAAACGGTTGAACAGATTTCCTTCAAACATAGCTAAGAACACTCTCGACTAAAGCCGCGTCTCCACCAAAGTTTTGTTACCAACTTTTGTTGCCAACACGTGTTGATAACAAATGTTTCTGTAATTACATAGTGTTGGCAACAAAACTTGAAACAATGTCAAGAACCGTGTTTCCATTTTCGGCGGCAACATCAAAGGAATACGCTTGTTACAAACATTTGTTCCCTCGGTGGAGACGCTTGTTGGAAACATTTGTCGGCAAAATCGGAAACAAATTTTGGTAACTTTTGTTGAGTTGTAAACAGTTGGAAACATAAATGTTGTCAATATTTTTGGTGGATACGCGGCTTTAGACACCTTTCAAAGGAAAAAAACTTAATCAAAATCAGTTCATACTTTCAGGAGTTATGATGCCACAGACAGACACAGGTACACACTACAAACTTATAATACCCCTCCTGTTTTCGTCGGTGGTTCAAAATATAATCGCATTAGCAATCTCTTTTGGTTATAAAACACTCCCAAAAATGAGAATAGGCTTATGCATGATGGATGCATTTAGGCTGTTACTTAATTTTTTTATGCCTCCTCTACACTACTCGCGAAGTAACTTCGACGAAGTGCTCGTCGAAGTCGGTCGCAGTCCGAAGAACGTGACCACACATACTCGTGCTACTTCGCGAAGAGCTCAATCGTCTTGAGTCTGCCGAACCCTTAACATGAATAACGTTCAAGAGGCAGATGCTATAGGTACCTAATTGTGTACATAGTACGACGTCAATGCGTTAACTAAATAAATAATTATGTAGAAAGCTACATATTTAATATTTATATATAAAAAAAATATTCATAACTGGCGTAAGCCGAGTAGTGTAATGAGACGTGTAACTTCGGGGTACTTCGTGAAGTCCTTTGACTCTGGCGCAAAAAACCGACAGCGATCGGAAGACGGCCGAGGCGAAGCGAGGTTGTACGAAGCGAATCGAAGTACCTCTCTATACTATTCGCCTCGTACAACTTCGATCTACTTCGCGAGTAGTGCAGAGGAGGCATTAGAGTCAAACAATTACTATACCTACAGTCTACCTGATGTTAAGTGGTTGCTGTGGCTCATAGAAATCTACGTTTATCCTCGTTTGTGAATCAAAATGCAGATGCGTTGTCACCGGTGAAGACTAGATGAAATGCCTCTTTTCCAGTAAAAAGGGCTCCGGTTCTCTACACTCATCATACGAAACACAGCAGTATTAGGCTGCTATTTTACGCTGGTATTCTGTGAGAACGTGGTCCTTCCCCGGTCGAGCCAACCCATTCGTACTACAAATATACTATACTAATATATGTAGCTGCAGCATGGCTCTACCACGTATAAAAAGCTTAAGCTTATGAGTTCTGTTCATTATTTATTATCATAAGTCTACTCTATAGGAACGAACGACCTTCCTCGAACTCCTACGGAGTTCTCAGAACAGACGCCACGATCAGATTCCAACTTTTTTTATCGGTGAATCCGGCATCCCCGGAAGTCGTTTGTACCGAACTTGGGCCACTTCACATTTATGTTTATGGAGAGATATCATTAAGCTTTGAAAAATATCATCCTCATATTAATCCAAGGAAATAGATATCTTCAACGATTTATTTCTTTCGTATATGTTTCACTGATTTTTTTTTAAATATAAATTATCATCATCATCATCATCATTACAGCCTTTCACAAGTCCACTGTCTCGACTGCCTGCATGTCTTACCAGGTCGTCACACCATCTAGTGGGGGATCGCCCTACACTTCGCCTACTGGTATGAGGCTGCCACTCGAGAATCGTTTCCCCCATCTGTTGTCGGTTCTCCGAGCTATATGGCCGTGCCATTGCCATTTTAAATATAAATGATAAGAATTAAATGTTGGATTATGTTATTGGTGCCGTTGTTAAGGATAGGCAAGTGAAAAAAATATCGGTATTTATCGTATCGATATTTTTAAACAGATAAAATAAATAATAAATAAAATAAAAATAAACCTTTATTATTTTCTCCCACAAATTGTACATTGCATATTTTATCTTTTAAAAACATATATATTTTTTATTAACAAAACAAAGAGTGCATAAATTTGTGGGAGAAGGGAGTCCAAACTAGGATACCCTGTGCTATGGATCTCCCGGCTCCCCATTTAGGATGATCAACTACATTTTTTTTCTTTTTATTATATATAGCAGAGAAATTTATCCGTTTTCGAGAGAGCATACGCGTAAGCGGTTTAATCTTATTGTTTGTGTGTGTGTGTGTGTGTGTGTGTGTGTGTGCGTGTGTGTGTGTGCGTGTGTGTACCCAACATTGTCATGTTTTGACTGATGTAGTAGGATGAAGGCCAAAATTTTATTACTGGCCGTTTTGATGACGAAAACAAAACAACGGCACATGAATGTATATTACATAGTCTATTAAATGAAAAAATAAATATCACATCATAAATTAATATCGAAATTGATACAAATTCGATACTCTAAAATTAATATTGAATATCGATAAATCGCGATTATAAATATCGACGATAAATATCGAATATTCGATATATTAATATTTTTTACCCAAGCTTTATGTGGCGGTTATTTTAAAGTAGTAGATACTTGAAACTAATAGCTCTAATAACTTTCTCGACACCGAATAACGATAACTTCCAGTTTTCAGATATTATTCTTTTGTATGTTCCTTGTTATTATTTTCTTACAACGTCATTACACGGTTAACAAAATATGTCAATAAAAATGATATATTATGAATGTAATGAGTAACCGCTTAATAAAAAAATTGCGGGTCGCAATAATAAAAAAAAAACATTACATTACATAATGATTTTGATAGAATAGAATAGAATAGAATGATTTTTATTCAATATGGATTATTACATAATACTTATTGAAAGTCATTATTTTATTTACCACTGGTTCGGAAAATACCTCTGTCCTGGGAAGAACCAGCAAGAAACCCAGCGGGACTTTTTTTTTAAACATAATTTCACTTAACAATAATTTTGATTATACAATTTTAAATGAATTTTCATAGAACCAGCATGGTGGCGATCACCTTATTCCCAGGGGTTATTTTCACTCATGTATTCCTTGATATTATAATAACCCTTTTTGTACAGTTTTTCTTTAATAAAACTTTTAAACTTGTTTATTGACAAACTTTGAACATGTTCTGGGATTCTGTTGTAAAAGCGTATACATTGCCCCATAAATGAATTACTAATTCTGTGGAGTCTTGTAAGTGGCATTACAAGCTTATGTTTGTTCCTAGTGTTTAAGGTATGAACATCCTTATTCTTATTAATAGATATAATAACGTAGTAAGTTGGTTGTGAGGTTAATGCGAATACTTCGATATATTATTCGATCTAGATGAAAGCGAAACTAGTTATATTAGTTTCATAACTCTGCAATACAAACAAAACTAGTAGCCTGGTGGAGCTGTGTTGGAATGATGCCGTTGTTACGCAACTATACGTGGTCGGACTTCCGATGGTTGATGAAGAGACCAAATGACTTTACTACTTGAACTCGGAATATGCTTACATAAAAATGACAGACAGCAGATTTAAATGAGCTCCGTTCGAGTTTTTATTTTTATAAAGGTGACCTCTAGTAGTGGGCACTTAAGATTTGTGAAAGATTAGAATAAAACCATATCAATAATTAATACGTGAAGAGAAAACCTTGTAGCCCTTTTCAAGTGGTGAATAAAAAAAATTACTTTGTTAAAGTTACAGCCTATATACATACGTCCCACTGCTGGGCACGGGCCGTCTCTCATTTATGAGAGAGTTTTTAGGGCAAGGAAGTGTCCGCCGCACTACCCCGATGCGTGTTGGCGAACTTCACATGCAGGTTTCCTCAGGGTGTTTTCCTTCACCGCTGAGCTGAGTACGTGGTTTATTTAACAAGTATTATGTATTGAAAAGAAATCGTTGTATTCTAAGCATATTGTGCACACGGAGTTGTGTGAGATATGGCATAACTAAAGTTTATGTACGTAACAAATACATAAAATTAAATTAAATAAAACATGTACATTGTTTACGTTCATGCTGACCACGTCAAACAGATAATTGTGACTTGGACAAATTGTGCAGTTTGTTGACGTTATACTACCCACACAGTAAGCATAACAATCATGTTATAACACTTATTTAAATGTGTGTATGTAAAAAGCGTTTTTTTTTAATATTTTGTATAATATAGAGATTTATTTAACAGTGTTTGTTTGTTCCGCGTATCGCTGCTGTGTGCATTTTTCATGCGCTAATATAAAATTGTCAAATCTGTGGTTGCCGTTTAACGGTAAACGAGCTACTTTGTTTTTATTCAGTGAAAAATGGACGTGATTGGTGAACTCAGTTTACTACAAACATTAGAATCTAGCTTTACAGAAGAAGAAAGTTTCCAGGAAAAATGTTTTTCGATTCTCTGCACGGTCGAGCCGACCCGGTCGCGCTGCAATCATAAATAGCTGCAGCGTGGCTCTATCACGTACTTACATGTTGATTTAATATGTACCACTTTTCTAAATACAAAAGTATTTATGTTTTATTTTATTTATTTATTTATTTACACTTTATTGCACCTTAATTAAGGTATTACAAAGGGCGGACTTAATGCCTTTAGGCATTCTCTCCCAGTCAACTTTACTCAGATGGTTTAATCAATATACAGTAGGTCATCGATAAACCGAACACACAATTACACCTTATTCGGATTAGTGAGGTGTTCGGATTATAGTATGTATAGATAGATATTTTAAAGTGTTTTTTTTTTCAAATGAAACATAGATTTTATAATTGAAAGTGAATACAAAATTCTAATACATACATACATATAATCACGCCTCTTTCCCGTAGGGGTAGGCAGAGACCACTTCTTTCCACTTGCTACGATCCTTACATACTTGTTTCGCTTCGTCCACTTTCATTATTATCTTCATACATGCTTTACGGTTTAGGGTGCTCTTGACCTGGCCTTTTTTCAAGACGTCCCTGATATGCTCTTGAAATGTCCGCCTAGGTCTACCCCTTCCAGCACTTTCATTCACACTCGCCTTATACACTTTTTTCGTCAATCGTTCTTCATTCATTCTCTCGACGTGGCCAAACCATCTCAGCATACCTTTCTCAATTTTTGTCACTACATTTTCTTTCAAAATTCTAATCAATATGTATTAATTGTAAAAAAAAATATATAGTATAGTATTTTCACGAGTGGTGGTATTTAATGACAAAGAAAAGAATTTATTCCTCAATTTACGCAATAACATTTTTTTGAAATTGAAACATCTACTTGAACAGCGGGTGGGCCGTTCGGATTATAGAGTCGTTCGGATTATGGGGGTGGTTCGGATTATCGAGGCTCTACTCTGGGTATTATTTTAAGAATCTACCGGACCCAAGTACCAGACAAAATACAGAATATAATATTAAATATAGCTAAAGCCGGAATAACGACTAAATATGAAAAACTGCGGTTGCCAACCCTCTTGTATAAGGCATTGTATGAGAGATTCCTATGTTAAGCAGTGGACATTAATAGGCTGTAACGGTAACGGTACTTACTGTATTATAGGCATCGATCACTAATAAAAAACTAGAGACACAATCAGTGACAAAAAATGTCCTTACCGAATGAGCGCCCACTCGAACATTTGGGTGCGCTTTTAATTTGTACGTAGCTTTGTAAATACAACTTTAGGTAATGCACTTAAGGTTGAATTTACATTAATGTTTATTTACGTCGATTTAAGGTTTTTAGAGAACTTTTGCATGGGATTGTGTACCTAGTTTTTTTATTAGTGATCGATGATTACTGTTTATAAATTATTAATATAAAATTACACAATTTGTTCATCACTGGGATTTCATTGCAGCAAACATAATCCGAACCCAGATACCGATAAACGATAAAAATCCAACGATAAGGCCCCTCCTATATTATAACAGTACAGTTTGTAACACAGTCGATAACGTAATCATCAAATCTTCATGCCAACTCAGCCTCTAATACAATGCACTTCGGTGCATAATTGTGTACATAATATCGCTACATGATAAAGTACTTGAACTGATATCAAGTTTGAAGGGTGTGGTTATCTCTTAACAGAAATCCCGAACTAGTACTTAATAAAAATATATATTACGAATACATAAATAAGTACCGTTAACCGAACATGTGAGGTATATGGATGTAAAGGAGGCGAGAGAGGTGTGTCAGGATCGTGCCAAATGGAAGTCCGTAGTCTATGCTTGCCCTCTGGGTGACAGGCGTGATTGTTTATGTTTATGTTTATAAAACATGGGGCATCTTTTCTATTAGAAATCTGTCTTTGTTTGCATTGAAGAGCCGTGGTAACTCAGATGGTTAGTACTCGCTGTTCGCTGTTAATTTCACAATACTCGAGCAACCCGTGTTCGATCCCCGCCGGCAGCAATGAAATTGTTAATGGCAATGTAAGTGCTGATTTACCACGTCCTCGGTGGTGATGGAAAACATCGTGAGGAAACCTGCATGTCTGACAAATAAGAAAAGAAATATTTCGATGATATGTGAAGTTCGCCAACACGCTCTAGGGCAGCGCGGCGGACACTTCCTTGACCTAAAACCCTCTCAGAAATGAGAGGTGGTCTGTGCCAAGCAGCGGGACGTATATAGGCTGTAACTTTAACTTTATTTTTTGCATTGAAGTAATTATATATTATATACTAGAAAAGACACAGAGACTCGTTTGTAACAAAGTTAGAGCCCACGGGCTCAAACTTATTCTGTATCATGTCGCACAGATTTCGTTCTTAGTGCCGTCTGTACTGGATTCTGGTACATAGTATATATATACTAACTACTAAAATTGTACAATCTAGTAATGGGGTAGGCCAGAGGAGTATACATTTATAACTATTAACTATTAATACTTCAAATTAAACAATTACTTATCTTGAATTGACTTTGTGGGCGAAATATTCTTTATTGAATAAGCATACAGCAGTAACAATAATATTATGAAAAGCTTAACATAAAATTTGTACCGTTTGAAAAAAAATGTAACGTTGGAATTCATATAGCGTATATTCACCCATATATTACTTAAATATGTCGGCAGTGCATATTTATAATATTACGTAATATTTAGGGTATGTTCCTATATACACTACGAGCACTACTCAGTACCCAGAGCTCTCACTGGTGAAAAATTCCTTCCGTTATAGACTGCCAGTACACTGCCGAAGTACCATAGGTTAATATATGACGTCATAAATCGCCGCCATTTTTGTACTGTGAGCACTGGTGCTTTCGGTGCAAGGTGCTCTCAGTACTTTGATCACGTGATCAATTAATATAACAGCGCCTAGAGATTTAACAGCTTCCACGAATTATTGTTACTATTATTAATTAATATTGTTATGCGTATATCTGCGTTCTGCGTAGATCGGACCAAAATTATTAATTAAAAAAGTTAACTCTGATATCGGGACATCAATCACCTTGGTCCCCCTTGACCATGGGTGCTGTAAAGCTCCCGAAACGTCGGGAATTAATAAAAATAAAAAGTAAGTTAATTAAACGCGATAGAATCGGTAAAAGTAGTTTTATTCAATGTGTAGTGTTCGCGTAAAATATAAGAAATCAAATCACCATGTATAGCAATTCTCCAATTTTTTCGAATAAAATGAAACCATGATCACTCATGGCATTGCTCTCAATCTGTTCGTCAAGTTTTATTGCAGTTAGCCAGGACAGAAAGACTGACAGACAGACAAACATTTTAAAAATGGTCTTAATCACACGTCAACTCCCTCGGCTTTTAAGGCAATTATTTCAATGTTACAGACAAAATCAATTTTATTTTTATGAATTAAAATATTACTGTACATAATACAGGTAGCTACATAATAATACTTTAATTGAATGTTGCTAAAACTGGGAGTTGAACCCGAGTCAGCGGATAACGAACATAATATTAATTAAACTCCCACAGAGTGGTGTAAGTTTTATACACCAGACGGTACGGAGCAGTAGTTTCGAGATCAAAGAAAGCAATTAAAAAAGTGAACGCGAACGCGAAGTTTTCTTTGAGGAAAAATTTTCAATTTTCATTCATAATAAGAAATACGCTCGGGTATTATTTAAATGAAGTAATTTATTCCATTAACTCAGGAGACAAAACCTAATGAAACATTTTCGGTAGCAATTTTTTTAATAGAACGAAAGTGACCTTGCAGATGATGATAAGTGACTAATACAGTCCTTGGACACGTGCAGTCTACTTCAAACAAACTAAGCTACAGCCTGTAATCATGATGGCTCTCCACTCCCTTGCGACTGGAACATAGCAGTGCAAGCACTCCTATTTTGTCATAGGATTAAGAAAGAGGGTGGGCCCCAGGATGAAAGGAACGGGACAGGAGAGGGAGTCACAATAAATCCTTCAGTGCCGGCACTACAGAACTTTTTACGTGGTACAGCCAGTCGAATGGGTCGAACGGGGTAATACTTCGCACTCACAGAATACCAGCATAAAACAGCAGCTCAATGCTGCTCTGTTTCGTATGGTAAGTGTAGAGAACCGGGGATCCGAGCCGACCCATTCGTGCTACAACTATACTACTAAAGCTGCAGCATGGCTCTACCACGTACAAGACTACATCGACTACATCGTACAATACGACTCGTTCTAAGTGAATAAAACGGATGGACGGGTCGATAATGTATATATAATATGTATAATTGAAATATATATGGGTGAATATACGCTATTTGAATTCCAACGGTCCATAGTCAAATTTTATTTTAAACATAATATATTATTGTTACTGTATGCTTAAGCAATAAAGAATATCGTCTATTATTTGGCCCACACAGTCAATTCACAATAATTGTTTAATTTAAGGCATTAATAGCTTAAAATAGTTATAAATGTATAGTCCCCTGGCCACCCTCATTACTAGATTGTATAATTTTATGGCCATATGTATTATATACTTAAACCATTATGTTTTCTTTTAACATGATCATACGCCTAAATAAACATCGAAACATATTTTATGAAAATACATTGTAAAAATATTTATTAATATAAAAAAAAATATCTTATTTTCACGTGCCGTTACAATTATGTCACCTCACCTGGCGAAACTGAAAGACTAAAAATTTTACATAAAACCGCTAAAGTATGTTTTTGAGCTTGAACTACAAGCGTAGTACAGTGTGAAGTTCGAAGTAAGCTAACGGTGATGAGCAAAACTCAAATAATATTGCGTCAGTTTTGGATTCACTGTAAGAAAGTGTGTTTGTGCCAGTCGTTGGAGTATTTCCCTTGGTAAGTATACGTTTTTGTATTTTGTTGTTACGAAATTGTAAATTTGCACAGTGCAATGTTTATTTTGTGTAGATGTCACGTATTACGTTAAACTGTGGTTAGAAAAACAAGTGATGTTGTTTTTGTAGGTTGTGTGTGATTTTGTCACTTCTCTGGCGTCACTTCTCTGGCATATTTCATGTCAGGGGAAATACAGCCGTCCCAGGGAAGTGATGAAATTTTGTTTCGTTAATATTTAATCTTATAACGCTTCAATTTATTTGTTCTATGTACCATGATATCATGGCGAATGTTAAAAAGAAGCAAACAAGGGAGCTGAGAATCAAGATGATAAATTACGCTATCAAATAATTAAAACGATCCGGTTAATAAAAAAAAGGAAAAGGGTCAAACTAAGAGCATTAATGACATGATTGAAAGGGAACAAAGAGCTGTTAGAAAAATACGGAGAGAGAAGACTATAAAGTTACACTCTACCAGAAACTATCAAGTAACACCACCGTCATCTGATAATGAAAACCAACCTCCACTTTCACAAAGCAATTTGGCTCTGGCTGCTAAAAGACGATCAGAAAGTCAGCATTAAGTACAAAATAAAGTTATAAAAAAACAAAAATATGAAATTACGTCAAAAACTACATTAGTAACAAAACAAACTAAGGCGCATCGAAAAACAGAAGATGGAGCTCCAAGTGATATCGGAGAGACATGTAAACGAACCCCTGACAAAGTAGTCGCTTTAGGAACTAACATACACATACACATACATACAAGACTTTGTTAAGGAATTAGAAAAAAATTGCACCAGCATTCATATTTTTGTGATACACGAAAAAGAAATTGATTTACGAAGGAAGATAATTAAAGATAATCGACCGAACATTAAACCTTTTGCTGGTACAATAAAAGTACATGAAGTCCGAGGAACCTTTATGAGCAGTACGTAGTACATCAAGAGCTTCAGCTGCTTTGGTAGCAACTTTTGCCCTCACTTCCACTTAGACGACATTAAATACACCCAAAATGATAAAACCAAATTGCATGTTGCTGCAGTATACACCGATTCTGAGGAAATTGTGCAAAACAAAATGATTCCACAAACATCTACTAATCTGATTAATACTATAGACAATAAAGACACGGCTATGATTTTTTTTTATAGGATAGGGTTCCGCTGTTTTACGCTGGTATTCTGTGAGAGCATGGTCTTTCCCCGGTCGAGCCGACCCATTTGTGCTATAACTATACTACTAATATAGCTGCAGCATGGCTCTACCATGTATAAAACGTGGTAGAGCGCATAATTGTCAAGAACCGTAAATTTATACTTGTGGAATAATAAAAAATATAGGTATGCTGGCGCACGTTTGTCAGATTATGATGAAGAAGAAGGATAGCTCAGGGTTACTTTCCTAAAGATCTCCAATAAGATGGTACTCTTTTTAGAATATCTGTCTGATGTTAAATGGGAACGGATCTTGACCATACTACCAGTGCCAAATATACTTATGAAAGGTAACAGATTATTCTACAAGTTTCCAGAGCCAGTTAATGTATTTGAAAAGTAAATTGTTGATTGTTTTGTATTAAAGTAAAATATATTAATTTAGTCGAAATTATCTTCTTTGCAATAAATGAAAGTTTTCATTTATACTGTGCACTGATAATTTTTAAGTTTATTTGTTTAGATAGCCTCGATAATGATAGTTGTTTCACTAGATAGTACTATTATTTTTGTTGCAAAGTTTATTTTTTTGTTTAATTTAGAAGTTTTATTTAGATACACCTAAAACATTGCTTTAAGTTTTTGAACATTTTATAATTAAAATTGTTAAATACCATGTGCTGTAATTTTTATATTAGATAATTACTTTAAGGGGGATGAGTCGCTCGCGTCCGTAGGCTTCGACCACCTAATCCTAGGCCCACCCTACACGTGTCCCCCGGGTGGTGCTAAACGAGCGACAAAGCCGAAAGAACTGACTCGGCTCCTCGCCGTGTGGTAGCGGCGTAAAAAAAAATACCACAACTTACTTTCGCACCATGAGGCAAAATATTAAAGAAATGGCCCCGAGTTCCCGGCGCCCCTTTAATGGGGCAGGGGTGCGAAGAATCTCCGGGAGGAAAACCGGCGACGAGGTTCGCCACCCGTCACGTTCTGTCCCCCGGAGGGGCGAAAAGTGGATTGCGGAAGCCCGTCTGGCTACATTGAACGTATGTGGAGGAATGAATGATAAGATGGATGAAGTATGCGATATGATGTATGATAGAGGAATAGACGTGTTATGTGTGAATGAGACGAAACGGAAGGGAAAGGATGCCACTACACATGGCATGTATACCGCGTACTGGTCTGGTGTAGACGAGACCGAGCGGGCATGCCAGGGAGTCGGTATCATCCTTTCAGAAAGAATGGGTCATTGTGTAAAAGAGTATGAATGTGTAAGCCCGAGACTGCTATGGATACGAATGAAAGTGGGCTTAAAGAAGTTGTAGGGGTCTACGCCCCAGACATGTCTAAGCCCACTTATATCCGAGAGCAGTTTTGGGAGTTGGTAAGGATGGTGCTAATGAAATGCAAGGTTAATGAAAATATTGTGATATTAGGCGATTTTAATGGAAGGGTTGGGGTGAGGAGGCTTGGTTATGAAAGGATATTGGGAACGTTTGGTGATGAAAGTATAAATGAGAATGGTGAAAGCCTTCTCGCCGTATGCGTGGAAAAGAATCTTGTTGTGACGAACACTTTGTTTCGTCATAAGAAGATTCACACGTATACATGGGAAAGAGGTGATGATAGAAGTATGATAGATTTCATAATTGTTGATGAAAGAATGAGGAGCGCGGTGGTAGATACAAGGGTTTACCGGGGCTCTAACGTAGGGACGGATCATTACTTGGTCTTATGCCGAATTAATGGTCTTTTCAGACGTTGGAGGCATCGGACATCTGTGTCTACCACAGCGTTACAGCGTATAAAAACAGAGAGGCTACAAGATGAAGGTGTGAAAGAGAAGTTCAAATGTAGATTGAGAGAAAATATAAGTGGTATGGCTGAATTGTGTATGAATGATTTAGACTTGGAGACTGTGTGGTATAATGTCAAGAAAGGTTTAGTGGATGCAGCTACCGAAGTATGTGGTGTAAGCAAGAGAACAAATGAAAGGAAAAATAACACGTTATGGTGGGATGATGAGGTACGGATGGAAGTTGAAGCAAAGAAGAAAGCATGGCTAGATTTACTAGCAACCAAGGCTAGTAATTCTAGCAGTATGAATGATGATATTGAAAGGAAAAAGGCGGTTTTTAGACACCTAAATAAGAGAGTAAAAGAAGTAGTTGAAAGGAAAAAGCAAGAAAGAACGGATAAGAATGATAGAAGAATATCGGATAACTTCCAGGAAAACATTAAAATGTTCTGGAAACTCGTAAGAACTACCAGGGGACATTCACAACAGCCTAGAATGAATGCTATACGAGACCAGAATGGCTGTATTCTGAATGACGAAGTTTTGAGTTTAAGGAGATGGAAGGAATACTTTGAAAGCGTGTTTATGAGTGATGAGACGTTTGAATTAAATGAAATAGAAATTCCGATAGAAGAGGAAATAGATAGAGATATAAGTATAGATGAAATAATGAAAGCAATGAAAAGTATGAAAGTAGGTAAGGCAGCTGGTTATGATAGAGTATCTCTCGAAATGCTAAGGGCTGGAGAAGGAGTGGTGGCAGACCTGCTGTACACCTTGTTTAATTTATGTTGGGAACTTAAGCGGGTACCGGGAGACTGGTGCAAAGCCGTGATAGTCCCAATATATAAGGGAAAAGGATCACAGCAGGACTGTAAAAACTACCGTGGTATCAGCCTTCTTAGCATTGTGGGAAAACTGTATGCTAAGGTACTAATTGAAAGAGTTATGAAAGAAACTGACGGAAAAATTTGGGATGTGCAAGCGGGATTTAGAAAGGGAATGGGATGTACGGATCAGGTCTTTTCCATGCGCATGATCGCCGAGAAGTTTTTGGCCAAAAACCAAAAAGTTTTTTGTGCGTTCATGGACTTGGAGAAGGCTTATGACAGAGTGGACAGGGATGTGTTATGGCAAACACTGAACTCATTTGGGTTGAGCGCTGGTCTGATACAGGCATTGAAGTCTCTATATAGGGACTCTAGTGCTTGTGTCAGGATCAACGGGGCCTACTCGGACTGGTTTGACATCCATAAAGGTGTCAGACAGGGCTGTGTGGCTTCCCCGTGGTTGTTCAACCTGTTTATGGACAGTTGTTTGGAAAATTTGAAAGTAGAAGAATGCGGGTTAAGAATGGGTGAGTTAACCGTCAAATGCCTTTTGTACGCCGATGATCAAGTCATACTTGCGTCGTCGGCAGCCGAGTTGCAAATGATGGTTACATTAATGAACAGGACATTAAAAGAAAAGGGAATGAAAGTGAACGCAAGTAAGACGAAAGTTATGGTTTTTGAAAGAGAAGAAAGTAAAACGATATGTGAAATAAGAATAGAAGGGGAGTTGGTAGAGCAAGTAGATGAGTTTGTATATTTGGGATGTGTGTTTAGCAGGGATGGTAGATATGATAAGGATATAGAACGACGAGTGAATGCAGGAAATAGAGTGAATGGGGCTCTACACTCTATTGTGAAAAGTCAGAATGTGTCCAAAAAGGCACGTATGGCAATTCACAATGCTGTGTTAGTACCTACTTTAATGTATGGTAGTGAAAGTTGGGTGTGGCAGAAGAAGCATGAGAGTAGAATAAATGCTGTAGAAATGCGGTCATTAAGGAGTATGTTAGGGATGAAGCTGAATGACAGAGTGAGAAATTGTTTAATAAGAGAAGAGTGTGGTTTGCAAGATGATGTTGTGACCAGGATTAAGAAAGGAATGCTTCGGTGGTTTGGCCATGTAGAAAGAATGAATGAGGAAAGAGTGACAAAGCAAATTTATGTTGCAGAGGTGAACGGCATAGTCGGGAAGGGTCGCCCTAGGCGAAAGTTTATCGACCAAATTGGCGATATATTAAAAATGGGCCAAATCAAGAGTACCTTTAACCGACGAGCGTGTATGCGTAGGTATATGGATGTGGAGGAAGCGAGAGAGGTGTGTCAGGATCGTGCCAAATGGAAGTCCATAATCTCTGCCTACCCCTCTGGGTGACAGGCGTGAGTGTTTATATATTATATATATAATTACTTTAAATGTCAGATGAGACTGATAAGTAGAAAACATTAATTTCATTATTTCATTCGGGCAATTGAAATTTAAGCATTAACAAACCATTAATATTAAAAATGAATTTGTTGAAAGAAGCTGAAAAAACTGTTAACATGTATCTAATATATTAAAAAATATCTAGACTATAATTTATATGTGTTTTATTCAATATTATTCCCCTTTCTTAGGTAATAATCAATGGATTGTTCACTACCCTGCATTAATTTGTCACTACTCTGCCAATAGTGTCACTCCCCTGATAACACATTTTCCCCTGGTGCTTATAAAATTGAAAAAAATGGAAAAATCTTCTGGCCCGTATCATTACAAATGCACAAATAGTGTCAAATAGTGATATTATTAATGTTGAATTAAACAGACTACATTTCCTTCAGGGACACAAAAAAATCAAATACCATATATTCACCCATATATGAACAGGACGATATAATAAGTATTTATTGCTTTGTTCGTCTTCTATGCTTTCTCCTACAATTCATCTGATCCGATAAAACTAATGCTGAGGTGTGCGCGTCCGCGAGTTTCCGACAAAAAAGAAGCATTGCAATGGAAAAAAAAACTACCATTGGTTGAACAACTTACTATTACTTAAAGTTGTTTCATTTTGAATCGTAAATAGTTCTAATAAAGGGGGTCTAACGTGCATTTTTAAAAAAATAATAATAATAATTTTATAAATATCTTTTAATATGTCGTAGAGCCATGCTGTAGCTATATTATAGTTGTAGCACGAATGGGTCGGTTCGATCGGGTCTTCGCTCACACAGAATACCTGCGTAAAATAGCAGCTCATTGCTAACTATGTTTCGTATGGTGAGTTGGTGAGTGTAGAACACCGGAGACCCCTTTTACTGGAAATGAGGCATTCCATCTTATTCCTCAGGGGTGACAAAAGCATCTGCATTTTGATTTTTAATCGAGGCAGATGAAATGTAGATCTCTATGTGTTACAGCATCCACTTACCACTCACACTTACCGTCTTATATATATATATGTAAATGTATATATATATATATATATATATATATATATATATATATATATATATGTGTGTAAATGTATATATATAAATATATAACTTTAGAAAACTATCCGAAACCTTTATCGAGATACGTGATTGTTTACTTAAAGACGAATTCCCTAAGGGCGCCTGGAGTCTGCAATATTTCCTAAACGCTCCAACAATTACTCTCTGCGAAGACGGATTTTATGTTTCAATTTCCTGCAAGTGTTAATTTATATATCTACTACTATAATTATATTAAAATGAATTAAAATTAAAAATAATTCTATGTATAATAATAATATTATTATAATATAATAATATGTATAGGTTGTCTCCTAAAATGAAAAAGCCGGACTCGGTGCTCCAAAAAGCTGGACTTTTGGCCCTAAAAGCCGGACAGTAATTTTTATCCAAACATACCTTTCTGAGGCCATGCAGCCAAAAAACTCACCAACTCCAACCCCCCGAGAAAATACACTAAAATACTCCGTTACATCCGTTAATTGTTTATTAATCAATCACAGCACAGTTTCAAGTGTAAAAATTAGGCAGGACACATCCCGAAAAAGCCAAACATGTCCGGCTAAAGCCGGACCGATGGTAACCCTATATATGAACATAGAATTTAATCCACACTATAACCACCTTTTACATTTTTTTTTCACAAGGTACCAAACAAGCACACAGTACACACTACCTGATGGTTAGTGGTTGCTGTCACCCATCAATCCTGAATTAAGAATCTAAATGAAGATGCGTCTTCACCTCCGAGGGCTAAGATGGAATGCCTCGTTATCTAAAATAATTATATCTGGTTCTCCGCTCCTGCTATAGAAAGCACAAAAGAATTATGCTGCTATTCTACGTTAGTATTCTGCGAGAATTATGGTAGCTCAGAGGCGAAGCCCTCGTCATGAATTTCACAGTACCCGGGTTCGATCTCCGCCGATACCAATGAAATTGTTAGTTGTAATTTTTAATGCTAAACTACCACGCTGCTACCAAAAATATTTCATTTAAGCTTTTGCCACAACAACAAATTCGGAACTAGTGAAGGAAAAGTATTAAAAAATTAAAGAAGAACAAGAATTAAGTAACCTGTATGTGCACTACGTGGTCAAATTACTTTATATTTTATATCAACTAACACACTCAGGCGAAGCGGGCGCTTCTATCTACACTCTAGCGCTCGGACTATCTCAGGACAGCCCTTGTAGTTATTGTTCCAAGGTCCAGCCGCCATTAGAGCAGATTCCGAGAAATTATATAAACATATATAAAGAATTGCTTACTGTCTTTATGTTTTTTTTTTTCAGTATTAGGTATCAAATTTGAACACTTGGCCTCTTGACAGCGGTCTAAATAGGTAGTTTTGAGCATTTTCTAAGGGTTCTAGTGCTTATAAAGATAATGTATCATCAAAAAAAACAGAGACATAGAAGAGGTTGATATTTATTTAACTGTAAAAACTCATAGCTATAAGGTCATAAACAAGTAAGAAAACAGGCAACAGCGTTTGTATAGAGGAAGGACCACCCGCATTTCCTCTAAAATACATTATTTTTATATTTTATTTTATTATTAACTGTCCCAATTAGTGTTTCGGGAGTTGACAGTCAATTTTATCATAAAAATAAATATTAAATAGTAACTAAATAACAAGAACAGTTGTTGTTGATAAACAGTTGTGGTACAAGTAGTCAAAGTAGGCCAGGACAAACTTTTTACAAGTATAAAAAAATATTGCAGAGAATTGTCGTTAAGTTTAATTACCGTGAATAATTAACCTAGAAAGGTGCACGCTGTACGTACGCACGTTGTTCCTTTATTGCTCAGTGGCCGATGCGTTTTTTTATTTTTATTTTAATAACGTGTTTTTTTTTATTCGAACGAATAAACTGTCCACCTGATGGAAAGTTGTCGTGGCATATCTCCAAACCCTATATTCACGAAGCGTTTCGTTCTTCGTAACGGCCCGTTTTATTACATACGAAGTGCATGTAAAAACACTTTTTATCACAAACTATTCATTCAACAAGTTAGGATGACAGAAAATAAACAACCTTTGAACGATTCATAAATAGTTGAACTGTGATTTCGTTTTAATAAATTAAATAACCGGCCAAATGCGAGTAGGACTCGCGCATAAAACGTTCCGTACCATCGTAAAAAAGCGTTTCTAGTAGGAAAGCCCTCTTTAATTTTGTTAATTTATTTTTATTGTTATAGCGGCTACAGAAATACACCTTATGTGTAAAATTTCTAAATTTCAACTGTCTACGTATTACAGATCATGAGATACAGTCCGCTGAGAGACAGGCGCACGAACGGACGGACGGACGGGTTTTCATGCACTTCGTTTACTGCAAAACAGACAGTAAATAGAACAGTTAAAAGAAGACAAAGCGTTCTTAAATATAGAAACCTGGCATTATAGACTTAACTATCCTTCGTTAGGAATCAAAACGTAGTTGCGTTGTCACACCTTAACACTTACATCAATAGATAACAAGAAATTTCAACTGTAATAATTAATGCAAAACATACAACCCGAATTTTGAGACGCTTTCAAAAGGTTTACAGTCAGCTGCGCCGCAATCATCGTAAACTTCTAAACAAAAATCAGCTAAAGTGGAAAAAATATATAAGTCCCTAAAAATACCCCTTAAAAATTCCTTCCTACTTATTTACCCCCTAAATTTAGGAGGAAAACCCCTAAGTTGGTAACCCTGGTAAAAAGGGACTAAGGTTCTTTTCACTTACCATACAGCCACGGTTCTTCCGCTGTTAAACCGACCTATTTGTTCCACAGCGTAAGAACCTTTAAGAACTGCGTATCCAGGGAATACTACTTGGAAAAGTTGGCTCTTAAATAAAGATGACTCTTCCAGCCACAAAATCCTTTACATACTTAGATAACCAAGCAGTTTATAGAACATATCAATTTGCTTTAAGCAACTCGCACGAAAAACCATATTAAACTGGCACTTGGAAATTGTAACTTGCAATGTTCCTGATTTACGAAAGTCCAAATTTCGACTTTACCTTTTTTTTTATAGGATCGGGTGACAAACGAGCACACAGTCCACCTGATGGTAAGTGGTTACTGTGACCCATAGACATCTACATCTATCCTCAATAAAGACTCAAGATGCAAATGCGTTGTCACCCGTGAGGACTAAGATGAAATGCCTCTTTGCCAGTAAAAAGGGTCTCCGGTTCTCTACACGCACCATACGAAACACAGCAGCAATAAGCTGCTATTTTACGCTGGTTTTCTGTGAGAGCGTGGTCCTTCCCCGGTCGAGCCGACCCATTCGTGCTACAACCATAATATAGCTGCAGCATGGCTCTACCACGTAAAAAAATGTCAGGTAACATTTCTTGCTTCGCAAATATATATCGGAGATGAGATGACGATAACGGCCCAAAATTTTACTCGACGTTTAATTTGACAATAAACCAATTTTTTTAAGGTTTTCATAACATCTACAACAACGAACTCCTAACAAAACACGAAACAAAGAAAAACGAAATCCTACTCGAGCATTATCATACTCCCACACAAGTCAAACCCACTTCATGCGGAGGTTCTTAATTCAAATGTATTCTTTTTCTTTTTTTTTTATTGTGTAAGTTACGCGATATCCTCAATAATTGTAATACGATCGATTTCTCGGAAATGCCTGAATCAATTGAATTTTTTTTTAATTACTAAACTATAGAAAAGCACCTCTATGGCGGCCTTATTTAAATTAAAAAAAAATCCATCCCTAAGAGTGAAAACTTGAGAACGAAGTTTTGTAAACATTTTATCATAAACGGATTGTTTCCTATTCGATTGAACACTCTGCACCAGTTTCTTTTCTATTACTGTAATCATCAAAAAATCTACGACCTGGATGCCACTGTATCTACGGTCCTCATTTCCGTGTAGAGGCTCTTCTCTAAAGCACGAGGGCCACTTAGGAACGTGCTCGAGTGCCGATATCATGGTGCTACCACCCTCATTACAAATCGCCGCAAGCCACTTGATCTTTCATACCCGACGCTTGACTTCGTTTTGAATAGAAGGATATTAAATTCAGTATTCTGAAGATAACGTAATATAAGTGTGAAAGAAAAAAACTTTAACTAACTAGAATTATGATAAATAAATCTTACAAAAAAAAAATTTCTTCCTGCATAAATTCAGTCACAACAAACAATCGGAGATTTTTACAGTTGGTCGCTTTCAAGTTATAACAGAATAGAATAGAATACTTTTTATTCAATATAGATCACATGTGTAATTCTTATTGAGTCATTTTTTACTTTACCACTGGTTCGAAAAAAAACCTCTGTCCTGGGAAAAACCAGCAAGAAACCCAGCGGGACTTTTGTTTTGATTTGATTTTTTTTGATTTTTATTATAAAAATCAAAAATCAAAATGAAATAAAAAAAAATCAAAGCACTTTTTTTTAAAAGCATATTTTACATTAATGGTTGTACAAACTATGTATATAGGCACAAAATTTATTTTAGAAACTGCTTGGAAGCGACCACCTCATTCCCAGGGGTTATTATCAACCATGTATTCATTTATACTATAATAACCCATTTTATACAGTTTCAACTTAACAAAACATTTAAACTTGGTAATAGAGAGAGCCCGTACTCTTTCCGGAACCTTGTTGTAATAGTGTATACATTGCCCCAAGAATGAATTACTGACTCTGTGGAGTCGAGAAACTGAGAACTTATTATTAACTAGCTGTTCTCCGCGACTTCATCCGCGTGGAATTTAAAATTATTGGATTTCATGGGTTTTGATTTTTTTGCGCGGAACCTTAATTCTTTTTCTAAAATAAAAGTAGCCTAAGTTACTCCTTATAAAATCAGCTATCTGCCAGTGACAGTCCCGTCAAAATCGGTCCAGCCATTAGCCGGTACAGATAGACAGACCGACAGACAGAAAGACAAAAATTTTAAAAATGGTTTTTTTTATAAGTATCGTATAATACTTTCATGTGCAATTAGTACAACGCTGTTGACATTACAAACAGACACTTCAATTTTATTTATTTGTATAGAGTATAGATTCCCGACGTTTCGAGTACATTGCAACACCAATAGTCACGGTAAAACCGAGGTATTCACCGTCCTCATTGCACCTTATTTTTTTAAATATTACGCAATCTTCGCGCAGAACGCGCTTTCAATACCTTCGAAGTCTACATACTTGTTTTACTGTTAATTTTATCAATTATTATAGAACCCCAAGCAGGTGGTAGCAAAAAGTGATTTTGTCCGCAATTTTTAATTTTAAATATTCCCACTAATCATCCTTGATGGGATTCGTTGTTCTTTTGTATTTGTAATGGGCCTATCAAATCTGATGTAATGAGGGCTAACAATTTTCTGCTCACCAGATGTCGCTAGTTGACACTGAGGTAAAGTTTTTTGTTACACAATATCATTTAATTAAGGAGTTAGTTTTAATAAAAGTTTATCAGTTTCTAGAGTATTAAAGTAATACACAAAACAATGCATCAGTGGATTTAATTTTTTGAACATTTTTTTTAATTTTCCATCTTTTATGAATATCTGTGGTTTGCTTTATTTATTTTTAATCATATTAATATAAATTTAGCTAATAGTAGAGAAAGAAACATTAACCTTTATATTTTTCCGCATTTTTCGAACAAATAAACTTCCCCACTATGAAATCTGTCAAAGATTTATACATCACATTTAAGTGGCGCCGCCCTGGTGGCAGAAAAAGTCGAGGATGCCCTCATTGCGGGAACAGTTCTGAACACGTTTTTACACACTGCAGCCTTCCCAGAGCATCGATTTCGTCTAAAAAGATTTATTCTTTTACACGCGATTTTATTAATAGTTTGAAAGTTTTTAGTACAAAACTCTTCACCTTAACTAAGAATCGAATCCAAGACCGGCTCGACAGAAAGGTCAACCAACCACTGAGTCATGAGATTTATAACATTATCGACTAGGTGTCATTCACGTTTACCATCTTAAACTTTGCTATAAGAAAAAACGAAATATTCTAAAAGGTTATTTAAACTAGGTTAAAACAACAATAGTTCACCTTCGTAACAGAAAAAAAAAACAGCGATTTAATTAACAAAACAATGGCAGCGTAGAAATAAAGGATATTGCATTAGCTATTTTTATTTATCGACAGAATTTCCTTTGGGTATTGTGTTGACCGTCATTAATAAATGAACCGGACCGCAACGGTCAATAAATAGGTATTTATATGAAAGCAGTAATGAATATTGTTTTAATAAACAGGCAAAAGCATTCGTTTATACGGCCTAATTTGATTTACTTTACTAGGAGCCCGTCTGGACTTATTTCAGCGTCCTGCTGAACTGAGCTGAATGAGCCTCCCACATAGATTGTCTCATAGGGGGGATATTTGCCATAGTTGCCACGTTTGGCAAGAGGGTTGCCAACCGCAGGTATTTATTTTTAGTCGTTATTAGCAAGACGCTGCTGCCCATCTGATTTGTTTCCTCTGTTGCCTGTTATCGTGGATATTCTTACACCGCCACCGCCACTACATGATAAGTGCACCCAGCAACAGTGCACCGTTTTTACTTATTGTAAGCCAGCGCTTAATACAACCCCACTTGGTGATGAGTTGTGATGAAGCCCTAGATGGTAAATCGCACTGTATAGGTGCAACAAAAGCCACAATAGGCCCGGCTGGTCTCCATTCCTTTGTTTTTCTTTTATAGAAGAGGGGCATACGAGCAGGCAGCTCACCTGATGGTGTGTCGACCGTCGCCCGTGAACAACTGCAACAATTGTGAAGACTGTGGAGTTACAGAAGACCTACACCATATGTTGATGGAATATGTTCGATTTGAGTCTGTTAAAAGTAATTTAATAAGGGTCTTGAATTTGAACAGAACTGACGTAGGCACATTTCATAATATTCTATCCCAACCAAATGGCGACGATGCGAAAGTTTTGTTCGTATCCATGGCTCACGTAGTATAATAAGTATATGAGTAAGGGTATGATGGGACTGACATACGCTAAGCGGTAAGTGTCTCTTAAATTATTGTAGAATAAAAAAAAAACAACTACAATACCAGGGGAATGGAAGGTGCGTTGCCGGCCTTTTAAAAAGTAAGGAAAGGCTCGTTTCTTAAAAGTCTTTATATGTCGTATCGTTTCGAAAAAATCGCCGGTGCTACATCGTTCATAATGCGTACAAAGGAGTGGAATAATTTGCCAGCATCTGCCTTTCCATCCGATTACAATGTGGGCAAGTGTGAATAGGCTTTTGTAAAATAAGTGGTCTGTAACAACTTCTGATGCATCACTACTTAATCTGGTGGAATTGTAATCAACAGCTCGTAATAGTAAAAAAAAAAGTATTGCTAAAATTATCATTTAAAGGAAAAAAATACATAAATTTCACGTGTTCCTCTAGAGTGGTTTTAGTTAGCATAGAATTGCAGTCAGTCGTTTGCGGAAATGTTGCAGTCAGTCGTTTGCAGTGATGTAACATTCTAGTGCTGTATAATTTCCGGCGCTTTTTTCTTTTGTTTTTTTTTTTCATACTAACGTTTACTTTATAAAAAGAAAAACGCAAACTGAGAGGTAATTTCCTTTTTAATGGGAAGTCTGTCGGATTTATTGCAAAACGAGGTTTATTAAAAGTCTCAGGTTTAAGGAAGGGTATTTGCAATGAAAGAAGTACTTTAGCCGCGACACAAAATCAGATATTTTTTTTTTGTTTGTATATTTTGCTCGGGACTTCTTGATTAAAATAAACTCTTATTGCTTTTATAACAAGATATATATTACAATGTACGAGTTAAAATTACTATCTGTTTTGAAAGACTTCATTGCCATTGAACTATCCGTGCTGCAACTACAATATAGCTGCAGCATGACTCTACCACGTAAAAAATGTATATCTACATCGAATAAATTAAAACATTGCTAGGTTCGAAATCGAAATTGAATTAGATTAAAAAAAAGGAAACTAAGGATTATATTTCTTTTTATGGTTGATGGAATGGGTACGAATTCATCAACCTTTTGTCCCGCGATTGTCAAAAAGATGGCGAAAGACTAATACCAAAAATGCCAAACCTAAGTTACACAGCCTGTTTTTTAATATAGGATAGGGTGACAAACGAGCATACAGTCCACCTGATGGTAAGTGGTTGCTGCGACCCATAGACATCTACATTTATCCTCAATAAAGAATCAAAATGCAGATGCGTTGTCACCCGTGAGGACTAAGATGGAATGCCTCTTTTCCAGTAAACTGGATCTCCGGTTCTCTACACTCACCATACGAAACACAGCAGTGTCAACTGCCATTTTACGCTGGTATTCTGTGAGAGCGTGGCCCTTTCCCGGTCGAACCGACCCATTCGTGCTACAACTATACTACTAATATAGCTGCAGCATGGCTCTACCACGTAAAAAAAGGTAGCAGTATACAAGAGGTTACGTTAACATGTCTGTTCGTGTGTAGTCTTTCACTTATTTTAGAATCAACATTAATATTATATATTAACACGGGGATTTCCTCCCTTCTCCGCTGCATGCGTATTTGCCCTTCACGATGTAAACGAGCGGCATTAGGTGTACAAAAAGTAACTTTATTTGAAACATTTATGTTTATTATAAGGAAATAAAGGATCCAAATAAAAATTATAAATAATTCTAATTCAATATTATTACAATATAATTCCTTTCATACTACTATTAATGGTAATCGATTAAAAAAAAACAAGAACTCTAACGTCACAGCTAATTTCGCGTGCTTTTCCCATTTTTAGACGTCTTCACTGTAGAAACCACAAGTTTAGACAAAATTGAGATTGATTGTGGACAAAAGAAAATAATAAGTCGGAAACACGTGTTTTTAAAAGCTACATAATCCTAATTATTGAGCAATGGGAAACTAAAGCAAAGCAATTAGTTATTAGCCCATCATAAAAATATTATTACGACACTACCACCTGGCTCTAACGCAGCGTTTGTCGGTGTTTGAAAGCAATATATGTTTATTGTCCAATAACTTGAAAGTAAATAAAATAATGACTTCTTTAGATATTCGATATTAACAATAGAATATGCAGGTGTACATTTCTTTTATTTATCTTATGGGATTTCGTTACAATTTATAGATAATAATGTTGTTTTAGTGTGGTCTTAAACTTTTGGCCTGCAGTGTATTTTAGAACTCCATTCGATTAAGAATTTAATTGAGTATTTCATGTATGCGCATATTTTTTGCCGAGCTTATACTTCAAGTCAAACCTGCCGTACAGTACTAGGCTAACATAACTTACGGAATGCTGGGAGTACTAAATTGAATCCGGGTAGTCGGTAACGATATCTGTCCACGTCCAATTTAACAACGCCTTAACGATACAGGAAAAACTAGCGTGGAGAAGTGCTTTATTAAAAAAAAAAAACAGGTTTTTATATAAGCTGGTTTTCTTACGATGTTTTACCCTACTACCGAATTCGTGGAAAGCCAAACAGTTAAAATTACATTTAAAAATTTCAGTGGCCAGCGGGGATTTAACTCATGTTGCTCTAGTGAACATTCATAGGGGGGTATTTGCCATAGTTGCCACGCTTGGCGAGCGGGTTGGCAACCGCAGTTTTTTTTATTATAATTTTGGCTATTATCAGGAAGATGCTGCTGCCCATCTCCTGCCTGTTTCCCTTTGTCGCCTTTTACGACACCCACGGGAGGATATGGGGTAGTGGTATTCTTGACCGCCACTACACGGCTAAGGATAGGTCTTAAGATGAACATGGACAAAACTAAGATCATGTTTAATGTCCATGTCACACCTATGCCGGTAGTTGTTGGGAACACTAAGCTCGAAGTTGTTGACGAGTATGTTTACCTGGGACAAATAGTCCGACTGGGTAAGTCCAACTTCGACCGAGAGGTCAATCGACGGATTCAACTCGGCTGGGCAGCGTTCGGGAAGCTACGACACATCTTCTCGTCAGACATACCTCAAAACCTTAAAACGAAATTGTACAACCAGTGCGTGTTGCCAGTGATGACTTACGGAACTGAGACGTGGTCCTTCACTGCTGGCCGTATGAGGAAGCTCAAGGTCGCTCAGCGAGCTATGGAGAGGGCTATGCTCGGAGTTTCTCTGCGTGATAAACTTAGGAATGAGGATATCCGCAGTAGAACCAGAGTGACCGACATAGCCCAACGGATTAGTAAGCTGAAGTGGCAGTGGGCCGGCCATATAGCTCGAAGAACCGACAACCGATGGGGAAGAAAGGTTCTCGAGTGGCAGCCTCGTACCGGTAGGCGAAGTGTAGGGCGTCCCCCCACGAGATGGAGTGACGACCTGGTAAGACATGCAGGAAGTCGATGGATGCAGGTGGCTCAGGACCGTGTTTTGTGGCATTCTTTGGGGGAGGCCTATGTTCAGCAGTGGACTTGTGAAGGGCTGTAATGATGAATGATGATGCTCTAGTGAAGTTTATGACAAAACCACCATAAATTTAAAATATAACGTTTAATTATTTATTATAGTTTTTAATATTTGTTACATTATAATAAAATTAAAATTAATTTCCCGCTTTGAAAATTAATCGTTTTCAAAAGTAGAAATTCTGGTCTGATTTTGAGAATGCGAGTTTTCATCAAATCTCCACGTTCTGAGGTCCTAGGAAGCCGTTCCGACTATACCCGGCTGCCGGCTAGATGTCCGGCCGTGTGTGTGTATGTGTGTGTGTGTGTGTGTGTGTAAATAAAATTTTGTCGTTCGATATCTTTAGAACTAATCAACCGATCGGGATTTGCGACACGGCGTTCGAAAGGTAATGAGACTTCGAGTTGATTAGATTTTCAAATCAATGGGTTGCGTTCGAAAATAAGCATTCCAGGGATGGCCTGCACGGTCAACCGTTGTTCAGTTTTTTTTTTCTCTTGTGGTGTCGTAAGAACTTAAAATCGATTACATATTACAAAGTCCGTTTAAACCAGTACTCAAACCATATAATTATATGAGTGGCTATAAATTTATAATAGACCACACATCATACCATAGGATTATTCTAACGATTATAAATCAAACAGTCAATAGCTGCGTAACCTCCCTACTATGTGGAAAGATAAGCTCATTTTCAACCGACTTCAAAAAGCAAGAGGTTTTCAATTCTTGGAAATATTTTTTTTAATTTTCAATGATACTTTTTTGTTATACAGGTGGTCAGGAGTGAACATATATAAATTTGGTCAAGATACGAGTATGATGATGAGATCCGTTTGAAAATTATGAAATTTGCAGTCATCTGGGCGAATAATTCTTTAACACGCCAACTGATTTCGATGATTCATAATTTTTTTTAGTTCTATTAAGTAGGTTTTATTTTTTAAAAGTTTAATTACTTATAGCCAGGAACACCCAGCACAACACTATATTTCTCGTCTATTTTCTTTTTAACCGACTTCAAAAAGGAGGAGGTTCTCAATTCGAGGGCAAATTTTTTTTTATAGGTGTATGTTACGCGATGTTTTCGCAGCTTGTGAACCGATTTTGACGATTATTTTCTACCGACTTCAAAAGGGTACTCAATTTGACTGTATGTTTCTTTTTATGTTTGTTACCTCATAACTTCTTACTGCGTGAACCGATTTCGATAATTCTTTCTTTATTTGAAAGCTGATGCTTCCCATGTGGTCCCATATAAATTTAATCAAGGTATGACCAATAGCTTTTGAGTTATTCTTAATAACTTACATTCGGTTGTACAAAATTTTTAATTTTTAATTATTTATCAAATAATTTATGCTGCAAGGGTGGTCCCATGTAAATTTGCGTAGCAAATAAATAACTTCTTTTTTAGCAATTTGAAGTCGGTATTCACTTTTTGTTAAAAGTTGAAATTATTTCTGTAACTTACTAAAAAGTTTTCTACGACTATAATCATGCTTAGAAATTTCAAAGTAATACACATTCGCTTCCAAACATTCTTTTACTGGTACCAACTGCGAATGGAAAGTGAAAGGAACACCTTATTAAAGCGTCGGAATCGCTGTTCTTCGAAAAACTCCCTGTTAATAGTCTAAAGAAAAAAAAAAACTCCGCTTTTTCTTTTGTACTTCAAAGATAGATTATTGCCGCCAGCACATTCGCAACAGAGTTAACAAAGGACGCCAATTTTTGAAACAATAACGTAAAAGAAATTAAAGACAAATAACTAGGGAACACCATCTTCTTAAATTACCTACGCACGTAATTTAATTTTTTTTTTTCATTTTCTACATAGCATAAAATGACTGGCAACATTACGCCAGTATATTCTAAGTCTATGGGCAATATGGTATTGATGACGAAATAACACAATAATTAGTAAGTACCGTAAAAAAGAGTATTACCTAATTAGTTAGTTTTTGCGTTCCTACAGGTAGGTATAGAGTAAGAATGAAAATGATTTAAGAGAATTAAAAAATTAAAACACCTTAGAAGTACCTAACTACCCATAAAAACATTATATAAGACATATTATTTATACTTTAACGAGGATATCCGCTGAATATCAAGGTATTTGAGATAGCCCAGCGGATCAATAGAATGAAGTGGTAATGGGGCGGCCATATAGCTCGAGGAACCGATATCCGATGAGGAAGAAAGGTTTTTGAGTGGCAACCTCGTAGTGGTACACGCAGTGTAGAGCGACCCGCACTAGCTGGTATGACGTCCTGGTGAAACTTGCAGATAGGTAGACGATGGATGGAAGTGGCTCAGAACCGTACGTTGTTGTGGCAATCTTAAAGGGAGGTCTATGTTCAGCAGTGGACTTGTTATGGATTTTAATGATTATGGTGATGATTTACACTTGTAGATATTTTGAACTTTTTAAAATACCCACTCCAGTGTTGGGGAATAGTCAGCTGCTGATATAAGATTACGGCATGTACATTGAGATTACGGCAGACCCTTTTTACTGGAAGAGGAATTCCATCTTAGTCCTCAAAGCTGACAACGCATCTGCATTTGATGAAACGAGGATAGATGTAGATGTCTATGGGCCACAGCAACCACTTACCATCAGGTGGACTGTGTGCTTGTTTGTCACTCTATTTTTATTAAAAAAATATCCACCCTCCATCTCCAATGGGAGAGGCCCATATCCTTCATTGAACTGCTGGTGCAAACGTTTGTATTATATGTTGGTGAAAAAGTTGTAATTTTTAAAAAACGGTTTACGTATTAGAATTTGGAGTTATGTTTAAAACTAACAATTTATTTTGTATAATTATGAATAAAATGTTGTTACATTTTAATAAATTAATCAATGCAGATATTAGGTACGAATTAGTACGATTATCAATAATCTTATTTTTAGGCATAATACATAGGAATCTAAAATATACTACAAAAGTATTTACTATTTACCGTACCTATTGCACATACTAAGGTTGTTGAAATTGTTATTTTTGAATAGGTATAAAATCACATACAGATAGGAAAAAACATTAAATTCCAGATAAGCAAAAACAAAGAAATTTGTTCACCCGAAGTGGACACACAGAATACGCAAACTATACATACCTGTCTATAAGAAGACCTGCATTGTCATTTTATGCTTTCAAAGTTATCGATTGTTTTGTTGGGAATACCAACCACAATAATGCTACAGGTACAATCTTAATATAACATTTTAGTTTTTAGGTTACCTATAAAAAAAATAGTTAAAGTATAAGTTACATACCATATTATTCAAAAACCGTTAAAGTCTCGGCCTTACTAAGGAATTCCAGATGATATTCACATAATTGCCAGTGTGCACATGATATTATAACCAGCACATATACATCACGACCACGGCACAACGGATTTCTTGTTCACGAGATGAATCACCAAAGAATGCACAGGTTAACACTGTAATTTTTACACTGAACTTTGACTTAACACACTTTAGCAAACATTTATAAATTTATGAAAATTTCGCAATTAAATGTTACCATTTTTTAATTAATCACGACGCCAGATAAAAGTTTCGATATAAAACGGCAACACGTCATCCTAAACAACACCCAGCGAATGACTGGTTGAGCTAGAGTTGTTGAATGCTACGGAGAAATATAACCTTACAAAATCAAAATACCCACGCGTGCAGTGGCGCCTCCATAATCAGACGCTCTTTTTAATTCTGCCAGTTAATCCAAGGCGTACTTTAAACAAAAGTCTATAAACTTAAGTTAAGGCGATACACATACAGGTTGCTATTTAAATATCATTGTTTTCATTAGAGTTGTTAAATAATAGCTTCGAGTGTGTTTTTGAGCATCAATAAAACTTTAACTCGCGAATTGTTTTCGTTCTGAGCACGAACGCAGTGCTCACGCTTGAACACAGCAGCGGTCGGTATTGCACTGAGTACGTAAAACACAATACACATGCACGTACCTAAGTTCAGTGCAGAGTACAGAATTGGGTAGAATTGGATGGAGCCAACGCCAAGCGCACCCAGGCTAGTGCAGCCTGTTTTTTTTTTTTAAGTTTCTTATAACTTTCTTGTTCTGTAAAATAATAAAGATGATACCGCAGCTTCTTGATTCATTGGTTTCTATGTTTATAAAATTATTATTCCTATACTTTTATTGTGAGCCGTGGCCTCAGGAACGAAGCACCAGCCGTAGATTTTTGAAGTGAAACTTCTTTAATATCTTCATTGAACTATTATGTACTAAAGTACGTTAGTACATAATATCTCAATGAATATCTTTGTGATTTGGATCGCGATGAAACGAAAAAGTGAAACTAAAAAGAGACAAAGATATACATCTATATGATTAGGCTGCGAGAGAATGAGACAGTATTTATACAAATATAATAAAGCGGAAGATGTTTTTGTTTGTTTACATATAAACACGCTAATACCACCTACCACCTTGATAAATTCTTTACTTTATCTCGCTCATTTTTCGAGATATCGATACTCAAATAATTGTAGGGCTGTAAGAACCGTAGTCGTGCCAAGCAGTTCAATGCGGCTTTGTATGGCGTGTGTAGAGAACCGGAGATCCTCTTTACTGGAAACGAGACATTCCACCTTAGTACTCAGGGTACACACACAATTATTTACTCTGTGACTCAGGGGTGGCAAAGCATCTGCATTTTATTTCTTAATCAAGGATAGATGTATCGTAGATGTCCATAGGCTACCACTTACCAACAAGTGGACTGTGTGGTCGTATGTCACCTTCATTCTATAAAGAAAATCGATTCCATTCTTCTATCTTTTGGATTTCGACATCTCATGTTAGCAACGCCAATTTCAATTTGGGATTTGGTGTAGTGCGTTCGTTGATTTCATACTTTTTTTCCAAGACTTTTTTTGCATAAATTTTGGCGACTAAAGCAAAAATACACAAAGACAATTATATATGCACTAGTTATTTCTTTCCTTCACCATTGCATGCATTTTGTTTAGCACCTGTCATTTATTTTTGGCAACCCGAAGGAAGCGCGCAACATTTGGTGAACAAAAAGTTACTTTATTTAAAACGTTTTTGCTTATTATCCAGAAATAAAGGATCTAAATAAAAATGTAGCCGATCAAGAATCTGATTATATAACATACCTTTCATCATATCTTTCGTTTATGCGCTGCTATACCGTTCATAAGATTGCGCTAAAACTTCGTCAACTTATTGCTTGCACTTGTGAGAAGATTATAAGCATAGTACAATTAATTTACCAAAGTGTAGGGCGTCCCCCACTGCCCAGCTAGCATGGGCGGGGGACAATTTTATCCCCGGGGAAAGGAGAAAATGTTTATCCCCTATCTTAGCTTTATCCTCCCTTAGAGCAAGGGCACACCGGTGGATATAATATCCGCAGTAGATATATTGGGAGATAGACTTAGACTTAGATAGATTTTTTTTATGAATATAAACTTCAACCCACGTCCAATGAACTAGGATAAAATTGTCCCTTTCAAATATCAAAAAAGCATAATTTTTTATCTTTCATTTGGCTGCATGCTACGGACGGGAGATATATTATGTCTACTCGTTATGTCAAACGGGGATATACTTCTCCCCGTTTGACATAACAATATAATTTTATCTCTTGTCGGGGGATAAAATTTTTGTCCCCCGCCCATGCTAGCCGGGCTGGATGGAGTGATGACCTGGTAAGACAAGCAGGAAGTCAATGGATGCAGGTTCCTCGGGACCGTGCTTTCTGGCGCTCCTTGGGGGAGGCCTATGTTCAGCAGTGGATTTGTGAAGGGCTGTAATGATGATGATGATGACGATGATGAATTAACTTACGGTAGGTGACGCGCGTATCGTACCAATAAATTCTTTTGAAAGTTATATATCACTCAACTCCAATAAGTATTATCGTTCCTAATCTATACAAATAAATAAAATTGAAGTTCTGTTAGTGTCTGTTTGTAATTTTAAAATAACAGCTTTTTACTAATTACATATGTAAGTATATACATTAGTAATAACAAAAAAACTGTTTTTAAACAAATAATTTCTAATATTTACGCGAACACTATGTACACATTTAAATAAAACTAATTTTACGGATTTTATCGCATGTATTAACTTATTTTATATTCCCTACGATACGCTCACGTAAAGTGCTCGAAACGTCGGGAATATAAAATAAGTCAATATACGCGATAAAATCCGTAAAATTAGTTTTATTTAAATTTTTAAACTATTTGTCTGTCTGTCTGTCTCTCTGTTTGTTCCGGCTAATCTCCGAAAAGGCTGGACCGATTTTGAAGGAGCTTTCACTGACAGATAGCTAATGTTATAAGGAGTAACTTAGGATACTTTTATTTTAGAAAAATAATTAGGGTTCCGTGCAAAAAATTAAAACCCATGAAATCGTAGTAAATTCCACGCAGGCGAAGTCGCGAGGGACAGATAGTTTAATATTAAATGATTAAAGTTTTAAGAAACAACGATTTTTATAATCACTACGTGTTCAGTGATATGTGTTTATTGATATACTAGTCTGCCCCGCGGTTTCACCCGCGTTATCACGTGTCCGAGGTGCGCGACATGACATGACACCTAGTTCAAGCATTTTATAATTGCAATTAAATATTTTATTTGATAGCAATGTATGGAAAAATTGGCATAACTAATGGAGTACTTTTATCTGTCGGCATATTATGTATGATGTAGAGCGAAGTTAAGTTTTATCCACTTTCCCTCCCCCTCCCGGTTGAGCGTCCCCCCCCCCCCCCCCTCAAGTCCCAGGAAGTGTCCCAAGGCGCAGGTTTTTCCAGTTTAAAAAAAAACCGTACACGATACAAGAAAAGTGTGTAGGCATGAAATGATTCTTGATAAATTTGCTATCAAACTTATACTTATTAATCAATAAAATTTTCAAAATACCATAGCAACGTGAAATAAAAGAGTTCAGAAATCAAGGTGTAACTAATCATTGTCATAAAAGTACTCAATTAATTTTTAATTTATTTTAGCTATAATGATTGAAATAACCTCGCTCATAGAAGCTTTCAATACTGTTCTCACCGGCCGGGTAGGGTTTATGCGTCGTTCGCGCGCCCAGCCAAGTATTGAATTATTTTAATTTTACATTATCTCTTAAACTATGCGTCCAAATAAAATGGTATAAAGAACAAAGTTTATCTTTATAAATTTGTCTTGATGATGAAGTAATTTTCGTTCGTAAGGATAAATAGACCATGCCTAATAATAACCCTTATAAATCACTTTTTATTTTTCAATATTTTTTGTCACAAAATACCTAATTATGGCTTATGTATAAGAAATAGACATATGGTATCGCGGACTTTTTTTTAGATGGAGTAAAGATCTAATTTTTCTAGAACATTGTATTTACGTATCCCTCCTCATAACACCAGCGTACGCGGATAAATCATCTCGGGAGCGCTTTTTCTTCTGACTTGCTAAACAAATATCCATATTTAAGGCTAGCTGAGTGATATAGCTTAATGCTATATAGACTATACTATTCCACATGAATCTGGCTATAATATACAATAAGAATTTTTCAAATCGGATTGGTAGTTTCAGAGATTGGCGCGTTTAAACAAACAAGAAAACAAACAAACTCTCCCGCTTTATTATATTATAAGTATATAAGTATAGATCAAGAAACGCGGACGAAGTCGCGAGTATCAGCTAGTTAAACAGCATGACTCTTTCTAATTTAAAACGATACTACCAACTAGTCACTTATAAACACGAGAAAACGAACGTCAAAGGTTTTTGAAAATCCATTCGCTTTAGAATTTAATTGTGTATTTTATGAAAGCGCATATTTTTCCGAGCGTTTACTATTTTCAAGAGGTATCAAATCTCGCGTGTCGAACCCCGTACCTATCATCCAGTGGGTGATAAAGGGGATAGTGAGAAACTGAATCAGGAGAGGCATTAGCATCTTCCTGGTCACAACCCAAACAAAACAAGTGTGCAGTTATCATGCGGTAAAAGTGAAACCTTCAAATTTAATTAAATCTATACAAATAAATAAAATTGAAGTGTCTGTTTGTAATGTCTTTATACTTTATATGAATGTATATACGGTACTTAAAACAAAATCACGATTTTTAAATTTTTTGTCCGTCTGTCTGTCTGTTTGTTCCGGCTAATCTCCGAAACGGCTGGATCGATTTTGAAGGGACTTTCACTGACAGATACCTAATGTTATAAGGAGTAACTTAGGATACTTTTATTTTAGAAAAACAATTAGGGTTCCGCCCAAAAAATTAAAACCCATGAAATCCAATCGTGATAATTTACGCGCGGGCGAAGACGCGGGGAACAGCTAGTATTAAATAAAAATATTTCATGGCAAATTATTTATTTAATATGATAATTTTCAACTACAAGTGCTGAAGTTTTCTACTTCAACTTTTTTTTAGGTGAACCGATAGTGATGGTTTTTTTTTTATTTCAAAGCTGTGCTACATAAACAAAAGCTTCTCGTGTGGTCCCATATTAATTTGATCAAGGTCTGACCAGTAGTTTTTGAGTTATCCATAATAATTTATATTGAAGTTGGTTCTATAAAATTATTAATTTCACCACTTGTTCGACATGTAGATTAAATTTTAGTGTAGGTAATTAAAAAAAATACTATTTTCTTTACAGTAAAATTGCTTTACAATAGCTCCATCTACTTCATTTTTTTATGGTATAAGGGTGACAAACGAGCACACAGTCCACCTGATAGTAAGAGGTTGCTGCGGCCCATAGACATCTACATCTATCCTCCAATACAAATCAAAATGCAGATGCGTTGTCACCCGTGAGGACTAATATGGAATGCCTTGTTTCCAATAAAAAGGGTAATTAATAGTTCTCAAGTTAATTCCAGTAGAACAGATCCATCTTTGTCAAGTTAGACAACAGGTAAAGAGGTAAAAGAATATAATAATATATTTCACGGAAGTCATAAAGTCATACAACTTAGCCCGTCATACACAAATAACTAATTTTGCTTCACTTTATCATACTCATCATCATGATTACAGTCCTTCACAAGTTTGCAGTTGAACATAAGCCTTATCCAAGGAATACTACAAAATGTAGCCAGTCATTATTACTTATATAAGTACAATTTGTACATAATACATATTTAATACACAAGAGTTATTGATTTATTTTAATTGCGTAATAATTACTGTTACGTGTTTATCTACGATTTAAAACGTGCATCACTGGAATTGTATAGATCTTTATCGGTTTACACGCTAGCAATAGCACACAGTACTTTTTAAAACTAAGCTACGTGAAATTGCAAATGAAAGAATGAATATTTTATTATTTGAGTTAAAACCGGTGTACAGTGTCAGTATTTTTAACCAAGTTAAAAAGTAATATAATGGCGCGGAATAAAAAATAAAGATGGCGTCTGAGGCGCAGTGCATATTTTAAATCGATGTCTTTTGTAGTTCGGAGGTGAAATGCAGAAAGGAAAGTCTCTTTTTATTGATTTCCATATTTTATTCTGGTGAGTTTGTACGAAGTTTGTAGGTACACTTTGCCTGTTTTTTTATAGGATAGGGTGACCAACGAGCACGCAGTCCACCTGGTGACAAGTGGTTGCTGTGGCCCACAGACATCTATATATATCCTCCTTTGCGAATCAAAATGCAGATGCGTTGTCACCCGTGAGGACAATGATGGAATGCCTCTTTTCCTGTAAAAAGGGTCTCCGGTTCTCTACACTCACCATGCGAAACAGCTAGCTTAATGCTGCTATTTTACGATGGTATTCTGTCAGAGCCTCGTCCTTCCCAGGTCGAGCCAACCCATTCGTGCTACAACTATACTACTAATATAGCTGCAGCATGGCTCTACCACGTGTAAGCAGCATGGCTCTATCACGTGTTGACTGTTGTCTAGATAAAATCATTCTTAGAAATATAGTCATCATCATCATCATTAGCTGCTGAAGATAGGCCTCCTCCAAGGAGTGCCACACAACACTCTCTTACTAAGCCACCTACATCCACCGACTTCCTACAAGTTACATTACATTTACCGATTTCCTGCAAGTCACATTTCATCTCGTGGGAGGGCGCCCTACACTTTACTTACAGTTACAGGGCTGCCACTCGAGAACCTTTCTTACACTTCGTTTGTCGGTTCTTCGAGCTATATGAACAGTCCATTGCCACTTCAGCTTACTAATCCGCTTACTAATTTAGTATGATGCTGCCACTTAAATAATTAAATTTAATGTTGCAAACACATGGATATATATACAGTGCAACCAAACCTTAATATAACATACCTCAACATAACGACTTCCTCAATTTAACAAATTCTTCGTAATCCCCTTGGATTGTCCATAAGAGTCAATGTAAAATATCCCTTTACATTACGAACATTTTTTGCGAACAACCTTTCTGTAACGAATTTTCAACTATCAAGAAAAAGTATAAATATTAACGAATTTTGTCAACCCAAAACCTTTATATAAAGTTCCCACCAATGTATGACCCTTATCTCATTGTATGTGAGTCATATCGCGACAGGTTTCGACACGCTTTAGTTCATTAAACAATTATTGTTGTTTGATGGAAAATAATGTAAACACTGCTGCTCGTCACTATTGTTCAAGTTGAAATGGCTCAGAAACGTAAAAGGTGCTCCCTAACGGTCACAGAAATACTCTATTAATTTTTTACCTCTCTATAACGAATTTTAGACCAACCTAACCTCAACATAACAAACCTCAGTTCAACGAATTACTTGATACAACGAATATTTACTTGTTCCCTTCCGATTTGTTATATCGAGGTTGCACTGTATATAGATATATTCATACGTCTTTTCAACATTGTAAGATGAAGTTTCAACACTTTTCGCCATTACACTTAATAATATATTATTAAGTGTAAATAAATAAATTACATATAATAATAATTATTAAATATATACATATTAAATATTACATTTTATTTAGAAATATGTTTATTTATATTACACTCTTATATTTATTTTATATTAATATCTTATTTAATATTATATTTATTTTATATTGATATCTTATATATAAATTAAGCTCTTTGCGCATGCGCGTCTCAACTATCTCCCGCTTCTTCTTCTTAATAACTGGCTTTACGGCTCTGGGATCTAGCCCTTCTGAGCCTGTAGTTACAATATATTATAATAATTATCCTTCATAGTATACTGCTTCACAATATATTGATGCATCACATTGTGCAGCCCTTGGGAGATTTTGACGGCAACTTGAGCCAGCAGACAGCTGACGGTTGGCGATGGTATCTCAAGGCGCCTAAGCAGACATACACCTTATATTGAGAATCACATGACCATCAGAGCACTTGTTTCACAGTTTCTACTAATAGTTCACATACGTAGACACTTAATACACAAAATCGCACCACTTTTACATTTCAAAGTCCACTTCAAACCATTATTTAAACAATAATACAGGAACAGCAAACCGCCGCCGGTCAGCTTCCCGCCAAAAACTCTACTATCTCTTGCGCATGCGCGAAGACATAGAGTAGCGTACAATTTTTGATTGGAATTACTTCTCTAGTACGTAGTACATATAACTCAATGCCTCACAGCCTGTAGTTACACTGGTTCTCTATACCCCTCAGAATCGAACACAGAAGTGCTATTTGACAGACTGCTCTTTGACAAAAAAGGAGTTCGACCATCTAGTATATCTAAATACAAAATTAATTCAAAACCGTTTGAGCCGTTTCACTGCAGCCGACTTTATTTTATTTTTTTATTTATACACTTTGCAATGGCGGACTTAATGCCCTATGGCATTTTCTACCAGCCAACCGGAAAGTTAGTGAGAGATGTGTGTACTGCAGTGGGCTAGGATGAAAACCTAAAATTGATAAATTTCACACATACACATACATACACAAACACACATGCACATACATGTAGATCAAACTTATTTAAACATATATAAGGATATAACAGATTATAAGTTATGTATATTTATGTGTCAGATGAGCCCAAGTAATGTTCCTTCACTTTTGTTATAAAAATCCACTTGTTAGGAAATTTTCTTATTGCTAAGGGAAGCGTATTCCAGAGTCGTGCAGCTGTAACAGAAAAAGATTTTGAGATGAAACCAGTACGGTGAGAGGGAATTTGCAGTACGAGATTGTTATGAGAGCGAAGATTGGAATCATGGGAAGAACCCAGTTATTGAAACTTACATTTCAAATACTCTGGGACCAATGGATCGTTAAGGATAGTGAAAAGAATGCTAAAAGAATTCTAAGGTTCCTGGCTTGTGGGATATTTAACCATTTAAAATGAGAGCGATAGAAATAAATGTGGTCATACTTTTGAAGACCGTAAATAAAATGGATACAGTTGTTGAGAAGTCGATCCAATTTATTGAACTAGTAATTGTCTGCATCTAAGTAACACATATCGGCTTAATCAAACATAGGAAGAATAAGGGATTGAATTAAAAAATTAAATTAAAATTAATAGGTTTTTTTTAAATAAAAAAATTTAAAATTAATAAATTTTAATTTAAATTGGCCAGGACCAATTTGCTTAATAACTCACCTATAGTCCGATCAATCCTAGTAGTGAATAAAGTTCATGAGAGGATTGACATATTTTCGAGCTATCTGAGTGAACTCGCTAAGGTACTTTTATACATATTTAGTTATGTAAGTTAGTTGTAATACATAGTATAATTAACTAAATTAGTGACACTATCGTATTGGGTTTGTTTAGCCTGTAAGGATAGTTGTTAAGTGTGTGTGTGTGTAAATAAATAAATAAAAAGTTTCTTAGTACAAGGCGGTAATATATTTTTAAATCGGTACAATAATAATTGTCTCAAAGTAATACAAGTTTTACGGCTAACTTCCTCAACATGACTTAGTATCGTTAGCATCGTTGTGACTTGTAACTCTACGATAAAGCGATAAAGCGCAACTAAAAGGAGACAAATATATAAATCTATAGGAAAGAATGAGATAGAATCTACTTATATAGTAATATAATAAAGCGGTGTAGTTTATTTATTGCATATATTAGTAAAATGTATATATAAACTAATCAATTATCATTTTTATTTTGTTTTTGTTCTATATTGCTACTCCTATTTCAAATTCTCACCACTCAATGCGTTGACTGTTAGAGAATGCCTCAAGGCACATTTGTATTCTTTTAGATTAAGGAATGCAATAAAGGATAAATAAATAAATAAAGCGGAAGAGGTGTTTTTGTCTGTTTAAACACGCTAATCAATAAAACTATTAGTCCGATTTGATGAATTCTTTTTGTATATGATAGACAGATTCACGCAGGCTATCTAGCATTAGGCTACACCTCTTAGCTAGTCTTTTGTTAAGCAAGTCGGAAGAAAAAGCGCTCCCGAACCGATTTAACCGCGCGCGCTGGCATAATGGTCAGTGCCTGATGCAAATACTATGTTCTACAATAATTTAAAATTAAAACTTTTGTGCAACCGACTTTAATATAAATGATCAAGAATAACTTAAAAATTATTGGTCAGACCTAGATCAAATTTATATGGGAACACATATGAAGCACCAGCTTTCAAATAAAAAAAGAATCATCGAAATCGGTTCACCCAGTAAAAAGTTATGAGGTAACACACATAAAAAAACATACAGTCGAATTGTGTACCGTCTCCTTTTTGAAGTTGTTAGAAAATATAGATTTTTTTTTCATCTACAAAATGCACGCGATACTATAGGCCCTTAAAGTATAAGATATTACATGTTTATAGCTATTAATATTATAGGATGGTATACGTATATAGCTATAGCCTATAAAGCACCTGCCTTAAATTTTATAGTATACGAACAACTCAAGTTCAATCCAAGCTAGCGTAATGAAATTGTTAATTGCAATTTTCAACGAGGATTAAAAACCTGCTCGGCAGTGCAGGAAGTTTGGTGATGAAATGTAATGATATACCTTCTGTTGGATTTGGGGACCGAAGATCATTTTTCCTTTTCATTATCGGACAACCAGGAGGACAGCGGGCCTTCACCACTTATTATTGCCGATATTCATTCGAGCCAAACAGTTAACTTTATCTCTCGCAATACGTACCTACAGCAAAGGAGTGGAATAATTTGCCGGCGTCTGCCTTTACGTCGCATTTAGAGTGAATATGGGTTACACTAACACAGTTCTTTTTACTATCTAGAGTTTCATCACCACTTACGATGAAGTGGGGGACTGCAGTCCAAAACTGGTTTACAAAAAGAAAAAAGAATAGATTACGATGGCTCTGTCGCCGCAAAACCTGAACCTATTGAAGCTATAATACTTTTTTTAAATATAGAATAAGGGTGACAAACGAGCACACTATCCACCTGATAGTAAGTGAATGCCACAGGTGAATGCTGAGGCCCAAAGACATCTACTTATTTAACCTCGATTAAGAATCAAAATGCAGATGCGTTGACACCCCTTATGACTAAGATGGAATGCGTCGTTTCCAGTAATTAGAGTCCAGTTCTCTACACTCACCATACGAAATACAACAGTATTAAGCTCGTACTATACGCTGGTATTCTGTGAGAGCGTAGTCCATCCCCGGTCGAAGCGACTCATTCTTGCTACAAGCATAAAATAGCAGCAGCGGTGCTCTACCACGTTTAAAAATTATAAACTTTAAGGAAACTTATTATGTCTGTAGTTTTGAAACTTTTATATATTCACGTGATAGAGCCATGCTGCAGCTATATTAGTAGTATAGTTGTAGCACGAATGAATGGGTCGGCTGGTCAGCAACGCGTCTGCATTTTGATTCTTTATTGAGGATACATGTAGATCTCTATGGGTCGCAGCAACCACTTACAATCAGGTGGACTGTGTGTTCGTTTATCATCTAACCTATTAAAAAAAAACTTCTTAAAAGAAGCCATACGTGCAGCAAAGACAATATGAGTGAAGTTACTTATGTAAACTAACTAGGAGATATATGTAGTGGTGATCTTACACCCGATAATGGTTAAGGACGCCATATAATAAAACAAGTCAGCGGCTACAATAGCTGTGTACTCTTTCTAAAACACGGTCGCGGAGCAGGATTTTTTATTTCTATGCAGTTTTAAACTTAATTCCCATCACAAAAAGTTTTATTTCTATTGCAACTACGATAGTTTTAGGTCCTTTTCAACAGTATTTGTGATTCGAAAACCGAGTTCATTCTCAAGGTATTAAGTTCACATTTGTATGAATTGCAATCATTTGAAATTCTTCCTGCTCCGCGATCACGCCATAAATATAAGAAAGATAAAACACTGTTTTTATTCATAAAGACCTCTACCTGCTCCATTTTCTAGGAATAGTTAAAAATCTTGATTTTACGAGCGCTCTCCCAAACAAGTTTTACAACCTTACGTATTTATTACACCGTGAGCATATTAATACCATATTAAAATAAGATTTAGGTTATGTCGTGGTTATCTGATGATATAATCATAAATATTGCTGATATTATTAATGCGAACGTTTGTATGTTTGGATGTTTGTCGTTCAATTTAGGCTTATAGGTAAACGGCTTTTTAGGTAAAATCAGGCAGTTAAAGTTACAGCCTATATTATAATATATCTCCCACTGCGTGGCACAGGCCTCCTCTAATTTCTGAGAGGGATTTAGGGCAAGGAAGTGTCAGGACGCTGCCCCAATGCGTGTTGGCGAACTTCGGATTTATTCGAAATAATTTTTTTTCTTATTTCTCAGACTTGCAGGTTTTCTCACGATGTCTTCCTTCACCGCCGAGCACTTAAAATTGCAATTAACAATTTCATTGGTGCTGACGGGGATTAAACCCGGGATACTCGCGTACTGTGAAATTTACAGCGAGTGCTAACCATCTGAGGTACCACGGCTCAGATGGTTAGCGCTCAATCAGGCAGTAAGATTATAAATTGAAAAAGATATAAATTACAATCTTTCTGCCTGTGAAAAAAGTGTACCTTATCTTTGATTTTCAACACGCCTGAGAGAATTCACCACGAGAGAAGTCGCGGGCAAAAGCTAATAGCTAGTAGTCGTTAGCTTTAATTCATTGATGATTTGCTTTTAAAATTCTAATGTTATATTTTAACTGCTCTGTTCTAATTTCAAAATATAAATATGTTTTATTTTTATATTAGAAGTTAGTGATTGAAGTGTTTATTGTATACCTATTACATATTCCTCTTCTTCGGCTGCCTTATGGTGGTTGTAAGCGCGACAGCTGATCATGAGGTCCCAGCTTCGGATCCCGGGTCAGGGCAAAATAAGTTTTAAAGTTTTTCTCAATAGCAAAATTCTCAGTAGCTGCCCGGAGTCAGAATGTTGGTGGTGTTTCACCTCGTGCGTTGGTCCTGCACCCGACCTCTCTCCGTTCGTGTTGATTTGCCGTTCCTTCGGACTATGAGCGTGAGGGAATAGAGGGTGCAACTGTGTTTGCGTATACACTCCTGCACTATAATCCTGTCCTGCGTTACTCTCCGTTGAGACTGGCCACCGTGACCGAATTTGGTCTGGATGACATTATTTATCATCGTCATTGATCTTTATTATCATTAGCCCTTAAAAGTATATTGCTGGACACGGGCCTATCCAATGAGTAATCTTCCGTTCACTAGATGTCGCTAGTTGACACTGAGATGATTTTTTTTTGTTACACAATGTCATTTAATTTATAAATTAGTTCTAAATAAATGTTTATCAGTTTCTAATGTATATTATTGCTATCTGTGGTTTGGCTTTTTTATTTTTTGTCTAATGAATATAAAATATTACTAATAGTACAGAAAGAAACATTAAACTTTATATTTTTCGAACAAATCAACTATTCCGCTATGAAATCAGTCAAATATTACACCTCATTTTAAGTGGCGCCGCCCTGGTGGTAGCAAAAGTCGTGGCAGTCTCCATCGTTATGACTTGCCATAAATGTTTATAACGCTTGGCAGATCAGCGAAAACAGGACTCATCACATGCCACGCACTTTTGAAGTTGCTGCCATCGTGGGCCATTTGTTTATATGTATTTTACGTCTAGCATAAGAATATTATTCGGTTATACCGCAATCTATCAGAAGCCGTAGAGACTCTTCGGCTTATGGGAAATCCATGGTCGAGGCTAACGACAACCATGGAACGAGATGTGATGATAGACTCTTCCATCACCTTTAGGCTGGACTCACTAGGCTGACCTTTAACAGTGGTAGAGCCACGCGGCAGCTTTTGCTGTCGCACGGATGGGCCGACTCAAACTGGGGTAGTACCACGACCTCACAGAATACCAGCGTGAAGTAGAGGTTTACCTCTGCGTTTCGCTTGGTGAGTGCAGGTGTACTCTTTACTACTACTACACCACTACAGCCCATCATAAGTTCACTGCTCAACATTGGCTTTATATATTATAAAAAATAAAAATAAAATAATTTATTTCAGACTTTTGTCCATAATATTGTTAGTAGCATAAAAAAAGAAGAGATCTTAAAAACTAGGTTGGTAACATTTCTTTGGAAAATATTTATTCTAATTTAAATATTTGCCTGCACTGCGCGACACCCCTGCAACATGTGTGTGAGCGTACACCCAGTGGCGCAGTATCGGACAGTCAGGCTTTACGCTGATTACTCTTAGAATGGTGTTGGCGCTCCCCGTGCGCAGGACGGATGCGATTCGCTTGCGCACTACGGTGTGAAATCCATTAGCGTGCGCCAATGCGAACATCCCTGATGCACTACAATAACTTGGAAGCCCCAACAACATTCTCAGACCATTATTATATTGAACTCGGAGGGCGTTGATAGCGGTAGATTGTTTGTATATTATATATTATGTTTATATATGTTACTAGCTGTTACCCGGCGCGTTGCTGCAGCAGAAGAAACAATTTTTTTTTATAGGATAGGGTGACAAACGGGCACGCAGTCCACCTGATGGTAAGTGGTTGCTGTGGCCCATAGACATCTACATCTACCTTTGTTTGCGAATCAAAATGCAGATGCGTTATCAACCGTGAGGACTAAGATGGAATGCCTCTTTTCCAGTAAAATGGCTCTCCGGTTCCCTACACTCACCATACGAAACACAGTAGCATTAATCTGCTATTTTAGGCTGGTATTCTGTGAGAGCGTGGTCCTTCCCCGGTCGAGCCGACCCATTCGTGCTACAACTATACTATTAATATAGCTGCAGCATGGCTCCACCACGTTGTAAAACAATTGTGGAAATATGCTTTTAGATTCGCAGTTGAATGATACATTACTTTCAAAGAAATTTCTCGGTGCGATACGCGCGCCACCTACTGTAAGTTAATTGTAATATGCCTATAACCTTCGCGCAAGTGGCAGCAATAAGTTTTAGCGCAATCTGATGAACGGTATGGCGGGGTATATAATACGAACAAACAAATATTAATTTTTATATATTACATACCTATATTATAGATTGCCACAAAGTACGGTCGTGAGCCACCTGCATTCATCGATTGCCTACGTGTATTGTGTATCGTAATGTAAATCGTAATATACGCTTTATTTCCCAAATATTTTTTTAATATAGAATAAGGGTAAAAAACGAGCACATAATCCACCCGACGGCGAGTGGATGCTGTGGCCCATAGACACCTACATTTATCCTTAATTAAGAATTGAAATGCTGATGCAGATGTGCAGACACCCCTGAGGAATGCTTCGTTTTTAAAGGGTATTCGGTTCTCTACACTCACCATACGAAACACAGTAGTATTAAGCTGCTATTTCACGCTGGTGTTCCGTGGGAGCGTAGCCCTAACCCGGTCGACATTCGTGCTACAGCCATAATACAGCTGCAGAATGGCTTTACAACGTCAATTATACTACCATGCTGCAGCTATATTAATTGTAAAGTTGTTGCACGAATGGGCTTGACCGGGAAAGGACCACGCTCTCACAGAATACCAGCGTAAAATAGCTTAACGCTACTGTGTTTCGTATTGTGAGTGTGAGAACTGAGAATCGGAGACACTTTTATACTAGAAAAGAGACATTCAATCTTATTCCTCACGGCAGACAACGCATCTGTATTTTGATTCGCAAACTGTGTGCAATCTTGTCACCCTTATCCTTTAAAAAAAAATTATAAAATTTTATTACAAACGTAATAAATTATCTCAAAGTTCCATTTATTGCTTAATGTTTAATGTTAATGATAATTTATTGATATAACTGCCATTAATATTTTATTTGTTTTGTGGTGTCATTTGTAATTACGTAATATGTATTACAATGGTTTACAAATCAAGCTCATTGTGTTTATTTAATAATTAACTTTTTTGGAATGGAAATATAATTGGTCGTTATTGATATACGTATTAAAATCTATGCCACTATGCGGTTATTTATTTAAATATTTATCAATAACGGTGTAGTGGCGGTTTAAGAGTATCCATTACCTCATATTGTCCCGTGTGTGTCATAAGGGGCCGCGGGTTCGAATTCCGCACGGTACAAGTGTTTGTATGGCCTACAAATAATCGTTCCGGGTCTGGATGTTTTGTCCTTGTACAATTTCTTGTGAAGTCCCTACGACACCGAAGAAAATCCTAGTTTTACTTCTACACTAGTACGCTAAAAAAAATTGTTGTTCAAAAGACCAGTACCAGAACCAAGAAGACCAGACCGTTTTTCTCTACTAGCATAGAGAAAAACGGTCTGTACATTTATATATGTACGACACTGAAAAAAAAACTATTACGGTGGTATAACAAAGTTTTAATAAAAAGTAAAAGAAAAAGTTAATAGTAAAATTCTCGATACGCTGAAGTCAATAACAAACAAAACTATACACATCAATTAGTACCTAATAGACCGTATAATAATTTAGCTTTTGACTTCGAGAGAATACAAACGTCACTAATTTGCTTTTTTGTTTTTCCAAAGCAAACAAATTGAAATACTTTTATAAAATAAGATCTTTAAAGGAATAAATAATTTGGGAGACAATGTTTTTTTTTAAATTAAATACATTTAGTTTTTTTCCAGCCTATTATATAAATTAAATGTTTTATTTAAACTACACAACTGCGAGCTCTATGAACGCCACGTAATATTGAGGAAGGTACCTTTTTTTTTACAGGAGGAAATGCCTACGCATACACGCCTCGCAAGGACGGGTTATGTCGGAGTTATGTTGGCCGGGCCACAGGAACACTTTCGCACACATCCGCGGCCCCACCAGCGCCGGCCGCCCCATGGCAGCTTCTTCTCGGGAAGGACATCTCCTCCCCATTCTCTTTCTCAGGCAAGGCGCACCAGGAACACAAGGCACGCCCCCCTTCACGGCCTCCAACTCCACCGACACTACACGTGTCTGATACGCGTAGGCCATGGGGCCAGGGAATTCAAGCGCTTAGTAGCACCCGCTTTCCCGACCCCAGCGGCGGATCTGGTCTCTGGCTCCACCGCCAACCAAGTTTCGGCCGCGGAGGGTAGGGAGAGCGGCGCCTCGCAATACCGATACTCCTCTCCCCCCGCGGCCCCAGCAACACCGCATCAAGTGCGGCCCAGTCAGTCTCGGAGGACAGGGCGAGTGGCGCATCGCCATACCAACACTCCTCTTCCTCCGCGACACCACTTCGGCTGCAGCGGTAGGAATAAAGGACACCCTTCTCACCGCAGCCCACCGACACACATCCGAAGTAGGCTCGCCAAGTCTACTCGGAGTGGCCACCTCGGGCCGGCCCTACACCACGGGCCAGCCTAGGGGTTCGTCTTTGTTCACCGCGGGTGATCAAGCCAAGGCTATTAAGACCCCCCGCCATGACAAGGCGGGAACCCCCTCGGAGGGGTGAGGAAGGTAGGTTTTATTTTTCACGGGATCTTAACTAAATATATTTAACTTCTATAAAAACTATGATCCTCTATCTACCTGGTTTGGATACCTAATACGAGTAGTGACATTATCCTAACACATGACATTTACAACTTAATAAAACGTCACAGCATTAATAGGATAAATTCTGGAGAGTGTGCGGACGAATTACATTATTATTCCTTCCTCGCCTTTCCACTATCAGACAACCAGCCAGGATGGCGGATCTCCAACTCTTTATTGTCGACATTCCGCGCTTCAAACTTTTTTTTTATAGAAGAGTAACACCAAGGGAATTGTAGGTGCGCTGTCGGCCTAAATGTGTTATTTTGTCTTTCGTAATGTACGCAGCTTAAATTATTGGTAAGTCATCGTGCGCTCTGACTAGATACCACCGGCGCTTGGTACACTTTGTATAAATGACGAGGTCATAACTGATCCGATTCTTACAATTAAGCCAAAAAACAAGTAGTAAAATTAAATTTTGTGCAACTGACTTCAATATGAATTATTAAAGATAACTCGAAAACTAGGTCAGACCTTGATTTTTATGGAACCGCAGGAGAATCACCAGCTTTCAAACATAAAAATACAGTCGAAATAAGTACCTCATCCCTTTTGAAGTCGTTAGAAAAAATAACCCCGCGGCAGTTACTTATGGTATTTTTCCTATTTCAAATACAAATAGCATGTATTTAGAATGCACTCCTTAATAACTTTCATGTGATACCATACACTACACATGTTTACTTATAATTTTATTCAATTATGTTTATTATGCCCACTGATCTCTATATTGTATATATAGAGGTCAGTGATAATGCCTTGTTTGACCGTCTGCATTCTGCACAATTATTTTGTACGTCGTCGTACAGTCTATGTTATCCCCGTTAACTTGACTGAGATTTTCTCAGACATGCATATTACATATGACTACAGTCCATCACAAGTGCACTGCTGAACATAGGCTTCCCCCTTAAATTGCCGTAAAGTTTGCTCCTGAGGTACCCGTTCATCTATTGCCTACAGGTTTTATAAGGTTGTCACTCTATCTAGTTGGGGGTGGTCCAACAATGCGCTTGCTAATACGAGGCTGCCACTCGAGTACCTTTCTGGCCCAATGTCGGTTCTTCGAGCTATATGGCCAGCCCATTCCACTTCAGCCTACTAAACCGCTGAGCTATGTGCGTTACTCTTGTACTTTTACGGATATCATAGTTACGAACGTTAAACCATAGAGAAATCCTGAAAAATGCCCTTTCCATTACACGCTGAGTCACTTTGAGCTTCCTCATTTGGTCAGCAGTTAAACACCACTTCAATCCCGTAAGTCATCACTGGCAATACATATTATAATTATCATATTATAATATCAGCTAAAAATAATTACCACCTCCATAAAAGGATTGTGTATTTGTTCCTTTGTCCGAAGTTGTTATAAGGAATATGCAGTTGTTGACAAGTTAGAAAGTCTTACATGGTTTAATTATGACTTACATAAGCAGGCTTAACATGATTTTTATTCATAAACATGCAGATTTCCTCGCGATATCTTTCTTTGTCGCTGAGCACGTAATAAATGTAGCACTTGAAATTGCAATAAACATTTTCATTGTTGCAGTTTCTGGCGTTTTATATAATTGGTGTTGAACTTTTAGCCGCCCGGCTACATATATGTAAATAGGTACCTTAAGGTGGCACAAGTCGCGGGCTCGAACTCGCTGGTGGGCGCGGCCAAAAAGCACGCTGTCTCACCTGGCATCGTGCCCGACAGAGATAGTATCAGTGATGAGCATATCGACACTAGTATTCACGCACGTCTTGTTCGTACGGCATTCAGAACCGTTTGAACAAAAACGAAGTTACACGAACACGATGCAACATTTATACTAATATAATAAAGCAGAAAATATAGATCTTTACTCCGTCTAAAAAAAAGTCCGCGATACCATATGTCTATTTTTTATATACTCGTATAAGCCACAATTAGGCATTTTTATTTTGACAAAAAAAAAATGAAAATTTAATTATTAGGCATGGCATATTTATCCTTACGAACGAAAGTTACTTCATTATCAAGACAATTTTTTGAAGATAAACTTCGTTGTTTATGCCATGTTTATATAGTACATAGTTGAGATAATGTAAAATTAAAATAATTCAATACTTGGCCTTGACGCGCAAACAACGCATAACCCCTAGCCCGGTGCGAACTGAGAAGCCAGTATTGAAAGCTTCTATGAGCGAGGTTAGGTTAGCCGTTAGTTCAATCATTATCTATATCTACACAAATAAATAAAATTGAAGTGTCTGTTATAATGTCAAAATAACAGCTTTTTACTAATTGCATATGAAATTATATACGCTACTTATAACACAATTTTTAACATTTTTCTGTCTGTCTGTCTGTTTGTTCCGGTTAATTTCCAAAACGGCTGGACCGATTTTGACGGGACTTTCACTAGTAGATAGCTCATGTTATAAGTAGTAACTTAGAATGCTTAAATTTTAGAAAAATTATTAGGCGTCCGTGCAACAAAATTAACACCCTAAACTAAATGCGGACGAAGTCGCGGGGAACAGCTGGTAGCTAAAATAAATTCAAAATTAATTGAGTGCTTTTATCTATCTCCCAGGTGAGCGTAACAATGATTAGTTAATTCTGAACTCTTTCATTTCACGTTGCTATGGTATTTTGAAAGTTTAATTGATTAATAAGTTTTTATTTTATTTATTTCTTTAAAAAAAAAGACGTTACCCCCACACTAGGATTTTCTCGTGTATCGTGGAGGCAGTTTACAAACACAAATTGCACAAGGACAAACATCCAGACCCGGAACAATTATTTGTAGGCCATACAAATACAAATACTTGATCCGTGCGGGATTCGAACCCGCGGCCCCCTGCTCAGCAACTCATTGCTAAGACACTGCGCCACGGAGCCGTATAAGAGTATAAGAGGTTGATAGCAAATGTATCAAGAATCATTTCTTGCCTACACACTTTTCATGTATCGTGTACGTTTTTCTTTAAAACTGAATAAAACCGCGCATAGTATGCCGACAGATAAAATAAAAGTACTTCATTAATTATGACAATTTTTCCATACATTATTATCAAATAAAATATTTGATTGCAATTATAAAACTAGGTGTCATGTCATGCCATGCATCTCGGACACATGATGACGCGGGTGAAACCGCGAAATGATTAGGCGCTGCTTTATCGCTTCATATTATACCTCTGTGGCTCTATATACCTAATATAGATTGCTTATTTTATTATGTTTAGTTTTTCCGAGTGGTTATGCAGCGATCACTCAAGAGTTCGGCTTCGAACGTGTGTAACTGCAAAAATTATCCCACGGGAACGAAATATTTTATATTACTGGGAGCCGCGGGTTCGAATCCCGCACGGAACAAGTATTTGTATGGCCTACAAATAATTCTTCCGGGTCTGGATGTTTGTCCTTGTGCAATTTATGTTTGTAAACTGCCTCCACGATACAGGAGAAACTCCTAGTGTGGGTGTAACGTTTTTTAAATAAGAAAAAAAAAATTTGTATGGCCTACAAATAGTTGTTCCGGGTCTGGATGTTTGTAAACTGCTTCCACTATACAGGAGAAAATGCTAGTGCGGGGGTAATGTATTTTTAAAAAATAAAAAAAAAATAAAATTCCAGACTATAACCTATCTCTGAGCAAAATATCATCCAGGTCCCTTCAGCGGTTCTGGCGTGATTGAATAACATACATCCTTTCATTCGTCCATCCAAATATCCAAACTTTCGCATTTATAATATTTAGATAATAATTGTAATTAGTTCTGCTTACCTATAAATTTTTTTCAAAAATACTTACCTGTCTTCTTACTTTTTTTTATATATACTCAATATCACTAAACGTAAACACAGGTTTTTATCAAGACAAGTGACCCATCAAGATTGTTTTCTTAGTACTGACGTACCTACCTAAAGTTTACAATTTTGTGGCCACGACGCGGTGACGTTTTGTGACATTTTGTTGTATTGTAGGTTGTAGGTATCTAGGTAATAACAGTAGGTACCTATGAAAATCCCACATAATATACCTTGTTTGTCCGCCGCAAGAGTCGTCTAATAAATAATTAAACTGTTTTGTAATTCTTTATTTATTTATAACACTTGCATTGAGAGCCGTGGTAGCTCAGATGGTTATCGTTCGCCGTAAGTATCACACTACGCGAGCAACCCGGGTTCGATCCCCGTCGGCACCAATGAAATTGTTGCAATTTTATATAGTAATCGTATATTATAGACTTAATTTTTTTTCTTTTATAATTATATTATATTACAGACGAAAATTTTACAAAATTGTCTGTCGTCCAAAACGCATCATCTCTTTCAATTATATCAATTTCCATGCTGTCTTTTGTCTTTGGCGTCCAAATTACAAAATAGCAAAACTTTTCGTTTCGAATAAAACTCGAATAAGCCCGCGTCACCGCCCGTGCATGTGTGTGTAAGCGTCGTCCTCCCGCACCGCACCGGGGCAAACATTATTCAGTGAGATGCACGATAATTCATAGTAACATACGCGCGTAAAAAAATACGAAAAGGCCTTTGGAAGAAGGGGTTTTATGAAAAAACCACTGCATAAATTAATTACGAATAAAATTTCTTGAATTCTTCGATAATTGAGCTGTGTCGGTACCGACTTTGTTTTGGAAATTTCACACTTCTTTTATTACTAATTTACGCCCAAAGTTGTGTTAAAATTGGCAATAAAAACGAATCTTTGGTAGCTCGTAACTTTTTAAAAACTTTTTATTTTACTATTCTGTTTCCGTACAGACAAATTTGATAATGAGACAAAACGATATCATGTTTAACTTTGGATGTACACTGTCAAACAGCGTAGTAAAACCCCTCCGAAATTTGTATGGAAATCAATGGAAATATTGTCGACTAGTGTCACCTTAATAATATTTGCAATTTTGACAAGATCCATGTTAACAAATTTCTAGAATTCAATATCCAACTTTACTAGTGGGTGCACTCACGTAGAGGCGGATGTATGCAGGAGTAGAGCTAGCGTTGAAGTGAAGTACGTCTCCGTGCAAACTTTTCAAGTAATACGCCTGACTTAAAACCTCCACAAGCAGACCTAACTTACAACTTCACAGTCTAGGATTTCAGGTAAGGCGCTTCAAAGCGATTTCCACAAAAATATCACGAGCGCGGATAAGTTAAAAAGCAAACGCCTTTCAAAGTTGAGAAGATTTATTGTTGATCTGTTTGTCTTTTTTTATCCATTTGAATTTGAAGGTATTAAATGGAAAGCGTCTTAAAGGATATTATGGTAGAAAAGAAAAGTACAGCCATATACGTTTTAGATATGTGTCAATCGTTAATGATTCGTTCATTTGACCCGGGTCGCTTCCAAATATTGATGATTACAATTTACATTACTATATATTTAAGCGATCAAAGGGTAAAGTCCGACGGCCGACATTATCGAACGGGTCTCACAGATAACAGAGTACTGAAACTCGAAATGATCCATTTGAATGATCGAACCGAATGATCAGGTTTGTGAGACGAATCAATACTCTAATGATCGGGTCACTAGAAGTGAATGAATGACACATGTCTAAACTTTTCTGTAATAAAACTAAAGTGGCAATGAGACTTACAGTCTATCTGATGGTAAGTGGTTAATGAAGTCCATGGACAGCTGCAGCCAATTTTAAACAAATAAGAATACAGATGCGTCATCACCCTTGAGGACTAAGACGGGATGCCCCACAGCCTGTAATTAGATCAGTTCTCTAACACCCAAATACTCCAACGCTGCTCAGTCTTAAGATGCCGTTAAGTCTCGTGCTGTCTCTGTCACTTTACAAAGTAATTGTAACGTTTGAGTATTTGGCCATATACCCATTAAATCTTTCCACTGCTCGGTTTTGTCTTCGCATTTTTGAGAGGTAAGTCCGTCAGTGTGTGTTGGTTTTCACATGTCTTCGTATTTCTTTTTTATTCTTCAGATATACAGATTTCCTAACAATATTTTCTCTCTACGCCGATTACTTGGTAAATCGGCATTTAAAATTGCTATTTACTATTTCATTGGCGCCCGCAGCATTCATGAGTATTGAACGCGAGAAATGTAAAAACAGAGTGAGTGTTTAGTCCCTGAGTCACCGAGGCTCTTTATTTAGTGAAGAAAGAAAGAACATATTTATTTGTTTCTACAAACATTTAAAAAATGAAATCGTTTTATACTTGGATAGGGGAAAGACCACGCTCTCACAGAATAAAAGTAAAGTAAAGTTGCAGCCTATTTAAGTCCCACTGCTGGCCACAGGCCTCCTCTCATTTCTGAGAGGGTTTTAGGGCAAGCCGCGCTGCCCCAATGCGTGTTGGCGAACTTCACATGTATTCGAAATATTTTTTTTCTTATTTCTAAGACATGCAGTTTTCCTCACGATGTTTTCCTTCAGCGAGCGCTAACCATCTGAGCTACCACGGCCCTCACAGAATACCAGCGTATAATAGATAAAAAAGTATAGGTTACGTATTAATACTCGTCAGTTAGGACCCATGAACACGGTTATTTTTAACGCGACGACGTGCAGATGACACGCGTTCAGACGCAGACAATAAACCTTTGCATACGTTCAAAAATTTTGTGGCGCTGTAAACGCTCATTTGTATCGATACAAACGCGGTGATACGGCGATACAGCTGCGCTGCAGTCGCGCGTATGTATTGTAATACAGAAACCTCTGTGTTTTCACCAAACTCTTCAACAGTAGTATATTCAGTAATCTATGAACAGTAGTAAAATGCTTACGCTGGCTTTATTACTGATTTGAAAAAAAGAAAAAGGGGAAAAAAGTGGCTCTATTTGATAGACCCATTCACGAGCGAAATAAATTGAGTGGTAAATTTAATACAACTTTAAAATTCTGGTCAAACAAGAAATATGAGAGCAATTTTCAAACTGCTATCGGATCTCCTATTCGTAATTCCAAGAACTTCTCTCGATTCTAAAACCGGAGTTGACTCGTCAAAATACAAAAATGAGGTCGTGTATATCGGCATACCACTCTCTCCGACAATTCATAAGCAAACGCGATACAGACGAGTTTTGAACGCGAACCCTACGCGCGTTTGTACCGCTTTGTACGCGCGTTTGAATCGATACAAATGCGACAATCTGCTATTTGGTCATCTACAGCGCCGTGAGCGCGCGTTACTGCTTTGCTGAAACGTCTGTAACCAAAAATAAGTAAAATTAAACGATATAAAATCGTAAAACTAGTTTTATTCAATACTGTTAAAAGCAAAAGTGTGCTATTTAATAGAATACATAAATCTTTTGTACAGTTGAGAGTGTTCTACTTTAGATTCGTTTGTATACAAAGTCGGGAACTCGCGAACTGTATTCCTAAGGAACGTAGAGTTCGCTATTTTATACTGTAATTGGTTAATTAAGCTGCGGCAAACTAATGGGAGCGGTTCTTATAGTAGATGCTTTGACTCTAGGTATAATAGAAAAGAACAGATACAATAAAATTTATTTAGTATAGATTACAAGTTAGTTTTATTGAAAGTAGTTTTTAATTTTATCACTGGTTCAGAAAAATACTTCTGTCCTGGGAAGGACCAGCAAGAAACCCAGCGGAACTTTGATTAAGAATCAAAATGCAGAAGTGTTTTCACCTCGAGGACTTGAATTAAGATCGAATGTCTCGTTTGAAATTTTTACGTGGTACAGCTATATTATAGTTGTAGCACAAATAGGTCGGCTCGACCTGGGTAGGACCACACTCTCACAGAATGCTAGCGTAAAATAGCAGCTAAATGCTGCTGTGTTTCGTTTGGTGTATGTAGAGAAACGGAGACCCTGTTTACTGGAAAGTAGGCATCCCATCATAGGCCTCAAGGGCGCATCTGTATTATGATTCTTAATTGAGGATAAATGTAGGTGTCTATGGGCCACGGCATTCATTTACCTGCTTGCTCGTCACACTTATTCTATAAAAAACAAACATATGTGCAGTTCACACAGGTTAGAAGTGAAACTTTCAGAAAAATACTGTACATTGTATTCTGTTTCATTATTTCGTGGGCTAAATCCTATAGATCTATACGTTTGTCCCTTTTCAGTGTCGCTTTTTAGTTTAGTCGAGTTTCAAGTCATTACGGATCTAAAGAAGTTTTCCATTCATAAATAAATATATTTCGCGCGAGATTTCGTCCACTGTAACAGAAAACTGCTTGTTTTAGACTCTGTTTAGAACTCTGAAAGCGATGTTTACTCTAAAATTAGCGCCTATTTATTATTAATAGCAATATTTTTTAAAATGTTAATTTTGGAAATGTTTTTTTGGAAAGGGAATTAAAAATTAAAAACGGAGATATATAGGAAAGCAATTACAGCGATATACATGTTTTAAACAAACCTCTAATAAGGATAAAAGTAGCGACCCATGCGCCTACCAGCTTCACCCACTCGTGGGTGCAGGGGAATTCCAGTTTAACCGCGCACACAATGCACTACACTTTGTGCCTTATTTTAGATGTAGGTACAACAACAAGGTTAACATTTTATACATTATACAATAATGTCCGCTTTCGCCGCACCTCAATATACTGTAGTTGATATTTCTTGATCATATTTTTGGTCCAAACACCTAGAAATAACCTCAAATAAATCAATAAAAACGCAGAATTCATTATCTGACGCCTGAGGATTCAGATAGATTGTCTTGTTAATGAGTAAATGAGTTGCCAATTCTCGTCATCCACAATAAGAGACAGTAGAATTATACTACTATTTTACGTTGGTATTACCTTTGGACGCGTGTTCCTTCCCAGGTTGAACCAACGGATTCATGCTGCAGATTAAATAATCTATGAACATCCTAGGACATACACAAAAATATTATCAATTTAAAACCGCCCTTATTTTCGAAAGCAGTTAAAATACTGCACGATACGTAAAAATCATCATCATTACAGCCTATAACATACTGCTGATCACAGGCCTACCCCGAGAAATATAACAAAGCACGGTCCCGAACCTGAGAAGGCTGAGAAACTCCGAGCATCTTTCCATTGCTCGTTGAGCAAACTTAAGGTTCCTCATATGGCAAGCAGTGAAGGACAATGTCTCAAATCCATATATATATATATATATATATTGTTTTGGACGCTACCCCCACACTAGGATTTTCTTCTGTATCGTGGAGGCAGTTTACAAACATAAATTGCATAAGGACGAATATCAAGACCCGGAACAGTTATTAGTAGACCAAACAAATACCTCAGCGCTGCAATTGGAAGCGAAGCTACTGCGCCACGGAGCCCTGTCTCGTTAAATTAATTTAAACTCATTAAAATTATCACCCATACCGTGCATATCGTCAACTCAGTTACTAATTTCTTCAACAAAATTAAGAGAACGTGACACTAAAGCAATACACGTGCCTTAAATTTAGCCATGCGAGATACTTACTCTGTAATACACGCAAACTAGTGTTGCGGTTAAACTAGAGAAGAACATCGCTGCAAGCTCCAAGCCCGTGTTTACGTAGACTCGTCGTTATTTGTCTTCGGTTAGTGTTGTGTCACACACAAGTGCAGTTCATTAATTTAAGGCTTTAGATTTACAGGTGCGGGATATTTTTCTTTGCTGGAGAAAAGGAATCTGGATAGGACATGTTAAAAATCTAAACTCTATAATATATTTACTATCTTGTGCGTATACATATATTTCAGGTTAGTTTAATAGCAGTATTTGAAAGTAAGTTTGATGTTTACCGCAGCCCATAGTTAGGCTAGGCTCTTAGCTCTAGCCGTGGTAGTTCAGAGGTTTAGCACTCATTGTAAATAAACATGGCCGACCTGAGTACGATATCCGCCGGCACCAATGAAATCGATAGTTCAATTTTATTTGCTGATTTACCACGTGCTCGGCGGTGAAGGAAAACATCGTGAGGAAATCTGAATGTCTGATAAATAAGACAAAAAATTCGAAGACATGTAAAGTACGACAACATGAATTGGGGCCGCGCGGCGGACATTTCCTTGCCCTAAAACCGTCTCAGGAATGTGGGTAGGCCTATGCCCAGCTGTGGGACGTATATAGGCTGTAACTTTAACTTTATAAATAGTCTCATAGGGATTTTGGATTTGGTTTTGTATTTGCCGTAGTTGCCACAATTTAAGAAGACGCTGCAGACCATCTCCTGATCTGCTTCCCTCTTTCGTCTCTTACGACACATACGTGATGATATGGGATGGTGGATATTCCTACACCGCCGCTGCAGGCACTACATGGAACTCGTTGCTATTATGAATTCTGATTCGTTATCATTATGTGATTCACTGTACTCGTTACTACTACTACAGCCCATCATAAGTCCACTGCTGAATGTTGGCTTTATATATTATAGATTGTTTGTATATTATATATTATGGTTATATATATTACTAGCTGTCACTCGGCGCGTTCCTGCCGCAGAAGAAATAATTGTGGAAATATCGTTTTAAATTTGGAAGCGTTATATTGCTTAATTAGGAATGATAATAGGTACATTCATTGAAGTTGAATGATACATAACTTTCAAAGAAATTTGTCGGTACGATACGCGCGCCACCTACTGTAAGTTAATTGTACTGTGCCTATAACCTTTGCGCAAGTGCCACTAATAAATTGACAATGCTTTAGCGCAATCTGATGAACAGTATGGCAGCGTATATAATACGAACAAAAAAATATAATAATTTTTATATATTTGATACCTATATTATAGATTGCCACAAAGTACGGTCCTGAGTCACCTGCATTCATCACCTACCTACGTGTATTGTGTATCGTTTTGTACTCTTTATTCCTGAATTTTTTTTCTCAAACGAGCACATAATCCACCCGACGGCGAGTGGATGCTGTGGCCCATAGAGACCTACATTTATCCTCAATTAAGAATCCAAATGCAGATGTGCTGTCACCCCTGAGGAATGCTTCGTTTTTAAAGGGTATTCGGTTCTCTACACTCACCATACGAAATACAGTAGTATTAAGCTGCTATTTCACGCTGGCGTTCCGTGAGAGCGTAGCCCTAACCCGGTCGACATTCGTGCTACAACCATAATACAGCTGCAGAATGGCTTTACAACGTCAATTATACTACCATGCTGCAGCTATATTAATTGTAAAGTTGTTGCACGAATGGGCGGCTCGACAGGGAAAGGACCACGCTCTTACAGAATACCAGCGTAAAATAGCTTAACGCTGCTGTGTTTCGTATAGTGAGTGTGAGAATCGGAGACACTTTTTTACTAGAAAAGAGACATTTAATCTTAGTCCTCACGGCAGACAACGCATCTGTATTTTGATTCGCAAACTGTGTGCTAGCTTGTCACCCTTATCCTATAAAAAAATAAAAATTATAAAATTTTATTACAAACGTAATAAATTATCTCAAAGTTCCCTTTATTGCTTAATGTTTAATGTTAATGATAATTTATTGATATAACTGCCATTAATATTTTATTTGTTTTGTGGTGTCATTTGTAATTACGTAATATGTATTACAATGGTTTACAAATCAAGCTCATTGTGTTTATTTAATAATTAACTTTTTTGGAATGGAATTATAATTGGTCATTATTGATATCCGTATTAATATCTATGCCACTACGCGGTTATTTATTTAAATTATTTATCAATAACGGTGTAGTGGCGGTGTAAGAATATCCATTACCTTATATTGTCCCGTGTGTGTCGTAAGGGGCCGCGGGTTCGAATTCCGCACGATACAAGTGCTTGTATGGCCTACAAATAATCGTTCCGGGTCTGGATGTTTTGTCCTTGTAAAATTTCTTGTGAAGTCCCTACGACACAGAAGAAAATCGTAGTTTTACCTCTACACTAGTACGCTAAAAAAAATTGTTGTTCAAAAGACCAGTACCAGAACCAAGAAGACCAGACCGTTTTTCTCTACTAGCATAGAGAAAAACGGTCTGTACATTTATGTATGTACGACGCTGAAAAAAATACTACTACGGTGGTATAACATTGTTTAAATAAAAAAAAGTAAAAGAAAAAGTTCAAGACAGTAAAATTCTCGATACGCTGAAGTCAATAACAAACAAAACTATACAGATCAATTAGTACCTAATAGACCATATAATAATTTAGCTTTTGACCTCGAGAGAATACAAACGTGACTAATTTGCTTTTTTGTGTTTCCAAAGCAAACAAATTGAAATACTTTTACAAAATAAGATCTTTAAAGGAATAAATATTTTGGTAGATAATGGGAGACAATTTTTTTTTATTATATGTATGTAGTTTTTTTCCAGCCTACTATTTAAAATTAAATGTTTTATTTAAACTACACAACTGCGAGCTCTATGAGCGCCATGTAATATTGAGGAAGGTACCTTTTTTTACATGCGGAAATGCCTACGCATACCCGCCTAGCAGGGGCAAGGACGGGTTATGTCGGACTTGCACCGACTAAAACCCCATGGTGTTCCACCTTCGCCGTATATTGGCAGGGCTACAGGAACGCTTTCGCACACATCCGCAGCCCCACCAGCGCCGGCTGCCCCTTCTCGGGGGCGGACCTCTCCTCCCCATTCTCCTTCTCAGGCAAGGCTCACCAGGAACACAAGGCACGCCCCCCTCCATGGCCTCCAACTCCCTCTGTGTCCGATACGCGAAGCCCATGGGGCCAGGAAAATCGAGCGCTTAGTAGCGCCCGCTTTCCCGACCCCAGCGGCGGAATTGGTCTCTGGCTCCGCCGCCAACCAAGTTTCGGCCGCGGAGGGTAGGGAGAGCGGCACCTCGCAATACCGACACTCCTCTCCCCCCGCGGCCCCACCACCACCGCATCAACGGTTTTTTTTGTGTGCGCAGATTTCCCTCTTACAGACAGTTCTGTATCGGAGAAAAACGCTACGGCTACTCCCCTCCGGTCCGTGTTGTTCTATGGCTGAATCAATCGAAATGCATTGTAAATTAATTAAAGAAATCTCATGATCTTAATAGCTGTAGGTAGTATCCGGCGCATTGCTGCAACAAAGGAAATATCGTGTTAAATTTCGAATAGTTATGTTGGTTAATTAGAAATGATAAGACATTTATTGAAGTTGAATGATACATAACTTTCAAAGAAATTCATCGGTAAGATACGCACACCACCTACTGTAAGTCAATATTTGTACTATTCCTATAACCTTCGCACAAGTACAATAAGTTGGTAAAGATCTAACGCAATCTGATAAACGTATATGGCAGCGCATACATTACGAACAATCACACATAAATTTTCATATATTAGATGTACTATTTGAAACAAATCTCGTGACGTAATACAACGACATCTAGCAAATAAAAAGTAAACTAAAACTTATAAACAAAGAAATTGACAGATTTCGTACAGTGCTGCAATATCAAATACAAATATCCTCACATATTATCTCCCCAATACTAATGACTGTTTGCTTATCCAATCGATTAATTATTTATCTGTGAAGTGATTGCACGCATTATTGGCAACTCACAAATTCGACAACAAAAAAAACAAGTTATTAATTACGTATCATCACCATCATCATTACAGCCTAACACAATTCAACCGATAAAGATAGGCCTTTCCTATGACTTCTTGTATGTATCACCATGTTGAAACTATAAGTACAATCAATATAATTATTATTTTATTATAGTTTAAAATTTTCAAACTTCACTTTCGTATTTATATGTAAAAAGTTTCATTGAATTGAGTCATTTATAACAACATTGAAGCGCTTTGTATTCATTCAGATATTACAGACCTTCATACGTCCACTGCTGAACATAGGCCTACCCCAAAGATTATCATAAAACAATGTCCTGAGCCACCTGTGTCCATCGACTTCCTGCATCTCTTACAAGGTCGTCACTTTAACTAGAAGGGGGCGAACTTACACAAACGGATAAACTGATCAATAAGCTGAAGTGACAATGGGTCGGCTATATATGAATGGAGAAGAAAGTTTCTCAAGTAGCAGCCTCGTACCGGTAAACTTTGTGTAAATGACAAGGTCATAACCGATCCGATTCTTACAATTAAGCAAGAACACAAGTGGTAAAATTAAAATTTTGTACAACCGACTTCAATATAAATTATTAAGGATAACTCAAAAAGTCAGACTCTGATTCTGACCACATGAGAATCACCAGGTTTCACACATAAAAATACAGTCGAATTGAGTACTTTTTGAAGTCGTTAGATAAAATAACCCCGCTACAGTTATTTATGGTATTTCCTATTTCAAATAGAAATAGCGTATATTTAGAATTTACTCCTTAATATCTTACACGTGATACCGTACATGATACATGCTTACTTACAATTTTATTCAATTTTATTTATTATGCCCACTGATCTCTATATTGTATATATAGAAGTCAGTGATTACGCCATATTTGACCGTTTGTATTCTACATAATTATTTTGTTGCGACTGCCTTGTTGGTCTAGTGCTTGTAGTAGTGCGACTGCTGATCATGAGGTCCCGGGTCGGGCCAAAAAAATCAGTTTCTTGACGGAAAAGTTTTTCCGTCAAGAAACTATAAGTAGCTGCCCGGAGTCAGGAAGTTGGCGGTGTCTCACCCCCGTGCCTCGGAAAGCACGTAAAGCCGTTGGTCCTGCGCCTGATCTCTCTCCGGTCGTGTCGGTTTACCGTCCCATTGGACTATGAGAGTGAGGGAATAGAGAGCGCACCTGTGCATGCACATACACTTGGGTACTATGATCCTGTCCTGCGCCGATGGCTAGTCTCCGTCGAGGCTGGCCGCCGTGACCGAAATTCGGTCTGGAGGACATTATTATTAATTATTTTGTACGTCGTCGTTTATGTTATGTTATCCCCGTTAACTTGACTGAGATTTTCTCAAAAATTACATTTTAATACAGCCCATCACAAGTCCACTGCTGAACATAATCTTCCCCCTTAAATTGCCGTAAAGTTTGCTCCTGAGGTACCCGTTCATCTACTGCCTACATGTTTTATCAGGTTGTCACTCCATCTAGTTGGGGGTCGCCCAACACTGCGCTTGCTAATACGAGGCTGCCACTCGAGTACCTTTCTGCCCCAATGTCGGTTCTTCGAGCTATATGGCCGGCCCATTCCACTTCAGCCTAATAAACCGCTGAGCTATGTCAGTTACTCTTGTTCTTTTACGGATATCTTAGTTACGAATGTTAACCCATAGAGAAATCCTGAAAAATGCCCTTTCCATTACACGCTGAGTCACTTTGAGCTTCCTCATTTGGTCAGCAGTTAAACACCACTTCAATCCCGTAAGTCATCACTGTTAATACATATTATAATTATCATATTATAATATCAGCTAAAAATAATTACCACCTCCAAAAATGATTGTGTATTTGTTCCTTTGTCCGAAGTTGTTATAAGGAATATGCAGTTGTTGACAAGTTAGAAAATCTTACATGGTTTAATTATGACTTACATCAGCAGGCTTAACATGATTTTTATTCATAAACATGCAGATTTCCTCGCGATATCTTTCTTTGTCGCTGAGCACGTGGTAAATTTGCACTTAAAATTGCAATAAACATTTTCATTGTTGCAGTTTCTGGTGTTTTATATAATTGGTGTTGAACTTTTAGCCGCCCGGCTACATATATGTAAATAAGTACCTTAATAATATTTACAATTTTGACAAAAACCATGTTAACAAATTTCTAGAACTCAATATCCAACTTTACTAGTGGGTGCACTCACGTAGAGGCGGATGTATGCACGAGTAGAGCTAGCGTTGAAGTGAAGTAGGTCTCCGTGCAAACTTTTCAAGTAATACGCCTGACTTAAAACCTCCACAAGCAGACCTAACTTACAACTTCACAGTCTAGAATTTCAGGTAAGGCGCTTCAAAGCGATTTTCACAATAATCTCACGAGCGAGCGCGGATAAGTTAAAAAGCAAACGCCTTTCAAAGTTGAGAAGATTTATTGTTGATCCGTTTGTCTTTTTTTATCTTTTTTAAATTTGAAGGTACAACAACGGAAAACGTCTTAAAGGATATTATGGTAGAAAAGTAAAGTAAACCATATATGTTTTAGATATGTGTCAATCGTTAATGATTCGGGTCGCTTCCAAATATTGATGATTACAATTTACATTACTATATATTTAAGCGATCAAAGAGTAAAGTCCGACGGCCGATATTATCGAACGGGTCTCACAGATAACAGAGTACTGAAACTCGAAATGATCCATTTGAATGTTCGAACCGAATGATCAGGTTTGTGAGACGAGTCAATACTTGAACGATCGGGTCACTAGAAATGAATGAATCACACATGTCTAAACTTTTTGTTATAAAACTGAAGTGGCAATGAGACTTACAGTCTATCTGATGGTAAGTGGCTAATGAAGTCCATGGACAGCTGCAGCCAACTTTAAACAAATAAGAATACAGATGCGTCATCACCCTTGAGGACTAAGATGGGATGCCTCACAGCCTGTAATTAGATTAGTTCTCTAACACCCAAATACTCCAACGCTGCTCAGTCTTAAAATGCCGTTAAGTCTCGTGCTGTCTCTATCACTTTTCAAAGTAATTGTAACGTTTGAGTATTTGGCCATATACCCATTAAATCTTTCCACTGCTCGGTTTTATCTTAGAATTTTTGAGAGGTAAGTCCGTCAGTGCGTGCTGGTTTTCACATGTCTTCGTATTTATTTTTTTTTTATTTTTTTTTTTATAGAAATAGGGTGACAAACGAGCACACAGTCCACCTGATGGTAAGTGGTTGCTGTGGCCCATAGACATCTACATTTATCAAAATGCAGATGCGTTGTCAGCCTTGAGGACTAAGAAGAAATGCCTCTTTTCCAGTAAAAAGGGTCTCCGGTTCTCTACACTCACCATACGAAACACAGCAGCATTAAGCTGCTATTTTACGCTGGTATTGTGTGAGAGCGTGGTCCTTCCCCGGTCGAGCCGACCCATTCGTGCTACAATTACACTACTAATATATCTGCAGCATGGCTCTACCACGTATAAAAATCTTTTTTATTCTTCAGATATGCAGATTTCCTAACAATGTTTTCTCTCTCCGCCGATTACTTGGTAAATCGGCATTTAAAATTGCAATTTACTATTTCATTGGCGTCAATGGGTATTGAACGCGAGAAATGTAAAAACACAGCGAGTGTTTAGCCCCTGAGTCACCAAGTCTCTTTATTTAGTGAAGAAAGAAAGGACATGTTTATTTGTTTGTAGGAACACTTAAAAAAGGAAATCGTTTTATACTAGGACCGGGGAAGGACCACGCTATCACAGAATACCAGCGTATAATAGATAAAAAAAGTATAGGTTACGTATTCATACTCGTCAGTTAGAGCCTATGAACAAGGTTATTTTTAACGCGACGACGTGCAGATGACACGCGTTAAGACGCAGACAATAAACTTTTGCACACGGTTAAAAATTTTGTGGCGCCGTAAACGCTCATTTGTATCGAATTTGAAGGTATGCATAATGCGGCGATACAGCTGCACTGCAGTCGCGCGTATTTATTGTAATACAGACATCTCTTTCACCAGACTCTTCAACAGTAGTCTATGAACAGTACAGTATATACAGTAACCTATGAACTGTTGTAAAATGGAGTTGGTCGAAACAGCACTGCTTACGCTGGCTTTATTACTGATTTGAAAAAAATAAGCGGCTCTATTGGATAGACCCATTTAAAATTTACAAATTTACAAAAATTAAAATTACAAATTCAAAAAACACACTTTTAAAATTCTGGTCAAACATAAAAGATGAGAGAAATTTTCAAACTGCTATAGGATCTCCTATTCGTAATTCCAAGAACTTTTCTCGATTCTAAAACCAGAGTTGACTCGTCAAAATACAATAATGAGATCGTGTATATCGGCATACCACTGTCTCCGACAATTCATAAGCAAACGCGATACAGACGAGTTTTGAACGCGACTCCTTCGCGCGTTTGTATCGCTTTGTACACGCGTTTGAATCGATACAAATGCGACAATCTGCTATTTGGTCATCTACAGCGCCGTGAGCGCGCGTTACTGCTTTGCTGAAACGTCTGTAACTAAAAATAAGTAAAATTAAACGATATGAAATCGTAAAACTAGTTTTATTCAAAACTGTTTAAAGCAAAAGTGTGCTATTGCTATTTAATAGAATACAATAACCTTTTGTACAGTTAAGAGTGTTCTACTTTAGATTTGTTTGTATACAAAGTCGGGAACTCGCAAACTGTATTCCTAAAGAACGTAGAGTTCGCTATTTTATACTGTAATTGGTTAATTAAGCTGCGGATAACTAACGGGAGCGGTTCTTATAGTAGATGCTTTGACTCTAGGTATAATAGAAAAGAACAGATACATCATTATCATTCATCATTACAGCCCTTCACAAGTCCACTGCTGAACATAGGCCTCCCCCAAAGAATGCCACAAAGCACGGTCCTGAGCCACCTGCATCCATCGACTTCCTGCATATCTTACCAGGTCGTCACTCCATCTAGTGGGGGGACGCCCTACACTTCGCCTGCCGGTACGAGGCTGCCACTCGAGAACCTTTCTTCCCCATCGGTTGTCGGTTCTTCGAGCTATATGGCCGGCCCATTGCCACTTCAGCTTACTAATCCGTTGGGCTATGTCGGTCACTCTAGTTCTACTGCGGATATCCTCATTTCTGAGTTTATCACGCAGAGAAACTCCGAGCATAGCCCTCTCCATAGCTCGCTGAGCGACCTTGAGCTTCCTCATCCGGCCAGCAGTGAAGGACCACGTCTCAGTTCCGTATGTCATCACTGTCAACACGCACTGGGTGTACAGTCTCGTTTTCAAGTTTTGAGGTATACATGACGAGAAGATGTGCCGTAATTTCCCGAACGCTGCCCAACCGAGTTGAATCCGTCGATTGACCTCTCGGTCGAAGTTGGACTTACCTAGTCGGACTATTTGTCCCAGGTAAACATACTCGTCAACAACTTCGAGCTTAGTGTTCCCAACAACTACCGGCATAGGTGTGACATGGACATTAAACATGATCTTTGTTTTGTCCATGTTCATCTTAAGACCTATCCGTTGGGAAACACTATTGAGGTCATTGAGCATAGTGCTTAGGTCCTCCAGCGATTCTGCCATAAGGACTATATCGTCGGCAAATCGAAGGTGAGTGATGTACTCGCCATTGATGTTGATACCGTATCCTTTCCAGTCCAGAAGCTTGAAAACATCTTCCAATGCAGCGGTAAAGAGTTTCGGGGATATGACGTCACCCTGTCTTACACCTCTCTGCAATTGGATAGGTTTCGTACTCTGGTTCTGTACTCGGATAGCCATCGTAGCCCTACTGTACAAGCACTTCAACACTTCGATATACCGACAGTCAACTTGGCATCGCTGAAGGGACTGCAGCACCGCCCAAATTTCGACGGAATCAAAGGCTTTCTCATAGTCCACATACGCCAGACATAGTGGCAAATTGTACTCCTCGGACTTCTGTACAATTTGCCGAAGGGTATGTATGTGGTCTATGGTGCTAAAGCCTTTTCGGAAACCGGCTTGTTCGGGAGGCTGGAAGTCGTTAAGTCTGCGCGCGAGACGATTCGTAATGACTCTCGAAAACAGCACGTAGACGCGGCTCAGAAGGGAAATCGGTCTGTAGTTCTTCAAGAGAGCGTTGTCGCCTTTCTTGAAGAACAAGACCACCGCACTTCTGCTCCACGCCTCCGGTGTAATGCCACCATGGAGGACGGAATTAAAGAGCTTCTGAAGGACTTCAAGTACCGGTTTTCCACCCGCTTTCAGAAGCTCCGCTGTAATTCCATCCTCGCCTGGGGCCTTGCCGTTTTTAAGGTGCTGGAGAGCCATTCTAATCTCGCTCAGACTGACGTCCGGGATATCATCGGAATAATGTCGGATAAGACTCGCTCTTGGATTGTTACTCACACTTGCGTGCGGCTCCAACGATGACGTGTACAGCTGCCCATAGAACCTCTAAATCTCACTCAAAATCTCAGGTGCCCCGGAAACGATGCTGCCACATTCTGTCTTCAGCTTTAACAGTTGGCGCTTTCTGGCAGACAGATCTCTGGCAAAGACTTTGGAGCCTTGGTTCCGCTCGATCGCTTCTTCAATACGAGCTGTATTGAAGTTGCGTAAGTCCCGCCGCATGCATTTGGAGATCTGTCTGTTCAGTTGCCTGTATGCTGTTAAATCTGTTGAAGAATGTAGCTTCATCTCCCGTCTAACAGCCATGAGATTAAGAGTGTGATCGGAGAGTTTTTGTGTTCTTCTGCGGCGGGTCTTGCAGAACTTAGCTCCGACCGCATGGACAGTTTCCACGAGCTTGTCATTCAAATCGTCCACTTCATTGCAGTCTTCTAGGCACTGAAAACGGTTTTGTAACTCGAGCTGAAAGGTTTCGGGACCTTGGATTAGAGCACGAGGGGGACGGAGCGTTGACTTCATTAGACGAGACCTCTCCAACTTAACGTTTAGGTTCAGTGTGCCTCTAACCATTCGGTGATCGCTGCCGGTTTTCACCCTCGCGATCACTGAGACATCACTGAACAGTTGTCGTCTGGTCGTCATAATGAAGTCAATCTCATTTTTTGTCGAACCGTCGGGGCTCGACCAGGTCCACTTCCTATGGGGCCGCTTCTAGAAGAAAGAGTTCATCATAAAGAGTCCCTCTTTCTCCATGAAGTCAGCCAACTGCTGGCCCCTTGGGTTCCGTTGCCCTATTCCAAATTTCCCTACTTTCAGCTCACCGTTCTCTCTTGTGCCTAGTTTTGCATTGAAGTCTCCCATTAACACCGTATATTGGGTTTTGGAGGAATGCATGGCTCTAGAGATATCCTCATACATTTCCTCCACCTCCTGATCGGGGTGTGCCGAGGTTGGTGCGTAAACCTGTATGACCTTCAGCGAATACCGTTTGGTGATTCTGAGTATAAGGTACACAACCCTCGTCGACACACTCTCAATCTTTACAACGTTGTTAACGAGAGACTTGTGGACGATAAATCCGACACCTCCTTGGGACAGATGGTCGCCCTCCCGGTAATAGAGCAAGTTGCCGGATTCGAGGATTACCGTGTCCTCCCCCTCTCTTCGGACTTCGGATAATCCTATAATATGCCAGCGTAACTTGTCTATCTCTTCTTCCAGCTCCACAATCTTCTCGTCAGTCCTCAGGGTGCGTGCGTTGTATGTTGCCAGGTCGAGTCGTCGTAGGTGGCAACCGAACCTCCACCGGAGATTCTTAGCACCCCCTGCCCCGCCGTTACCATGGTCGCCACCGTAGCCAGGAATAGCGGGGCCGCCGGGGACTGGGGGCCGTTTATTATTGTCATTGCTCATGGGGGGTATATTGCCATAGTTGCCACGCTTGGCGAGCGTGTTGGCAACCGCAGTTTTTTTATTGTTATTTTGACTAATATCAGGAAGATGCTGCTGCCCATCTCCTGTCTGTTTCCCTTTGTCGCCTTTTACAACACCCACGGGAAGATATGGGGTAGTGGATATTCTTAACCGCCACTACACGGCAAGAACAGATACAATAAAATTTATTTAGTATAGATTACAAGTTAGTTTTATTGAAAGTAGTTTTTACTTTTATCACTGGTTCGGAAAAATACTTCTGTCCTGGGAAGGACCAGCAAGAAACCCAGCGGAACTTTTGATTAAGAATCAAAATGCAGAAGTGTTTTCACCTCGAGGACTTGAATTAAGATGGAATGTCTCGTTTGAAATTTTTACGTGGTAGAGCTATGCTGAAGCTATATTATAGTTGTAGCACAAATGGGTCGGCTCGACCGGGGTAGGACCACACTCTCACAGAATGCTAGCGTAAAATAGCAGCTCAATGCTGCTGTGTTTCGTTTGGTGAATGTAGAGAAACGGAGACCCTTTTTACTGGAAACTAGGCATCCCATCATAGGTCTCAGGGGCACATCGTTTTTTAAAAAAAAAACGTTACCCCCTCACTAGGATTTTCTCCTGTGTCGTGGAGGCAGTTTAAAAACATAAATTGCACAAGGACAAACATCTGCATTTTGCAGTGACGGCTCCGTGGCGCAGTGGCTTAGCAATGAGTTGCTGCGATGGGGGGCGCGGGTTCGAATCCCGCACGGAACAAGTATTTGTATGGCCTACAAATGATTGTTCCGGGTCTGGATGTTTGTCCTTGTGAAATTTGAGTTTGTAAACTGCCTCCACGATACAGGAGAAAATCCTAGTGTGGGGGTAACGTTTTTAAAAAAAATAATTTCGATTTTTAATTGAGGATAAATGTAGATGTCTATGGGCCACGGCATTCATTTACCTGCTTGCTCGTCACACTTATTCTTTAAAAAACAAACATATATGCAGTTCACACGCGTTAGAAGTGAAACTTTCAGAAACATACTGTACATTGTATTCTATTTCATTATTTCGTGGGCTAAATCCAATAGATCTATACGTTTGTCCCTTTTCAGTGTCGCTTTTTAGTTTAATCGAGTTTCAAGTCATTACGGATCTAAAGAAGTTTTCCATTCATAAATAAATATATTTCGCGCGAGATTTCGTCCACTGTAACAGAAAACTGCTTGTGTTAGACTCTGTTTAGATCTCTGAAAGCGATGTTTACTCTAAAATTAGCGCCTGTTTATTTTTAATAGCAATATTTTTTTAAATGTTAATTTATATGTTTTCTGGAAAGGGAATTAAAAATTAAAAACGCAGATATATAGGAAAGCAATTACAGCGTTATACATGTTTCAAACAAACCTTTAATTAGGATAAAAGGAACAACGACCTATGCGCCCACCGGCTTCACCCACTCGTGGGTACAGTGGAATTCCTGATCAACTGTGCACACACTGCACTACACTTTGTGCCTTATTTTGGATAGTATAGGTATCAATTTATACATTATACAATAATGTCCGCTTTCGCCGCACCTCATTATACTGTAGCTGATATTGCTTGATCATATTTTTGTTCACACCTAGAAATATCCTAGAAATATCCTCTAATAAATAGATAAAACTGCAGATGCAGAACCGATATTTAAATGGTGAATCTCACCATCATCTTTCACAGTTAGCTTGTAGTGTTATGCTACTTACATATCATATTACACTATTTTAAATTCATTTTTCCATTCTGTTTTGATTTTCTGCATTCACCTCAAAACTGGATATTTTGTATCACCTTTATTTCCATAGGATCCTGTAACGTTTTTAAACCATAAGAACACAGTAACAAATCATTTTCACTTTGTATTTTCACACTATTAGCATTTTTTAATTTGGTGTCGATGGAGTTTACCTTTTTCGATCTTTTATTTAGTTCTCCGTAACTCTGCAATTACGGGCTTTGTGCGCGCTGGTGCGCTACCTTTTTTCCTATAGCAATAATATCTCATTTTTCACTTAAATCTTGCCGTTTCTCTATTACGAGCCTAAAACCAAAATATGACATGTTTTGACATCGTTGTTTATCTGGTTGTCATGGAATTTTTTATTCGAATTCGCTACCGGTCTGTTGTTTCTACTTCGATAATTCCACATAAATACTCTTTCCTCTTGGCCATTTACAAAAAATTTGCTTTTTATTTAAATAATTTTCCGTTCTCTCTAAAATGGTATAAAAGCCGAATAATCGTTCAATAAACTCAGTCTCGCTTCGGTTCTCAAACTCGAAGCATCTCCTAAAGACCTTATCCCGGGGCCGCACTGCCCCGGGATCCTGCAAGCCTCTGTCCTGCCTGAAATCGTCGGGACCCTGCAAGCCTCTGCCCTGCCTGAAGTCGCCGGATCCTGCAAGCCTCTGTACCGCCTGTAGTCGCCGGATCCTGCAAGCCACTGTCCTGCCAGAAGTCGCCGGATCCTACAAGCCTCTGTCCTGCCTGAAGTCGCCGGATGCTGCAAGCCTCTGTACTGCCTGAAGTCGCCGGATCCTACAAGCCTCTGTCCTGCCTGAAGTCGCCGGATCCTGCAGGCCTCCGTCCTGCCTGAAGTCGCTGGGATCCTGCAAGCCTCTGTCCTGCCTGAAGTCGCCGGATCCTGCAAGCCACTGTCCTGCCTGAAGTCGCCGGATCCTGCAAGCCTCTGTCCTGCCTGAAGTCGCCGGATCCTACAAGCCTCTGTACCGCCTGTAGTCGCCGGATCCTGCAAGCCACTGTCCTGCCAGAAGTCGCCGTATCCTACAAGCCTCTGTCCTGCCTGAAGTCGCCGGATGCTGCAAGCCTCTGTACTGCCTGAAGTCGCCGGATCCTACAAGCCTCTGTCCTGCCTGAAGTCGCCGGATCCTGCAGGCCTCCGTCCTGCCTGAAGTCGCTGGGATCCTGCAAGCCTCTGTCCTGCCTGAAGTCGCCGGATCCTGCAAGCCACTGTCCTGCCTGAAGTCGCCGGATCCTGCAAGCCTCTGTCCTGCCTGAAGTCGCCGGATCCTACAAGCCTCTGTCCTGCCTGAAGTCGACGGATCCTGCAGGCCTATGCCCTGCCTGAAGTCGCTGGGATCCTGCAAGCCTCCGTCCTACCTGATCTCGCCGGATCCTGCAAGCCTCTGTCTTGCCTGAAGTCGCCGGATCCTGCAAGCCTCTGTCCTGCCTGAAGTCGCCGGATCCTATCAGCCTCTGTCCTGCCTGAAATCGCTGGGATCCTGCAAGTCTCTGTCTTGCCTGAAGTCGCCGGATCTTGTAAACCTCTGCATTCACCTGAAGTCGTCGCCTAGACACGCCCACGCCTTCACCTATGCTGTGCGTGCTCGCTCCAGGCGCTGCGAGCGCCTATTCCAGGCGCTGTGGGCCTACCACCAGCACAGCCTGTGTATAATCTGTGGGCAGCGAATACCACCACCAAAAGCGGTGTACCACTTGGATCTTCGGCCTCAGCTTCAATACTCATCATTTTTATTATCTTTTTTTTAGAAATAATTGTAAATCACGTCACCCATCTTCATCCTCATATATCATTTTTTTTTATATTAATCTGTAAACATCTTTTTTTATATTTTAAATAGATTATTTGTTTTACCCTATTTTTGTTGTTTTGTTGTTGCTAGGTTAGGATCTTTTTTTGTTTTTTAATTGTCGCTTCACGACAAGCTACCGTGGGAAAATCTTTGTTTCAGAGAGCACGAGGGATCTGGGACAGAAAACATCTGGCCGCCGAGCTTCAGCACGTCGAGCAAGTACTGCAAGACACAACAAGCTTCGGGTCCCGCGCCTACGTCACAGTGACTGAGTGAAGCCAGCCACAGTCGAGCGTGTGCCTGCTGTACTACCCTATGTCAGAGGAGTCACAGACAAGGTTGGCTACATCTTGAAGCGAGCTTCCATTAAAACATACTTCAAGCCGCTGAAGAAGATTGGTCAATTTTTACCATCCGTCAAGTGTCATATCCCTCTACAAGATGCAGGAGTGTACAAGCTGGATTGTGAATGTGGTCTCTCGTACATAGGACAAACAAAAAGATCTATTAAAACCCGCGTTAAAGAACATATAGCTGACGTGAAGCACCGACGTATCGGGAAGTCTGCAGTTTATGAACATGTTCAAGATCGTCCCCGCCATTACATTAGATTTGATAGACCACAAATCCTCGCAAAAGAACACCGATTCCTCCCAAGGTTGATTCGCGAGGCTATTGAAATTAAAAAACATCCTAATTTCAATAGAGAAGATGGATGGGTGCTGCCATCTGCTTGGGATCCCATAATTAATAAAATCAAATCCAAACCCAAGTATACCACTGCTAGACTTCAAGATACTGTAAGCTCATTCTGAGTAAATCGAACCAAAAATTAATATTAAAAAACTGAAGGTAGCCGGGCTAACTATGACAGCAGGACGTCAAATACCTCAGTCCCCCGTGACCACGGGTGCTGGAAAGCACCCGAAACGTCGGGAATATAAAAATAAGTTAATATACGCGATAAGATCCGTAAAATTAGTTTTATTTAAAAACTGCAGATTCATTATCTGACGCCTGAGGATTTAGATGGATTGTCTTGTTAACAGGTAAATGAGTTTCCAATTTTCGTCATTCACCATAAGACACAGTAGTTATACTACTATTTTACGCTGCTATTTCCTGTGCACGCGTTTTCCTTCCCAGGTTGAACCAACGGATTCATGCTGCAGATTAAATAATCTATGAACATCCTAGGACATACACAAAATATTATCGAATTTAAAACCGCCCTTATTTTCGAAGGCAGTTAAAATATAGTAGGATACCTAAAAATCATCATCATTACAGTCTATAACATACTGCTAATCACAGGTCTCCCCCGAGGAATATAACAAAGCACGGTCCCGAACCTGAGAAAGCTGAGAAACTCCGAGCATTTTTCCATAGCTCGTTGAGCCACCTTAAGGTTCTTCATATGGCAAGCAGTGAAGGACAATGTCTCAAATCCATATTTATATTGTTTTTGGACGTTACCCCCACACTAGGATTTTCTTCTGTATCGTGGAGGCAGTTTTCAAACATAAATTGCAGGACGAATATCCAGACCCGGAACAGTTATTAGTAGACCAAACAAATACCTCAGTGCTGCAATTCGAAGCGAAGCTACTGCGCCATGGAGCTATGTCTCGTTAAATTAATTTAAACTCATTAAAATAATCACCCATACCGTGCATATCATCAACTCAGTTACTAATTTATTCAACAAAATTAAGAGAACGTGACACTAAAGCAAAACACGTGCCTTAAATTTAGCCATGCGAGATACGTACCACGCAAACTAGTTTTGCTGTTAAACAAGGGAAGAACATCGCTGCAAGCTCCGAACCCTTTTTTCTGAGATTCGTCGTTATTTGTCTTCGGTTCGTGTTGTGTCACACACAAGTGCAGTTCATTAATTTAAGGCTTTAGGTTTACGGGAAACTAAACGGGATATTTTTTTTTTTAGGATCGGGTGACAAACGAGCACACAGTCCACCTGATGGTAAGTGGTTACTGTGACCCATAGACATCTACATCTATCCTCAATAAAGACTTAAGATGGAGATGCGGAAGCAAAAAAATCTTGTCATGTATCATACGAGTACATGACAAGATTTTTTTGGTTCCACCGTATATTTTTCAAGACCATTGTATTTGAACTGTCTTTTCATTATTCGTGCCGCTAAAGTAATTAATTTGTCTGATGAATACACAAATTTTCTTTTGAAATATCTCACAAAAAGAGCAACAAGGAGGAAGGTATAATGAGCATCATTAAAATTAACCAACGCTACGCTTTGAATGTTGCTTTCACGGATCATTAGGAGTTTCAGCGATAGATACAATTTATGTATTTTAAACGTAGATTACACCGCAGTCTTCTTTGTCTTTTCTACCGAATTCAAAAAGGAGCCGGTACTTAATTCGACTGTATGTTTTTTTATGGATGGTTACCTCATAACTTTTTACTGGGTGAACTGATTTTGATGATTCTTTTTTTATTTTAAAGCTGGTGCTTCACATGTGGTCCCATTTACATTTGATCAAGATCTGGCCAATAGTTTTTGAGTTACTCTTAATAATTTATATTGAAGTTGGTTGTATAAAATTTTAATTTTAAATTATACAGTTTCCATTTTAAAATAAATGTGGGATTATGGACGTGGGCTGCTACTCTTTGGCCATCTCTTGTTACCGGGTATTCTTAATGGAAGAGGTAGCATACGAGCATACGGCTCACCTGACGGTAATAGATCACCATCTCTTATGAACAACTGCAAAACCTGAAAAAAAGCAGCTGCGTTGTCGGAATTTAAAAAAAGGAGTAGGCTCTTTTCTTGAAGGTCCCTAAGTCATGTCGGTCTGAAAAAACTGCTGATGACATTAAATTTCCCAATGTGGCCGTGCGTGTCTGAAAATTCCTTTTAAGAAGCACTTTTGTTTATGCTTCAAGAATATGATTGCAAAATGGCACAGAGATATAATGTAATTTATCCAAATAGGGATATTTAAAATTTCGATAATGTTATGACGGGTAAAGTCGAAAGATTAAAATATTATTTTCATTAAAATTAATATCAAACATAACTTCTCATTACTCTGTAAAAAGCCACTACTGAGTATGATCTTGTCACTTTGTATGGAGCTATGAGGGATTATCTCATATTGGAAGCCATACCATTTTTAGGGTATGTCCTATAGCCGCTTCTTACTACGTTTACTGGAGGAAATAAGGTAATGACAGGTTAAGAGAATCTTAATTAAATCACATGGCAATGTACTAAACAATAATAATGTATCCGAGAACGCTTATCGATCACGGAAACCAGTGTCAACGGACACTAGCCAGATGGCTAGATGCGCAGGACAGGATAGTAGTGCCGGAGTATGCGCAAGCATAGGTGCACTCTTTATTCCCTCACTAGCATAATCCCATAGGACAGCAACCAAACACGACTGGAGAAAGAGTAGACGACTTTACATGCTTTCGAGGCACGGTGATGAAACACCGCCGATATCCTAAAGATACCACTTCTAATTGAAGCATTTTGAGAATATTTGGAATGGTTGACGGGAGTAGTTAGTTATAAATCATGAATCTTTATTTGCAAGAATCACGTTATAAAATTATATTACAATTTATATAGTGCAGTCGTGGTTCGCTAACAATAGTGTGTTTAAAGCATGCAAATTATAATTTTAATTTGTTCATATTATGACAATATTAATTAATTATTTAAATCTAAAAAAATAATCATAATAATTAAAAAAAAAATAGTTTTGAAATTTTTTTTTATAGGATCGGGTGACAAACGAGCAGACGGTCCACCTGATGGTAAGTGGTTACTGTGACCCATAGACATCTACATCTATCCTCAATAAAGACTCAAGATGCAGATGCGTTGTCACCCTTGAGGACTAAGATGGAATGCCTCTTTGCCAGTAAAAAGGGTCTCCGGTTCTCTACACTTACCATACGAAACACAGCAGCATTAATGTGCTATTTTACGCTGGTTTTCTGTGAGAGCGTGGTCCTTCCCCGGTCGAGCCGACCCATTCGTGCTACAACCATAATATAGCTGCAGCATGGCTCTACCACGTAAATCATAAAAGCATTCAGTTTTTAAACAGAACATATATTTTCTTTCGCTTAATAATTTAAATTCTTAAGTTAGTTTATTATACCTATATTTTGCCACATATATTTAGGCAATTTTGTTGTTATATTTAACGAGCCTAGGAACTTGGTTACGTCGGATTCCGGGATTGTTTTATTATGTAAGCGATGATTACCTATAAGTGATTGTGCATTATGTACTAGATACTAAGCTTTAGCAATTAAGATTTGAGTAATGTAACAATCGTTGGTAATCTAATTAAATAAAATAAAAAAAAAAATAAAAAAAAATATGTCATTTGCTTTCATAAACAATGAATTATTTTTAAAGATAAACACTATATAGTTAATAGTTTTGATAATATAGTATAGTGGTATTTTAAGAATGACCACTACCCCATATCGTTCAACAAATAAAGGGAGAAATCGGAAACAAACCAGGCAACAGCATCTTCGTAATAACCAGAAAATAAAAACTGCCAACCCGCCTGCCAAATACATATATCCCTTATAAGACAATCTACGAGGACACCTATGTTCGGCGGTGGACCTTGTTAAGCTGGAATGGATAAATGTAATATATTGGGAATATATTTAAATTAAAGAAAATACATTTACTAAAGAGGCTTTATGGTAAATGAAAGAAATGAAATGGAAAGAAAATATTAGCATTGCTCGCGAAATTTAGCTGTAAAAACACCTAACAAACGAAGCTTTCGTCTTTATGTATCTCAATCTTCATCTTCGCTCAGACCGTAACGTCTACGAGCGAAGATGACAACTTCTAAAATCACGCAAAGTTGTTGACCTTTTTTATTTTAATAAGCGTGACTAATGAATAAAAAGTTCACCGATGGTAAATAGATGCTATGCCCATAGACACCTACATACATTGACTTATATATTGCCTACATATATTTATTGATTTATTTAAACTTTTATGCACTGCCCTGTAGTGGCGGTTAAGAATATCCACTACCCTATATCTTCCCGTGGGTGTCGTAAAAGGCGACAAAGGGAAACAGGCAGGAGATGGGCAGCAGCATCTTCCTGATAACAGCAAAAATACAATAAAAAAACTGCGGTTGCCAACCCGCTCGCTAAGCGTGGCAACTATGGCAAATACCCCCCAAATGGATAAAGTTACTAAGAGCCGGCCTCCAGTCCCCGGCGGCCCCGCTATTCCTGGCTACGGTGACGACCATGGTAACGGCGGGGCAGGGGGTGATAAGAATCTCCGGTGGAGGTTCGGTTGCCACCTACGACGACTCGACCTGGCAACATACAACGCACGCACCCTGAGGACTGACGAGAAGATTGTGGAGCTGGAAGAAGAGATAGACAAGTTACGCTGGCATATTATAGGATTATCTGAAGTCCGAAGAGAGGGGAAGGAAACGGTAATCCTCAAATCCGGCAACTTGCTCTATTACCGGGAGGGCGACCATCTGTCCCAAGGAGGTGTCGGATTTATCGTCCACAAGTCTCTCGTTAACAACGTTGTAAAGATTGAGAGTGTGTCCACGAGGGTTGCGTACGTTATACTCAGAATCACCAAACGGTATTCGCTGATGGTCATACAAGTTTACGCACCAACCTCGGCACACCCCGATGAGGAGGTGGAGGAAATGTATGAGGATATCTCTAGAGCCATGCATTACCCCAAAACCCAATATACGGTGTTAATGGGAGACTTCAATGCAAAACTAGGCACAAGAGAGAATGGTGAACTGAAAGTAGGGAAATTTGGAATAGGGCAACGGAACCCAAGGGGCCAGCAGCTATCCGACTTCATGGAGAAAGAGGGACTCTTTATGATTAACTCTTTCTTCCATAAGCGGCCTCACAGAGAGTGGACCTGGTCGAGCCCGGACGGTTCGACAAAAATGAGATTGACTATATTATGACGACCAGACGACAACTGTTCAGTGATGTCTCAGTGATTGCGAGGGTGAAAACCGGCAGCGATCACCGAATGGTTAGAGGCACACTGAACCTAAAGGTTAAGTTGGAGCGGTCTCGTCTAATTAAGTCAACGCTCCGTCCCCCTCGTGCTCTAATCCAAAGTCCCGAAACCTTTCAGCTCGAGTTACAAAACCGTTTTCAGTGCCTAGAAGACTGCAATGAAGTGGACGATATGAATGACAAGCTCTTGGAAACTGTCCATGCGGTCGGAGCTAAGTTCTGCAAGACCCACCACAGAAGAACACAAAAATTCTCCGATCACACTCTTAATCTCATGGCTTTTAGACGGGAGATAAAGCTACATTCTTCAACAGATTTGACAGCATACAGGCAACTGAACAGACAGATCTCCAAAAGCATGCGGCGGGACTTACGCAACTTCAATACAGCTCTTATTGAAGAAGCGATCGAGCGGAACCAAGGTTCCAAAGTCTTTGCCAGAGATCTATCTGCCAGAAAGAGCCAACTGTCAAAGCTGAAGACAGAATGTGGCAGCATCGTTTTCGGGGCACCTGAGATTTTGAGTGAGATTGAGAGGTTCTATGGGCAGCTGTACACGTCATCGCTGGAGTCACACGCGAGTGTGAGTAACGATCCAAGAGCGAGTCTTATCCGACATTATTCCGATGATAGCCTGGACGTCAGTCTGAGCGAGATTAGAATAGCTCTCCAGCACCTTAAAACGGCAAGGCCGCAGGCTTGGAATTACAGCGGAGCTTCTGAAAGCGGGTGGAAAACCGGTACTTGAAGTCCTTCAGAGGCTCTTTAATTCCGTCCTCCATAGTGGCATTACACCAGAGGCGTGGAGCAGAAGTGCGGTGGTCTTGTTCTTCAAGAAAGGCGACAACTCTCTCTTAAAGAACTACAGACCGATTTTCCTTCTGAGCCGCGTCTACGTGCTGTTTTCGAGAGCCATTACGAATCGTCTCGCGCGCAGTCTTGACGACTTCCAGCCTCCCGAATAAGCCGGTTTCCGAAAAGGCTTTAGCACCATAGACCACATACATACCCTTCGGCAAATTATACAAAAGTCAGAGGAGTACAATTTGCCACGATGTCTGGCGTATGTGGACTATGAGAAAGCCTTTGATTCCGTCGAAATTTGGGCGGTGCTGCAGTCCCTTCAGCGGTGCCAAGTAGACTGTTGGTATATCGAAGTACTGAAGTGCTTGTACAGTAGGGCTACGATGGCTATCCGAGTACAGAACCAGAGTACGAAACCTATTCAATTGCAGAGAGGTGTAAGACAGGGTGACGTCATATCCTCGAAACTCTTCACCGCTGCATTGGGAGACGTTTTCAAGCTTCTGGACTGGAAAGGATACGGTATCAAAATCAATGGCTAGTACATCACTCACCTTCGATTTGCCGACGATATAGTCCTTATGGAAGAATCGCTGGAGGACCTAAGCACTATGTTCAATGACCTCAATAGTGCTTCCCAACGGATAGATCTTAAGATGAACATGGACAAAACAAATATCATGTTTAATGTCCATGTCACACCTATGCCGGTAGTTGTTGGGAGCACTAAGCTCGAAGTTGTTGGCGAGTATGTTTACCTGGGACAAATAGTCCGACTAGGTAAGTCCAACTTTGACCGAGAGGTCAATCGACGGATTCAACTCGGTTGGGCAGCGTTCGGGAAATTACGGCACATCTTCTCGTCAGGTATACCTCAAACCTTGAAAACGAGACTGTACACCCAGTGCGTGTTGCCAGTGATGACATACGGAACTGAGACGTGGTCCTTCACTGCTGGCCGGATGAGGAAGCTCAAGGTCGCTCAGCGAGCTATGGAGAGGGCTATGCTCGGAGTTTCTCTGCGTGATAAACTCAGAAATGAGGATATCCGCAGTAGAACCAGAGTGACCTACATAGCCCAACGGATAAGTAAGCCGAAGTGGCAATGGGCCGGCCATATAGCTCGTAGAACCGACAACCGATGGGGAAGAAAGGTTCTCGAGTGGCAGCCTCGTACCGGCAGGCTAAGTATTGGGCGTCCCCTCACTAGATGGAATGACGACCTGGTAAGATATGCAGGAAGTCGATGGATGCAGGTGGCTCAGGACCGTGCTTTGTGGCATTCCTTGGGGGAGGCCTATGTTCAGCAGTGGACTTGTGATAGGCTGAAATGATGATGATGATGATTTATGCACAAAAAATTAAATCAACAGTGGTAGAGCCACGCGGCATCTTTTGCTGTCGCACTAATGGGCCGGCTTAAACCGGGGTATTTATTTATTTATTTATTTATTTATACTCTTTATTGCACATAAAACACTACACGACATAGCAAACTTAAATTTATCAACGAATGTACAATTAGGTGGCCTTATCGCTAAACAGCGATCTCTTCCAGGCAAACCTTGGTGAAGGAGATAATTTTCATTTAAATATATAGAAGTGTGCATAAATAGTAGATAAACAAGCATATATTAAAAATAATATTATATATACCTATACACATAAACAAATATATACATACACACATACATATACACATATACCTACATATACATACATAGAATACATACACTTTTATAAATATTTCTGTAATACATTATAACTATATATCATATACATAAACCTTATCAGGAAAAGTAGATATGACAATTAAATATATTAAGTAGAACACATATTTAAATAATAATCTTTAACCACATTTTTGAAAGACTCAATGCTTTGGGCTTTTTTAATTGTTAAAGGAAGCGAGTTCCATAATTTGATTGCTTTGACACAAAAGGAGGAATGAAAAAATTTTGAGTTGTGAGCAGGCATATGCAGTAAAAGTTTATCAGCTATTCTGGAATGATCTTTATTTGCGCCCATGAACTCAAATTTTTCTTTAAGATAACTCGGTGTTTTAGGATCAAATAGTACACAGTACAGTAGAGATAGAATATGAGTATTCCGACGAAGCCTGATAGGGAGCCACTTGAGCTTAATACGGTACTCTGAAACGTGATCATATTTGCGAAGGCCAAATATGAAGCTGATAGCGAAATTCTGAAGACGCTCAAGTTTATTTAATTGATCCTCAGTAAGATTGGAGTAGCATGCATCAGCATAATCGAGGATAGGGAGTAACAAAGACTGTGCCAGTAAAATTCTAGTACGAATGGGAAGCGAGTTACGCAAACGTCTTAAATAAGATGCTGCTGCAAACATCTTTCTGCTGGACTCCTTAATATGCAGGGACCAAGAAAGATTCTGATCAATATATAATCCTAGGTCTTTTACAGATTTACTAAAAGGTATCACAACACCATCAACAACAATAGGTGGAAGGTTATCCCAAGAAATTCTCGAGATTAGAGTGCTATTTCCAACAATAATGGCTTGGGTCTTTTTGGGATTTAAATTAAGCCCGAACGACCTGCTCCAATCAAGTATTGCAGCAAGATTCGTATTAGTGTCATTGATGGCATTGGTAAGATTCTGGAATGATGTATGGGAGTAAATTTGGAGATCATCTGCATACAAATGGTAGAGAGAAGAAATTCGTGAAGTAATAGAATTAATAAATACAGAAAAAAGGAGAGGAGACAACACGCCACCCTGTGGTACACCAGCACTTAGTTCACACCACGTAGATGTGGCACCCTTTACCATAACACGCTGCCGGTGGCCACGCAAATAGCTTTGAAACCATTCAATTGCCGCTGGAGATATGTTAATAGAACGTAGCAGACTCAACAATACGTCAAAATCGACGGTGTTAAAAGCGTTACTGAAATCCAGCAACGTAAGAATAGTGAGCTGCTGTTGGTCCATACCCCAGCGAATATCATAAGTGATTTTAAATAAAGCTGTAACAGTACTATGACCAAGTCTGAACCCTGATTGAAAGGAGTCAAGAAGGGAGTTTTTATTTAGGTAGTGGTTAAATTGTGCAAATACCAAACGTTCAAGAACTTTTGAAAGGAATGGAAGGATAGATATAGGTCCGGGGTAGTACCACGAACTCACAGAAAACCAGCGTGAAGTAGAGGTTTACCTCTGCGTTTTGCTGGGTGAGTGCAGGTGGCCGGAGGCCCTTTTTACTGGAAATGAGGCATTCCATCTTAGTCCTCACGGGAGACAACGCATCTACATTTTAATTTGTAACAGAGGATATATGTAGATGTCTATGGGCCGCAGCAACCACTTACCATCAGGTGGACTGTGTGCTCGTTTGTCACCACTATCCTATAAAAAAAATTGGTACATATTGCGGACTTAGACACAGATATGAATTTCTTATATTTACGCGAACACTACACATTTTTAAATAAAACTAATTTTACGGATTTTATCGCGTATATTAACTTATTTTTATATTCCCGACGTTTCGGGTGCTTTCCAGCACCCGTGGTCACGGGGGACTGAGGTGTTTGACGTCCTGCTGTCATAGTTAGCTCGGTGACCTTCAGTTTTTTTAATATTAATTTTTGGTTCGAATTACGCAGAATGAGCTTACAGTATCTTGAAGTCTAGCAGTGGTATACTTGGGTTTGGATTTGATTTTATTAATTATGGGATCCCAAGCAGATGGCAGCACTCATCCATCTTCTCTATTGAAATTAGGATGTTTTTTTAATTTCAATAGCCTCGCGAATCATTCTTGGGAGGAATCGGTGTTATTTTTCGAGGATTTGTGGTCTATCAATGACAAATGGGCTAACTATGAGAGCAGGACGTCAAACACCTCAGTCTCCCGTGACCACGGGTGCTGGAAAGCACCCAAAACGTCGGGAATATAAAAATAATTTAATATACGCGATAAAATCCGTAAAATTAAATTTATTTAAAAAACACAGATATAAAGATTAAAATTCAAATTTCTGAATTGAAAAAGTAGCTTTCCATTTTACAATGCCAATTTAAGCTAATTTTTTTAGGATAATAGTGTGAGGTGTTAAATACTATTGTCTAGATTTATTTAAAAGATTATTTCGAAAATATATAACTATAATTTTTTTTGATTTTATGTAACATTTTTTTGAAAAATATCTTGTGATTTATATTATTTATAGGTATATTTAAAACAGGTGTCCCAAAATAAATAATTCTGTACTTAATGAACTAAACGAATGCTCCTATTGACACTCACGTCATTTGAAATCTTTTTACTTACTTATCTTCACGCACAATCCTTGACGGGAGAAGCCAGAGAGAACAGATCGCTAAGTGTCACGATCCTTACATACCTCTTTCGCTTCTTTCAGATTCATTATCCTCTTCATACATGCACGTCTAGGTATCCGAGTACTCTTGACCCTCTCCTCTTCGAGCAATTTGCTCACATGGTCTTCGAAAGTTGGTCTCGGTCTACCTCGACACCTTTTAATATTAACTTTCGCGCTATATATTTTCTTCACCATTCGGTCTTCACTCATTCGCTCAACGTGCCCAAACCATCGAAGCACGCCCTTATCAATTTTTGTGATAAGGTCATCTTTCAAACCTGCCATATTGCGAATCTCTTCGTTTCGCTTTCGGTCGACCATGGTAACGCCGCACATTTTACGAAGAGATCGCATCTCCATTGCATTCAACTTACGTTTATGCTTCTTCTGGCATACCCAGGTTTCGCTGCCATATAACAAAGTCGGTACCAACACTGCGTTATGTATTGCAAGGCGTGCACTCTTCACTACGCCTTGCCTTTTGACTAACGCAGTCAGGGCACCAATGACTTTCTTCCCGGCAGCGTCACGCCTGTCCACATCTAAATCACATCTTCCATCCCGGCTGAAAGCACTCCCCAAGTATACAATTTCATTTACTTGTTCTAGGCATTCCTGATTTACCCATATTTCACACTTCGTTCTCTCTTCGTCCCTTTCAAATACCAGAACCTTAGTTTTATTAGCATTCAAACGGAGACCTTTAATTTCACATTCTTCTTTCATACACGTGACTAATGCCTGCAGTTCTGCCTCTGGTGGTGCAATAAGTACTGCATCATCAGCATACCGCAGACAATGTACTTTAATGTCACCCAATTTCACACCCAAATAGCTATCTTTCAGCTTCTGTAAACAGCTGTCGAGATACAGTATGAACAGCCAGGAAGACATGACACAACCCTGTTTTACGCCCGTTTGGACGCTAAACATGGGTGACAGGTCATGCCCTACCCGCACACAGGCTTTACAGTCACAGTAAAGTGCCTGCACAGGCCTAAGCAATCGACCATCCACACCATACCCCGGCAACAGTTCCCACATTTTCTTTCTTACAACCTTATCAAATGCTTTCTCAAGATCTACAAAAGCACAGAAAATCTTCTGGTTAGCAGCCAGAAGCTTCTCCGTGAACATGCGGAGAGAAAACATCTGATCCATGCATGCTCTTCCAGGTCTAAATCCGCATTGTGCCTCCCATAGAAATCTTTCCGATTTCTCTTGCATCCTACGTGTCAAAACCTTCGAGTAAACATTATAATAATATAATCTTTATTTGCAAGAAAATGGTTGTACAATGGTGTTTGAGTATAATTCATTCTACATATTCCTTACCTTAGTGGTGTGCAAATATTAATGGTCAAGTAACCTAAACAACAACACTTATCGAATTTAACAACATATATTAATTTAACAAAATATAAAATTATTGTACACGCCCCTAGCTGCCCCAATCAAGGATGACGGGATTAGCGCCCATGAGTAATCCCATCGACGAGCAGCAGAGGGACGGGGCCGGAATATGGCCACGTGGAATTTCCTAATTACAATAAAAAATAAGGGAGGAAGCTAGAAACACATAGCACTTACCATTATCCGAAGCTAACTTCGCACCAAGGCTTGGGCAGGCCGTGAGTGTGTGTAATAGTGGATGGCGAGTAGTGTACAGTGAGGTGTGAATGTGTGGGGCCTTGTCAAGCATAGGCGACCAGCAGCGGCCGAGTTCCAGGCTGCTCCAAAATGCTGCACCGCTTCAGATTGTTTCGGCGCCGAACCACAGTCACTTTCCTCGTTCGTCACGATGACAGTCCATTAAATCTATCGTACGATTAACTAACTTACAGAAGCCACTAACTCTCGTTTGTTATAAGGTCAACGCACAAAACGAACACGGAGTGTCCGGGTCAAAGGTCACTACCGTTTCGCGTAGCAACAGTTATTTCTAGAATATCAAAGGCCGCACTAGCTAATATTGTCGAATGCACTTATACAGATTCTGAGTCGGACCCAATAAGTCGATGGGAAGCTCTCCAGCAAGGAATACGCGTCACAAATCCTAGACAGAATATTTACTATCCGCGCCTAATTAGTCCGAGTTCCCTAACAAAATTGACAGTGTGCTAACGTTAGCACCGCTGACAGACGACTCTTTCGCCTTTACGCGTTCTCAACCCACCGCTCGGCCGACGTCAAAACCGGTATGGCACCAAGCCGCGCGCCCTCTCGCGTTAGTTCCTGAAATTAGCGTCTGGCGCGAACAATTATTTAATATTATTTAGTTGATTTGATAATTAATTTATTATGCCACAGTGTCAGAAAATGCCATCAAAATATTTAAGTATTATTATGTCAAGTAAGATTATTATTATAGGTCAATGTCATATATTAATTATTATTCTTATCTCAATAATTAAATAATGTTACATATCCAATTGTCATTAATTTCTTTCTATTTTTACATCAAATTTATTAATTAATTAAATACATAAGTCAAATTTTATATAAAATAATATCAAAAACATTATTTTTTTTAAACATTGGAATCTTGTATTTATGTAATTAATCATATTCTAAAATTATCGTTCATTATTACTCGTATGTAGGTCGTTGTCGTTTAAGAACTCTTCTACAGAATAATAACATTTAGTGAACAACAAGATTTCTTAAATGACAATAAACTTTTACGCTTTAAATTATCAGGTATTTTATTATAAATTCTTATCGACATTGCAGAAGCATTTCTTTTTGTAACTTTTAGACGATTTGCTGGTGCATATAACCTATTCTTGTATCTACCCTTACTTTCACTCACTTCACACTTACGTTGAAATAAATGTGGATGCTTATGAACAAACATGCACATTTCAAATATGTATAATGAAGGCAAAGGCAGGATCTTTTTAGCTTTGAACAAAGGTTTGCAACTCACTAAAGGACCAACACCACAAAGAGCTCTTATGCAGCGTTTTTGTGCTTTAAATGCTTTATCCGAATCCACCGAATACCCCCAGAGTAGAACACCATATCGCAGTATGGATGAGATATATCCATGATATGTCATCAGTGCAGCTCTTTCTGATACAATATTTCTTAGTCTATGCAATGCAAAAACGAAACGATCTATTTTAGTACATAAGCTTTCTATATGCGGCTTCCAACTACAAAATTCATCGAATATTATTCCTAGAAATGTCGTGGAAACGACTTCTTCAATTATCGAGTTGTTATATGTGAGTTTAATGTCATTTGAAATGTTTTTGAGGGTTTTATGTTCAATAAATTTTGTCTTATTTATATTTATATCTAAATTATTTATATTCATCCATTGTATGACCTCATTTAGAGCACCATTAGCTGCGATTTCAAGTGCAGATCTTGCTAAACTGGTCAAGCTGATCGCCCGATAGCACCCGCAGTCAAAATGTGAACCTTTACTTTTGTATAAAGGCGCAATGACTGCGGATCGCCAATCATCCGGGACATCCCCCGTCTGCCAGCAAAAATTGCACAGTAGATGAAAGCTGTCCCAGACGGGAGGCCCACCATACTTGACCATTTCAGCAGTAACTCTGTCAAGCCCCGCAGCCTTACTACAAACTTCGAATCGCACGTTCAATCTCTTTCATATTGATGACATCAGTGTCATCGAGGTCCGGGTCTGGCGTACCAGTCACGGCGTCACCCCCGGATCCCTCACTAAGATCATCACACGCATACATTTCTCTATAAAATTCGCTCCATCGCTGCATGACGCCCAATTTTTCTGAGAGGACGTCATTGGTTCTCGAAAGCACTTTGTTCATTCTTAAGGCCGTCGCACCACTTCGGGTCCTTCCAACCTCTTTCCAGAAGAGTTTGGAGTTCTCATTAAAGTTGTGCGACAATCTTTCGTCCGCTTCCATTCTACACCTTTCACGCACTTCCTCAATCAATGTTTTCGTATGAACTTTCTGCAGCTTATATCTTTCTTTCATCTTCTCTCTCATATCCTTATCATTACTAGAGGCCAAGTAGTCTAACCATGGTTTCTTCTTCTTCTTTACAGCTTCTTTCACTTCATCATTCCACCATGCATCTCTTCTTTTACTACTATCTCTTTTTATCGTTCCACACACTTCTTCCGCTGCACTTAACATTCCATCCCTAAGGTTCTGCCATGTTCTATCCACACATTCTTTTCTGCCATTGATGGTGTAAAGCTTTTCGGTTACCTTCGCATGATATTTGTCCCTAGTATCCGCTTTCTGAAGCTTCCAGCTTCGGATACGACAGACCGACTGTGGTTCTGTCACTGCCGTCCGGTAGCGCCAACCCGCGAACAGACCCCTAAATCTAGTAATCACTAGATAGTGATCCGTTCCCAGGTCAGCACCCCTGAAAACTTGCGTATCCATCACCTGTTTTCGCAGTCGGTCATCCACCAGGAACAAATCGATCATACTTCTCTCATTCTTTTTTTCTCTAGTATACATATGGATTTTCTTGTGATTAAGCATAGTGTTTGTCACAAGAAGACCCTTTTCCTTGCATACAGCCAGTATAAGCTTGCCAGCATCATTAACCCTTTTATCGCCAAACTTTCCAAGCACCGACTCGTACCCTGGTCTAGCGGTACCAACCCATCCATTCAAATCACCACACACAACAATTCTTTCGTTTCCCCTAACCAAATCTAGAACTTCTCTCACATTCTCCATAAACTCCTCCAGCTCAGCCCTGGACGACGAAGCTACCGGCGCATAAACAGCCAAAAGGAATAACTTCGTCAGTCCCAATTTAAAGCGAACCCAGAGAAGTCTTGAGTTCACAACCTTATATTCAGTCATAACATCTACCAACCGAGACGACAGCAGCACCCCCACTCCTTGGCAGGCGCTCTTGCTCTCTGGGACTCCGGACCATAGAGCTAACATCCCGCCAGGGACCTCTTCAATACCACTGCCCTTCCGTTTGGTCTCCGACATACACACGACATCTAATTCTCTTTCTTTCATTATTTCGATCAGCTCATTCGTCTTATCTCTAATGCCTCCTCTAACATTCCACGTGCCAACTCTGCACTCTGTCCTCCAACTTCCACCGTGCCGGGCTGTGCGTGACGGGTGGCGGTCCCCATTGCCGCTTTGCGCGCTGCATTCCACACCAACGGGGACGAGCTGGTGTGCGTCGCCTTGTGGGGACGCCCTAACCCTCGTTGGCAAGGGTGCGCAGCTGTATAGAATTGCAGCTCTGAAAAGGGCTGGCAGGGATCGCGACGAGCACGCTTCTACAATGACCCCCTATTGAAATCTTTTTGAAATGAAATCTTTTTACGTACTGAGAAAACTAAACTTATAGTTTAAGAGCCAGTGAGCGGCAGACTTACGGTATTTCAATAAGCTTCACGTTTTTTTAAGTTAAATTAAACGTGATTTATGTGTATATCTGCGATATCGCAGCAAAACCCAAAGGTTTCCTGGAAGAAACTGGCCGCCTTTCTATGACCGACGAGAAGCGTGGAAGCCGCGGCACAGGCAAGCCACCTCCACCGGCCGCGGGTTTGATTATTAGTTTTCTTTCTTTCATGGCAAATTCGACAATTTAGTCTACTTCATACCTACTTTGTGGTATTTTGGTACAACTTCATAAGACATATCCCATTCTTGCTTTTTCATTCCGTTGACCAATTTACAAGTTACCTTTGAACATAATTATATCTAGGTACCTATTTACACCTATTATTCCATTATATTACACATATACAGGTACACTGATTCATGCACTGCAAATGTAACTTTGTAATCCTATATATTTATATGGGATTACAACGTGATTTATGCAGTTAGTGTTTATAGAAAACTAAACGGAATTGCAAAATATTTTAGTTTTACCCTGATTTATAGGTACACTAAACACTAATAAGCAGACATAGAAGCTTCAAATTTAGAATACAAAATTTGAAGCTTCTATGTCTGCTACCAGTGCCTTAGAGTTTTGATGATCTATTAGTCAATCAGCCAGTGAGTGATAAAATTAAGAAACTTTGACTAGTTATAATTCTTAAAATACTGGTTCAAATTGAATGAAGTTTGAAATATACCGTGTTTATACATTGCCTGTTTGTTTACTGAAAATTAGGCTTCTAGATTGATCCACAACGTAGTTATAGGAGGGTCGAAAATGGCCTGGACTGCTTCGAGAAATGGATGGTACGGCCGTGCCGCTGTTTTGCTCGACTTGGCGGGGGCACTACCATGCCCCCAGATAGACATACTCGGCACGTCTCGAAGCATCTCTGACATCAAACCCTCTTACGTCTGTCTCGTTCGTACTGCTCTATGAGTTTTTAAGTGTCATGGAACGCTTGCTGTAATGTAAGTAGATGTTTAACATCTTCATGGTGTTTTTGTACGCTGTTTTAATCAGAATTTCTTTTCTTTCATCTTATCAGCCCGTAAAAGTGCTGCCTGCTGGATATGGGCTTCTCCTGTTGTAGGCAGAATTTGTGAGAGGCGGATTGTCAATCACTGTACCAAATGTATCCTACCTTTGACACACACACACCTACCCGTTGCCGGTCTGATTTGACGCCTGGCTTTAACGAAATGGTCATTCCGCCACACCATCTATCGAAAATGAAGGGGATTTTTCTGGTATATCCCAGACTCACCTCTAACCAATGTGTGTCTGTGTGACAAATGAACAGTCCAACTTGGTATGTGGATGCTGTGGCCTAAATACACCTATATCTATTCTCGATTAAGAATCAAAATATAGAGGCGTTGCCACTGAGGTCTAAGATAGAATACCTCGTTTCTAGTAAAAATGGTCTTCAGTTCTTTACACTCACCATAACAAACACAGCAGCATTAAACTGATTTTTAACGCTTGTGTTCTGTGAGAGCGTGACGTACCACCGGTTGAATATAAAATAGAAAATATATTCTTATAGTTAAAATCATTTGCTGAATTTTTTTGTGTTTTCTGCATTATGTTAATTATTACAATAGTAATGATGTTTGAAATGTTAAAAATAAAACGATCTGCACTTGCCATTATTAATCTGATAATTCCCTCGCGGGCTCCGATTCGTTCCGTCATTCAAACCGGTGTTTTCGACGTTCGATCTCTTTTCCCAGAAATACAAACTCGCGTACGTAATTGGAGCACGTGATTTACGCTTTACTATCAAAGCTTTACAACCTTAATTAATCAATCAATCTACGAGAGAAACTGCTGTTTAAATACTTCGAACCTTCGAACTAAAAGTGAAAATGGAAAAAGGAATTAAAAGTGAGATATGTTATTTATTTCTTTCTGATGCCTGATTTATTTTATTGTTTTTTTTTTTACTAATTATAAGTCAGTGCTTGACCACAATCCCACTTGGTGGTAAGTGTTGATGTAGCCTTAGATGGTAAATCGCACTGTCTTAGCGTAACAAAAGTCTATTCACTTTTATCTTGAAGACGCCCAGATTGTATTCAGACGGAAAGATAGACGCCGGCAAATTATTCCACTCTTTTGTTGTACGTATTACAAAAGACGAAGCAAACCGTTCTAATGCGTGGAATATCGACAACAAAGGATACATTCCGGAAAGTAGGAACCAAGGTGAGCGGGCTCCTTTTAGCGATGAAACGTGACGCTTATGTTTTGGAGGCGTTATATCTCACGAGATTGGCATCGCCCCATTCAGAGACTGCCTGTAGTGTGAGACTCACACGCTAAACCATAGCCTCTGTTTCTGACTGGATTTGATCTCGACTGGCCCGGACACTTGGTTAGTATCTCTCCACAACTGCTGCATACCCATAGATACCGGGAAAGAGCAGATCATTTATATGCAGCAGGAAGAGAGTTGCGGAGAGAACGGACCCCTGAAGATCAACGGCGTTAGTCGCCCCAGTATCGGATGAGCAGCCATCGACGACGACCCGGAGAGACCGTTCACTCAGAAAGTCCTTCACCCAGACAATAAGGCCAGGGGAAAAGCTTGCCCAGTAGTCTAGCGTGCCAAACCCTGATAAAGGTCTTCGAAACATCGAGGGAAACAGCAAGCGCTTTACCACTGTTCTGGAGGGCTTTGCCCCATATGTGAATGGCATATAGCGTATGCCACTTACATATGGTACCCAGTTGATCGATTTCGGCGAAACCCGTACTGGCGATCACTGAGGAAATGATTTTGCTCTAGGTTTGCCATGAGGTGGGCGTTCAATATATGCTATATAATCTTGCAGAGTATGGAGGTAATTGAAATTGGCAGGGTCAATACCTTTTTTAGGCACAGGCTGTGTAGCGGGTGGAAGGAAAAGGGGAGATCTCCCGCCGGGCAAGTGTTCTGCCCGGGGAGCGGCCAACGCTCCGATTGGTAGTTCGAAGCTATTCTATATATGCTGCTTTTAATTTCGGAACTTTGATAGCGCGATTTAGGCTTCGATGTGTTTCGCTTGTGGCGCGACGACAGCACCGCCACATCACCCCCCTGCTCAGACCGGAGGTCGATAGTGCAGTCCGATTGCCGGTGCATCCTTAAATGCCGGTGGGGAATGCATGCTGTGTGCGTAAGGGCAAGTGACGCCGGTGCGAATGATATGCCGGTGTGTAATGCATGCCGTTCTACGCACTTGCAAGTGATGCCGGCGAGAACGATGAGCCGGAGCAAGTGCCAGGGATTGCCTTGTAGTCTGCGGTGAGTCGATAAGAAGGCAAGTAATCTGCGAGAGTGCCGTGAAGCAGAGGCGAGCAGTAAGGCTCAGAGCCATGCCGAACACTGTAGCGCAGAGAGTAGCTTGAAGGAACAGGAAGCATTATTATTCCAGTGCTGCGATGAACCTTTGTAAAGCTAGATGGCTAGCAGAATGTGAAGACTGCAGACAATGTCTGCTCGGGAGCGAATGAATGGGGTACTTGAGTAAGATGACGAAGTTTTTGAAATTGTAGTTTCCGAAGATTGTTGGTTGCGTGTTCATATCACGTCGGTTAGTCACCACAGTAGCGGGTGGAAGGAAAAGAGGTGATCTCCCGCCGGGCAAGGTGTTCTGCCCGGGGAGCGGCCAACGCTCTGAGTGGTAGTTCGGAGCTATTCTATATATGCTGCTTTTAATATCGGAACTTTGATAGCGCGATTTAGGCTTCGATGTGTTTCGCTTGTGGCGCGACGACAGCGCCACCACAGGCTGCATATTAGCCACCTTCCAAGATTTGGGCAATATTCCAGTCCTGAATGAGAGGCGGAACAAGCGTCTCAACACAGGAGCCAACTCAGGTGCACAGACCTTTTGAACTATAGCTGATATACCATCAGGTCCACTAGCTTTATTCACGTCTAGACTTCGCAAGGTTTTAAGAACCTCCTTGTTGGTGATACGGACTTCTGACATAGAGGTACCGCACTGAGGTAATTGAGATGGTACGCTATTGCTACTGTCCAGACGTGAATTGCAAGCAAAAAGAGAAGCAAATAAGTCCGCTTTATCCTGAGGCGCATGCGCTAGTGAACCATCTGGTTCTACCAGTGGAGGCAGTGTAGACCGACAGAAGTTTGTCTCGACCGCTTTGGTGAGAGACCAAAAAGCTCTACCGCCAGATGGGTTGACAGAGAGCTTTGTACCGATGCGTTTAATGCGGTCGAAACTGGCTTGGAGTAATGCCTTTTTGAAGGACTTGGCGGCTTGGTTAAAGGCTCTCTTATTAAGGGTAACATCCGGAGCTTTGCGGTGTCGAGCATCGACCCAGGATAAGTACGCCATATCCTTGTGCTTTTCAGCACGAGCGCACTCGGCGTTGAACCATGGGCGAGCTTTACCGCCGATGTGCACTTCAGCAAAGGGGATGAAATACTTACACATCGGATATGGCATCCGCTTGCTTGACGGGTCTTCAGATTAGATGCAGACCTGCCACCAAGGGTAAGATGCAAAGAAATGCCGCATCTCATCCCAATCTGCTGACTTGTATCGCCACATGAATAAAACTACTTTTACGGATTTTATCGCGTTAATGGCTATTGAAATTAAAAGAAATCCTAATTTAAAATTAGAGAGCGAGGCTGGTTACTACCATCCGCTTGGAATTCTGTAATTAATAAAGTTCAAACTATGCCCAAGCACACAACTGCAAGACTTCAAGACATAGTAAGTTCATTCTGCGTAGATCGGACCAAAACTAATAATTAAAAAGCTGAAGATACTCCCGGTTAACCCTCACATCGGGACGTCAATCACCTCAGTCCCCCGTGACTGACCTGAAACGTCGGGAATTTAAAAATAAGTACAATTAAACGCGATGAAATCTGAAAAAGTAATTTTATTCAAGAATACCTAAAGCCAAAATAGTTTCCACTGACAGTTTTAATCAAATCTCCATTGAAAAGACAGTCTCTAAGTTGAAATTAATTAGTTAATAGATGTGAAAATATAAAGTAAGTACAGCATCCAAGTCGTAACACGTTGCTTTAATTGCAGGTACAAACTTAAACTTGTTTTCATGACTTTCAGTAATGTTCTTATATTTTTCATTATACTTAGTGCTTGCCCTGAATACAATTCTATTTTCAGCATAATTAGTTTCGCACGATGGAATTGCAAAAATATTACTAAAACGAGTTTGAACGCGAGACATTTTTAAATTGGATTCCTCTCGAAAGAAAAGGGGAATCTAATTTCAGACAAGACTACATTGCAGAAAGCATTATCGAATCGAAAACGTCATATTTATGAAAAGACAACTTTCATATTTATATATGTGTAGAAAATATGTTGTAAGTAAATATAAAATAGTAAGTTTAAAAAGTTTTTTAATAAAGTTTCGAAACAAATTAATATGGTGTCATATTATGTTGTGTAATTCAGTGTGGAAAATTATAACTCACGCTGATTTTAAAACTGATTCAAAATTGTTCATTTACAGACCCTATTTTTCTATTTGGAGGTCTTGAAAAAGGCATGGCATTTATTTTATCAAAAATGCATAAAATTAATTGACTTTATTTTCACCTCCAAGTCACGTCATATAATAGGTTGAAGTAAGAGAAGCCAATTTCTCGTGAATAAAAATGGTATTATCTTGCTTGTCGAGTTTATTTACCGGAGCGTTGGTACTTCAAACATTTTGTTTGTCCTATGTAAGAACTCCTACAAGCAAGAAGTGTACTCCTGCATATTGTAGAGGGATATTACACTTAATGGATGGTAAGAAATGACTAATCTTCTTTGACGGCTTGTAGTATGTTGTCAAGGGCGCCCAATTTAAGATGTTTTGGAAATAGATATAATCCTTCTCAAACACTTGCCAAGGATAAATATAAATAATATTCACCATAGAAATTAGATGTGTAATAATTATAGAAGACTTATCGATTATATTAATATATAGGGATAGGGATTATATAGGGCTGAGGAGCGGAGAGGTATTCACATTATTTTCCTCTATTTATCACAATGCTAGTAACAATAAAATAAATCAGGTGCCAGAAATATATAATTAATATAACTCACTTTTATTTCCTCTTTCCATTTTCACTTTTAGTTCGAAGGTTCGAAGTAATTAAACAGCATTTTCTCTCGCAGATTGATTGATTTATTAGGGTTGTAAAGTTTTGATAGTAAAGCGTAAATCACGTCCTCCAATTACGTACGCGAGTGTGTATTTCCGGGAAAAGAGATCGAATGTCGAAAACACCGGTTTGAATGACGGAACCGATTGGAGCCCGCGAGAGAATTAACATTCAGATTGATAATGGCAAGAGCAGATCGTTTTGTTTTTAACGTTTCAAACATCATTACTATTGTAATAATTAACATAATATTGCAGAAAACACAGGAAATCCCAACAAATGATTTTAACTACCAATTCAATTTTCTATTTTATATTCAACCGGTGGTACGTCACGTTCACACAGAATGCAAGCGTTAAATATCAGTTTAATGCTGCTGTGTTTGTTATGTTGAGTGTAGAGAACTGGAGACCATTTTTACTAGAAACGAGGTATTCTATCTTAGACCTCAGTGGCAACGCCTCTATATTTTCATTCTAAATCGAGAATAGATATAGGTCTCTTTAGGCCACAGCATCCACATACCAAGTTGGACTGTTCATTTGTCACACAGACACATATTGGTTAGAGGTGACTCTGGGATATACCAGAACAATCCTCTTTATTATCGATAGATGGTGTGGAAAGTGATCATTTTATTATATATCATTTTTAAAGCCAGGCGTTAAATAAGCAGACTGGCGATGGGTAGGTTTGTGTGTCAAAGTAGTACTATTATTTATTCTGTGGTCAAAGGTGGGATACATTTAGTACAGTGATTGACAATCCGCCTCTCACAAATTCTGACTACAACAGGAGAAACCCATATCCAGCAGGGGATTTTTAACGGCTGATAAGATTAAAGAAAAAAAAAACCTTGTTAATAGAGCGTACAAAAACACCATGAAAATGTTAAACATGTACTTACATTACACTAAGCTTTTCTCGACATTTAAAACCTCATAGAGCAGTACCAACGAGGCCGACGTAAGAGCGTTTGATGTCAGAGATGGTTGCCTCCGACTTTCAGCTACATTTCCCTACTTTCAGCGCACCGTTCTCTCTTGTGCCTAGTTTTGCATTGAAGTTAATACCGTATATTGGGTTTTGGAGGAACGCATGGCTCTAGAGATATCCTCATACATTTCCTCCACCTCCTCATCGGGGTGTGCCTAGGTTGGTGCGTAAACCTGTATGACCTTCAGCGAATACCGTTTGGTGATTCTGAGTATAAGGTACGCAACTTTCGTCGACACACTCCCGATCTTTACAACGTTGTTAACGAGAGACTTGTGGACGATAAATCCGACACCTCCTTGGGACAGATGGTCGCCCTCCCGGTGATAGAGCAAGTTGCCGGATTCGAGGATTACCGTGTCCTCCCCCTCTCTTCGGACTTCGGATAATCCTATAATATGCCAGCGCAACTTGTATCTCTTCTTCCAGCTCCACGATCTTTTCGTCAGTCCTCAGGGTGCGTGCGTTGTACGTTGCCAGGTCGAGTCGTCTAAGGTGGCAACCGAACCTCCACCGGAGATTCTTAGCACCCCCTGCCCCGCCGTTACCATGGTCGCCACCGTAACCAGGAATAGCGGGGCCGCCGGGGACTGGGGGCCGTCTGTTTATTGCTTTGGTCATTGGGGGGTATTTGCCATAGTTACCACGCTTGGCGAGCGGGTTGGCAACCGCAGTTTTTTTATTGTTAGTTTGTTGTTATCAAGAAGATGCTGCTGCCCATCTCCTGCCTGTTTCCCTTTGTCGCCTTTTACGACACCCACGGGAGGATATGGGGTAGTGGACATTCTTGACCGCCACTACACGGCAATATACGAGGATAGATGTACATGTATATAGACTACAGTATCCACTTACCATCAGGAGGACTGTGTGCTCGTTTGTCATATTATTCTATAAAAGATTATGATTCACTTGAGTAAAATGATCGTAGTCCTAATAAGCCCATGTTTGAAATGAAGGTCCGCATAAAAATCCTAAAATAATATTTTTTGCTTGCTTATATACTCACTACGTCAGCCTAAAAAAATAATATAAATAGATCACGATTTCCGGGAGATACATCCATACATTCATTTGAATACGAACTGTTAAAAAGATAACATCAACATGGAGAAAAACGAAATTAGAGCTGTCATCAAGTACCTCTGTTTGAAAAAAATGTCTTCAAAAGACAGTACAGTTGCACGCTGGGCCAAGGAGTTTAAACTGGGCAGAACATCCACTGAAGATGAACATCGCGAAGGACGCCCATCCACGTCCCTGACTGAAGACAACGTGAAAAAAGTCGAAGATGTTGTGTTGGCAGATCGAAGCGTGACCATCAGGCATGTAGCTGAGGTCACAGGGATCTCATATGGCAGCGTTCAAAGAATCCTTGTGAACGAGTTGCATATGAAAAAGGTCTCTGCGCGTTGGGTACCCAGAATGTTAACCGACGAGCAAAAGAAAAATCGAGTTGACATTTCGAGGGTCAATCTCGAAAAGTTCCAAGCAGATCAAGAAATGTTTTTGTTCCGTTTTGTGACTACGGACTAGACCTGGATCCACCATTTTGATCCTGAAACGAAACAACAATCGATGACTTGGAAGCGAGCCTCCTCACCGACGCCAAAGAAATTCAAAGTTTCAAGTTCGGCGGGAAAGGTTATGGCATCTGTTTTTTGGAACGCTCAAGGCATAATTATGGTGGAATATTTAAAAAAGGGAGCCACTATTACGGGCTCTTATTACACAGACCAAATAAGAAGATTACGGGAGGCCATTAAGGAAAAAAGACGCGGCAAACTGCGAGCTGGAGTGCTGTTTAACCAAGACAACGCACCGGCTCACAAAGCCGCAGTTGCGATGGCTGCCATTCAAGAAACGGGATTCGAACTGCTCGAACACCCTCCCTATTCGCCAGATCTAGTTCCTAGTGATTTATACCTCTTTCCTCGGCTCAAGGAACACCTCCGAGGCAAGAAATTCGAAGATAATAGCGAAGTAATGGCCGCTGTTGAAGCGTTTTGGGAGGGTCAAGACAAATATTTTTTAAAAGGGAATCCTGGGTTTAGAAAAAAGATGGACTAAATGTATTGATTTGTTAGGAGACTATGTCCAAAAATAAATCATTATTTTAACTTTAATTACCGTGTTTTATTTTCATTATCATTACTTTTGGATCAGGGTGATCAGATGATTTACGCTTTACTATCAAAGCTTTACAACCTTAATTAATTAATCAATCTGCGAGAGAAACTGCTGTTTAATTACTTCAAACCTTCGAACTAAAAGTGAAAATGGAAAAAGGAAATAAAAGTGAGATATGTTATTTATTTATTTCTGATGCCTGATTTATTTTATTGTTTTTTTTTTTACTAATTATAAACCAGTGCTTGACCACGATCCCACCTGGTGGTGAGTGTTGATGTAGCTTTAGATGGTAAATCGCACTGTCTTAGTGTAACAAAAGCCTATTCACTTTTATCTTGAAGACGCCCAGATTGTATTCGGAAGGAAAGATAGACGCCGGCAAATTATTCCACCGTACCGTTTGTTTCTAATTCGTAGAATATCGACAACAAAGGATACATTCCAGTAAGTAGGAGCCAAGGTGAGCGGGCTCCTTTTAGCGAAGAAAAGAGACACTTATGTTTTGGAGGCGTTATATCTCACGAGATTGGCATCGCCCCATTTGGAGACTGCCTGTAGTGTGAGACTCACACGCTAAACCATAGCCTCTGTTTCTGACTGGATTTGATTTCGACTGGCCCGGACACTTGCTTGGTATCTCTCCACAACTGCTGCATACCCATAGATACCGGGAATGAGCAGATCATTTATATGCAGCAGGAAGAGAGTTGCGGAGAGAACGGACCCCTGAAGATCACCGGCGTTAGTTGCCCCAGTATCGGATGAGCAGCCATCGACGACGACCCGGAGAGACCGTTCACTCAGAAAGTCCTTCACCCAGACAATAAGGCCAGGGGATAAGCCGTACGCTGAAAACTTGCCCAGTAGTCTAGCGTGCCAAACCCTGATAAAGGTCTTCGAAACATCGAGGGAAACAGTAAGTGCTTCACCACTGTTCTGAAGGGCTTTGCCCATATGTGAGTGGCATATAGCGTATGCCACTCACATATGGTCCCCAGTTGATCGATTTCGGCGAAACCCGTACTGGCGATCACTGAGGAAATCATTTGGCTCTAGGTATGCCATGAGGTGTGCGTTCAATATATGCTATATAATCTTGCAGAGTATGGAGCTAATTGAAATTGGCCGATAGTTGGCAGGGTCAATATCTTTTTTAGGCACAGGCTGCATATTAGACACCTTCCAAGATTTGGGCACTATTCCAGTCCTGAATGACAGGCGGAACAAGCGTCTCAACACAGCAGATAACTCAGGTGCACAGACCTTTAGAACTATAGCTGATATACCATCAGGTCCACTAGCTTTATTTACGTTTAGGCTTCGCAAGGTTTTAAGAACCTCCTTGTGATACGGAATTCTGAAATAGAGGTACCGCACTGAGGTAATTGAGATGGTACGCTGTTGCTACTGTCCAGACGCGAATTGCAAGCAAAAAGAGAAGCAAATAAGTCCGCTTTAACCTGAGACGCATGCGCCAGTGAACCATCTGTTTCTACCAGTGGAGGCAGTGTAGACCGACAAAAGTTTGTCTCGACCGCTTTGGTGAGAGACCAAAATGCTCTACTGCCAGATTGGTTGACAGAGAGCTTTGTATCGATGCGTTTAATGCGGTCGAAACTGGCTTGTAGTAATGCCTTTTTGCAGGACGTGGCGGCTTGGTTAAAGGCTCTCTTATTAAGGGTAACATCCGGAGCTTTGCGGTGTCGAGCATCGACCCAGGATAAGTACGCCATATCCTTGTGCTTTTCAGCACGAGCGCACTCGGCGTTGAACCATGGGCGAGCTTTACCGCCCATGGTCATTTCAGCAAAGGGGATGAAATACTTACACATCGGTTACGGCATCTGCGCAGCTTGACGGGTCTTTAGACTAGATGCAGACCTGCCGCCAAGGGTAAGATGCAAAGAAATGCCGCATCTCATCCCAATCTGCTGACTTGTATCGCCACATGAATAAAACTACTTTTATGGATTTTATCGCGTTAATGGCTATTGAAATTAAAAGACATCCTAATTTAAAATTATAGAGCGAGGCTGGTTACTACCATCTGCTTGAAATTCTGTAATTAATAAAGTTCAAACTATGCCCAAGCACAATACTTCAAGACATAGTAAGTTCATTCTGCGTGGATCGGACCAAAACTAATAATTGAAAAGCTGAAGGTACTCCCGGTTAACCCTCACATCGGGACGTCAATCACCTCAGTCCCCCGTGACTGACCTGAAACGGCGGAAATTTAAAAATAAGTACAATTAAACGCGATGAAACCTGAAAAAGTAATTTTATTCAAGAATACCTAAAGCCAAAATAGTTTCCACTGACAGTTTTAATCAAATCTCCATTGAAAAGACAGTCTCTAAGTTGAAATTACATACAACGACGTAATTAGTTAATATATGTGAAAATGTAAAGTAAGTACAGCATCCAAGTCGTAACACGTTGCTTTAATTGCAGGTACAAACTTAAACTTGTTTTCATGAGTTTCAGTAATGGTCTTATATTTTTCATAATACTTAGTGCTTGCCCTGAACACAATTCTATTTTCAGCATAATTAGTTTCGCACGATGGAATTGCAAAAATATTACTAAAACGAGTTTGAACGCGAGAAATTTTTAAATTGGATTCCTCTCGAAAGAAAAGGGGAATATAATTTCAGACAAGACTACATTGCAGAAAGCATTATCGAATCGAAAACGTCATATTTATGAAAAGACAACTTTCATATTTATATATGTGTAGAAAATATGTTGTAAGTAAATATAAAATAGTAAGTTTAAAAAGTCTTTTAATAAAGTTTCGAAACAAATTAATGTGGTGTCATATTATGTTGTGTAATTCAGTGTGGAAAATTATAACCCACGCTGATTTTAAAACTGATTCATAATTGTTCATTTACAAACCCTATTTTTCTATTTGGAGGTCACCTCCAAGTGACGTCATAAAATAGGTTGAAGGAAGAGAAGCCAATTTCTCGTGATTAAAAATGGTATTATCTTGCTTGTCGAGTTTATTTACCGGAGCGTTGGTACTTCATTATATTTATGTTCTCTCACGCGGGTTTTTATGAAACGTTTTGTTTGTCCTATGTAAGAACTCCTACAAGCAAGAAGTGTACTCCTGCATATTGTAGAGGGATGTTACACTTAATGGATGGTAAGAAATGACTAATCTTCTTTGACGGCTTGTAGTATGTTGTCAAGGGCGCTCGATTCAAGATGTTTCGGAAATAGATATAACCCTTCTCAAACACTTGCCAAGGATAAATATAAATAATATTCACGATAGAAATTAATTGTGTTATAAGTATAGAAGACAAATCGGTTATATTAATATATAGGGATAGGGATTATGTAGGGCTGAGGAGCGGAAAGGTATTCACATTATTTTCCTCTATTTATCACAATGCTAGTAACAATAAAATAAATCGGGTGCCAGAAATAAATAATTAATATAACTCACTTTTATATCCTCTTTCCAGTTTCACTTTTAGTTCGAAGGTTCGAAGTAATTAAACAGCATTTTCTCTCGCAGATTGATTGATTTATATATATAGTAAAGCGTAAATCACGTCCTCCAATTACGTACGCGAGTGTGTATTTCCGGGAAAAGAGATCGAACGTCGAAAACACCGGTTTGAATGACGGAACCGATTGGATCCCGCGAGGGAATTAACATTCAGATTAATAATGGCATGAGCAGATCGTTTTATTTTTAACGTTTCAAACATCATTACTAATGTAATAATTAACATATTGCAGAAAACACAGGAAATTCCAACAAATGATTTTAACTAAAAACTTTAAGAGATCCCGAGAGTGCGTAACTAATCTGAGTCGTAAGGCAGATATTATTGCACTGCAAGAAACCTGGCTGTTACCGCATGAAATATCAGAACTCCGTTATGTTAGCAAGGAATTTAGCTACTATGGTAAGTCAGCGGTAGATACTTCTCAAGGTATTTTACGTGGGCGTCCGTATGGCGGAGTGGCGCTGTTATGGAATAAGTTGAAATTTCACTGTGTTTCGGTTATTGAATGTGATAGTGATCGTATTGCGGCCATAAAAATTAGTACGACGGACCGAGAGATGTTAGTTTTTAGTGTGTATATGCCTACAGATTGTGCGGAAAATTTAGTAGAATACGTTCAGTGTCTGAGTGAGATTGCGGCAATTGTTGAAAATTGTGATATTGAATCAGTTTATATTCTAGGGGATTTTAATGCCCACCCAGGGCATTTGTTTGGTACTGAAATGTAAAATTTTTTAATGAGTTAAATTGGAATTGTATTGATCTTAATATTTTGGGTTTAGATTCAGGCACATATACCTTTGTCAGTGGAGCGCATGGATGAGGTGGTTGGATCATTGCATAATCACTGAGGCGGCGCGGAGGTCTGTGGTCTCTGTGAAGGTACACTACGATGTTTACTGGTCCAATCATTTCCCTTTAGAAATTCAGTGCGAGATTGCTAATCTGATGCCTTAGCAAACTTTTATCTGTGCCTCAACTGACAAAGCTATAGGGGGTAATAGAAATAAGAGTGAGTTAGAATTGTACGCAAAACTCTGTAATGAAAAATTAAAAGAAATTGAATTTCCTGATAAATTAAGTAGTTGTTGTGATACTCTTTGTAATAATCATAGCTCGGATCACTTAGTTATAATAGATAACCTATATTTGAGCATTGTAAAGGTTATGCAAGAGGCAGCCAGGCTTAGCCATGCGGGTGGTAATGGTGACAGGAAAAACGCCCGCCCACTTGCGGGCTGGAACAAACACGTGCGGGCTGCGCACCAAGATTTTAAAGAGCCAGAAATTCCAAAACTGGGTGTGGTATGGAAGGCCACGAGAGGGCTCCTTATACATAGATATGTGCGAGTCGAGAAAAGTTTTTAAAAACAAATTGAAATACTGCCAAAATCACCAAGAGCAAATTAAAATGAATATACTAGCGTGTAAGCATGAGAAGAAAGACTTTCGGGGGTTTTGGCAGCAAACAAAGAAAATGGGTCCAAAGTCCGGCGTCCCGGTGAGTGTCGACGGCGCTAGTGACCCGAAAGATATTGCGAACTTGTTTCGAGCGCATTTCCAGGTTCAGCCTGTCCCCGCCACGGGCATTGCTGGTAAATGTGATAGGGTGGTTGCTGAGCCGGTCGTGACTCTCATGCGCAGAATACGTAGTAGCTCCAACACCATACTGAGAGCTATTAGTGGCAAACCAGATTGTCCTATTATGGGACACTGGGTTTGCAGGCCTCAGATAGGCCTGGTTTGTACTTAAACTAATTATTCGTGTCTGCACTTAATTATTACTAACATAGATATAACTTCCTTGTACCTACTAACAATTATGGATGTTTGTCCGAAATAAAGAGATTTTATTTATTTATTTTTTATTAACTACCAATTCAATTTTCTATTTTATATTCAACCGGTGGTACGTCTCGCTCTCACAGAATACAAGCGTTAAATATCAGTTTAATGCTGCTGTGTTTGTTATGGTGAGTGTAGAAACCTGGAGACCATTTTTACTAGAAACGAGGTATTCTATCTTAGACCTCAGTGGCAACGCCTCTATATTTTAATTCAAATCGAGAATAGATATAGGTGTCTTTAGGCCACAGCATCCACATACCAAGTTGGACTGTTCATTTGTGACACAGACACATATTGGTTAGAGGTGACTCTGGGATATACCAGAACAATCCTCTTTATTATCGATAGATGGTGTGGAAAGTGATCATTTTATTATATATTATTTTTAAAGCCAGGCGTTAAATAAGCAGACTGGCGATGGGTAGGTTTGTGTGTCAAAGTAGTACTATTATTTATTCTGTGGTCAAAGGTGGGATACATTTAGTACAGTGATTGACAATCCGCCTCTCACAAATTCTGACTACAACAGGAGAAACCCATATCCAGCAGGGGATTTTTAAGGGCTGATAAGATTAAAGAAAAAAAAACCTTGTTAATAGAGCGTACAAAAACACCATGAAAATGTTAAACATGTACTTACATTACACCAAGCTTTTCTCGACATTTAAAACCTCATAGAGCAGTACCAACGAGGCCGACGTAAGAGTGTTTGATGTCAGGGATGCTTCGAGACGTTCCGAGAATGTCTTATCTTGTTTTATCGCAAGTTGCCTCCGACATTTGTGATTTTACTGGAGCCTGTTCGTGACCTCAATGAAAAGTATGTGTCGAAATAACTGACATAAATTACCATCGTACATAGTTGAAAAATACGAAACCACTTGAAAGCATTTACTCAAAACAATAACTAAATATATTGTGTTACGTACTCAAACTATAGAAAAATCTGAGTACATAGCACTGGATTATAAAAATAAAAATTATGATGTTGATTTGATTGTTTTTAAACAATAGTTGATAAAAGTAAACGCAGCCTAGTTAAAGTTAAGTAAAAGTAGACTGAGCATATATTTGTAAGTCATCTCTATGCCGATGACTTACAAATATATGCTCAGTCTGATGTTAACGATATCGAAGATGCGATCACTGAGCTAAACTCTGACCTCACTCGTATCTCTGATTGGTCTAGCAAATTTGGTATTACTGTTAACCCTACCAAGTGTCAGGCAATTATAGTTGGAAGTAGCCGTCGCTTATCTGCATTGGATTTTAATTCACTGCCACCTGTAAATTTTAATAATGCTGTCATACCTTATTCAGCTACTGTGAAAAATCTAGGACTTATCATTGACAGCAGTCTAAGTTGGCGGCCGCAAGTCACGGAAGTAAGCAAAAAAGTTATCAACACCTTGCGTTGTCTGTATCGACTCAAGAATTTTCTTCCAGTGAGAACAAAGATAATGTTGGTTCAAACGCTCGTATTACCAATACTAGATTATGCAGATGTATGCTATGCTGATGCGTCTCAAGAACTTCTTAACAAACTGGATCGTCTTCTCAATAATTGTATTCGCTTTATCTTTGGCTTACGTAAATTCGATCACGTTTCTTCATTCCGTTCTCAGCTCAAATGGCTGCCTCTTCCACTTCGTAGATCTTTTAGAATCCTTTCTATGCTATTCTCTATTTTACACGATCCGTCTGTCCCTGCATATCTGAAATGCAAATTTCAGTATCAGGACGATTCTCACAACCGATGTCTCCGTTCCGCGGAAAATCTAACTCTTCATGTTCCTTTCTGTCGCACGGGCTTCTCTTACAATTCTTTCACTTCAAATGCAGTAAGACTCTGGAACATGTTACCCAGAAATATAAAAGAAGCAAAAACTAAACCTATCTTTAAACGTTTGCTCTGGGAATATTACTTAACGAAGCAGCAGTAGTTTCGGATAATAATAAAAAAATTTAAAGAACCTCGGAAACTGTTATATTCTCAAATATGTATAATATAAAAATATCATATTTATTTACTGTGTATGTATTTATTGTGGGTATTTGTGTACAAGTACATACATACATACATAAACACTCACGCCTGTCACCCAGAGGGGTAGGCAGAGACTACGGACTTCCATTTGGCGCGATCCTGACACACCTCTCTCGCCTCTTTCACATCCATATATCTACGCATACACGCTCGTCGGTTAAGGGTACTCCTAATCTGGCCCATTTTCAATGTATCGCCGATCTGGTCGATAAACCTTCGTCTAGGGCGTATAAAATACTATTGTATGCATGTAAGTAGTAATGTAAATGTATATGTATGTGTATTGTATTTATTTTCATTATATTATAATTTTGTATTTTTTTTCCTTAAACCTTTAATTATTTTTTTTTTTAATTATGAGTTTTGCACCCATCACTAGATTCTCTGCACAAACCAAAGGTAGACTGGTAGAGAATGCCTTTAGGCATTAAGTCCGCCGTTTTGTACATTTCTTGTATGTGTGCAAATAAAGCTTAAATAAATAAATAAATAAAATTATCCCTAATGAACATAGGCTATATAATATTTTCAAAAAGTTAGGGATCCGTATGAAAACTTCGTTAATGTAACCCAAGGTGTGAAAAAAATACCAAAAAGAATCCTTATATCGCGTACGCTGCGGAAACAATTGATAATAGAGCAAAGTAATGTACGTCAGTTTTATAGAGGATACCAATATCTACAAAAAAAATCTGTTTAACTATTACAGTTATGTCACAATAACTACTTTTTCATGTTAAAATGTGAAATAGTAACACCGGTACCTGTATCATGCATAACCACCAATTACGTTAACCATGTAATTTTAGTAATATATTTCATTTTTTAAATCTTTGTTAATTCAGCAACCGTCCGTCGTGATGTCTCTCTCGAAGTTCGCATGGCAAAGCGCAGACGTGTGATATACGCGGGTGAAACCGCGGGGCACAGCTAGTGTAAGATATTTCGTATTAGTTAGAATAATGAACGGTTCTTCAAATTTCGGTAACGTTTAAATAAGTAAATAATTAATAATTTGCGTGGGCTTGCTCTTTATAAAATCACGTTGGTTTATTCGACGAACTCGTAAAATAAGCCTTGACTAAAACAGTTTACAGGGCTAATAGGGGAGTATATTTCTAAGATAACTGTTAAAAAGTATATTTTATATTAACCTAAAATTACAAAGTAGGTCCCATCAAAGAGTATATAGTTATGTTTTAGCTTTTTTGTTCAACGTTAGGCGGAGTGAAAATTTATGCAAAAATTATGATCTTACTCGTAAAAACCGACGTCAACTTAAAAAAAATGCTTTTAAAAATATAGGACCTCTTTCACTGGAAAAGAGGCATTTCATCTTAGTCCTCACGGGTGTCAACGCATCTGCATTTTGATTCGTAATCGAGGATAAATGTAGATATCTATGGACCACTTACCATCACCTGAAATGTGTGATCCTATAAACATAGGAAAAATATAGGGGATATTACCCTATATTTTTCATATATAATATAACAATAATAATAATGTCCTCCAGACCGAATTTCGGTCACCTCGAGCAGTCTCAACAGAGTCTAGCCATCTGCGCAGGACAGGATTATAGCAAAGTTTTAGTCATTAAACCGTGATTATAGTGCCCAAGTGTATGCGCAAGCACAGCTGCACTCTCTATACACTCACTCTCATAGTCCGATGGGACGGTAATTCGACACGACCGGAGAGAGTTCAGGCGGAGAACCAACGGCTTTACGTGCTTTCCGAGGCACGAGGTTGAAACACCACCAACTTCCTAACTCCGTACTGCTCCTGAGAATTTCTTGACAGAAAAATCCAATAACTGATCTTTGCCAGACCAGGGATTCTAAACCTGAACCTCATAGTCAGCAACCGCGTTTACGATGACCAGACCAACAAGGCTGTCATCGGGGACAAACGAGTATGCAGATCAATTGATAGTAAATGCCTACCGCCGCCCATGAACAACTGCAACACTAGAAGAATTACAGGCATTTTAAAAATGAATAGACTATTTTCTTGAAAGCCCTTAAGTCGTTTACCGGAAAAATCTCAAGTGGTAGCCGATTCCTCTGAGAAGTCGTGTTAGGAAACAATGCTATTAATATTGTAATATTCCCGCTCCAGGTAAACTTAAAATGCTTGCGTGGTTCACGACAAAGATCAAAAGACGGATTTGAAACGTGGAGTTTTTTAAGTTCGCGGTCCTCACCTTTCTATCAGGCTATTGCGCTTCAAAACCCTTAAAGCTACTCTCTTTATTTTTATTCGATAAACGACAAAATGAAGAGACAGATATATAAATTATATTTAAGTAAGCGATGGTAAACAGGAACTGGATCGGGAATGGATTATTAGCAAGGCTGTATAACGCATTTTTTTAAATCTTTAAATTCGTGGATATTCATAGCATATATAAAGGGCATTATTGTGTATATTCGCCCATGTTCACCAAAACGCTTGCCCTGAGTGGACGCGTGCGTCTCAGAGTTGAATAATTTTTTTTTGGTTTCTACCCACTGAAAATGGCAAATGTTGGACAGCTACAACTTTACATCAACTTTCCATTGAGAAGTTAAAAAAAAATGTTAGTATTATATTTAATCTTGCATTGACAATATAACACTGCGTGAGTCATTGTTTAAGAATTTAAGGATCTGGACTAGAAGCTTTAACTAAAATAATATCGCGGTTACAGTGAATTCCTTGGAGAGACTTTCCGAGGAAGAATTTTTTAATCACAATGTTGGTTGGTACGAAATAGTTTGCTGTTGTTTCTTTTTAATTTTGGTTTATGTTTGTTAATTTTTGTACGGTGCATTATCTCGCTACGTATCACGAAAAGCTTCGTCATTATTATTATTATCATCATGTGAAGCATGAACATGCATTTACTATGAAGTAAAAGCTGACATTAAAGAACCTAAACAAATAAAATAATCTCCACAAAAGTGCTAAGAAATTGTGTAAAGTAAAATTAAAGCGCCGATTTCAGAAGTTATTATGTGTAATTTATTTTATTCCGTTTAGTTGTTTGAAGACGGCTTCTATTATACCTTGTATTAAAAGTTTTATTTTTTGAACTAGAATGTCGTCTAAATAGTTACATTAAAAACTTAATACCCTAATAAATAAAACTATGTTTACGGATTTTATGTTGTACCTACTACCCTATGCCAGAGGAGTCACAGACAAGGTTGGCCACATCATGAAGCTAACTTCCATTAAACATACTTAAGCCATTGAAGAAGATTAGTAATTTTTTACCATCCGTCAAGTGTAATATCCCCCTACAAGATGCAGGAGTGTACAAGCTTGATTGGGAAAGTGGTCCCTCTTATATAGGACAAACAAAAAGATCTATTAAACCCGCGTGAGAGAATATGTAGCTGACGTAAGGCACCGAAGTTCTGGGAAGTCTGCAGTCTGTGAACATGTTCAAGAACGTCCCTGCTATTACATCAGATTTAATAGACCACAAATCCACACCACTGCAAGACTTCAAGATACTGTAAGCTAATTCTCAAAAAAATAATATTAAAAATTGAAGGTATCCGGGCTAACCACGACATCGGGACGTCAAATATCTCAGTCCCCCCCCCCCCCTCCCCACGTGACCACGAGTTGCTGTAAAACAGCGGAAACGTCAGGAATTAAAATAAGTTAATTAAATGCGATAAAAAGTGTTGTGTGCGCGTAAATATAAGAAATTATTAATACACTATTTTTCTACCCTTAGGGATGGATTTTTTCTTCAAATCTTGTAATACTATCTCCGAACCATATGATAATTAATAAATAAAGAATAATTAAAAACGGTTTACAATAATTGACGAACATATCGTTTAACATACGTACAAAAAAACATTCAGTTGAATTGAGAACTTTAAGTAGGCTAAAAAGTTTCGTTTTAACATCTCGCGAAAAGTATTTAAAATGTCATAAGATGTATCAACCAAACTGTTAATATCGATCGAAATTCTTTTTCAATAAAAACCAGCAACATCGGTTAACGTACTTCAGAGATGTACCGTGCAGTCACATTCTAACTACTATCTTAAACTGTGGTGTAGTGGCGGCGTAAGAATATCAAATACCCATAACGTCCCATGTCGTAGGAGTCAACAGAGGGAAAAAGCGTGTTCCTAATAACAACTTAAAAAAAGGTAAAATTTAAAAAAAAACATGTTTTTTACCACGTTTTTTATCATTTTCTTGCATTGTCATCCGAATTTTAGGTATATTCAAAATTTCAAGTTTCCAGATCATCGGGAAGTTAGTTTAAAATCGTTACTAAATTCCCCCTGGGATAACAGACAGACAGCCAGACAAAGAAGAAAGTGACTTAATAAAAACGTGTTAATAAAAAAACTGCCATCGTTAACCACTCCACCAAGCATGGCACCTATGGCAAATATTCACGCTATGAAGCAATATATGGGGGAGGCCTGTGTCTAATAGCGGACATTCAATAAGCTGTAACGGTAAATTCAGGTATGTATTGTATGTTTCTTTTTAGAAGTTTATTTGTTGACTCATTTTTATGGAAACAAGGCATTCTTTAGGCGTCTTAATCCTCAGGGTGGACAACGGATCTGCGTTTTGATTCTTAATCGAGGATAGATGTACATGTCTATAGACTACAGCATCCACTCACCATCAGGAGGACTGTGTGCTCGTTTGTAATATTATTCTATAAAAGATTATAATTCACTTGAGTAAAATGATCATAGTCCAAATAAGTCCATACAAAACGCTCGGAAAAATATTTGCCAACGTAATATTGCTCACCCTTGTCATGTTACGCTGAAAGAGATAGCCAACGGTATCGCCCGTCCACACGCGTTTGCCGAGAGATTAACGAGTACAAAATGATATTAAATTATTCATAAAAACGTCAAAGAAATTTATTCGTATACAGGAAATTTTAATTTATTTTTAAACGAAAACTATGGCTTACTCAGACAGAATGGAGTTTGATCCACGGGGCAGTGCTGCAATTGACAGTAGAAATTTTTATAGCTGATTCACTACGTACGATAGTACGGAAGATGATACTATCTGGATGAATGGCGGTCCATCGTTGTGCGATTTACCAAAATTTTTCTTTCTCGCACAAGTTCCTCGTGGAGTCGACTACTATTAAATTAATTTTTCCGGACCGATACCACTCAAGGAAAAAAAGCTGGTACTGCAGTCGTTTATGAGCGGCAGTAACCACTTACCATCAGGTGAGCCGCATGTTTGTTTTTCCACTCTTCTATAGAAAGAGTAATTTCATATTTGAGAATGAAGTGTGTACAGGAAAGAGGCTTATTTTTTTTAATTTTATTTATAAGGGTCACCGACATATGATACACAAGTACTAAAAACAAGATCCAAGCATTTAGAGAAACATGCCATGTGCTCACCCAGTTATAGGTAACCACAGCTAACACAGAATAATGTTGCGAAAAGTTAATTATCATAAAATTTAATATTACAGTAGCAAAATTGCGTATGTATGATAAATTAAAAAGGGTTTACATTCATCATTAAGGTTCTAAATAAAGTAACATTTTTCTTCTGAAATTATTTAAATTGTCATTGAAAATATCTAAATCAGAAGGCCTAGATATACGAGTATCATTATAAAGTCTAAACATTCTGCATAATGCTGAATTAAGACCGAGTTTAGTCCTATGAGGTGGGACCATAAACAGCTTGTAGACATTAAATCGTGGTAATCTTATGTCACTTATGTTGCCCCAGCGCGGTTCAATAATAAGACTGTAGAGGTTACTTTTAATATTTGTTAATAAAAACCAAGTATAGTTGCTCCTGTGAAACAAGTTAGGTACTCCATGCAAATACAATTTGTACTCACAGACCGCGCGGCACAGTTTCAGCCACGCTTTGCTATTTGTCGCATTGTGCGAGAGCCAAAAGTAATTTGAAAATTCTGAACTAGACTCAAAGTATCGTATTATTTCGCTGTAAATTCAAGTAAAGTTACAGCCTATATATGTAAGTCTCACAGCTGGGCACAGGCCGCCTCTCATTTCTGAGAGGGTTTTATGGCAAGGAAATGTTCACCGCTCTGCCCCAATGCGTGTTGGCGAACTTCACATATCTTCTAAATATTTTTTTTCTTACTTATCCGACATGCAGGTTCCTTTCACGATATTTTCTTTCACCACCGAGTACGTCGTAAATCATCATTTAAAATTGCAATTAACAATTTCATTGGTGCCGGCGGGGATCGAACCCGGGTTACTCGCGTACTGTGATATTTACAGCGACCGCTTAGCCCCTGAGTTAACACGGCACGCTTATTTCGTTGTATAATATAAAATTCAAACTGCAAAGTCCACTTCAATACAATTTCATTTTTAATATCAGTCAAATAACAGTTATTTATTCTTCATAATTAATCCACCCATCCATCTATCCATTAAGCCTGTTCAATGCTGAAAATAGACTTCCCCCATAGAGTGCTTCAAAAGGCCAATAGTCGGCGGCACGTATCTAGATAACCGCAGTTTTTTTATTTTCTAGTTGTCTTTGGGAAGACACCGCTGCCCATCTCCTGTTTTCTTTCCTTCTATCACCTATTACGACACTCAAGAGACGATATGGAATAGTGGATGTACTTACACCGGCGCTGTACGGTGATCTCTTCATTATCATCGGCCCGTAAAAGTTCACTGCGGGACATGAAACTCTCTTCTCGTTATAGGTAGGTTTTAATAACGTTTTAAAAATATGCTTAAAAGTATATTTGCGAACGTCTTCTTGTTTTACGGCCTATCAAATTCCGCAGATGTAGGTGAGACTCTCCCTTTATAGAGAGGATCTGCTTCAGCCGTCAATCTTGGTAGGTGAATTAATTACCGCAGTGCCAGCTGTCTCGTACCTCTGACGCTTCTCTACGTCACCAGTCTGGATATTTTACATGTGACGTAAGAAAAATGCTTATTATATACCATTTTACCCAGACTCATGACAGTTAAATCTTCCCAGTATTAGTGTTCTACGGCACAGAACTAAATATTTCCGATTATTTTTTATGCAACAGGAAACAATCCTTTAGAATAACCTCCCTTATGATGTGAATAATGTATCAAATTTTGTGACCGGCAATATGGGTTTCGCCGAAATCGGTCAGCTGGGGACCATCTAGCGTATTCCACACACGTATGGGGCAAGGCACTTGAGAACATTGAGGAAGCACTTGCTGTTTCCTTTGATGTCTCGAAGGCTTTTGACAGACTTTTTCACACTAGCCTTTTGGGTAAGCCTCCAGCGTACGGCTTAACCCCTGGTTTGATTGAATAAGTAAAGGACTTTCTGAGCGAACCGTTTCTCCCGTGAATAGCTACTGATCCGATCCTATAGCGATCAATGCCGATGTTCTTCAGGGAACCGTTCTCTCTGCAACTCTCTTCCTGCTGCATATTAATGATCTGATAATGCCCGGTATCTATGGTTATGCAGACGATAGCACAGTTGTGGAGAGATACCAACCAAGCCCTCGGGTTAGTCGGGATCAAATCCAGTCCAAAAGAGAAGCCATAGTAAAGCGTGTGAATCTCACACTACAGGCAGTCTCCCAATGGGGCGATGCCAATCTTGTGAAATTCAATGCCTCCAACACACAAGCGTGTCTTTTCACTGCAAAAAGAAGCCAGCTCACCTTGGCTCCTTCTTTTCGAAATGTATCACTCGTATATACCGACCGCCTTCATTTGTTAGGGTTTGAGATATCCTCAAAACTGAACTTTGGGCAGTTCATTGAGCCCAAGGCCAAAGCAGCTGCAAGGAAGCTGAGAGTCAGTGCAAAGGTGCGGCGTTACATCACGCCGGGACAGCTGCTTACTTTATATAAAGCATAAGTCCAGTCTTGCATGGAGTATTGCTGCTATATATGGGTTGGTGTTGAAAAATGCCACCTAGCAGTTTTGGACTCAATGGAAAGGCGTGCTCAGAGGCTTATTGGTTGTTTTTTTTTATTCTATTTTATTTATTTTATTCTATTTATTTATCTTCTACTAGTTAATGTAAATAAAGTTATATTGCGGAGGATTGACTTTTTTGTCTTGTTGTATCACATTGTAATAAGCATTATTACTGTTGGTTTCTATACTCCATCTAATTTATTGTTACCTTGTATTTACTTCAGTGAGCAATTATAACGTGTTGCATTTGTTACAGAGTATAATATTTTTTATTAAAATAATTTTGAGAGTTATTTTTAACATTAGCAGTGAGATTATATCTATATAATATAAGGCTGTGTATTATATATTTAGAGTTTTTGCACCTGACAACATTTTTCTTTAACACCTAGGTTTGACAACTTATTCTTAATTTTAAAGTGTTACATTTAAGTTTTAAATAAAAAAAAAAACATAATTGATGTACACAACCTTGCTTATTCTAACAACGATATTATAAACGAGCTCAGTGCAATGTAGTTTCTTTGAATACCACGATAATGAATTTTGTTTTCATGTCTGAAAATTACTTAGAAATTTATGTAGCAAAAATGTTTTATATTTCTGACTAAGAATAGGCTTTGCGAGTGATTTATTATGAAATCGCCCATCTAATTAACTGAAGTAAGCCGCGAAAGAATGTAATAAATATAAATTACGCTTTCAAGGTAATTCAGTATAAAAGGATAAAAAAAAATTAATGAACTGAACCGTAACGCAAATACTCGTATAACTTCAGACACGATGATACTCGTAGCTACGGGATATCTGAAAAACTCAACTAACTAATTGTAATGAAACCACAAAAGAGAATTCCAAAAAGAATTAATTTATAATTTTTTATCCTTTAGTTAAGAATATTTGTTAAACGACATAAATGTCAGACAGTCTGATTGCTATTCCACCTGAAACTGATATTATGCGTATATATGTATATCCCATCGATGGGCACGCCGCTCCTCTCATTTCTAAGAGCCTTATGGAATCTGGTAGGCTGTGTGCTTTATATTAACCCTTATTCTATCAAAAGCGGGGTGTATACATCTGTATAAGTAAGTATGTACTTTCTTAAGTAAATTTCGTCTCGCAAATTTCGATAACATATAATGAAAGGCAGGAAGTCGATGGATGCAGATGGCTCAGGACCGTGGTTTGTAGCATTCCTTGGGGGAGACCTATGTTCAGCAGTGGACTTGTGAGTAGCTGTAATGAATGAATGAAAAAAGGAAATGACATCGACGTCAGATTGGTGGGTATCAATCGTTGGCATATCGATGTTAAATTATGTAATTTTCTGCCGACTTCCAAAAAGGAGACGGTACTCAATTCGACTGTATGTTTTTTTATGTGCGTTACCTCATAACTTTTTACTGCGTGAACCAATTGTTGAAATAAAATGTCTCAGTTAAGCATTCTGATATTGAATTTTTGCTCGACGTTAATATTCCGAGCTTTGAGTTGAAGTTACTTCAAGCTTCAAGGTGTCACAAAACGTGGCTAATCTAATCTTGATGTTTTCGCTAAAAGTTCTGATCATTTTTCCCGAGTTAAGCTACTGCATCGTACGGTAGAGTGGAGGATGGTCAATACCCTTGCTTGAGAACATAGGACGGATGGGTATTGCGTAATTAACATAGTTTGAAATTGAATTCACTTATTTACATACTATTGAAATATATTTTTTTATAGAAGAGTATTATAACGCCTACCGCCTTTGTTCGTAATGATTCATTTATTCATTAAATTCTATCAAAAGTCCACTGTTGATCATAGCGCTCTCCCCCATAGATTGTCACTTTGCGAGGCAAGATACCATAGCTGCTACTGGTTGGCAAGCGATAATTTTACGTGGTATAGCCATGCTGCTATATTAGTAGTAAAGTTGTAGCACGAATGGGTCGGCTCGACCGGGGAAGGACACTATCACAGAATACCAGCGTAAAATAGCAGCTTAACACTGCTGTGTTTCGTATGGCGAATGTAGAGAACCGGACACCCATTTTACTGGAAAAGGGGCATTTCATCTTAGTCCTCACAGGTAACAACGCATCTGCATCTTGATTCACAAAAGAGGATAAATGTAGATGTCTATGGGCCACAGCAACCACTTACTATCAGGTGGACTGTGTGCTCGTTTGTCACCCTATCCTATAAAAAAAAACTAAAAATGATAAAATGTAATAGGAAGAAAAAATGCAATATTAAAATGTAATATAATGAAATGGGAGATGGGCAGCAGCACGTAGGAAGATGTTGCTGCCCATCTGATATTTTGTTTCTCTCTGTTGCTTCTTACAACCGTCACGGGATGATATGGGGTAGTGTATCGTCGATATTACATTAATGTTCATGATAGCTGTATAAAACATTATTAGTTTACTGTTTTTTTTAAATTGTAAACCTTCCGATAATAAAAATACTACACCAATAAAGCGTGAAATCCAATTTTTAATTTCGCTTTATTGACCGGTTACTGTTATAAATTTTATGCAAAAACCTTTTTCTATTTTTTAAACATTAACGACTAGACGAATTATGGTGAGAACAGTTAGAGAAATTTCACATTGTTTAATATTTACAACGATAACATTTAAAAGTGCTGTTGATCCGAATCTCGAGTAACTAGATCACAAGTTGGAACGTAGAGTTTGAAACAATTCCCATTTGCAAATCTTCTACAGCATCTTGAATAACAGAAAAGGAAAATTTTTCCTTAGTTACCGCTTAAATTTAAAAAACTTTTCGTCGGGTAGTTTCATTTCGTTTCATATTTCATGTTCGTTGTTTGTATGTAAGTACAAAGTTTTTCTTTCATAATATTTGCGTCATTAAATTGAATATTTGATTGTTATACATTTCAAATAGAAATTAAAAAAAAAATTAAAACTTTTTTACTGGTGACAAAAAGGTTTAATGTGGTAGAGCCACGTTGAAACTGTATAATAATGGCTGCAGCGACAATGGTTTAGCTGTAACGGGAAAAGACTACGCTCTTACAGCACATCAGCGTCAAATAGCACCATAACGTTGTGGGTGTGGTGTGTTCCAGACAGAATGGGGTGATGTATCGCTATATAATGGTTATAACAAAACATTCCATCTTAGTCCTCAGGGGCGACAACGTATTCTGCATTTCGATTCGTAATTAAAGATACATGTAGGTACATATGAGTTACAGCATCCACTTACAATCAGGTGGACTGTGTGCTCGTTTGTCACTCTTATTCTATAAAAAAAACTGCCAACATTTGTCTTTGGAACACGGGATTGACTAGCAAATGAGAATTCTACGTGGTATTAGTTCCGACTTATGCATACTTAGAATTAAGATTTTACATTGAAGTTTTTAAATATATAAATAAATATAGTTGATATATGAGTAAATACCTGTATAGATGGCAAGCGAAATTTGTCTGAAATCTAGTTACAGAAGCTAAGTTCAAAGTCTTTCTTTGATAAGTTTTTATTGAGTAAAATCAACTTCTTTTCAAATCTTTCGTAGTTCACAACGTGGTTCAAAAGCTCTTTTGTTAGTGTGAGAAATTTAAGTATTTTTGATGTATTATTTTATAGAAACTTTTGAACTTTATACTATATATAAAATAGTTTATTTAATAATAAATAATAATAATAATAACAGTTAATAATAATATAATAATAATAATAGTTAATAAATCATGAAACGGTGCCGGGCCTGGGCGTCTCCCGTTAATTGACGCCCAATTTATGGGTGATGGAAGGAAATAGACTGCGTTTAGGGCCGCTGCCTGGGGGTCGCCGGGGCGCATCTGGAGCTGGCGCTGGACGCGACAGCATGCGGGCCGCCAGCCGTGTGCGTTGCACATGGATGTCGGGGCGGTGGTCGTGGAACCAAGGAACCACTCCTCATTGACGCGGTCATTGGCAAGGTGGTTAAACGCAACCGTCGGAACCTCTCCACCGCCTGGATAGACTACAAAAAGGCATTCGACTCGGTGCCTCATACATGGCACATGGTGTCCTCGAGCTGTACAAAGTTGACTGTACAGTTCGAGACTTCCACGGGCAGTGTATGGGGCAGTGGAGTACGATCCTTTGTCATCTAGGCGAGCGGATGACGGCTGCGGAGAACCACATAAGGATAAGAAGGGGTATCTTCCAGGGCGATTGTTTGAGTCCAATCTGGTTCTGCCTCTCTCTGAACCCTATCAGTACCTTACTGGAGGACTCCGGGAGGGGATTTCAGCTTCGGAGAGGAGGTACAAAAGTGACCCACCTTTTCTATATGGATGCTCTCAAGTTATTCGCCTCCAGTCGCTCTCATCTTATGGAATTGCTAAACATCACTTGTGATTTTAGCAATTATATTAGAATGGAGCTGGGGACGGATAAGTGTGCGATCCTCCATGTCGAAAGGGGAAGGGTTGCTAATCCTGAGGGCATAGACTTATCTATGTCCATCAGCATAAGGACCCTTTCCGAGGCTGAAACATACTGATACCTGGGTATGTCACAGAACATCGGTGTAGATGAGTCGGGTATGAAACGGTCAGTTTGCGATGTGTTTTATGCACGCTTGACCAAAGTGCTTAATAGCCTTTTGTCCGGTGTGAATAAGACACACGCATATAACGGTTGGATCATGCCTATTCTCATGTATACCTTTGGCATAGTCAGGTGGACTCAGACCGAACTGAACGCTCTGGACAGAAAAGTCCGCACTATAATGACGTCCCACAGGATGCATCATCCGAGATCATCAGTAATGAGGCTGTACTTGCCGCGAAAGCATGGTGGGCGCGGCTTTTTAAGCGCGCTTATTGCGTGTAGTGGCGGTCAAGAATATCCACTACCCCATATCCTCCCGTGGGTGTCGTAAAAGGCGACAAAGGGAAACAGCCAGGAGATGGGCAGCAGCATCTTCCTGATAATAGCCAAATGACAATAAAAAAACTGCGGTTGCCAACCCGCTCGCCAAGCGTGGCAACTATGGCAAATACCCCCCAATGACGAGAGCAACAAAAAAACGGCCCCCAGTCCCCGGCGGCCCCGCTATTCCTGGCTACGGTGGCGACCATGGTAACGGCGGGGCAGGGGGTGCTAAGAATCTCCGGTGGAGGTTCGGTTGCCACCTTAGACGACTCGACCTGGCAACGTACAACGCACGCACTCTGAGGACTGACGAGAAGATCGTGGAGCTGGAAGAAGAGATAGACAAGTTGCGCTGGCATATTATAGGATTATCTGAAGTCCGAAGAGAGGGGGAGGACACGGTAATCCTCGAATCCGGCAACTTGCTCTATCACCGGGAGGGCGACCATCTGTCCCAAGGAGGTGTCTGTGACCATCGTCCACAAGTCTCTCGTTAACAACGTTGTAAAATCGGGAGTGTGTCGACGAGGGTTGCGTACCTTATACTCAGAATCACCAAACGGTATTCGCTGAAGGTCATACAGGTTTACGCACCAACCTCGGCACACCCCGATGAGGAGGTGGAGGAAATGTATGAGGATATCTCTAGAGCCATGCATTCCTCCAAAACCCAATATACGGTGTTAATGGGAGACTTCAATGCAAAACTAGGCACAAGAGAGAACGGTGAGCTGAAAGTAGGGAAATTTGGAATAGGGCAACGGAACCCAAGGGGCCAGCAGCTGGCCGACTTCATGGAGAAAGAGGGACTCTTTATGATGAACTCTTTCTTCCAGAAGCGGCCCCACAGGAAGTGGACCTGGTCGAGCCCCGACGGTTCCACAAAAAATGAGATTGACTTCATTATGACGACCAGACGACAACTGTTCAGTGATGTCTCCGTGATCGCGAGGGTGAAAACTGGTAGCGATCACCGAATGGTTAGAGGCACACTGAACCTAAACGTTAAGTTGGAGAGGTCTCGTCTAATGAAGTCAACGCTCCGTCCCCCTCGTGCTCTGTTTCAAAGTCCCGAAACCTTTCAGCTCGAGTTACAAAACCGTTTTCAGTGCCTAGAAGACTGCAATGAAGTGGACGATATGAATGACAAGCTCGTGGAAACTGTCCATGCGGTTGGAGCTAAGTTCTGCAAGACCCGCCGCAGAAGAACACAAAAACTCTCCGATCACACTCTTAATCTCATGGCTGTTAGACGGGAGATGAAGCTACATTCTTCAACAGACTTGACAGCATACAGGCATCTGAACAGACAGATCTCCAAATGCATGCGGCGGGACTTACGCAACTTCAATACAGCTCGTATTGAAGAAGCGATCGAGCGGAACCAAGGCTCCAAAGTCTTTGCCAGAGATCTGTCTGCCAGAAAGAGCCAACTGTCAAAGCTGAAGACAGAATGTGGCAGCATCGTTTCCGGGACGACTCAGATTTTGAGTGAGATTGAGAGGTTCTATGGGCAGCTGTACACATCATCGTTGGAGCCACACGCAAGTGTGAGTAACGATCCAAGAGCGAGTCTCATCCGACACTATTCCGAAGATATCCCGGATGTCAGTCTGAGCGAGATTAGGATGGCTCTCCAGCACCTTAAAAACGGTAAGGCCCCAGGCGAGGATGGAATTACAGCGGAGCTTCTGAAAGCGGGTGGAAGACCGGTACTTGAAGTCCTTCAGAAGCTCTTTAATTCCGTCCTCCATGGTGGCATTACACCGGAGGCGTGGAGCAGAAGTGCGGTGGTCTTGTTCTTCAAGAAAGGTGACAACGCTCTCTTGAAGAACTACAGACCGATTTCCCTTCTGAGCCGCGTCTACGTGCTGTTTTTGAGAGTCATTACGAATCGTCTCGCGCGCAGACTTGACGACTTCCAGCCTCCCGAACAAGCCGGTTTCCGAAAGGGCTTTAGCACCATAGACCACATACATACCCTTCGGCAAGTTGTACAGAAGTCCGAAGAGTACAATTTGCCACTATGTCTGGCGTATGTGGACTATGAGAAAGCCTTTGATTCCGTCGAAATTTGGGCGGTGCTGCAGTCCCTTCAGCGGTGCCAAGTTGACTGTCGGTATATCGAAGTGTTGAAGTGCTTGTACAGTAGGGCTACGATGGCTATCCGAGTACAGAACCAGAGTACGAAACCTATCCAATTGCAGAGAGGTGTAAGACAGGGTGACGTCATATCCCCGAAACTCTTCACCGCTGCATTGGAAGACGTTTTCAAGCTTCTGGACTGGAAAGGATACGGTATCAACATCAATGGCGAGTACATCACTCACCTTCGATTTGCCGACGATATAGTCCTTATGGCAGAATCGCTGGAGGACCTAAGCACAATGCTCAATGACCTCAATAGTGTTTCCCAACGGATAGGTCTTAAGATGAACATGGACAAAACTAAGATCATGTTTAATGTCCATGTCACACCTATGCCGATAGTTGTTGGGAACACTAATCTCGAAGTTGTTGACGAGTATGTTTACCTGGGACAAATAGTCCGACTGGGTAAGTCCAACTTCGACCGAGAGGTCAATCGACGGATTCAACTCGGCTGGGCAGCGTTCGGGAATCTACGACACATCTTCTCGTCAGACATACCTCAAAACCTTAAAACGAAATTGTACAACCAGTGCGTGTTGCCAGTGATGACTTACGGAACTGAGACGTGGTCCTTCACTGCTGGCCGTATGAGGAAGCTCAAGGTCGCTCAGCGAGCTATGGAGAGGGCTATGCTCGGAGTTTCTCTGCGTGATAAACTTAGGAATGAGGATATCCGCAGTAGAACCAGAGTGACCGACATAGCCCAACGGATTAGTAAGCTGAAGTGGCAGTGGGCCGGCCATATAGCTCGAAGAACCGACAACCGATGGGGAAGAAAGGTTCTCGAGTGGCAGCCTCGTACCGGTAGGCGAAGTGTAGGGCGTCCCCCCACGAGATGGAGTGACGACCTGGTAAGACATGCAGGAAGTCGATGGATGCAGGTGGCTCAGGACCGTGTTTTGTGGCATTCTTTGGGGGAGGCCTATGTTCAGCAGTGGACTTGTGAAGGGCTGTAATGATGATGATGAATGATATCATGCATAATCGCGAAGTGTGCAGCCTCCATTATTACTTTCTGACGAGAGCGGATGATCCATACTATAGGGACGTTATTTCTTGTGATAAAGGGTTAACCCCTCTATCCATAGCCAACGATCAATGGCAAGACCCGGCAGTACAGAGCATTTCCGACCGGGAGACCGTATGGAAGGAGAAGGAGCTCCACGGGAGGTTCTACAAGGCCCTTCATGAGCTTTTCGTAGACACATTCGCCTCCCTCCACTGGCTACGTTTCAGTGACTTCTTTGGGGAAACTGAGGGTTTTGTCTGTGCAATACAGGAGACCAACAATTATCGGAGATACATCCTAAAGGATGGCACCGTCGACATCTGTCGAGCTTGTCGCCATCCCGGTGAGTCACTTAGGCATGTCATCTCCGGTTGTTCGGCGCTTTCTAACTCTGAGTATTTGCACAGACATAACCTAGTAGCCAGGATTCTACACCAAGAGCTCGCTCTGAAATACGGTCTCGTGGATCGGAAACTGCCATATTATAAGTACTTGCCGGAAGCCGTGCTCGAAAATGACCGCGCCAGGCTCTACTGGGACCGGGCCATCATCACAGACAGGACTATTCTTGCGAATAAGCCTGATATTGTGCTGATGGACCGGGCACAGTCAAAGATATTTTTGGTCGACATTACCATTCCTTATGACGAGAACCTCGTGAAAGCCGAAACAGATAAGCTGACAAAATATCTGGACCTGGCTCACGAGGTGACCGACATGTGGGGTGGTCTGCCGGCCGAAATTATTCCTGTGGTCGTTTCTGCGAACAGGTTAATCCCAGTTAGCATATCGGATCATCTGAGGCGACTGGGACTCCGTGACGGACCGCTCCAAGCTCAAATGCAGAAGGCGGTGCTCCCCGATACCGCCCGCATCGTCCGCCTGTTTCTTTCCCTTTCCCCCTAACCCTCGGCCGTTTGGTCTCCCCTGCCGAGCGCTTCCATCTGGTTGGGTTTTTTAGATATTTATGTATTTTTTATGTATTTATTCTATTTTCTTCATATTTATGTATGTTTATATATTTCGTTTACAATTATATATTTAAACAGCCCAACCAGATGAGAAAACTTTATATATAACCCACATAATAGTTAATAATAATAATAATAGTTAATAATAATAATAGTTAATAATAATAGTTATTAATAATAATAGTATATAATAATAGTTTATAATAAACTAGCGACTTCCTCCGGCTTCGTCTGAATGATCTATTAATGTAGTGTTCTTTAGTCTTAAGATAATCAAAGACTTTTATTTTATTAATTTATCGTTTTTTTTTCAAACTAAAATCTCCAAGTGTTTTGGATAAAATATAGCCTAGATCCCTCATGGCATTGCTTTTTATTTGTTCAGTAATCAAAAATGTTGATTTGCTTTAAAGATGGTAGTACAAAGGTGTCAGCATAGTGGTATGTCCTCATGTTTGACTTATAATTGTCATGCAAACTTAAAAGTAGTTACATTTTAATCTATTTAGAGCTAAAAAGAAGTTGTCTGTTTAACAACTAAACTAAAACTAAAGGTAAACATGAGTCACAGAAAGAACATAACATATCATCATTTATAAATTGTATAATATTTTATGTCAAATTATTCAAGTCATAAATAAAGTAAACACAGAAAAGCTACAAACACAATTAAAATTCAAAAAGTATTCCTGGATTGAATAAAAGTACCTAGTCAAAAGCCAGGAATGTAACTTTCTTTTATACAATGGTAAATGCAGAGCTTAAGAAAATTGGATGAAGCTTATTATAAATTTTGATAGCCGTACAATAACAGCTTCGTCTGTATAGTTGAAGTCTTATTCTAGGTTGCGTGATCCTTTCTCGATGTCTGATAGGTTTATTTTTGTATTGCAATCTAGTGACAAAATAAAGAGAGTGTTGTCGTACAAAAATACACATTAGTTTTATATACAGGCACGGTAGTGGTAGGATTCCAAGTTTCTTGAAAAAGAGTTTACAGATTTCAAGAAAATGTACTCTGCAAATAGCCCTAATACATTTATTTTGGGCTATGAAAGCCCGGTTTACATCCTCTGAACCTCCCTACAATATAGTGCCGTAACTTAATAGTGGTGACACATAGCCATAGTAGGCAGATGAAGCAGTTTCAATGGATGATATATTACTGAGTCGTCATAGCGCGTATACAAATTTATTTATTCTCGTACATAGATTGTCTATTTGTGCTTTCCAGTTACAGTGTTTATCTAAAGTAAATCCAAGAAATTTAGCTTCATTAACAATTTCAACAGTATTACCGCAATAATCGATTAGCACATACATTGACCTTGCTCTATAAGTAGTAAACTGGATGCCCTTTGTTTCTTGTATGTGTATTTTGAGATTGTTTGAATGTAGCCTATTGATTAGTTTGTGTAAAGTCTCATTAATAATGACATTGGATTTTTCTATTTTGTCACATTTTATTACCACTGTGGTGGTCGTCTGCGAGCATCAAATATTTATGTTGAGTTGCATTTGGTAAGTCGTTAATAAATATCAAAACTAACAGGGGCCCCAAGATACTGCCCTGTGGAACTCCCCAAGGGTTGACGAGATATTTTGATCGGAAAGTACACTGTTTTGATTCAACGACTGTTGCTATCTCAATACATTGCTGTATATTACACAGATAGCTTCCAACCAGTCACAAGCGTTACCTCTAATACCATACATATATAGCTTATCCAGTAATATTTTATGTGGAACATAGTCAAAAGCTTTAGTCATGTATAGAAATAAAGCAATATGTTGTATTATTTATTACTACATTCTATGACATAATGTACCAGATTGTAGCAGGCCAACGTAGTAGAGTGACCTTTGCGAAAACAGTACTGTTGTTCTATTAGTATATTATTTGAGGTAAAAAAGCTATCAATGCGCTTGTAGGTGACTTATTCATAGATTTTAGATAGTATTGGAATCAGAGTTATCGGTATGTAGTTATTCATATCACATTTATCGCCTTTCTTGTATATTAGCATGACAATACCTAACTTAAGAATATCAGGTAATGATCCCTGTTCCAAGGTCGGCTGAAATCATTCACACATGTCTTTAGTATACGAGTATTTATGCCATAATGTCCAACTGTCTTGCTGTTTTAAACGATAAAATAATAGAAGCTATTTTATTTTCATTGCTTGGGGTTAGGAATATTGAATTTTTATTGAATGGAATGTTAATTTTATCAGAATTTAAATTGTCCTATTCTAGGTTCGTTATGTCTATAAAATAGTTATTAAACGATTCACATATTACATTAGGATTACTATATTTTATGTCATTTATACTTATCATGTCACTATCATTATATTCTTTATCATTATTTTAATTATTATTGATAAAACTCTATGTCGCTTTATATTTATTAGCAGCATTATTTATAACTCTTTGGTTTTGTAATTCTTGAGCCCTATAAATGAACTTTTGAGTATTCTATTGTATTATTTGTATGCGATTTTTTTAGATAATCTATAAATTTTATTGCTTCTTGTATATTGGACATACAGACGCCACTTATTTTTGCACGCAAGTCTAATGCCTTTACTCAGCCATTTCTAGTATCTGAATTTATTACAGATGTTAACAAGCTTTACTGGAAATCAGAGTTTATTAAGTAGATCAATCACGTTATGCAATTCGTTGAAAGCTTCATTAGTATTTTTATTATTACATACTTCTGAAAAAGATAGGGCAGACATACAGTTTCTAAAGTTAATCAAGTTTTCTTCACTGTAGTCAATTGTCTGTACAATATACTTCTTTTTAATCAACTTCATTTTAAATCATATAGTTTCGGCTGTTTCATGGTCAGATAGGCAAACAGGATGTGTGCCTGATTTGCCCCTATACACTTTACTGGCGATCTGGTCAAGATATGCCTTTTCACGAGTTGCAGTATTTATGTACATTTTTAAGTTAAAGTTTTTTAGAATATCATATAAGAGTTTTGTTTGTTTTTGTCGAGTTGGTTTTAATATTTCTATGTTCTAATCGCCAAACAGAACTACTTTATGTTTGGGTTTACTTTTAAGTAAGTTATGCAAAAGTTCTTGGAGTTTGATAAAGAACAGATTTACGAGTCCGGTGTCCGCTTAATGTTAACAACTACCAATTTGTACACAGGTATTTGCGTCTATATCGATATCTGCAGCACAGCACTCAAAACTCTTAGATAGTGATAATTCTTGGCAAATGTTGAGTATTCTTGAGTCGAAGTGGCTTTTGACCAACATGAATGAACCACTCCTTTTTTCGCAATAGAGTGATAATGAACTACTATAACTTTTATATAAAGTTTCAAAATCGAATAGTGACATGAAAATTACTTTTAATCTATCGTTTTCAATTTTCGCGTGAAAACGCTAGCCGCCATACTGTTCAACTCGTGACGTCACTGTCCTAGAATTTTGACAATTTTGCAAAGGAATAAGATACTTTTGAATGTTTAATAATGAGTTATCATCTATATCATAGTTGTGTTGTGTCCGATTGCAAAAATACAAGCATAAGAATGCCGGGGAAGTCATGGATTAAAGTGCTAACTGATTTAAATATGAGAAATACTTGGTTAAAACTGGCAAGAAGAGACTCGAAGGCATTGTCTACAAAATCTAAACTATACTTCTGTGAAGATCACTTTGATGTAAGTATTTCCTTTCCTTTCCTTATCTTCACGCACAATCCCTGACGGGGTAGCCAGAGAGAACAGATCGCCAAGTGTCACGATCCTTACAAACCTCTTTCGCTTCTTTCAGATTCATTATCTTCTTCATGCATGCACGTCTAGGTATCCGAGTACTTTTGACCCTACCCTCTTCGAGCAATTTGCTCACATGGTCTTCGAAAGTTAGTCTCGGTCTACCTCGACACCTTTTAATATTAACTTTCGCGCTATATATTTTCTTCACCATTCGGTCTTCACTCATTGATGTAAGTATGACTTATATTTAACAATCGATTAAACAAAACAAAACATTATGACATGATAGGTACCTATTGCGAGTCAAATTTTGTTATAGATTAGGTTAACCGCTCGTCTGTCCCGCTCTTTGTAGGCCATTTTGATAGCCCTTGCAAGTGCAGTGCAGTGTTTTACTTAATTTCCGTTTTCTTCTATTATATGGGAATAAAGACATGGTTTGTACTCAGACCAAATAAAAGTGATTTTTATTTCGTCTTAGGGTTTGTACAAAAAATATAACAAAAAGTTTTTCTTACCTAAGCTTATATTATAATATCTATAACATTAGTGCTAAAAGCGAAGTAATAAACTCGCTTGTACGAATCCGTCTTCCATGATGCCTTTTCAATAAAATTCGGAATAAAAGTCAACAATCGTAATGATAACTTGAAAAATTTCGAAATCACCTAGTTAGTAAACAGCACATAACCTAGTTCTTTGACCTAGTGACGTCACGACGCTATCTAATATGGCGGACATCGTTTTGCAGATTTCAGGCACAGGTAAAAAAAAATATTCTTTAAATTGAAATATAAAATTTATAATGCATTTTTATAAATAGAAATAAATATTTCTCGTTTACTTTTTACAAAATCTATCATAAATATATATTCTTATTTTTTTTTATATGGTGTATACCCTATTTCGTGAAAAGTAAGCAGTTAATTTGTAATTCGGTATTTTAAGATTTACTTCGTCGCCGCTTTGAGTAAACGTTTCACTCAAGCATAACACATGTATGTCTAATTTTTTATCCTTGAATTCTTCCAGTGCAGCTTTTACATAATCTGATCTATTAAGAAGTCCAGTAATATTTTGATGCATTATTGTAAAGTTTTTATGAACGAATAAATTCTTCCCTATTGAAGTCATTATTCTTTGGGTGAATTTTCTGTTGCGTTATTTGGGGGTCGTTTGTTTCTTTTGTTTCTTGGTTGTGTGATGTCTCAGGATGCGAATGAAGTCTCTCACTCATTTGGTATATTATTTAGAGTAGTATTAGGCAAAGGATTGTTGGCATTTTCATTTTTAGAATGTATCTTAATGCCTTTTTTAACATTAATGAATTCATTCTTATATTTTATGTAGTCAATTCCGATATTTATTTTGAATGTCAGCTTTTGTAAATGTGTTTTAAAATTATTATGTTTATAAGTGTTCATGTCAAATTCGTTAAATTTCATCACAATTGGACAAAACACTACAAGGAATAGGAGACAAACAAAAAGGACATTGCTCTGCTCCCATACATTGTTCGCCCTGGAACCAAGAGCATCGGAAAATTGTGTGTTTTATTGTCGATCATTAGTAAATTCCTATATGATCTTATTTTTATAGCGGACTAGCTGCATAAAAGATATATTTCAAAAAAAGTATCAGATTTTTAGGTTATAATTGAACCACGAATATTACGGTTTTTCATAGCTCCGAGTGATTTTTTACAAACTGAAAAATGACGTCCTAAAACATTTAGCTATTTTTAGTACCTATCTAGATAATTAGGTATGCTATTTTTGTTCTAAAGCCTAAGTGTATGTAACTGTAACGTATAAATGTATAGAATCTAGTTAATAAACATGCTTTCTTAGCATTGGTTTCGAAATGAGAGATAATTTTGGGTATGCATGTAAAAATTAAAATGTATGTATATAATGGCTGTTAGCATTTAGATGTTGTCATTAGCATATACGGAACGGTGAGATACCTAGTACCTAAATGTAGAGGATTTAGGATGGTTCAGTCACACCGCTAGACGTGCCGTCGAACAGCGAGCGTATCAACCACGGTTTTAACGAATTTTCAACAGGGCGCGCTTGAACAGCGTGAATATTATCGACTACTATCTAGTGCATTTGCAAGCGTGTGCGTCTGGACGGCTCTGTTCAAACGCGTGACTATGAAACCAGCCTTACCGACTTAGCACCTAATTGGGAGTATAAGTTGTTTAAACTACATTAATTTATTATATTTGAATTAGAAATAAAACACAGATTAATTTCATGTATATTGTTCATTTTCTAAATGGTGATGGTCATAACATGGGCGCAGCTACCGATGGTTCGACGTACAATGATGCAATTACAGCAATATTGCACGATTGCTTCTCTGTTCATCTTTCAACAACATTGAGCCACCAGCAGAGCCGCAATTTACACAAAATACACTTTTCATTGCGTATGCGTAAGTCCGTTTATTAATGCTAGGTTATCGTATGAGCCAAAGAGAATATAATCACTACGTTTAAGAGGCGGGACTTCCATAGTAAAAATAATTGCATGAAATTACGCCAAGTTACTCTACCAACATCAAGATATGACATTTAGTTTTGAGAAACAGTGCTGACAACATTGACGAATTACAATAGTGCTGTAAATGTCTATCCTCGAATAATTTTATCGATATAACCTTTATCGATATATTGTTTATCGATATTTTTACATAAGAAAAGTTAGATCTCTATACTGAATTATTTATGAGAAATAAAATTTTTAACGTGTGGATTGAGTAAAAATGCCGATGAGGATAAGAAATCAATGTATTGTACACACAGCAATTTGTCTTTATATCTCTACACTTAGGTACAAAAGTATGTATAAAGAAAATATAAAATTAATTAGGGAAAAAATAAATGACGACTCCGTACCGCAGTGGCTAAGCGTTTGGCTGCGGCATTGCAGGACCGAGGCTTCCTTCCCGCACTGAACAATTGTTGCTATGCTGTAAAATAAATAGTCTGCGTCTGGATGCTTGTTTTCAACGTTAGTTTTTTTAAGGGTAAAAATATTGGGTTTTTAATACCGATTAGATTGCTTTTATGTGTAATAAATGCTATGTACAAATCGCTAGGCTTCTTCACAGAGGCACCTATGTACATACTATTCGCAGACATCGTTTACTAATTGTCGCTTTCAAAATAAGTGCTCATTATAGCCAATGTTTATTGATGAATAAAATAATGATTTAGTTATATAATCTAATTCTTGCCAAAATGTGACTTTAGAGGGATATTATCTTTTGCTACATGTAAATGAAACCTAATTAACATACACATAAATTGTGGAGGTTTAAAGTAAGTCCACTAAAGAAATAACAGTTCGTTTTAGTTGGGTTCATATGCAATGTTTGTTACAAATATGTCTTAACATGTGAATCTTTTCAATTGGTGCATGTGCCAGCTATTTCACCCATGGCTTGCATCTGAAAAAATAATATAAATAAAATCACATTATTAATGAACAAATAGAATGTTAGCAGTCAGAATTGACTTGTAGTTTCTAAGTATAGTTCGTTTCGGATTGCCAAACCATCGAACTATCAGATTTAGGAAATAGTGTGTTTGTATTTGTGCACACAATCGTACACTATAAAAACATGTCCTACATAGACGGATAGTCCAAAAATATACTCGCGTTGAATATCATATTACTATTAAAGTTGAAATCACCACGTACCTTTCATCATCTAAGGGAAATATTGCTACGAATAGCCTTTTCTTGTTATCATTTTTTCCGCTTCTTGCACCATTTAATTGGAAAGTTTTATAATGCATATTTAATTTCTTAACAATTCTGTAAAGGAACAACGGCTCCTATAGCAAAATTAAAAGCAATCTTAATTAATAAAATATATACAAATCTAATTGTTTGATTTGACGTTTGAACCTATTTCATTTGACAATGTCGTTAATAGACATATCACGAAAAGCAGAAAGAAGAGATAACCGTCATTAAAATTTGACCCGTGTAGTACATATAATTTTTACTATGGAAGTTGCACCAGCCTGGTATGAGCGGTACACAGTTCCGAAAATCACAGCAAGGTAAGCCGTTATTGAAAGCAATCAGAGTCCGTTAAAATAGCATAATAAGTCGTAATGTTCAATATATAGTCCCGAAAGTCACCAAAACACCGATACAATTACAAAAAGCAAACGACACCAACCAATGTAATTTTGACAGAGTGAAAGATGACAGTATAAAGTAGGCATGTCAATTTGAAATCGTTTAATCGATTGTTTATAATAAAATAATCGATTTTCCAGATCGATATAGATCTGAAAAATCCTTATCCGATGTCCTGATATCGACTTAGAACACTCCATCGATTCAATGAATCGATCCAAAAACCTCTCGAGTTAGACTTATTCAAGAATATTTCAAACGATTCAAGAAATACTTTTGCATAGGTGAAACATCTGTTCCTTGTGAAAGAAAGAAAAACTGTTCTGTTCTGGGTTCAATCCCAGGGTATGACAATTTTTTTTTATAACTTGAAGTTCCCAGTAGTAGCACGGAGTCTGGATTAGTGTCCGGTGTTTGTTTCTGTATTACATGGGACGTATTATTTAGTACTACACACCTCTACCTACTCCTTCTGAGAAATACAAGCGTGATGTTATGTTAATTTATTTAATGATGTTTCTATACAATTATTTGTATTTACGGTAAATTATCGTCAATAAATATGTTCTCTGTCCATATTAGACATGTTTGAAAATGTCACGATTGATCAAAAATAGATCTGTTAATGCTTGATTTAATCCAGATTTGATTCTGGTATGTTCGATTTGAATTGATTTGGAGATCGTATTTTTTTCATGAGAGACTGACAAGTGACAAGTCAATACGATATATGAATATTTCCTAAGATTTATTATAACCATACGTTACAAACACACATCACATCACAAATCATCTTTTGTCATACGATAATATTAATACCATAACAAGTATGACAATACCCTACTTATAATAACACGTACGTCTCTACTTCTTCCATACTTGTAACAATATTAATAATAACGTCTGTATCTAGTCTACAATATTGCTCTTTTTAAAGAACACATTTATAATTAATGCAGTAACGATAAGTGTTTTTTTTTAATATTAATTGTTGAAAAACTCGTACGTTATCGTTTAGTAAGACGTAAAATACAATCTTTTCTAAACTATTGTTAGAAAATCCTGAATAATTATCTTTACGAATATTTTTCTTCAGCATTATTCTAACTAACCTATATAAAATCGAGTATGACCTCATTCATTAGGTCATCATCATCATCATTACAGCCCTTCACAAGTCCACTGCTGAACATAGGCCTACCCCAAGGAATGCCACAAAGCACGGTCCTGAGCCACCTGCATCCATCGACTTCCTGCATGTCTTACCAGGTCGTCACTCCATCTATTGAGGGGACGCCCTACACTTCGCCTGCCGGTACGAGGCTGCCACTAGAGAACCTTTCTTCCCCATCGGTTGTCGGTTCTTCGAGCTATATGGCCGGCCCATTGCGCCTTCAGCTTACTAATCCGTTGGGCTATGTCGGTCACTCTAGTTCTACTGCGGATATCCTCATTTCTGAGTTTATCACGCAGAGAAACTCCGAGCATAGCCCTCTCCATAGCTCGCTGAGCGACCTTGAGCTTCCTCATCCGGCCAGTAGTGAAGGACCACGTCTCAGTTCCGTATGTCATCACTGGCAACACGCACTGGGTGTACAGTCTCGTTTTCAAGTTTTGAGGTATACCTGACGAGAAGATGTGCCGTAATTTCCCGAACGCTGCCCAACCGAATTGAATCCGTCGATTGACCTCTCGGTCGAAGTTGGACTTACCTAATCGGACTATTTGTCCCAGGTAAACATACTCGTCAACAAATTCGAGCTTAGTGCTCTCAACAACTATAGCTACAGGTGTGACATGGACATTAAACATGATCTTTGTTCTGTCCATGTTCATCTTAAGACCTATCCGTTGGGAAACACTATTGAGGTCATTGAGCATAGTGCTTAGGTCCTCCAGCGATTCTGCCATAAGGGCTATACCGTCGGTAAATCGAAGGTGAGTGATGTACTCGCCATTGATGTTGATACCGTATCCTTTCCAGTCCAGAAGCTTGAAAACATCTTCCAATGTAGCGGTAAAGAGTTTCGGGGATATGACGTCACCCCGTCTTACACCTCTCTGCAATTGGATAGGTTTTGTACTCTGGTTCTCTACTCGGATAGCCATCGTAGCCCTATTGTACAAGCACTTCAACACTTCGATATACCGACAGTCAACTTAGCATCGCTGAAGGGACTGCAGCACCGCCCAAATTTCGACGGAATCAAAGGCTTTCTCATAGTCCACATACGCCAGACATAGTGGCAAATTGTACTCCTCGGACTTCTGTACAATTTGCCGAAGGGTATGTATGTGGTCTATGGTGCTAAAGCCCTTTCGGAAACCGGCTTGTTCGGGACACATTCACATTCTTTAAGTATAGTAGGTTTTTTAAATTATACTTTTAGGGAATAATATAAAAGAATTTAAAGAAACGGTAATTTCATATTTTTATTGTAGCTTCTTTTTGAAACTTTATTCGAAATAAATTCAAAATGTATTTCATTAAATTCAAAAGTCGATTATAATCGATTGGGCATCCCTAATCATTTTTTAACACCACATGATGTTTGGCGAAGATGGCGGCTATTAATGTTATTAGTCGAGTAAAATACTTTTTAATGTTTATTTTTGCATGCAGCTAGTCCGTGTTATAAAAGTATTTGCAACTAACATAATAAAATTGAAAATTAATTATCGTGTATGTCCGATGCTTTTATTACACAGGGCGATTTTGGACATTGTCCTTTGAAACATGGTTGTATAAGTCTTAATAATGTGCTTAAAATAACCCCTTGAACTTAGTAGAGCTAGTTATTTTAATATATGTATATTTATTTTATTTCATAGTTAGTAGTTATTTCAATATATAATACAGATGGATACTTCAATTTTATTTATATGTATCGTACCATCAGGTAGACCGTTAGTTTGCTTGTTACTTTATTTTATAAAAAATGATGATTGTGTATCACTAATAGTGAGTGCGGTAAACTTTACTAATCATTTGCGTTAGTGCGACGGTAGATTGTGATAAAACATGTTCGAAATTAAATTAGATAATTTTTAAATCTCAAACAATTTCTAAGTGCAAAGTGAGCATGTTCTTTAATATTTAAAACAAAAAAGCAAAATAAATTAAACAAGCTCTGACCATATTCAGAAACTGCAGTTACTTTGCCATTTATTCAGTCAAATAATTCCACTGCTACTACTACAGATCATCATAAGTCCACTGCAGTACAGAGGCCTCAACTATAGGTTGCAACAAAGTACGGTCCTAAGCTAGCCCCATCCATCATCTGCATATGTGTTTAATCAGGTCGTCACTTTATCTAGTGGGGGTCGACTAATAGAGAGAGCTGTATGGCTGGACCATTGCCACTTCAGCTTACTTCCATGCTTACTACTATGCCCGAAATAAGGAAGCTCAAATTCATTTGATGTATTCATTCAAAAAAAAAAACGTAAATTTGAAAAGAGAGGCAAGTTCGGTACAAACGATGTTCGAGGTTGCAATACTGTTACCGTAACAGCCTATTAAAGTACACTGCTGAACATAGGCCTCCCCGATAGACTGTCTCATGTATGGGATATTTGCTATAGTTGGCACGCTTAGCAAGCTGGTTGCCAACCGCAGTTTTAATTTTAGTTGTTATTATGGAGACGCTGCGACACACACGGGATGACATGGGGTAGTAGATATTCTTACACCGCCAAATTAAATCATAGGATTCTTAGGAATGTACTTTCTTGGAACTGAGAGAAAAGAAACCGTTCGATTGATTTCGATAAAAACTTAATTAGTATTTTGTATCTATTAGGTTTAACTTATTCCCGTTTTTTATGAAATAAGTTAACGTAATTTTTGTCTATGTCTTTCATTTCTACTAAACAAAGTAATCACCCATGCAATCGATGCATCTTTGCCAAGGTAGTGGCAGTTTGCTTATGCACTTGTTGAAGAAATCCCCTGAACGGGAGGCGAAAAATTCATTGTAGGCATTTTGTACTGCCTCTTGGGTATTATATTATTATCCCGCCAAAAATTATCCAAATTCTGGAAAAATAGGAGTCTGTAGGCGCATGGTGAGTACGCAGATGGAGAGCTTCCCCAACCCCAGCTCTTGTAACTTAGAGACCACCTGTTGTGCAGTATGAGGTTCTGCGTTGTCGTGCAGTAGCGGAGAAGACGAGCGATTGACCAAAGCTGGTTAGGAGACGTGCGAGCTTTTTCATCATTTTGTTCAGTTGTTCACAGTACTCACCCACAGTAATGCTCATCCTGTTTTCTAAGAATCTGTGATGAATCACACCGGCGCTAGACCACCAATCAGTGACCATCAATTTTCTAAGGGTCCAACCAATTTGCTAAGCGCTTGCGGTTGTCAAAAATAGTCCATTTGTCGTCGCAAGTAACAATTCTGTTCCAAATTCCTTCATTTGTGTACCTGTTGAGCAGTACCAAAGCACGTCTCGATGCGTACTTCACGCTGGCCATCATTGAGTTCATGGGGCCCCCATTTGTCAAGCTATATTACTTTGCAAATTTGACGCAAATGAACCAATATTGTTTTGATGCTTATATCGAAAGCTGCTGATACTAATATCGAAAACTGCTGCTAATTCAGGCGTAGATTGATCCATTTGTCAAGCTGTTTGCCTTGCCGATTTGACGCAAATCGACCAATATTGTTTTGATGCTAATATCGAAAGCTTCCACAATCGCTTAAATTCCTCATTTTTTAGGTCAAAATTTCCAGAACGGAAGCAGGCATACCAGGTGGTGCGTTTACGCATGGATACATTAAATTGACAAAAAAGATTCAAATGCTATGAAAATATAATGCTAATCAATAAACAAATGACTAATGTGACAAAATAAAATAAAATAAATTTGAAATTAGAATTCCTAGCCAAACAAAAATTTGTTTGATTTGAAATGGCCAATACTGCAGAACGGCACTATTAAGGGGAAATACCTATTATTTAGTTTTTTGGAACTGATAGAAAATAAACTCTTCTACTGATTTAGATCAACAATTAATAAGTATCTTCTATCTATTATGTAATTAGAAAATTACATAATTTAGCATCGATATGCCAACGATTGATAACAACTAATCTGACGTCGATGTCATTTTCTTTTTTCATTCATTCATTGCAGGCCTTCACAAGTCCATCACATGTATGTTTATTTTTGTAAGTCATTTTTTACTTTACCACTGGTTCGGAAAATAACCTCTGTCCCGGGAAAAACCAACGAGAAACTTTTTTAAAAACTATTTACAAAATTTATTTAAGAAACAGCTTGGAAGCGACTATCTCAGTCCCAGGGGTCAACCATGTATTAATTTATATTATAATAACCCTTTTTATATAGTTTTTGTTTAATAAAATATTTTAACTTGGTAATAGCAAGACCTTGTTTATTTTCTGGGACTTTGTTGTAATAGCGTATACATTGCCCCAAGAATGGATTACGGACTCTGTGGAGTCGCGAAAATGGTATCAATAGCTTATGTTTGCTCCTAGTGTTTATAGAGTGTATATCATGTTTTTACTAAAACTACGAGTACCTTTGTTTTTGTGAACTTAAATTAAATTTTCGTAAATATACTGAGAGGGCAAAGTTAATTTATTTATTTCTTTAAATTATTCTCTAAATGACTCTCACGGTTATTAGTGCTCTCTAGGTTGTAAATAGTTCTAATAGCCCGCAGAAGAAGAGAACGAAAATAGTTTCTAAATCAGCTACATTTCCCCATAGAAATATGCCGTAAGATATTATGCTATGGAAATAACTGAAATAAGCTAAATATTTGTCTCGACACCAGTGAGAACTTTAATTGTTTTTACAGCGTAAGCTACAGAACTTAGTCTGCTTGCTAGTTTGGATATAAGGTGCCAAGAAAAACATCAGCAAATAATACAACATCATGACTATCCCCTACAAGGGAAGGTAAGTCATTAATATACACTAGAAATAGGAATGGGACGAGAATTGAGCCTTGTGGGATTACACAGTACAAATGACCCGTAAAAACTTTTACCATAGATTGTAACTTTCTGCATTCTATTACTCAATAATAAAATAATAAGTTTAAGCTGTACTATAGACACAGCATGGTAATGAGCCACATACATCCATAGACGTACTGCATGTCATTACATTTTATCGAAATATGCGAGACGAAAATTAGCTACGAACGTACATACGAGTACGTACTTATACAGGCATATACACCCTGCTTTTAATAGCTATAATAGATTACATATATGTATACATAGAGCATAGATACAAAGAGCATACAGCCCACTTGATGGTAATTGGATATCTTCGATTAAGAATCAAAGTGGAGGTGTGTTGTCACCCTTGACGGCATTGGTTGCATGCCTCTTTTCTAGTAAAATGGTTTTTGGTTCAATACACTCGCCATACAAAACACAGCAGCATTAAGCTGCTTTTTACGCTTGCGAGCTGCGAAGATATGTTGCAACTCTTTGCATATTCTGTCGTATCTACTACGAGGAGTGCTCATAGGAATCGTTCGGACTAACTCCAGCCGCTCAATTTCACCACCGCACATACCGACAGAATTCGAAATATCAAACATAGCATATGGATGATTGGCGGTTCACTACAGTGCGATTTACAAGAGGTTTTTTTCCTCGCACAACTACCTTGTAGAATCGAATAACACCAAGAATTTTCCCGAATGACATAGGAAATTTTAAGAAAAGAGCCTACGCTTTTTTAAAAGATCGACAACGCACCTCCAATTCCTCTATTGTTGTAGTTGTTCATGGGCGGCGGTAGTCACTTACCATCAGGTGGGCCGTATGCTCGTTTATCCCCTCTTATTTAAAAAAAAAGTGTTCTGTAAAAGCGAAGTCCTTCTCCGAACGAGCCGACCCATTTACACTACAACTACAATACAGCTGCACCATGGCTTTATAACGTATACTTTCTAAGGAATAGAATATTTTGAGGACATAGGAAGACAACACTTAAGCGACGGTAGCTTATGGCAGGGCGCGGATCGCAAACTCTAAAGGTCGTGGGTTCGAATCTGCCATTAGACTACTGTCGTGAACCACTCCTAACACAAAAATTTTAAACTTGCTGTTAGTCGTTAATGTTAATAGCATTTCTAGAATTTTCTTTTTTTTTAAATAAATATAAATATAAAATAAAATAAAAACAGTGCGAAGTACTAACTTTTCTATATTAAAAATGGGAGGAGTGGCTTGCCTATCAATGGGATATACATATATACGTATATTCTCAGTTTCAGGTGGAATAGCAGCCAGAGAATCTAACATTTATATTATTTTACAAATGCTCCGAAAATGTTGATATTCTTGACTTAAGGATAAAAACATTAAATTAATTTAGAACAAATTTTATCAGACACAGGTAAGCTTGCTTTTGATCATTCTCTTTTACGGTTTCATTACTATTTGTTGGTTGAGTTTTTTTGGATATTTCGTAGGTATCGTCGTGTCTTAAGTTTTCTCTCAAGTCTCAATTTCAGTTCATTATTTTTTTATCCTTTTACAATGAATAATCTTGAAAGCGTAATTTATATTTATTACGTTCTTTCGCGGTTTCCTTCAGTTAATTAGAGAGGCAATTTCGTAATAAAGTACTCGCAAAGTCTATTCTTAGTGAGAAATATAAAAAAAATTGCTACATAAATTCCGAAGGAATTTTCAGACATGAAAGCAAAAAGCATAAACGTGGTATTCAGAATTAAGATTAATTTAGTTCAGAAACTACATTGCGATGAGCGCATTTATAATGTCGTTGTTAGAATACACGAGGCTGTGTACATGCATTATATTTTGTTATAATGCAATGCTAGCTTTTTAAAAAAGAGTAAGCTCTTTGCCCTAAAGTCCTTAATTTGTATCAGTCTGGAAAAATAACTTAATAGTAGGTGATTCTACGAGGAACAAAAGTTTGTTGAGCGAGAAAGGACAAAATTGGTAAATCGCTCAGCAATGGACCGCCATTTACCCAGATAGTACTGTGGCGTCATGTATTTGAAAAATAAAAATAAACAATTAAAATTAATAATCTACAACTACTCAATCTTCATTACACAATTAAAATTAAAATAAAATACAAAAATAAATAAGTAATATAAAACTAACCTTTGAGTCGTGTCGTATCGTCGCAGAAATCGTGATCAAGTCGTTGAGTAGTAAAGACGCTCCGAGAATGCATCGAACAAAAGATTGAAGACATCGAAGCGGCGTACCCACGATGCTGTTAGTAAAAATATATCACTGTGACGATAACGAGTATGATGCTTGCGCCGAACTACTGTTTGCTATTCTATGCTATTCGCTTTGAACTGTTTCTTGTATATGGTAACTATTTAATTGTGTAAGCTGCTCTGCTTACAATAAACTTTTATATAATGTGTTTAGTGAGTTATTTATTAAAGATCTCCCCATTTATCACTTCAGGATCATCTTTCGTATCATCGTACCTAGTGAATCAGAAATTAAAATTTCAGGTGTCAATTGCAGCTCTGCCCAGGGGATCAAACTCCATTCTGTCTGAGTAAGTCATAGCTTTTGTTAAAGCAAAAATTAAAATTTCATGTTCCAATTTCTTTGACGTTTTTATGAATAATTTAAAATCATTTTGTACTCGTTAATCTCTCTGCAAACGCGTGCGGACGGGCGACATCGTCGGCGATTTCTTTCAGCGGGACATGATAAGGGTGAGCAATATTACGTTGACAAATATTTTTCCGCGCGTTCTATATAGGCTTATTTGGACGACGATCTTTTTACATTCAACTGAATAACTTTTTTTATAGAATATAGTGACAAACGTGCACACAGTCCATCTGATGGTAAGTGGATGCTGTAGCCAATAGACATGTATGTACACCTATCCCCGATTAAGAATCAAAATGCAGATCCGATGTCGACCTTGAGGACTAAGACGGAATACCTCGTTTCCATTAAAATGAGTCAACAAATAAACTTGTAAAAAGAAATACAATACATCTCTGAAGTAACCGTTCCAGTTTATCAAATGTCCGCTGTTGGACATAGGCCTCCCCATATATAGGGTGGATATTTGCCATAGTTGCCATGCTCGGCGGAGTGGTTAACGACTTTTTACTTAGTTTGCATGCGTATATTGTTATTTATTTTTATTAGTATTTGTGTATTGTTATAGTGCTTATTCACTTTACCTATTTTTGTCTTCATTTTTATTGATTTTTTCGACATGACTCGCGAAAGAGAGATACTGCAATGGCTGACGGATGTGTCCGACGATGAGCAAAATGTTTCTTGTTCTGCTAATGATATCAATATTGCTGAATACTGATAAGAGTAACACACATATAAGGCTGATTTTTTTGAAGAAATTAGCGGTAGTACTTGTAGAACATCACAAGGAACCTAGCATTCAACAGCGAGCAGTCCCTACTTCAACAAATTGGCAAATGCAATAAGTGTGGTAAAATTATTTGTCAACAACACTTCAGGGTATACTGCATTGGATGCAGAATATAAGAATCTGCTAATGAATCGAATTAATGTAAAAAAAATTAACGTTGATCTCGGCTACTTCAAAAATTAGTAGTTTAATGAGAGATTAGAGGATTTGTTATTTTTTTAGTTATTTAAAGTCAAAGTTGTGTTTTAGTTTCTATAAATTAATTATAATAAAGAATTTTTAATAATACATACCTTGTTTTATTTATTTCTAACACTCTATTTTCAACTATTTATTTGGGGTCACTATAGACCCCGTGCAACTACAACAACTAGTTGTGTGATTTACTTCATGCGCCTAATTTAGGGTTAAATATATTACTAACATTTTTTTTAACTTCTCTCTTGAATATTGATTTATAGCTGTAGCTGAATAACACATATTTTTTATATTTAGATACTATTCGTTATATTTAGATTTATTGTTTTCCTTGTAGCAATATAAAGACGCCAATATCCAAAATAAAAAAAAATCTATTGATGCTGCAGGCCATCCCAGGAACTTCCGCTCGAAAAATATTCGATCACGAAATTTTGAGGTCTTCAAGCTCAAATAAGTAGTTTTGTGCATTTTTAAGCTTTTAGAACTTAAAAATCTAGTGTTTCTATTCAAATCCGAAGAGAAATTTCAAAGTTATTAAAACAACACTTTTTTTAAATTTTTATGACAACGATAACTTTCAACTGATTTTGATGGTATTGTTGATCGAATCGAGGTATTTTAAATGCAATAATAAAATATGTTATAAAATCGATTTTACTAAAAATTCATAAAGTTAAAAAAATTTTTTAAAACAATATAAAACAGTATAGAAAATCTAAATTTCATGAGCCTTTTGAAACCTCTTGAACGCCACCAAGCTCATTCAAATCGGTGAAATCGTTCAAAAGTTATGAGAAATTTACATAATCTCTTATACACACACACACGCGCTGGCGCGTGCACGCACGCACTCACTCACGCACGCATGCACGCACGCACGCACGCACGCACGCATAAAACGCACGCCCGCAAGCACGCACGCACGCAAGCATGCACGAACGCAAGCAAGCACGCACGCACGCACGCACACAAACACATACACACACACACACACACACACGCACACACACACACACACACACACACACACACACACGCACACACTAATCATTTATTCATCCAATCATTACAACTTATGAAACATCCACCGCTGCCACGCTTGGCAGTCGAGTCGGCAAACGATAATTAAAACAATGTAACAGGAGAAATAATGAAATAGAAGGTGAGCAGCAGCATCTTCCTATATGCTGCTGCCTATTCCATTATCTCCTATTTCATTATCTCTCCTATTTCTTTCTATTTTATTTCCCTCTGTCGCCTCTTACAACTACGCGGAGATATATTATATTATTGTTCATGATATAGCTGTATAAAACAATACTAATGTACGAGCTAGTAACCAACAGAGGGTGTAATAATAATAATAATAATATTAAAATAAATAAACATAAACATAAATCAACAGGCAGTCTTATCACACTTATTACACAGCAATTACATCTTTTCCAAAAAAGGAAATAAAATATAGTAAAAAGCAAAGGCTGAATTCGAAGAATTGAAACGAATTTAATAATTTGATATGTTTTGAACCGACTTTAGAATGTGTTCTTTGAAGTTGTCTTTTACCTTTTATCTAACGTTTGTTTGACCAATTTGAGTATGTAGCCTAAAGAATATTATAAACAGAAAGAATATTAGTAACAGTTAGAATAGTTATGTTGAAAACTTCATCCACTTTTTTGTTACTCCTATGGATGGAATTTTTTCTGCAAAGTTACGTTAGATTGATTTATTCATGAGTTGTGTATTATGTCTCTTCTTAAATATATTAATAAATAATTACAGCAATAATATGTAGAACTGCATAAGAAGAATTTATCTTTCGAGTGTGTATTATAAGACCTCTATTATATAAATATCTTTGGAATCAGAATTGAGTTATTTAGTTTTTAATCTGTGTTAAATAAAATTTAGTTTTGATCAAATATTGTGAGAGGATATAGAATCATCAAAATCTGTTTACAGTTGACGAAGGTATCACGTAACGTAATTCAGAAAAGCATTTTATTAAGATTTAAGTGTTACCCATTTTAATAAAACTTGTTTATTGCTATTTCTACTACAGCCCACCGCAAGTCCACTGCTGAACATAGGCCTCCCCGATAGATTGCAGCTAAGTACGGTTCCGAGTCACCCGCATCCACCGACTACCTGCGCGTTTCATCAGGTCGTCGCTCCATCTAGTGTGGGGTCCCCAAACACTGCGCTTGCCTGTGTGATATATTGCTTGATAGTGTGAGTAGCTAGTTTTTATCGTAAAAAACAAACAATATAACATTACAATGAATAGAAAAATATACATCTGTATACTTCCTATACTAAACTATGGAAGCCAGAACTGAGTAAACAAGTTTTGGGTTTTAATCCCGGGGTTTTCTGTTAAGAAATTTTAATTAGCCCGAGAGTCAAATTGGCGGTATTTTTTCACTCCTTTGCCTCGGACAGCACGGCAAGCCGTTGGTCCTGCGCCTGATCTTTCTCCGATCGAGTCGGTTACATTGAACTATGAGAGTGAAGGGATGGAGAGTGTACTTGTGCTTGCACATTTGTGCACTATGATCATATCCTGCGCAGATGGTTAGTCTATGTTGAGAAAGGCCACCGTGATCGAATTTCAGTCTAGAGGATATTAAATTAATTACTAGGAATATTATAGACAGTACTCGATTGGCGGATTGGAACCAACGGATTTTTGTTCGCAGTTACTTTGGCAACGGTTATGAATGAATTAGTCTAAGACGGTCGCTTTCTGTGTTTTAATTTTTGTGCAAGAACCTTGTTCTATTTTCGAAACATCAACGACTAGACGAATTATGGTGAGAACAGTTAGAGAAATTTCACATCGTTTAATATTCACATCGACAACATTTAAAAGTGCTCTTGACCCAAATCTCGAGAACTAGATCACAAGTTGGAACGTATAGTTACAAAAAATTCCCATTTGCAAATCTTCTACATCTTGAATAACAGAAAAGGATTTTTTTCCTTACCTACCGCGGAGTTAAAAAACTTCGTCGAGTAGTTTCATTTGGTTACATATTTCATGTTTGTTGTTTGTACGTCAGTACAAAGTTTTGCTTTCATAATATTTGCGCCAATGCAAAATATTTTGTAATACATCTTAATGTAATTAAAAACTTGTTTACTGGCGATAGAAAATGTTTTATGCTGTAGAGCCACGTTGAAACATTATAATAATGGCTGCAGCGCCAATGCAGCGCTTCAGCTGAAGCGGGAAAGGACTACGCTCTTATAGAACATTAGCGTAAAATAGCACCATAATGTGGTGGGTGTGATACAGTTAAGACAGAATGGGTTGATGTATTACTATACATATAATGGATAACAAAAGTTGGAACGTAAAGATAAATTTCCATCCATAGCAGGAGTATCTACAACGTACAGACAAATTTCAACCCCAAAACTTTTTAATACTCCTTATTAAACTTTACAGGATTTAAATTCGTTATTTTGGTTGAAATAATTTTTAAGGCACTGTAATTTATCCTGCGTTGTCTATAACTCCCAGCTAAGAAATAAATAGCCTGTCAATTTATCAATCGCCGGGTTGCTTACCACTGAGTCATAAGTTTATAAAATTAATTATCATTTGATCTGTTTGTGGTTGTGAGAGTTCTATATTGGGAATGATCCTTTACAATTTTCTTCATGGTTTCGTAGCAAAGAATTTATGACAATATTCTTTACATATAGGTACTTCCCCTAAATATGTATGGGTGAATGAATTTAGGGAATCTAAAATAAGTCATAGCTTTCTTGCGGGGGCGTAGAAGAATCATCACTTCATTTATTCTTGATTGTCCTGCGCTGGACGTTTCGGGCAACTATAAGAAAGATCAGAAAGACCTAACGGCTTCTGATTGATGATGTTAAGGTATATTCTTACTACAATTAGGGTTGCACATGTCCGCATATTTATACGTAGTAGAGCCACACTACAGTTATTATGGTTGTAGCGCGAATGTTTCGGCTCGACTGGGGAAGTACCACGGCCTCACAGTATGCAAGCGTAAATAGCTGCTTAATGTTGCTGTGTTTCGTAAGTTGAATGTAGAGAACCGGAGACCGTTATTTACTGGAAATGAGGCATTTCATCTTTTTTTTATTTTATTTTATAGGATAGGGTGACAAAAGAGCACACAGTCCACCTGATGGTAAGTGGTAGCTGTGGCCCATAGACATCTACATCTACCCTCGTTTGTGAATCAAACTGCAGATGCGTTGTCACCCGTGAGCACTAAGGTGGAATGCCTCTTTTCCAGTAAAAAGGGCCTCCTGCCTCCGGCCACCTGCACACACCGAGAGAAACGCAGAGGTAAATCTACTTCACGCTGGTATTCTGTGAGGTCGTGGTACCACCCCGGTTTGAGCCGGCCCATCCGTGCGACAGCAAAAACTGTCGCGTGGCTCTACCACTGCAAAAAATATATATAATAATTTTAGTCTACAATGTTAACAACCCATCTTTATTTCCATTCTTAATTAAAGATAGATGTAGGTATGGGCCACATCATCCACTTACCATCAGGAGGACTGTGTGCTCGTTTATTCGTCTATAAAAAAACCTGCCAACATTTGTCTTTGGCACCCAAGGTTGACTGACAGAAGATAATTTCACATGGCATTCCGCCTTATGCACCCTTGCATTCCGCATTATGGTGTAGCATTTAAGTTTTTTTAGTAAATAAATATATAAGGAGCGTCTGTATCAATAAAGATGGCAAGCGAAGTTTGTCTGAAAACTAGTTACAGAAGCTAAGTTCAAAGTTGAAAAGTTTTCATTTAGTAAAATCAACTGCTTTTGAAATCTTTCGTAGTTCACAATGTAGTGTAATAGCTCTTTTGTTAGTGTAATTAATTTGAATATTTTGATGGACAGTTTTCCGGAAGCGTTTATACTTTATTATAAACTAGTGACACGCCCCGGCTCCACCTGAATAGTATCTATTTATGTGTCGTTATTTAGCCTGAAGAAAATCAAAGGCTATCTATTATCTTCAAACTAAATAACGTTTAAAAATATATCGTTTTATAAAAATAAAATCTCCAAATGTTTCGGTTAAAATATCGCCTAGATCCCTTCTGGCATTGCTCGCTATCTGTTCGTAAAGTCTCATCACAATCGGTTCAGCCATTCCGAAGGTTAGCCCAAACGGACAGACATACAGACAGACAAAAATTAAATAAATGGTTGTTTATGTCTTAATAGCATGCTAATCAGTCCCTGAGCTTAAAAGAAGTCAATTATTTCAATATTATTGACGGACACTTCAATTTTATTTATATGTATCGTACCTAGACTAGTTTGCTTGTTACTTATTAAGTGGCGAAGCTTGCGAAGTCACTTATTGATTTCACGATGTCTGTCCGTCTGTCCCACGATTATCTCGAGAACGGTTTTGAATTTTCAAATTCTGTTTTCAGCAATCGATTACTGATGACCCAGGCATCTGAACTTCCTATTTTGAAACTGATTGCTCAACGGCAACCGTTAGAAACCGCTACAAATCTGATTGCTTCGCCACTTTGCTATGCTGTTAGCTTGCTAGGTTTATTTTATAAAAAAATTATTGTGATAAGACATGTTCGAGATTGATTTCGATAATTCTTAAATCTCAAATACTTGCTCAGAGCAAAGTGAGCATGTTGTTTAATTTTTTAAGATTGTAACTGTAATTCTTTTCAAATTCAATAACAAGGCGAGATTCCGATCATATTCAGAACCTGCAATTACTTTGCCATTTCCTCAGTTAATTAATTCTACCATTATTATTACTGCTACTTCTATAGTCCATAATAAGTTCACTGCTGAACAGATTGCTACAAAGTACGGTCCTTAGCTACCATCCGTCGACTGCCTTCGTGTTTTATCAGGTCGTCACTCCATCTAGTGGAGGTCGCCCAACACTGCACCTGCCAGTACGACGCTGCCGTTCGAAAACCGTTATTCCATATTGTTTGTCGGTTCTTCGAGCTTAATGGTCGGCCCATTACTACTTCAGCTTACTTTCACGCTTACTGCTATGCCTGAAATTAGTTAAACTCAAAATCATTTGATTCATTCATTCAGCCAAAACGTAAATGTGAAAAGGGATGCAAGTTCGGTACAAACGATATTCAAAGTTGTCGGCTTCAGATTTGAATGGGCATCAAGCTGCATACCGTTGCCGTTACAGACTATTAAAGTCCACTGCTGAACATAGACCTCCCAAAGGAATGCCACAAAGCACGGTCCTGAGCCACCTGCATCCGTCGCCTTCCTACATGTCATTATATGTAATCCAAAATATGCGAACGAGGTCCTTCCCGAAAGAGCCGCCCATTCGTGATATAACTAGAATAAAGCTGCAGCATTGCAACTGCATGCGTCATTATGAGGACATGAGAAGATTACTAATACTTAAGCGACAGTAGCCTAAAAGCTTGGCACAGATCTTGAACTCAAAAGATCGTGGGCTCGAATCCGCTATTCGATCACTCTTAATACAAACGTTTTAAGCTTATTGGGAGTGGTTAAAAGGAATATTGATGATATTAATAGCATTTCTAGTATTTTATAAAAAAATACTTACTCAAGAATCGCGAAGGACTATTCTATAAGTCTGTTAGAAATGAGGTGAGTGGCGTACCCATCATTGTATTCGTATATTGGAAGTTTCATGTGGAATAGCAGCCAGAGAGTCTGACATTTATATCTTTTAACGAATGCCCAAAAATGTTGATATTTTTTTTTATAGAAAAGGGGACAAACGAGCATGCGGCTCACCTGATGGTAAGTGACTACCGCCGCCCATGAACAACCGCAACACCAGGGGTATTTCAGGTGCGTTGCCAGCCTTTTAGAAAGGAGTAAGCTCTTTTCTTGAAATCTTAACTTAAGGATAAAAAACATTAAATTAATTTAGTACAATATTTTGTTCAGGCCCAAGTAAGCTTGCTTTTGAGCATTCTTTTTTGCGGTTTCATACAATCATATAATTGAGATTTTCAGATATTCCGTAAGTATTTGTTTTATTTATTTTTAGTATTTGATAAAAAAACGTGAACCCATTCCAGGATTTTCTCGTGTATCGTGGAGGCAGTTTGCAAACTTAAATTGCACAAGGACAAACATCCAGACTTAAAACAATTACTTGAAGGCCATACAAATACTTGTTCCGTGCGAGATTTGAACTCGTAGTCCTTAGCGCCGTAACTCATTGCTAAGACACTGCGCCACGGAGCTGACAAGGTATCATCGTGTCTCAAGTATTTTCTATGCATTTGCATTTTAATACATTAAATTTCTTTATCCTTTTTTACTGAATTACCTTGAAAGTGTAATTTATATTTATTAGGTTCCTTTTCGATTTACTTTGGTTAATTAGATAGGCGATTTCATAATAAAGTATTCGCAAAGCCTATTCTTAGTCAGAAATATAAAACATTTTTGCTACATTAATTTCTAAGGAATTTTCAGACATGAAAGCAAAATTCATTAATGTGGTATTCAAAGAAACTACATTACGATGAGGTCATTTTGTAATATCGTTGTTAGAATAATAGAGGCTGTGTAAATATATTTTATTTTTTTATTTTAAACTTAAATGTTACACTTAAAAATAAGGGTGGGCAGTTGAACCTAGGGGTAAAAGAAAAATGTTGTCAGGTACAAAAAAAACTCGAAATGTATAATGCACAGCCTTATATAATATAGTTATAATTCCACTGCTAATGTTAGAAATTACTCTCAAAATTATTTTAATAATAAATATTACTCTGTAACAAATGCGACACAGTATAACTGCTTACTGAAGAAATACTAGATAACATTAAATTAGATATAGTATTCAAACCAACAGTAATACTGCTTATTACGATGTAATACAGGGCAGCGTTTCCGCAATATAACTTTCTTTATATAAAATAAAATAATAATAAAGACAGTTTATTCAGTAAATGATTTATTATATAATAATTATTTAATATACACTGGATGTCATAAGAAGCGACATTGTGAAACCTAGGGTATAGCCAGCAACACTATAAAATAAAACATTGAGATTGCAAGCCCGTCTGCTGCCAAGTATGGTAAATATCCCATTTATGAGACCATCTATTGGGAGGCTCATTTTAAGCAGTGGACTTTGATATTCTGCAAGGAATTGATGATGCAGAAAAATATAGTTCCATAACCCTCTTAAAAATGGAAAGAGGCATGTGCTCAGCAGTGGGACAGTTTGCCGAAAGTTTACTTTTACCGATTTTTTATAATAAACGTGAATTATATGAACAAAACAAGTTATATTGTTCACTTGTTATATTGTCTACGAGAAAAAATTAAATATTTTATTCCATGCTACTTCCAAAACTATGGTTAATCTAACATATGGGGATGTAAGTAAAAATACATTAAGCCGTTTAGACTACAGAGCGTGCCACAGAAACAAACATCTACACAGATACACTCTCAAAACATTACCCTACTTCTGGGGCATTCGGGTACTAAAAGAAGTGCTCTCATACTTTTAAACTGGTCCAGTGGTTGCATATAAACGATTTTAGAGCGCAAGTGAAGCTCACCCTTGTAGTTACAAAGATATGCTAATTTAGCCCACTTAGCATGAAGTAACCACAAAGTTCTTACACCGTGTGAAGCGTTAACTTTATATGACTTTACATAATTCTGTAACAGTAAAAACAAATAAAAAAAAACATTATACCTATCTTATCAGTATCTCGTCGTATACTAATATATTCTTAGGTTTTAAAAATTATTAAATGCAAATACTTACAAATACTTGTTCCGTGCGGGATTCGTACCCGCGCCCCCCAGCGCAGCAACTCATTGCATCCATCCATTACAACCAGCAGTCCAATGCTGAAAAAAGACCTCCACCATGGATTCTCATCGTTGAAAGTCCATTTAATGGCGGTATTTATCTATAGCTGCCACGCTGAGTTCTTTTTATAAATATAGGCGTTAACGATGATGATCTACATATGCGGGAGGTTTTTGTTCAGCAGTGGGACTTTTGATAGGCTATAGTGATCGGGATAATGTTGATTTAGAACACAATCCTTTAACTGAGTTTAACTGCGTAACAAAATGGAAAGCCATTATTTAAAGTAATAGAAAATATATACATATTTGCCAAATAAAACAACCGGTTTGTATACAAAATAATAACAACGTGATTCATACTTTAAAATCAAGTAAAGTGCTCCCGCCCAGACGGCAACCAAGAACAAAAAGGATTCGTCGCGACATGTTTCGCCTGAATTTAACTTTCTTCAGTATCGTTTTATGGCACTTCCAAGACAAAAAAACTTTCATGAATCGTTGAGTCAACAAGAGAAAGTGTCTTCCACATTTTTAGCGTCTCGTTTAATAGCGCTCTTTTTATATGTTTGTCTTTAAAGTTGAAGATTTTATACTTAAACTAGCTCTGCCCGCGACTTCATTCACGTGGAATTAGTACTTTTTTTATGATAATTAGAATAGAAAAGAATAGAATATAATCATTTTTATTCAATATAGATAACTGTACAAAATACTTATTGAAAGTCATTTTTTTTTTACTTTTACTACTGGTTCACAAAAAACCTCTGTCCTGGGAAGAACACAGAGTTTCTTTCCCAGCTGGTACAACAAGCAACTAGGGTACCTGATGTGGATGGGCACACAGCCGACTGCCTTGACTTTCTGCTGACGACCGATACGGACAGGGCCGATGTTTAGGTTACTTCAACCTTGGGAACTTCTGACCACTGTCTGGTGAAATTTGTGTGAAATTATATACCCCACCTAACTACGATTTTCACGGTGTGCGACGAGTGTGGCGACACAAGTCAGCAGATTGGCATGAGATGCGGCATTTATTTGCATCTCATCCTTGGCGGCAGGTCTGCTTCTCGTCTGAAGACCCGTCGAGCTCCGCGGATGTCACAACTGATGTGATACGTCAAGCGATGGAGTATTTCATTTCCTTTGCTGACGTGCCCATCGGTGATATAGCTAGGCCATGGTTAAACGCCAAGTACGCTCTTGCTGAAAATCACAGGCATATGGCTTACTTATCCTGGGTCGATGCTCGAGACCGCAAAGCTCTGAATATTAGCCTTAAGATGAGAGCTTCTAACCAAGCCACCCAGTCCCGCAAAAAGGCATTACGCCAAGCCAGTTTCGACCTCATAAAACGCGTCGGTACAAAGCTCTGTGTCAAACCATCTGGCAGTAGAGCTTTTTGGTCTCTCACCAAAAGGGTCGAGTCAAACTTTTGTCGGTCTACACTGCCTCCGCTGGTAAAACCGGAAATCCGCTGGAAAGACGGCTCACTGGCGCATGCACCTAAGGAGAAAGCGGACTTATTTTCTTCTGTTTTTGCTTGCAATTCACGTCTGGATAGTAGCAACAGCGTACCATCTCAATTACCTCACTGCGGTACCTCTATGTCAGAGGCCCGTATCACCAACAAGGAGGTTCTTAAAACCTGATAATATACCAGCTATAGTCCTGAAGGTCTGTGCACCTGAGTTGACTCCTGTGTTTTCTTTTATAGGATAAGGGTGACAAACGAGCACACAGTCCACCTGATGGTAAGTGGTTGCTGCGGCCCATAGACATCTACATCTATCCTCAATTAAGAATCAAAATCTCGTTCGAATCTCGCACGGAACAAGTATTTGTATGGCCTACAAATAATTGTTCCGGGTCTGGATGTTTGTCCTTGTGCAATTTATGTTTGTAAACTGCCTCCACGACACAGGAGAAAATCTTAGTGTGGGGGTAACGTTTTTAAAAAGAAAAAAAGAAAAAAAGAAAAGAAAAAAAAATGCAGATGTGTTGTCACCCGTGAGTACTAAGATGGAATGCCTCATTTCCAGTAAAAAGGGTCTCCGGTTCTCTACACTCACCATACGAAACACAGCAGCATGAAGCTGCTATATGACGCTGGTATTCTGTGAGAGCGTGTGTAGTGTTATGCTACTTACATATGTATATTTTACATTATTTTAAATTCATTTTTCCATTCTGTTTCGATTTTCTGCATTCACCTCAAAACTGGATATTTTACATCACCTTTATTTCCATAGGATCCTGTAACGATTTTAAACCATAAGAACACAATAACAAATCATTTCTACTTCGTATTTTCACATTATCAGCACTTTTAAATTGGTGTCAATGGAGTCTACCTTTTTTCGATCTTTTAGCTAGTTTTCCATAACTCTACAATCTCGGACTTAGTGTGGGCAGTTGCGCTACCTTTTTTCCTATATCAATAATATCTCATTTTCCACTTAAATCTTACCGTTTTCTTATTATAAACCTAAAACCAAAATTTGACATGTTTTGATATTGTTATTTATTTCGTTGCTATGGTAATTATATTCAAATTTGCTACCGATCTGTTGTTCCTATTTCGATAATTCCACATAAATACTCTTTTGTCTTGACCATTTGCAAAAAATTTGCGTTTAATTTAAATAATTTTTCCGTTCTCTCTAGAAAGGTATAAAAGCCGAACAATCGGTGAAGAAAGGCAGTCTCGCTTCAGTTCGCGAATTGGAAGTATCTCCTAAAGGCCTTATCCCGGGGCCGCACTGCCCCGGGATCCTGCAAGCCTCCACCTACACGTGAAGTCTTCGGCGAAGCCTTCTTCAAACGCGGAGCCGCACCACTCCGGATTCCTACAAGCCTCCATCTACCTCGGAAGTCGCTTCGAGACTACTACAAGCGCGGGGGCCACACTACTCCGGGCACTACTACTACTTACTCCAGGCGCCGAGTGCACCTACCGCCGGCGCTACCTTTGGGCGCTGCAACTGCTGGCTCTAAGCGTTGCGCGCCCTTCCTCCAGGCGCTACGTGCGCTGGCTCCGGACGCTGCGTGTACTGGCTCCAGGCGCTGCGCGCCGTCGCTGCTAAGAAACCTACTTCTACAAGCACAAACGGCGTGTGCTGGCTTCAGGCGCTGCGTGCCGTCGCTGCTAAGAAACCTACTTCTACAAGCACAAACGGCGTGTGCTGGCTTCAGGCGCGGCGTGCCGTCGCTGCTAAGAAACCTACTTCTACAAACGCAACGTGTGTCGCTTCGACTTTTAGGCCCCACTTCAACGCTATATTCCCCTATTCTCTCACCTTTATTTTTTTTTTTATAATCTAATTGTACTCTCACTTCATTCATCATCATCCTCATTCCATTTTTTTATAAAATTGTAAATACCTTTTATAAATTTAAATATATTGTTTTCTGGCTCTACTTTTGTTGTTTTGTTGTACTTAGGTTAGGTTCTATTTTTTTTATTTTTTTTTATTGTCGCTTCACGACATTTGGCGCCCAACGTAAAAGTCCTCCTTCTCTCTTAATTCTTCACCTTTACTGCGCCTTGTCCATTCCCTTTTGATTTAATTGCTCTCCCTTTCGTTCTTAACTCATTATTCATCATTCATTTATTCATCCTTTTCATACCTTCCAAATTCTAAAACAACACTTCATCTAGTGTTTCAACGTATCTGGCTTATATTTAGACCTACATTTAACACTACACTTACATTCATCACTTTAATATTTTTATTGTAGATAATCTTCCAAATTCTAAAACAACACTTCATCTAGTGTTTCAACTTATCTGGATTATATTTAGACCTACATTTAACACTTTCATTCATCACTTTAATATCTTTATTGTAGATAATCTTCCAAATTCTAAAACAACACTTCATCTAGTGTTTCAACTTATCTGGATTATATTTAGACCTACATTTAACACTTACATTCATCACTTTAATAATTTTATTGTAGATAATTTTCCAAATTCTAAAACAACACTTCATCTAGTGTTTCAACTTATCTAGACTATATTTAGACCTACATTCAACACTTCACTTACATTCATCACTCTAATATTTTTATTCTAGGTAACTTAAAGAGGTATAACTTTTCAATTAAATCTTTATTTCTTAAACTTAACTTTGAACTTTACGCTTTATATAAAATTGTTTTTCAAAGCTGAAGCGAGACGATTCATAACTTTTCTAAGCATTTACTAACTGTTAGTTTGTATATATGTATAAATATCTAAACATTTATTAACTGCTAATTTGTATATATGTATAAATATCACATTTAATTTGTATATATATATATAAATATCACCATCATTTTCACCTTGTTATTATTTCTTTTAATTTGTTTGTTTGTTTGGTAGGTTCTTCACTTCTTATTATTTCAGACACATCTCGCTAGTGATGTTGCTGATCTCTGGCTTTGAGCCCTACCGCTCTGGCCGTTCTTTATCTTTACTTAAGTCATAGCGACTAAAGCTTGCTTAAGATTGATTTCTTTATCTTTATCTTCACGCAGGAGCGGATGACAACTCCTTAAATAAGCCTGAATGTCCTTTCGAAAACACACTTTTAAGAGTGGTGTTTCTTCGACTAATTTATTTTTTTTTCCACGCAGGAGCGGATGACTACTCCTTAAATAAGCCTTAATGTCGTTTCGAAAACACACTTTTAGAGTGGTAGTCATTGAATGTGAACTCCACCCTTACCTGAATGGCAGATGATGTATGTAAGAGATAGTATATCTGATTTTGCCTGGTGATGTCTGTTTCTGCAAAGCTGTGTTTTTATGGTTTATTTTAGAATGTATATATCAAAATTTTTGCTGAGTCAAAAATTTTCCAGGGTCAGGGGGAAAATGTAGTGTTATGCTACTTACATATGTATATTTTACATTATTTTAAATTCATTTTTCCATTCTGTTTCGATTTTCTGCATTCACCTCAAAACTGGATATTTTACATCACCTTTATTTCCATAGGATCCTGTAACGATTTTAAACCATAAGAACACAATAACAAATCATTTCTACTTCGTATTTTCACATTATCAGCACTTTTAAATTGGTGTCAATGGAGTCTACCTTTTTTCGATCTTTTAGCTAGTTTTCCATAACTCTACAATCTCGGACTTAGTGTGGGCAGTTGCGCTACCTTTTTTCCTATATCAATAATATCTCATTTTCCACTTAAATCTTACCGTTTTCTTATTATAAACCTAAAACCAAAATTTGACATGTTTTGATATTGTTATTTATTTCGTTGCTATGGTAATTATATTCAAATTTGCTACCGATCTGTTGTTCCTATTTCGATAATTCCACATAAATACTCTTTTGTCTTGACCATTTGCAAAAAATTTGCGTTTAATTTAAATAATTTTTCCGTTCTCTCTAGAAAGGTATAAAAGCCGAACAATCGGTGAAGAAAGGCAGTCTCGCTTCAGTTCGCGAATTGGAAGTATCTCCTAAAGGCCTTATCCCGGGGCCGCACTGCCCCGGGATCCTGCAAGCCTCCACCTACACGTGAAGTCTTCGGCGAAGCCTTCTTCAAACGCGGAGCCGCACCACTCCGGATTCCTACAAGCCTCCATCTACCTCGGAAGTCGCTTCGAGACTACTACAAGCGCGGGGGCCACACTACTCCGGGCACTACTACTACTTACTCCAGGCGCCGAGTGCACCTACCGCCGGCGCTACCTTTGGGCGCTGCAACTGCTGGCTCTAAGCGTTGCGCGCCCCTCCTCCAGGCGCTACGTGCGCCGGCTCCGGACGCTGCGTGTACTGGCTCCAGGCGCTGCGCGCCGTCGCTGCTAAGAAACCTACTTCTACAAGCACAAACGGCGTGTGCTGGCTTCAGGCGCTGCGTGCCGTCGCTGCTAAGAAACCTACTTCTACAAGCACAAACGGCGTGTGCTGGCTTCAGGCGCTGCGTGCCGTCGCTGCTAAGAAACCTACTTCTACAAACGCAACGTGTGTCGCTTCGACTTTTAGGCCCCACTTCAACGCTATATTCCCCTATTCTCTCACCTTTATTTTTTTTTTTATAATCTAATTGTACTCTCACTTCATTCATCATCATCCTCATTCCATTTTTTTATAAAATTGTAAATACCTTTTATAAATTTAAATATATTGTTTTCTGGCTCTACTTTTGTTGTTTTGTTGTACTTAGGTTAGGTTCTATTTTTTTTTTTAATTGTCGCTTCACGACACGTGGTCCTTCACCGGTCGAGCCGACCCATTCGTGCTACAGCCATACCAGAAATATAGCTGCAGCATAGCTCTACTACGTGTTTAAATGCTTGTTCCGCCTCTATTCAGGACTGGAATAGTGTCCAAATCTTGGAAGGTGGCTAATGTGCAGCCTGTACCTAAAAAAGCTAGCCGTACTAATTCTACTCTGACTGGCCAACTACCGACCAATTTCAATTACCTCCATATTCTGTAAAATAATTAAAGGAATTTAACATTTGATCAAGAATATTTTTTTTCAATAATCTTACTAAGTGTTGGTAGTACAGAAATAGGTCTAAAATTGGCGGGGTCTAATGTACTACCAGATTTAAATAAAGGTATTACTTTACTATGGTTCATTAAATCAGGAAACACACCAGATTCGATACTAGTATTAAAAATAATAGCTAAATGAGGTGCGATTGTATCTATTATAGACGCAATAACTTTAACGACAATCCTCCACAGATCCGCAGTTTTCTTAACATTAATAGTTTTAAAATATTTTACCAAATCTTTTGATGATACTTTATAAAATGCAAAATTCTTTGTACACGCATTTACATTTTGTTTAAGTAATGATTCGGCGACCGCAGGAGACGAATTCAGTGACTTAGTGGTTAATATCGGAATATCAGTAAAATATTTTTCAAAAACCATTGCAACGTCCTGATCTGATTCGGTTAATTTGTTATGAACACTTAACTATTAGTTTGAATTGCGAGAGTTGATCTTACCAGTTTCGCTATTAATTATACTCCATGTCATTTTATTTTTATTAGAAGCCGTAAGACATTATTACTCATTATAGAACAATATTACTATTTACCGAAATGTTCGTACATAATATCTTAATATCATGAGTAAATGGCTAGTCTCCGTTGACACATCCGCCATGATCGAAATTCGGTCCAAACGACATTATTGATGGCTAACTTGCAAATAGTGGAAATAGTAAAAAAAATTAAAAAATTGAATAGTCAGCGCTGAAAACACTTAACACTGAAATATTCAAATACTGACATAGTTAATAGTTAAAATATAAATATAACGCTTTTAAAATTGTAGGAAAATTATATTTAAAAACCTTTTAATATAACCTTCTTTTAATTCAGCGCTAATGCCATCTAGTTGCAAATTGCAATAATACTTAAACTATACATAATGATAAATAGACAACTATATGGTTCTACATTTAGTTGGAAACATAGTTTGTAAAGTTGTAAAATACTTATAATTCATAATTACCATCATTTCGTTTTACGAATTTCCCCACCACCACGCAATTAAAAATCGCGCTATCAAACAGAGAGCTCTGTACTAAACTACGGAGCATTGGCCGCTCTGCGGATAGAACATCTCACACGGCGGGAGATCTCACCTTTTCCCTCATAGGGCTAAACACTTTTTAATTATTTTGTCTCTCTATTATTACTTACGACACTCACGAGATTAAATAATGTTGAGGGTTCTCTTAAGCATTAAAATTGATGGTATTAGGTAATTAATCTTATAATTTGCTATTATTCCAGGTAAAGCTGGTGGCAATTAAATTGAGGTAATTAAAATCTACTCGTAAACATACTCCGAGGGCTCAAGTTAATATACGTGCGAGTTTCGACTATATATTCTTCACACTTAACTTTATTTATATATTGTTAATTATAATGTGAACAGCGCCATAGTTACTCATAGGCTTTCTTTCACACAGATTAACTCTCTAAGGTAAGATTTTTGGAAAATAAAAATAAACGTATTTCATTATTTTAATCCAGATATAGTCGTACTAATTATCAAGCTAAAAATAATTTTATAAAATTTTCCATAAAAATATAAATCACCTTGTAAAAAACGTTTCTTAGAAACTGGAGCACCATATTTCATTTCTCTAAGGGTTTATATTTTCCTAAATATTTTCTTAGTGGATGCCTACGTAATAAAATGAAGTTATTGTCCCAATTTCACGCTTCTAGCGTATTCGTCTAGCGGATTGAGCTGTGCGTTTAAATACAAAAGAATTTATAGAAAATTTGCTGAAAATATTTTTGAAAATTTAAAAATGTAAGTGTAATTGTATGATTATAATGCATTGACTAATAATAATAAGTCCGATGAGTACACTTTGCCACTATGTCTGTCGTATGTGGACTACAAGAAAGCCTTTGATTCCGTCGAAATTTGGGTCGTGCAGTCCCTTCAGCGGTGCCAAGCGGTAGCGAAGCCTCTATAGAAGCCGAGAAGCCGGGCTTGCCCTTTAAAACTGCTTAATCAATAATATCAGCTAATAGAATAACTCGTAAACTGTTTCAAACTATTTCAAATTTCCCGCGCGCTCCTTTGTTCTACACAGTTCATGACCTCGTAGCCTTATTATGTAACGTCAACACTTGGCAGATTGCTTTATTGCGCGATACTGATGTCATAAAACAGGAGTTGAGTTGAGCGATTAGTCGCCTCTCCCGCATGCGTGTGCTTTTTACCGGGCTTTCGAGAAGACGATCGCTCCCCTTTCTGACCTGTGGCAAAATGTTCTATAATGAAATATATCTACGATTGTTTTTACAGCAATTAGTATGGAGCCAAAAGCCAAGCTTTGGGTGTGAAGTTAGTCGAGTGTGGAGGCGCCCGTGCGATACGTTTGCAACTTCACTTCACATTTTAATGTTTATTCTGTGTGTTTATTTCAGCTAATTAATATTAGGAGTTGAAAATTAATGCTTTTTTAAAGACTTGTAGTGAAAATGGAGGATAATAGTGCTCCTTGTGATGAATTAAAGTGTGATAAAGTGCTAATCGGCGAGGAAAAGGTAAAATCTTTAAATTTTGTTGAGAAAAAACAGCTCATATCCACATAAACAATTATTGGTACAATTAAAACGTTCACCAACATTTTACGAGGACGTAATCAAATCTTTCTTTAAGAAAGAGAGACGATTCAATTTAGAATATAAATAATCTGTTTTTTTTTTAAATTTTGTACATAGTTTGTTTGTATATTTTTCATGCTTTTCTTTTGTTCATGTATTGTATTGTATGTAAATATCTTTTTCTTTCGCTCAAGCAAACCCAAACGGCTTTCTTCAAAGCCACCGAAAGTATGCATATAGTAATACAATCTAGCAGTAGTATGCTTTCTGCGTGCTTTGTTAAACACATCCTCAACAGCACTGAATATGAAACTGAAGAGTGGAGACAGATCAAGATTGGTGTATTTTTATAAAACTGCTAAAATAACATAACCATATCTTGGGCTTGCCCTAGTTTGGAGCCCTAGCTTCGCCAATGGTGCCAAGTTGATTGTCGCTATATTGAAGTTCTGAAGTGTTTGTACAGTAAGGCTACGATGGCTATCTGAGTACAGAACCAGAGTACGAAACCTATCTAACTGCAGAGAGGTGTAAGACAGGGTGACTTTATATCCCCGAAACTCGTTATAGCTGCATTGGAAGACGTTTTCAAGCTTCTGGACTGGAAAGGATACGGTACTAACATCAACGTCGAGTACATCATTCAGCTTAATTGTCCCATGATATAGTCCTTATGGCAAAATGCTGGAGGACCTAAGCGCTATGCTCAATGACCTCAACAGTGCCTCCCTACGGATAGGACATGCGCAGTAGAACCAGAGTGACTGACATAGCCCAACGGATTAGTAAGCTGAAGTGGCAATGGACCGGCCATGTAGCTCGAAGAAACGACAACCGATGGGGAAAAAATTTCTCGAGTGGCGGCCACGTACAGGTGGACAACGTGTAGTGCGTCCCCTGTAGTGACGACCTGGTAAGACATGCAGGAAGTCGATGGATGCAGGTGGTTCACGACCTTGCTTTGTGGTATTCGTTGCGGGAGGCCTATGTTCAGCAGTCTTTCCATCTTCTTAGTTGGATATATGTAAGAAAATTATAATATTCACTGACCTACTAAAATCTGAAAAGATATAAAAAGAATCATCTATTTACAAATGTGTCTTATAATATCATAACTCGCGTATAATAAAGCCATCCCGTGCCTATAGCGTTACCATCTAAGTAAACGTATATGGTAGTTAATTTATTATTACAGTTAAATTAAAAGTATGTTATTAAAAAAAACAGGTAATAATAATATAAAAACAATTCTAAATACATAACGATTTCTTATATTTACGCGAGTCCCCCGTGACCACGGTTGCTGGAAAGCAACCGAAACGTCGGGAATATAAAATAACTTAATGAAACGCGATATAATCCGTAAAAGTAGTTTAATTCAATTTCAAATGCAATTTGGAATTAGTGGAAATCATTATTTCCAAATTAGCCATCAATAATGTCTTTTAGGCCTAATTTCGGTTATGGCGGCCACTCTCAACGGAGACTATTTATGTACAAAACTTTCGGTAAAGGGTACCTAATATTGTTCTATAATAGGTACGTAAGTACCAAGGTAGTACATTTTACTTAAATAACTTAAGACAGGATATTGAATCACGAGTGTTTGCGCAAGCATAGGTGAACTTTCTATTGCCTCACGCCATCACTGGACGGTAATCCAACACAAATGTAAAGAGATCAGAAGCAGGACCAAGGTTTTCTGAGGAATATGGTTGAAACATCGCTAAAGTTACGGCTTATAATGATACTGATAATTTATCTATAGAAAACCCAACTGATTTTAGTCCTGATCATATTTAAAATTCAAAAAATCTTTCCTCGATTGAGTTAAGTTTTATTTTTCATTTATTTGCAGGATGAGATATAATATAGATACGTACTTTCATTTTCATTTTGTTAACGTTATTAGGTATTTAACTTTAGATAGGCATAGTATTGTAGTTTTCATTAAAAATATATTTAATATTAATCACAACATGACAAATTATACCATAGTACAGATAATTGGTGATAGAGCTTGCCACAAACTAAAAACATGCGTGAGTGTCGTGGAACACTCGGTTGGAAGGTAGTTCCTTTTGTAGTATATTATTATTGATAACCGTATTATATTATCGATTAAGAAATACAAATAAATCCTCGCTAAAGAACACCGATTCCTTCAAAGGATGATTCGCGAGGCTATTGAAATCAAAAATCATCCTAATTTCAATAGAGAAGATGGCTGGGTGCTACCATCTGCCTGGGATCCCATAATTAATAAAATGAAATCCCAACCCAAGCATACAACTGCAAGACTACAAGTTCATACTGCGTAGATCGGAACAAAAATTAATAATTTTTAATCTGGAGATAGCCGTGGTTAACTATGATATTGGGACATCATACACCTCAGTCCCCGTCCCCCCCCCCCCCCTCTCAGTACTCGAAACGTCGGGAATATAAAATATACGCGATAAAATCCGTAAAATTAGTTTTATTTAAATGTGTAGTGTTCGCGTAAATATAAGAAATCATTATACAAGCGTATAGTTTGCCAAATTCGTTTTATGGTTGGTTGGGACCGTCCATTACTTCGTTTGTGGGCCCGTCTATTTGTTCGTTTGTGAGTTTGTGTGATTGACTGACTAACTGAATGTTTCCATCCAGATTAGTATTTTTATAGGTCTTCGCGAGATTTAAAAGTACAAATAAATCATCATCAATTATCATAAGAAAAGCACTAATTCCACGCGAACTAAGTCACGGGCACTTATAGTACCTAATAAAATTTTATAATATCTGATTTAATCGTAGTTATTTAAACAGCTAAGACCACGGCTGAGACATTATTATATGAACGTATATTTATTTTATACTTGTGAAAATAATAATATTATTGACAGGGTAGTTGTAAAACAAAATATATTTTTATATCCAAAATCTTGCTTTGAATGAAATGAAGGGTTATAAATTAAGTCATAAAAGTTATGATGGATAATGGACATTTATTCTGAACGAACAATAGAAAAATGAATTCCAGGAAATTTTATTTTTTGTTTATGGAATAAGTCCGGAATGTAAGGTAATAAATAATTTTTTTTATAGGATAAGGGTGACAAACGAGCACACAGTCCACCTGGTGGTAAGTGGTTGCTGTAGCCCATAGACATCTAGCATGTTGCTACGCAGTAGAGTTACGCTCCAGCTACATTATAATTGTAGCACGAATGATTTGACTTGACCGGGGAAGAACTACGCTCTCACAGAATACCAGCGTAAAGCTTTTTTTAAGGTCCTTTTTACTGTAATCGAGAGTTTAATGTGGTCCTCGGGGGTGACAACTTATCTGCATTTTGATTTTTAATCGAGAATAGATGTAGACGTCTAAGAACTACAGCATTTTTTTACCATCAGGTGGACTGTGTGTTTGTGTGTCACCTTTATTCTATAAAAAAAACCTTCAATATATTATTATAATACTAGCTCTGTTATTGCACTGACACTCTGTACTCTTCAAAAATACGGCAGTGCCAGTGAACGCGCTGTTTTTGGCGGCAAAAATAGGTAACAAAGTCGTTCTTACAAAGATTATCTTAAACAGGCCCCACACGATGCACTTATTAAATAAAATTCCAACAAGCCGTTAGTAATATGATAGAGCCACGCTGAAGCCAATTTCGGCTGCAGCTTGAAGGAGTCGATCGGGAAGGGATCAGGTACACGAGTGTAAAATAGCTGCACAATGCTGCTGTATTTTAAATGGTATAAGTTACGAGAACGGATACTCTTTTAACTCGTAACGGGACATCTTGGGCCGGAGCGGTGACAGCGCGTCTGCATTTTATTTCTTAATCGAGAATAGATGGCGGCAGTATCAAATTACGATCAGGTGAACTGTGTGCTCCTTTATCGTACTTTCTTTCAAAAAATATGATGTATGTTATTCGTACGGATAGTCGAGCTAGTAACAATATCAATAGAGGATGCTCAAGACCAAAAGAAGAAGGGACATTACGAAGAAAAGCCCTGGACTCTGGTTAGGTCGCATCCACTTACTATATCTGTGTATACTCGCGTATCGTCTTTATTTGTATCAAAAATTGACTGCCTCGGTCGTATAGTTGTCGCAAACGTGGTTACTAATCATGAGGTTTTGAGTTCGAATCCCAGGTCACGCCAAAATCATTTATTGTGTTTTTCTTTTCAAGAGAAGAAGGGAAATTATGAAGCAAAGCCCTGGACTCTGGTCGCATCCACTTACCATATAAGTGTATGCTCGCGTTTTATCTTTATTTCTATATAAAATATATATATATATATGAACTAGGTAGTGCCTTTCTGTACATTGCTTGCATCATGTGTTCTTAACACTAAACTGTTGCGCTGCAGCGAGTGCTCGACACTATTATGTATTTTATAACTTTAGTGGTTATTATGAATATTGTTTTATTTTGCCCTCCGCTATATTGATATATTTGGAAATTTTCGAGATTTCAGTATTAAATTTTCGATGTATTTACTACCATAGAGCACTGCGGCAATTCAGCGGCCCTTGTTGATTTATGTCTGCTACTGATGCAAAAATTCCTGTGATCATTTTGTTCAAGAGGAAAGCGGCAATTTGTATTTGTTTGTATTACTTTTTTTTCTCGAAACATTTCCCGTGTAGAAAAGGCAGGGGAATAAGCACATAAAGTCAAATTAAAATTAAAAAAATCTATATTTAAGTAAAGCGTTTTGTAGTGATTTTTTGTAATTACGGAACACTACACATTTAATGAAACAAATTTTAAAATTAATATTCAAAAACTGATGGTAGCCGGTTTAACTCTGACATCAGACGTAAAAACCTCGTACTTTAGACACGATTTATGTGCGCGAGAATTCGTACTTCTTAAAAGAGTATATGCACATGAGTAAAGAATATGGTACGATTTTTTACTCATTCGGTATATGCTAGTAATAAAATGAAAAAAGATGGAACTTTTAAATACTATGAAAAAATTTTACTTTAGGCTATTTGTGACATTTTATAAAAAAAATATTAAATAGTTGCGAGTTTTGTATTAAAACTCCTTTCTTCCTTGTGGACCTAAGTGTTAATTTGTCGATCATGTTCATGCAAAAAAGAAATATATCACCGTAGCAGGAACACAGTGAAATCTTGTTAAACAATTATATCATGTTAATACGGTAGAATTAATTCACACATCTAAGACAGCTCACATACTGTAACTCCAGAGTACAGCCGTGTAAATCAACATGGCTGCGACGATATCACACAAACATTGAGAATAAACGGCGCCTCGTCTCACATTTGTGGACACGGAGTTGTTGACTGCAGAACTTACAATTGTATAATTCAACAAAGATGTACAACAATATCTTACACACAATAGTATAGTACAAAACTTGTTAATTCTTGCTCCCGGTCTTAAAAATATGTGTGATAGCTTATTCGATTCGGAATGACGTCTAGAAAAATGTATCTCGACGATTTATTAGCACATAAAAATTGCAATTGTTATTAGCAAAATAAGATGAAAAAAAAAAGATATTTAGTTTTTCTTAAATAACTCAAAATCTTTTAAAAAAGTAAAAAATAATTTTTTTTGAAAAAAGATCCTTAAAGAGGAGGATATTGACAATATAAACGTTCTACTCCATGAATTCTATCTTAATTTTTTATTATTTTTAATTAATGCCGAAAATAGGACTCCGCGCGACCGTCAGCGCTAGAGTGCATTTTTATAGTATAAAATATTAAGTTATCAATTAGAAAAAATTGTGGTATCTTTAGAATACTTGAACCCCTGTAGGAATAAATTTTTATATCGAATTTTGAAAAAGTTATACGATTGTTAATTGGCAAATTTTTTTCCACCTACCTATAAATTTTTTACTTCTTAGAGTCCTTCTTATATACATAATTAACAAGATTACGTGATAAAAGTTAATTAAAGTTTTATATTTTGTTTATTAAATTTTTTTAAACGAACAAAAAGGGAAATATTTAAAAAAAGTTGTTAAATTTTGTTTACAAATGTAATTATATTGCTAGTTATGCATCCAACTATGACATTAATAAACGGAGGAAAAAAAAATTATGTAATTTTTTATGAAATTGTTTATAAACAAATAGACAAGTTTAATTAGCTTAGCGACGAGAGTACTCAGCTAGCGCGTAGCGGATCCTTGATTCAAATTAAGCCGCAGTTTGTTGCTTTTCAATCTTCAAGTTCTGTTGCCATTGCACTGTCTCTCTAACACTACAGCCGAGCCTAACTTCTATCGTATATGTATTACGTCTAATCAAGCGCACACTTTGGCACCATGTTCTATAATATGTTTTAAGCGACTTCAAAAAAAATAGGAGATAGCAATAGCGCGAATATAGAAAATAGTTCGAAAGTAGCTCGAAATAGTTCGTCAAAATGATACCTCAAAGGCAGGCTGCCGCAATCAGATGTTTATAACGCCAGTATAGCGTTAACATGAAATAATTGGAAGCAGTATCTTCTTAATAGCCTGCGTAATAGACGTGAACAGGTGCTGCTTATGGGGAAATTATCTGGTCTATGCACTGACGAATTTCTTTATTAAGGTCCCTTTTTTAATCGCATCATAGAACATCTGAAACAACCGAAGAGTTTGACACTATCGATGGCAGAAAAGAATGTGTAGAAAGAACACGGCAGAACCTTAGGGATGGAATGGTAACTGCAGCGGAAGAAGTGTGTGGAACAATAAAAAGAGGCAGTAGTAAAAGAAGAGATACATGGTGGAATGATGAAGTGAAAGAAGCTGTAAAGAAGAAGAAGAAAGCATGGTTAGACTACTTGGCCTCTAGTAATGATAAGGATATGAGAGAGAAGATGAAAGAAAGATATAGGCTGCAGAAAGTTCACACGAAAGCATTGATTGAGGAAGTGCGTGAAAGGAGTAGAATGGAAGCGGACGAAAGGTTGTCGCATAACTTTAAGGAGAACTCCAAACTCTTCTTGAAAGAGGTTGGAAGGACCCGAAGTGGTGCGACGGCCTTAAGAATGAACAAAGTACTTTCGAGAACTAATGACGTCCTCTCAGAAAAATGGGACGTCATGCAGCGATGTAGCGAATTTTATAGAGAAATGTATGCGTGTGATGATCTTAGTGAGGGATCCGGGGATGACGCCGTGACTGGTACGGGAGACCCGGACCTCGATGACACTGAGGTCATCAGTATGAAAGAGATTGAACGTGCGATTCGAAGTTTGAAATGTGGTAAGGCTGCGGCACTAGACAGAGTTACTGCTGAAATGGTCAAGTATGGTGGGCCTCGCGTCTGGGACAGCTTTCATCTGCTGTGCAATTTGTGCTGGCGGACGGGGGATGTCCCGGATGATTGGCGATCCGCAGTCATTGTGCCTTTATATAAAGGTAAAGGTTCACATTTTGACTGCGGGTGCTATCGGGCGATCAGCTTAACCAGTTTAGCAAGTAAAGTTTACTCGAAGGTTTTGACACGTAGGATGCAAGAGAAATCGGAAAGATTTCTATGGGAGGCACAATGCGGATATAGACCTGGAAGAGGATGCACGGATCAAATGTTTTCTCTCCGCATGATCACGGAAAAGCTTTTAGCTGCTAACCAGAAGATTTTCTGTACTTTTGTGGATCTTGAGAAAGCATTTGATAAGGTTGTAAGGAAGAAAATGTGGAAACTGTTGCCGGGGTATGGTGTGGATGGTCGATTGCTAAGGGCTGTGCAGTCTCTTTACTGTGACTGTAAAGCCTATGTGCGGGTAGGGCATGACCTGTCATCCATGTTTAGCATCCAAACGGGCGTAAAACAGGGTTGTGTCATGTCTTCCTGGCTGTTTATACTGTATCTCGACAGCTGTTTACAGAAGCTGAAAGATAGCTGTTTGGGTGTGAAATTGGGTGACATAACAGTAAATTGTCTGCTATATGCTGATGATGCAGTGCTTATTGCACCATCAGAGGCAGAACTGCAGGCATTAGTCACGTTTATGAAAGAGGAATGTGAAATTAAAGGTCTCCGTTTGAATGCGAATAAAACTAAGGTTCTGGTATTTGAAAGGGACGAAGAGAGAACGAAGTGTGAAATATGGGTAAATCAGGAATGTCTAGAACAGGTAAATGAAATTGTATACTTGGGGAGTGCTTTTAGCTGGGGTGGAAGATGTGATTTAGATGTGTACAGGCGTGTCGCTGCCGGGAACAAAGTCAATGGTGCCCTGACTGCGTTAGTCAAAAGACAAGGCGCAGTGAAGAGTGCACGCCTTGCAATACATAACGCAGTGTTGGTACCGACTTTGTTATATGGCTGCAAAACCTGGGTATGCCAGAAGAAGCATAGAAGCAAGTTGAATGCAGTGGAGATGCGATCTCTTCGTAAAATGTGCGGCGTTACCATGACCGACCGAAAACGAAACGAAGAGATTCGCAATATGGCAGGTTTGAAAGATGACCTTATCACAAAAATTGATAAGGGCGTGCTTCAGTGGTTTGGGCATGTTGAGCGAATGAGTGAAGACCGAATGGTGAAGAAAATATATAGCGCGAAAGTTTATTAAAAGGTGTCGAGGTAGACCGAGACTAACTTTCGAAGACCATGTGAGCAAATTGCTCAAAGAGGGTAGGGTCAAGAGTACTCGGATACCTAGACGTGCATGTATGAAGAAGATAATGAATCTGGAAGAAGCGAAAGAGGTATGTAAGGATCGTGACACTTGGCGATCTGTTCTCTCTGGCTACCCCGTCAGGGATTGTGCGTGAAGATAAGTATCATAGAACATGCTACAGCCGATGGGTCTGTTATTCTTTTCCATTCTGTATATACTATTCTATTGTAATATTAGCTTATATTTTTTTAAAGATCTTCAACGAGTCTGCAATTCCCCCGGTGTTGCAGTTGTTCATGGGCGGCATTAGTCGCTTTCCATCATGTGAGCCTCATGCTCATTTGCCCCCTTTATAAAAAAAATAAAATAAAATATCAAATTAGAGGATACCTGCGGAATTTCATTTGCTGTTATTTCTCCGGTCAGAGGCACTTTATTTCGAAACGGTAGTAAATTTGAAAGAGAAATAACATTTGCACGCTTGTCACCCTATTTCTATAAAAAACAAACCACGGACTACGCGGCAACCTCATATTCCCACATTGCTTTCACGAGGCAGTTTTGCTGACTTGATGGGGCACTCGGTCGCTGTGGTCTCACAAACGCACGCGATGTCAACCGACATAGCACCTTACCAGAAACCTAACGCAGCGAGGCAATTCTGCTAACCTGATGTGAAACGTAACTGCCGTGGATTCACAGAGACGCCCGCGGCGTCATCCAATAGTATTATATGTACTCCACGATGCCACTACACTTTGTTTCTAACATCAGACGGGGTGTAGGTTTAATTAGATTTAATTAGTATTAGTTCTTTTAGTTGTAATATCGTTTAAATTAAATTTAATAAAAGTAATTTTGGGTTTTTTGGGTCCTCCGGCGGCGACATCCACAATTAGTTACTAAACTCCACAGAATTAGTAATTCATTTATGGGGAAATGTATACGCTTTTACACAAAAGAAATTTGTCAATATTGTCAAATTTGTCAATAAACAAGTGTAAATGTTTTATTTAAAAAGTATTGTACAAATAGGGTTATTATAATATCAAAGAATACAAAAGTGAAAAAAAAAAACCTGGGAATGAGGTGTTTGCCACAATCCTATTTCTATTAAATTCATTTAAAACTTGTACCAATAATAAATTAAAATAAAAAATTTTGTACAGCCGACTTCAATATAAGTTATTAAGATTAACTCAAATAACTTAAAAACTATTGGTCTGACCTTGATCAAATTCATATTGGACCACACGAGAAGTATCAGCTTTCATATTAAAAAAGAATCATCGAAATGGGTTTACCCAGTAAAAAGTTATGAGGTAACAAACATTAAAAAAAATAGATACGCTTCGAATACCGTCTCCTATTTGGAAGTCGGCAGAAAAAACAAAGTTATTGTAAAGTGACATATGTGTAAAAAAGGTCCCGTTGGGATTCTTGCTGGTTCTTTCCAGGACAGAGATATTTTCCGAACCAGTGGTTAAATAATATAAATAATAAATAATATATAATAATTAACAAACGAAGATAGATGTAAATGACTATGGGGCACAGCAACCACTTATCATCAGGTGAACAGTTCACCTGATGATAAGTGCTCGTTTGTCAGCCTTATTTTATAAAAAAAAAAGACTTTCAATAAGTATTATGTAATAATCTATAATGAACAAAAATATTCTATTATATTCTATGCTATGATGTAACGAGTACTTAATGAAAGAATGATTACAGAAATAATCTGTTAAATATAGAAATAGCTCTTATATTATATTTATAATTGGGGTAGCTATTTCGGGCTTAACCATTTTGATATGAATGAACAAATTGGGAAAAACTTCCGGCGTAAAAGGGTCTTATTATGAGTGTAAATATATTCATGGACGTCGACTGGTGGTAATCTATATCGCACCAACATTAATTGGATTTTAGGCCACATACATAATTAAGACGAAGCTTTCTAGGGTCAAAAATAACTTTTATATGAAAAATAAAACTTTTTGTTTAAAAACAAACAGGTATTCTGTGGGAGCGTAATCTTTCCCTGATCGACCTGGCTCGTGCCTCAAACATAATATAGATACGGTGTGACTTTATTACATTTTTCTATTTGAGAACATTTTAAATTACTCAGTTAAAACTTGAAATGGAAAAATTCAATCATAATTTCTGCGACTTTGTAGAAGTTCACACCAACGTTGAATGCAATAGAGCAATAAGTAAGGACTGTGTTAATAAAGTAAATATAATAAAGAAGTTACTTAAGATCAAGAACCTGCAATGCTTTGGAATATGACAGTAACAGCGAAACTTTTGAGACTGGTGCAATCTAGTGTTAGAATAAAATTTTTTTTTTCTTATGTCTGTAGCTAAACTGTTTAGAAGTGAGATGGAATCGGTACGGTATCATGAGATCAACGTCACGCGGTTGATCTGCAAGGTACCAACTTATTTAAGCCAGCTTAGTTAATTTGCTTCCTCGAGGTACGTGGACCCCTTTGTCTCGTACTGGTGATTTAAGATAATCCATTACCCTATATCTTCTTGTAGGTATTGCGAGAGGTGATAGAGGGAAAGTAACAGGAGAAGGGTAGCAGCATTATCACGATAACTCAATAAAAACTGCGGTTGCTACCCAACTGCCATGGTAATGATGGAAAATATGAACCATATCAGGCAATGCTCTTTTGATAAACTAATGAATGAATTAATGAATAAATATATAAAACTAGAAGACCCAAATTTTTTCCAAACGTAGGAATCCTACCACTGCTATGTGAACATTTAATAATATATGTAACTGAAATAGGCAGTATTCAATTCTTAAACAATATAAATAGCCGCTATAAGTTCATACGCAATTTTGACGAGGGCCTTAGCTATTTGTTCGTCGAGATTTGACGACCTAATAACGTAAACCCTCGTCAAGTTACACTTAAAAGGGACTGCATCGCTTCAAGTGCTGAGCTTATACTTTAATCTATTTGCTACTTTCTTACTTGTGACTTTTATGTTGTGACGCGTTGTGTATAACCGCTGGATTAGAACCTATTTCCTACTTCCGTACTTGTGACTTACATTTTTATTTTAGCCGACTTCTGAAAAGTTACAAGAGAGAGTGGATGTTGTTGTTGTTTGATGTTGTTGTGTTTTTGTACGTATGTTACACGATATCTTCGTTAATTATTGTGAACCGATCTTTTTTTATTGTGAATATTTATTTTTTTAATAGATTCGAGGATAGTCCCATATAAATTTGGTGGACAAATTCCGCCTCTAAGGGTGGAAGGTACCCTTACAGATGAACTTTGAATTTTTCTCCAAATTAATTTTTTCTATAAATTGGACATGAAGTTTTTTATGTAACTATATAGACGACATTGACATTGTGATATTCGTTAGTCGACTCAAAAGGATAATAAAAAGTCAAGGCCGACTTCAAATAACTTTCAAATGGGGATGAACTGAGTCTCGTTGAATTCACTGTTTTCTCACACTTATTATCTAAACTAGATAGCAAATCTAGTTCTCAAGCATATTCTGTTAAAAAAGATTAGAAGCCTTACATGTGATGAAATATCTAGATTAGGTTATTTTAGTTATTTCCAAAGCTAATATCGTATGGAATCTTGCTATGGAGTAATGCGTCTGACATCTATACTCTATACAAATAAATAAAATTAGAGTGTCTGTTTGTAAAGTTAAAATAATAGCTTTTTACCAAATGCTTAAGAAATTATATACGGTACTTTTTTGAAATTTTTGTCTATCCGTCTGTCTGTCGGCTAATCTTTGAAATAGCTGGACCGATATTGACGGTACTTGCACTGACAGATAGCTGAAGTTATAAGGAGTAATTTGGGCTACTTTTTTTGGAAAAAGAATTAGGGTACCGCGCAAAAAATTTAAACCCTTGAAATAAAATCCTAATAATTTCACGAGGACGACGTCGCGAGGAACTTCTTTTCTTTAATTTTCTTTTCTTTCGCTTTTATTTTCTTTTATTCTTTTTAGTTGGTTCTAAAAAGTCGGTCATTACTATTTATTAAAATTTATTTTGTAGTTTTAGAAGTTGTGACGGGCTTACGTATTTTCTGTGACATGGGAGAACAACACTTATACCTTACTTCGGGCTACAGAAGATTAAAAGACACAATTTAAAATAAAAATATAATTGTTTGATTAATTAATGGCAACACTAATGCAATCAGTACTTTTTTGTTGGGTCGAATATAAAGTTGCAGGTACGTGCATTGTCATCTGTTTTAATTCATCATCATCATTTCAGCTCTGCAAAATTCCACTGACTAACATAAACCTCCTGTTAGCAGGCGTATTGGAATCGCAGCTTAGTATTGTTCTGTTTTGTTCTCAGGAAAATGCTGCTTTCCATCTTCTAGTTCAGTTACACTCTATTGCTTGTTTGATAATTTTCGAGATTTCAGTATTCAATTTTCGATGTATTTACTACCATAGAGCATTCCGGCAAGTCAGCGGTCCTTGTTGCTTTATGTCTGCTACTGACGCAAACATTTCTCTAATTATTTTGTTAAAGAGGAAAGCAGCAATTTGTATTTGTTTGTATTACTGTTTTTTCTCGAAACATTTTCCCGTGTAGAAAAGGCAGAGGGATAAGCACATAAAGTCAAATTAAAAGTAAAAAAATCTTTAATTAATTTTAATTTGACTTTATGTATGCGCCTCCGCCCAAAATATATTTAATTAGCTTAGCGACGAGAGTACTCAGCTAGCGCGTAGCGGATCCTTGATTCAAATTAAGCCGCAAAGTTTGTTGCTTTTCAATCTTCAAGTTCTGTTGCCATTACACTGTCTCTCTAACACTGCAGCCGAGCCTACCTTCTATCGTATATGTATTACGTCTAATCAAGCGCACACGTTGGCACCATGTTCTATAATACGTTTCAAGCGACTTCAAAAAAAATAGAAGATAGCAATAGCGCGAATATAGAAAATAATTCGAAAGTAGCTAGAAATAGTTCGTGAAAATGATACCTCAAAGGCAGGCTGCCGCAACTAGATGTTTATAACACCAGTATAGCGTTAACAAAAAAATGCTACTCTCTCAAATTACAAACAAGCAGCAAGCTATTCTAGGAATAATAAACGGGGTGGTACCTGTATCTTTCTGCAAAAGGGCCTTACTTGTAACGAACTCAAGATTTTTGACAAGTACCTATTACCAGAAGTATTTGAGTGCTGCGGGATAAGAATCCCTAAATACAAAGTAATGGTATTATGTGTTTACACCTCTCACAATAGATTTGTTCACTCATTTCTAACGAGGGTAGAAGCAATGACTCATGAACTGTTAAAGAAATTTACACATTACAAAATTATTATCACTGGAGATTTTAATATAAATACGTTAGTGGAATCTAGAGCATCGCAACAATTAAAAGATATGGCTAAATACTTCAATTTAAAAATTCATATAAATGAACCTACTAGAGGAAATAATTGTATAGACCACATTATAAGTAATATTAAACAAGCTACGGGCGTAACAATGCCGCTTCATCTATCTGATCACAATACTGCCCAAATATTGTCATTCTCAATCGAAAATGCTCATAGTCTACAACACTGGTTTATACACAAGAGAGACTATTGCAATGAAAATATTCTAAAGTTTCGTGGTTACTTGCAGTCACTGTCATTCTCAGATGTTTACAACGCGAAAAACATGAATGTAGCTTTCGAACGATTCTATGATCTTTTTTGCACACTTTATAAATCTTGCTTTCCGAAATTAAAAGTTAAAATTACCAATAAAAATTCAAAGCTAAAATGGATCTCCAAGGGCTTAAAAGTTTGCATAAAAACTAAAAGATCATTGCGTTTCAAGTATTATAAACAAAAAATTAACGAGGACAGAGAAGCTTACTTGAGGTATTCAAAAATGCTTAAGAAGTGCATATCAATAGCCCAAAGAAATTGCAATAACAAATATCTCCAGAACAGTCAGAATATTTGTAAAGCTTCATGGAAACTCATCAAAGATGTAACGGAAAGCGAACCTCCACAAAATTACATTACACATATGAAATACGAAAATACTATAATAACAAATGGGACAAAAATAGCTGAATTGTTTAATTATTACTACGTAAACCTTACTGATGGAAGGTATATGTATGACATTGATAAAAAGCGAAAGATACTATCAACGATCGATCATATATCAAAGTCAATTTTTCTTGAACCGGTCAATTCAATAGAAATTACTCGTATTATACAATCATTAAACAATTCAAGCTCATGTGGGTATGATGAAATCTCAACAAAAATCTTAAAATTCTGTAAAAACGAACTAGCCCAGGTATTAACATACCTAATTAATTTATCATTTGAAACTGGATGCTTCCCTGAGGCGCTTAAATTCTCAATCGTGAAACCTATTCACAAAAAACAGAATAAATCGGAAATCGGTAATTATCGCCCAGTTACATTAATACCGGTGTTATCCAAGGTATTTGAAAAGGCCATGCAAAAACGACTGCTTGACTATTTAACAAAATTCAAAATCATTACACCGGAACAAAATGGGTTCCAGAAGGGAAAATCAACTACCCTCGCGTGCTTTAATCTAATACATAACGTTATTCTTGGACTCGATGATAAACAACGTACTACTGTACTTTTCTTCGATATGTCTAAGGCGTTCGATTTTGTAGTTCATAGCATCCTGTTAGATAAACTGGAAAAGTATGGAATCAGAGGTCTTTCTCACTCTTGGCTTAAAACATATCTAGAAAATAGACACCAGTGCGTAGAAATAAATAGGATAAGCGTGAGAAATACAACTACATCCGGTCGTTCTGATTATAAAATAAATAAGTTTGGAGTACCACAGGGTAGCGTTCTAGGTCCTATATTATTTTTATTATATATAAATGATTTACCGAGAGTGACTAAACATCAATGCATAATGTTTGCTGATGATATTTCCATTATTGTTAAATCGAATTATAATGACAATTTAAATAGTTATGAAAATGACATTATTAATATAATTCATAATATAGTTCAATATCTTAAATTAATTAATCTAAATGTAAATCTGAACAAGACCAATTTTATAAATTTTAACATAAAAAGACGAGCAGTAAACAATCTTAATGTGCTGTACAAAAATATAACTATTGAAAGGACAACCATGGTTTCATTTTTGGGTGTAGTACTTGACGAGAACTTAAATTTCACCGGCCACATTGACAAAATTTGTAATAAAATTAATAGGTTTGCTTTCGTCTTAAGGCGTTTAACTAAGATAACGACGCTCAGCGTAACTATGTCTGCTTATTATGGTTACGTCGCGTCTAATATTAATTATGGTCTGGTTCTGTGTGGCAACAGCATTGAAGTAAATAGAGTTCTTATCGCACAAAAAAAATGTATACGTGCTATATGCGGTAAAGGTCCATTTGATACATGCAAGCCCCTATTCATTAAGTTGGGTATATTAACAGTCCCTGGCATGTACATATTACAAATATATAAATTTGTCAAACAACATGCAGAGTTATTTAAGTCAGTTTGTGATATATATCCACGAAGCACTAGAGATAATAAGCGGCTTGTCCTAGACCATAACCCAAAAACTTCTGTCTTAAAGAAAGGTTGTTACTGCATGTGTGTAAAAATATTTAATAAAATTCCAAAGCAGTTCAAGCAAGGCTCTATGATTCTCATGACCAAAAAGTTACGTGAATGGCTAATAAAAAAATGTTATTATAGTGTTAAAGAATTTTAAAATGATAATAATATGCAGGTTGACATGTGATGGACAAAATTGCTGTGTATCACTGAGTATCACTATTTTATCTGACCTTTAATTAATGATCGGATGTATTTAAATTTTAATTATGACATTGACATTGTAAATTACGACATTTTGAATTATATAACTTACATTTAATAAGTTGACAATTTAGAATCTATTACCACCAACATAATTTGTACAATTTAAAAAAAAGTTTGCATGCCGTACCTCATGGCTAAATAGGTCTTTAAGCAACTTATTTTATTGTAAAAACCTATAATTTACCCTATTTATGGCAAATAAATGAATTTGAATTTGAACATGAAATAATTGAAAGCAGTATCTTCTTGATAGCCTGCGTCATAGTTGTTAATAGGTGCTGCTTATGGGTGGATGATCTGGTCTATGCACAGACGAATTTCTTTATTAAGGCCCCTTTTTAATCGCATCATAGAACATGCTGTAGCCGATGGGTCTGTTATTCTTTTCCATTCTGTATATACTATTCTATTGTAATATTAGCTTATATTTTTTTAAAGACCTTCAACGCGTCTGCAATTCACCCGGTGTTGCAGTTGTTCATGGGCGGCGTTAGTCGCTTACCATCAGGTTAGCCTCATGCTCATTTGCCTCTTTTATAAAAAAAATATAAAATATAAAATTAGAGGATACCTGCGGAATTTCATTTGCTGTTATTTCTCCGGTCAGAGGCACTTTATTACGAAACGATAATAAATTTGAAAGAGAAATAACATTTGGCAAACGAAATTTTATTTTCTTTCATCGAATACTTAATAAATTTATTTTATTATATGGCAACTCAAAATAATATGAAAATGCGTTCTCAAGCCCACCTGCCAAGCGTGACAATTGCATAAATTTTCGTCGCTATCAGGCAATCTATAATGAAGACCCATGGTCAGCAGTGGACTTTTGATAGGCTGTTAGATGTTTATACATTAAACACTAGGAACAAACATAAGCTTGTAATACCAGTTTGTTATATGGATGCCCCTTACAAAACCACGGACTACGCGGCAACCTCATATTCCCACACAATATGTCAACATTGCTTCCACGAGGCAGTTTTGCTGACTTGATGGGAAACTCGGTCGCCGTGGTCTCACAAACGCACGCGATGTCAACCGACAAAGCACCTTACCAGAAACCTAATGCAGCGAAGCAATTCTGCTAACCTGATGTAAAACGTAGCTGCCGTGGATTCACCGTGACGCCCGCGGCGTCATCCGATAGTGTTATATATACTCTGCCACTACACTTTGTTTCTTACATCAGACGGGGTGTAGGTTTAATTAGTATTAGTTGTTTTAGTTGTAAGATCTTTTAAATTAAACTTAATAAAAGAAAATTTGTTTCAGAGAGCACGAGGGATCTGTGACAGAAAACATCTGGCCGCCGAGCTTCAGCACGTCGAGCAAGTACTGCAAGACAACAAGCTTCGGGTCCCGCGCCTACGTCACAGTGACCGAGTGAAGCCAGCCACAGTCGAGCGTGTGCCTGCTGTACTACCCTATGTCAGAGGAGTCACAGACAAGGTTGGCTACATCTTGAAGCGAGCTTCCATTAAAACATACTTCAAGCCGCTGAAGAAGATTGGTCAATTTTTACCATCCGTCAAGTGTCATATCCCTCTACAAGATGCAGGAGTGTACAAGCTGGATTGTGAATGTGGTCTCTCGTACATAGGACAAACAAAAAGATCTATTAAAACCCGCGTTAAAGAACATATAGCTGACGTGAAGCACCGACATATCGGGAAGTCTGCAGTTTGTGAACATGTTCAAGATCGTCCCCGCCATTACATTAGATTTGATAGACCACAAATCCTCGCAAAAGAACACCGATTCCTCCCAAGGATGATTTGCGAGGCTATTGAAATTAAAAAACATCCTAATTTCAATAGAGAAGATGGATGGGTGCTGCCATCTGCTTGGGATCCCATAATTAATAAAATCAAATCCAAACCCAAGTATACCACTGCTAGACTTCAAGATACCGTAAGCTCATTCTGCGTAAATCGGACCAAAAATTAATATTAAAAAACTGAAGGTAGCCGGGCTAACTATGACAGCAGGACGTCAAACACCTCAGTCCCCTGTGACCACGGGTGCTGGAAAGCACCCGAAACGTCGGGAATATAAAAATAGATTAATATACGCGATAAAATCCGTAAAATTAGTTTTAATTAAAAATGTGTAGTGTTCGCGTAAATATAAGAAATCATTAATAAAAGAAATTTTGGTTTTTTTTTGGGTCCTCCGGCGGCGACATCCATAGTTAGTAACTAAAGTCCACAGAATTAGTAATTCATTTATGGGGCAATGTCAACAACGCTTTTACAACAAAATCCCACAAAATGTACAAAATTTGTCAATAAACAAGTTTAAATGTTTTATTAAAAAAATATTGTACAAAAAGGGTTATTATAATATCAAAGAATAATTAAGAGAAAAAAAAAACCCTAGGAATGAGGTGTTTTCCACCATCCTATTTCTATTAAACTCATTTAAAATTTGTACCAATAATAATTAAAAATTAAAAATTTTGTACAGCCGACTTCAATAAAAGTTATTAAGAATAACTCAAATAACTCAAAAACTATTAGTCTGACCTTGATCAAATTCATATGGGACCACACGAGAAGTATCAGCTTTCATATAAAAAAATAATCATCGAAATCGACTTACCCAGTAAAAAGTTATGAGGTAACAAACATAAAAAAATAGATACGCTTCGAATTGAGTACCGTCTCCTTTTTGGAAGTCGGCAGAAAAAACAAAATTATTGTAAAGTGAAATATGTGTAAAAACAGTCCCGTTGGGATTCTTGCTGGTTCTTTCTGGGACAGAGATATTTTCCGAACCAGTGGTGAAATAATATATAATAATTAAAAAATTCTAAACGTGGTAGAGGCATGCTGCAGCTATATTAATAATATAGTTGTAGCACGAATGTGCCGGCTTAAACGGGGAAGGACCACGCTCTCGCAGAATACCAGCGTAAAATAGCAGCTTAATGCTGCTGCGTTTCGTGTGGTGAGTGTAGAGATTCGGAGACCCTTTTTACTGGAAAAGAGGCATTCTATATTAGTCCTCACGGCTGACAACGCATCTGCATTTTCATTCGCAAACAAAGAGAGATGTAGATGACTATGGGGCACAGCAATCACTGACCATCAGGTGAACTGTGTGCTCGTATGTCATCCTTATGTTATAAAAAAAAGACTTTCAATAAGTATTATGTAATAATTTGTAAGGAATAAAGAATATTCTATTCTATTCTATTATGTAATTAACGAGTACTTAATGAAAGAATGATTACAGAAATAATCTGTTATATATAGAAATAGCTCTTATATTATATCTATGATTGGGGTAGCTATTTCGGGCTCAACCATTTTGATACGAATGAACAAATTGGGAACAACTTCCGGCGTAAAAGGGTCTTATTATGAGTGTAAATATATTCATGAACGTCGACTGGTGGTAATCTATATCGCACCAACATTAATTGGGTTTTAGGCCACATACATAATTAAGACGAAGCTTTCTAGGGTCAAAAATAACTTTTATATGAAAAATAAAACTTGTAGTTTAAAAACAAACAGGCATTCTGTGGGAGCGTAATCTTTCCCTGATCGACCTGGCACGTGCCTCAAACATAATATAGATACGGTGTGGCTTTATTACATTTTTCTATTTGAGAACATTTTAAATTACTCAGTTAATACTTGAAATGGAAAAATTCAATTATAACTTCTGCGACTTTGTAGAAGTTCACACCAACGTTGAATGCTAAAGAGCAATAAGTAAGGACTGTGTTAATAAAGTAAATATAATAAAGAAGTTACTTAAGATCAAGAACCTGCAATGCTTTGGAATATGACAGTAACAGCGAAACTTTTGATACTGGTGCAATCTAGCGTTAGAATAAAATTTAATTTCTTTACTTATGACTGTGGCCTAAACTGTTTCGAAGTGAGATGGAATGAGTACGGTATCATGAGATCAACGTCGCGTGGTTGAACTGCAAATAACCAACTTATTTTAGTCAGCTTAGTTAACTTGCTTACTCGAGGTACGTAGTAGTGATGTAAGATAATCAATTACCCCATATCTTCTTGTAGGTGTTGTGAGAGGTGATAGAGGGAAAGTAATAGGAGAAGGGCTGCAGCATTGTCACGATAACTCAATAAAAACTGCGGTTGCTAACGCACCTGCCAAGCATGGTAATGATGGAAAATATGAACGTATGAGGCAATGCTCTTTTGATAAATTGATGATGAATTAATGAATAAATATACAAAACTAGAAGACCCAAATTTTTTTCCAGACATAGGAATCCTATCACCGATATGTGAACATTTAATAACTGAACATTTGTAACTTAAATAGGCAGTATTCAATTCTTAAACAATATAAATAGCCGCTATAAGTTCATACGCAATTTTGACGAGGGCCTTAGCTATTTGTTCGTCGAGATTTGACGACCTAATAACGTAAACCCTCGTCAAGTTACACTTAAAAGTGAACGCTCCGCTCAAAGTGCTGAGCTTATACTTTAATCTATTTGCTACTTTCTTACTTGTGACTTTTATGTTGTGACGCGTTGTGTATAACCGCCGGATTAGAGCCTATTTCCTACTTCTGTACTTGTGACTTACATTTTTATTTTAGCCGACTTCTGAAAAGTTACTAGAGAGAGTGGATGTTGTTGTTGTTTGATGTTGTTGTGTGTTTGTACGTATGTTACACGACATCTTCGTTAAATATTGTGAACCGATTTTTTTATTGTGAATATTTTTTTAATTAAATAGGTTCGACGATATTCCCATATAAATTTGGAGTACAAATTCCACCTCTAAGGGTGGAGGTACCCTTACAGATGAACTTTGAATTTTTCTCCAAATTAAATTTTTCTCTAAATTGGACGTGAAGTTTTTCATGTAACTATATAGACGACATTGACATTGTGATATTCGTTAGTCGACTCAAAAAGATAATAAAAAGTCAAGGCCGGCTTCAAATAACTTTCAAATAGAAATGAACTGAGTCTCGTTGAATGCACTGTTTTCTCAGAATTACAGTTACCGTGAATCTTCACTTAACTTCACTGGAGGTCCCTTCCACACATATTATCTAAACTAGCTAGCAAACTTAGTTCTGCAGCATATGCTGTAAAAAAGATTAGAAGCCTTATATGTGTTGATATTACTTTAGTTATTTCCATAGCATAATATCGTATGAAATGTTGCTATGGAGTAATGTGACTGACATTTATACTCTATACAAATATACATATTTTTACAACATAGTCCCATAAAATATGCAGGAATTTCTATCAAAAAGATATTTTTTTTATTAAGAATAAATTGTTTAATAAATATAACACTACTGAAGAGCAGATGATTGATTGTAGCCTCTGTGAATGAGGTGATCGCTATCATGCTGTTTCTAAATGTTTTTATTCATTTAATTATATAACATAATATACTGTAAATTAATGTTTAAAAGAGTCCCACAAGGTATTTTGTTCATTTTTCCAAGAACAAAGTATTTCCGGAACCAATGGTAAAACCAAAAACTACTTTTAATATGTATTCTTGTATTATAAGATGAATAAAATTCTAAACATTCTAAAACTGAAAAGGATAAAATATTTTAAAATTCTGATGTTAGGGCTTTATTTTTTCGTCGACAATGTGCGTGAAATAATTTTATTCTTTTTAGTTGGTTCTAAGAAGACATCCATTACTTTTCATTAAAAGTTATTTTGTAGTTTTAGTTGTGAAGGGGTTACGTATTTTCTGGGTCACGGGAGAATAACACTTATACCTCACGTCGGGCTACAGAAGATTTCAAGACACAATTTAAAATAAAAATATAATTGATTGTGTGATTGAACACTAATGCAATCAGTACTTTTTTGTTGTGTCGAATATAAAGTTGCAGGTACGTGCATTGTTATCTGTTTTAATCCATCATCATCATCATTTCAGCTCCGCAAAAGTCCACTGACTAACTTATGTTAGGCTTATGCCTCCTGTTAGCAGGCGTATTGGAATCGCAGTTTAGTATTGTTCTGTTTTGTTCTCAGGAAAATGCTGATTTCCATCTTCTAGTTCAGTTACTCTCTATTGCTTGTTTGATAATTTTCGAGATTTCAGTATTCAATTTTCGATGTATTTACTACCATAGAGCACTCCGGCAAGTCAGCGGTCCTTGTTGCTTTATGTCTGCTACTGACGCAAAAATTTCTCTAATTATTTTGTTGAAGAGGATAGCAGCAATTTGTATTTGTTTGTATTACTATTTTTTCTCGAAACATTTTCCCGTGTAGAAAAAGCAGAGGGATAAGCACATAAAGTCAAATTAGTATTAATAAATCTTTAATTAATTTTAATTTGACTTTATGTATGCGCCTCCGCCCAAAATGTATTTATTTAACTTAGCGACGAGAGTACTCAGCTAGCGCGTAGCGGATTCCTTCTAACCTGATGGGAAACGTAGCTGCCGTGGAATCACAGTGACGCTCGCGTACACTTCGTTTCTAACATCAGACGGGATGTAAGTTTAATTAGATTAATTTAGTATTAGTTATTTTAGTTGTAAGATCTTTTAAATCAAATTTAATAAAAGTAATTTTGGTTTTTTTGGGTCCTCCGGCGGCGACATCCATAATTAGTTACTAAACTCCACAGAATTAGTAATTCATTTATGGGGCAATATATACGCTTTTACAACAAAATCCCAGAAAATGTACAAAATTTGTCAATAAACAAGTTTAAATGTTTTATTAAAAAAAATTGTACAAAACGGGTTATTATAATATCAAAGAGTAGATAAGTGAAAAAAAGACCCTGGGAATGAGGTGTTTGCCACCACCCTATTTCTATTAAACTCATTTAAATTTTGTACAAATAAAAAAAACACAGTTATTGTAAAGTGAAATATGTGTAAAAAAGGTCCCGTTGGGATTCTTGCTGGTTCTTTCCAGGACATAGATATTTTCCGAACCAGTGGTAAAATAATATATGATAATAAAAAAATTCTATACGTGGTAAAGCCATACTGCAGCTATATTAATAGTATAGTTGTAGCACGAATGGGTCGGCTCGACTGGGGAAGGACGACGCTCTCATAGAATACCAGCGTAAAATAGCAGCTTAATGCTGCTGTGTTTCGTATGGTGAGTGTAGTGAACCGGAGACCCTTTTTACTGGAAAAGAGGCATTCTATCTTAGTCCTTACGGCTGACAACGCATGTGCATTTTCATTCGCAAACGAAGATAGATGTAGATATCTATGGGGCACAGCAACCACCTACCATCAGGTGAACTGTGTGCTCGTATGTCATCCTTATGTTATAAAAAAAAGACTTTCAATAAGTATTATGTAATAATCTGTAGGGAATAAAAAATATTCTATTCTATTCTATGATGTAATTAACGAGTACTTAATGAAAGAATGATTACAGAAATAATCTGTATATATAGAAATAGCTCTTATATTATATCTATAATTGGGGGTAGCTATTTCGGGCTCAACCATTTTGATATGAATGAACAAATTGGGAACAACTTCCGGCGTAAAAGGGTCTTATTATGAGTGTAAATATATTCATGAACGTCGACTGGTGGTAATCTATATCGCACCAATATTAATTGGGTTTTAGGCCACATACATAATTAAGACGAAGCTTTCTAGGATCAAAAATAACTTTTATATAAAAAATAAAACTTGTAGTTTGAACAAAAACAGGTAGTCTGATCGACCTGGCTCGGGCTTCAAACGTAATATAGATACGGTGTGACTTTATTACATTTTTCCATATGAGAACATTTTAAATTACTTAGCTAATACTTGAAATGGAAAAATTCAATCATAACTTCTGCGACTTTGTAGAAGTTCACACCAACGTTGAATGCAAAAAATCAATAAGTAAGGACTGTGTTAATAAAGTGAATATAATAAAAAAGTTACTTAAGATCAATCACCTGCAATGCTTTGGAATATGACAGTAACAGCGAAACTTTTGAGACTGGTGCAATCTAGCGTTAGAATAAAATTTAATTTTTTTTCTTATGACTGTGGCTAAACTGTTTAGAAGTGAGATGGAATCGGTACGGTATCAAGAGATCAACGTCACGCGGTTGGTCTGCAAGGTACCAACTTATTTAAGCCAGCTTAGTTAATTTGCTTCCTCGAGGTACGTGGACCCCTATGTCTCGTAGTGGTGATTTAAGATAATCCATTACCCTATATCTTCTTGTAGGTGTTGTGAGAGGTGATAGAGGAAGAGTTACAGGAAAAGGGCAGCAGCATTGTCACGATAACTCAATAAAAACTGCGGTTGCTAACCCAACTGCCATGGTAATGATGGAAAATATGAACCATATGAGGCAATGCTCTTTTGATAAACTGATGAATGAATTAATTAATAAATATATAAAACTAGAACACCCAAACTTTTTCCAAACGTACGAATCCTACCACTGCTATGTGATCATTTAATAATATATGTAACTGAAATAGGCAGTATTCAATTCTTAAACAATATAAATAGCCGCTATAAGTTCATACGCAATTTTGACGAGGGCCTTAGCTATTTGTTCGTCGAGATTTGACGACCTAATAACGTAAACCCTCGTCAAGTTACACTTAAAAGGGACCGCATCGCTCAAAGTGCTGAGCTTATACTTTAATCTATTTGCTACTTTCTTACTTGTGACTTTTATGTTGTGACGCGTTGTGTACAACCGCTGGATTAGAACCTATTTCCTACTTCCGTACTTGTGACTTACATTGTTATTTTAGCCGACTTCTGAAAAGTAACTAGAGAGAGTGGATGTTGTTGTTGTTTGATGTTGTTGTGTGTTTGTACGTATGTTACACGACATCTTCGTTAATTATTGTGAACCGATTTTTTTATTGTGAATATTTTTTTATTAAATAGGTTCGACGATAGTCCCATATAAATTTGGAGAAAAAATTCCTTCTCTACGGGACTACCCTTCCAGATAAATTTTGAAATTTTCTCCAAATTATTTTTTTCTCTAAATTGGACGTGAAGTTTTTTATGTAACTATATAGACGACATTGACATTGTGATATTCGTTAGTCGACTCAAAAGGATAATAAAAAGTCAAGGCCGACTTCAAATAACTATCAAATGGGGATGAACTGAGTCTCTTTGAATCCACTGTTTACTCAGAATTACAGTTACCGTGAAACTTCACTTAACTTCACTAGAGGTCCCTTCCACACTTATTATCTAAACTAGCTAGCAAACTTAGTTCTGTAGCATATGCTGTAAAAAAGATTAGAAGCCTTATATGTGTTTAAATTATTTTAGTTATTTCCATAGCATAATATCGTATGGAATCTTACTAAGGAGTAATGCGACTGACATCTATACTCTATACAAATATACATGTTTTTACAACAAAGTCCCATAAAATATGCAGGAATTTCTATCAAAAAGATAATTTTCTTATTGAGAATAAATTGTTTAATAAAAAGCCTTCTGTGAATGAGGTGATCGCTATTATGGTGTTTCTAAATGTTTTTATTTATTTAATTATACAACATATTATACTGTAAATTAATGTTTAAAAGAGTCCCACAGGGTATTTTGTTCATTTTGCCAAGAACAAAGGATTTCCGGAACCAATGGTAAAACCAAAAACTACTTTTAATATGTATTCTTGTATTATAAAATGAATAAAATTCTCAGCATTCTAAAACTGAAAAGGATAAAATATTTTAAAATTCTGAAGTTAGGGCTTTCTTTCTTCTATAATAAATAATACAATATATTTTGGCGTCGACAATGTGCGTGAAATTATTTTATTCCTTTTAGTTGGTTCTATGAAGACATCCATTACTTTTTATTAAAAGTTATTTTGTAGTTTTAGAAGTTGTGAAGTGTTTACGTATTTTCTGGGTCACGTGAGAACAACATTCATACCTTACGTCGGGCTACAGAAGATTTCAAGACACAATTTAAAATAAAAATATAATTGATTGATTAATTAATGGCAACACTAATACAATCATTACTTTTCTGTTGGGTCGAATATAAAGTTGCAGGTACGTGCATTGTCATCTATTTTAATTCATCATCATCATCATTTCAGCCCTTCAAAAGTCCACAGATTAACATAAGCTTCCTGTTAGTAGGCGGATTGGAATCGCAGTTTTGTATTGTACAGATTTGTTCTCAGGAAGATGCTGATTTCCATCTTCTAGTTCAGTTACTCTCTATTGCCGTATACGAAATCATTCGGATTCTCTTTGCTTTCACTACACCGCCAGAATTCTCTAAAAATTGGTGCATTCTGAGAACTTTCCGTTTTATTATAAAATAGTATTATTAAAGAATACTTGCTTATTATATTTATTTTTATAGAATAAGGGTGACAAGCGCGTGCTCAGTCACGCTGATATTAAGTGGATGTTGCGGCCCATAGACATCTACGGGTAGGAATCAATATGAACCTGCATTTTGATTGTGATGTCACCCCGAGGACTAAGATGGACTCGTTTCCAGTGAAAAGGTGTTTGGAAAATCTCTTTTAGAGACATCTCAATGTTGTATCTCTTAACGATAACATTAAAAATATTGCTACTAATTCTTTTATAGAAAAATTATTTAAAGAAATTTACTTGTCCCAAATTATGAGGGAGCAAGCAGTCAATTTACACTTCCAAATAAATATAATTTTCATTTATTATTCACCATGTATAAAGCGTTCTAAAATATTTTATATAAAAATCAAACCAATTTGTTTTATATTTGTTTAATTTAAATTGTTGTTTGAATTATCTGGCGAAATTGTTTTCGAAAGACGTAATTAAAAAATTGAGGATAACTTAAAAATACACATGCTGTAGCGTTTTAGACCAACAATATTTTCCTTTGTTATACGATGTTAAAAGTAAATATCACAGACTTCCTGTTCTTACTGAAATCATTACATGACGTTACTCGTATTTTATAAAAGTTTGTCATCAATATTCGTAAAGAAAAAATACTGATTTTCCCCCAGACTACGATTGCCAACTATTTTTAAAAAATATAAAAAATTCCTTGGATAAATTTAAACTGTACATTTCACTAAGACTTTTCAAGAAAAAAAAACAATAAACAGAAAAATGTCCCTAAACTCTTACACAATATAATTTTTAAATGCAAAGTCTTTATAACATCATAGAATAAAATAGATATATATCATAGAATATAATATCATCATAGAATAGACTTTTGGTGTTCCAAAGCACAAGAAATATACTTACTTACTTATCTTCACGCACAATCCCTGACGGGGTAGCCAGAGAGAACAGATCGCCAAGTGTCACGATCCTTACAAACCTCTTTCGCTTCTTTCAGATTCATTATCTTCTTCATGCATGCACGTCTAGGTATCCGAGTACTCTTGACCCTACCCTCTTCGAGCAATTTGCTCACATGGTCTTCGAAAGTTAGTCTCGGTCTACCTCGACACCTTTTAATATTAACTTTCGCGCTATATATTTTCTTCACCATTCGGTCTTCACTCATTCGCTCAACGTGCCCAAACCACCGAAGCACGCCCTTATCAATTTTTGTGATAAGGTCATCTTTCAAACCTGCCATATTGCGAATCTCTTCGTTTCGCTTTCGGTTGGCCATGGTAACGCCGCACATTTTACGAAGAGATCGCATCTCCACTACATTCAACTTACTTTTATGCTTCTTCTGGCATACCCAGGTTTCGCTGCCATATAACAAAGTCGGTACCAACACTGCGTTATGTATTGCAAGACGTGCACTCTTCGCTACGCCTTGCCTTTTGACTAACGCAGTCAGGGCACCATTGACTTTGTTCCCGGCAGCGACACGCCTGTCCACATCTAAATCACATCTTCCATCCCGGCTAAAAGCACTCCCCAAGTATACAATTTCATTTACCTGTTCTAGACATTCCTGATTTACCCATATTTCACACTTCGTTCTCTCTTCGTCCCTTTCAAATACCAGAACCTTAGTTTTATTAGCATTCAAACGGAGACCTTTAATTTCACATTCCTCTTTCATACACGTGACTAATGCCTGCAGTTCTGCCTCTGATGGTGCAATAGGCACTGCATCATCAGCATACAACAGACAATTTATTTTAATGTCACCCAATTTCACACCCAAACAGCTATCTTTCAGCTTCTGTAAACAGCTGTCGAGATACAGTATGAACAGCCAGGAAGACATGATACAACCCTGCTTTACGCCCGTTTGGACGTTAAACATGGGTGACAGGTCATGCCCTACCCGCACACAGGCTTTACAGTCACAGTAAAGAGACTGCACAGCCCTTAGCAATCGACCATCCACACCATACCCCGGCAACAGTTCCCACATTTTCTTCCTTACAACCTTATCAAATGCTTTCTCAAGATCCACAAAAGCACAGAAAATCTTCTGGTTAGCAGCCAGAAGCTTTTCCGTGATCATGCGGAGAGAAAACATTTGATCCGTGCATCCTCTTCCAGGTCTAAATCCGCATTGTGCCTCCCATAGAAATCTTTCCGATTTGTCTTGCATCCTACGTGTCAAAACCTTCGAGTAAACTTTACTTGCTAAACTGGTCAAGCTGATCGCCCGATAGCACCCGCAGTCAAAATGTGAACCTTTACCTTTATATAAAGGCACAATGACTGCGGATCGCCAATCATCCGGGACATCCCCCGTCCGCCAGCACAAATTGCACAGCAGATGAAAGCTGTCCCAGACGCGAGGCCCACCATACTTGACCATTTCAGCAGTAACTCTGTCTAGTCCCGCAGCTTTACCACATTTCAAACTTCGAATCGCACGTTCAATCTCTTTTATACTGATGACCTCAGTGTCATCGAGGTCCGGGTCTGGCGTACCAGTCACGGCGTCATCCCCGGATCCCTCACTAAGATCATCACACGCATACATTTCTCTATAAAATTCGCTCCATCGCTGCATGACGTCCGATTTTTCTGAGAGGACGTCATTAGTTCTCGAAAGCACTTTGTTCATTCTTAAGGCCGTCGCACCATTTCGGGTCCTTCCAACCTCTTTCCAGAAGAGTTTGGAGTTCTCCTTAAAGTTGTGCGACAACCTTTCGTCTGCTTCCATTCTACACCTTTCACGCACTTCCTCAATCAGTGCTTTCGTGTGAACTTTCTGCAGCCTATATCTTTCTTTCATCTTCTCTCTCATATCCTTATCATTACTAGAGGCCAAGTAGTCTAACCATGCTTTCTTCTTCTTCTTTACAGCTTCTTTCACTTCATCATTCCACCATGCATCTCTTCTTTTACTACTGCCTCTTTTTATTGTTCCACACACTTCTACCGCTGCACTTACCATTCCATCCCTAAGGTTCTGCCATGTTCTTTCTACACATTCTTTTCTGCCATCGATGGTGTCAAGCTTTTCGGCTACCCTCGCATGATATTTGTCCCTAATATCCGCTTCCTGAAGCTTCCAGCTTCGGATGCGACAGACCGACTGTGGTTCTGTTACTGCCGTCCGGTAGCGCCAACCCGCGAACAGACCCCTAAATCTAGTAATCACTAGGTAGTGATCCGTTCCCAGGTCAGCACCCCTGAACACTCGCGTATCCATCACCTGTTTTCGCAGTCGGTCATCCACCAGGAACAAATCGATCATACTTCTCTCATTCTTTCGTTCTCTAGTATACATATGGATTTTCTTGTGATTAAACATAGTGTTTGTCACAAGAAGACCCTTTTCCTTGCACACCGCCAGTATAAGCTTGCCAGCATCATTAACCCTTTTATCGCCAAACTTTCCAAGTACCGACTCGTACCCTGGTCGAGCGGTACCAACCCATCCATTCAAATCACCACATACAACAATTCTTTCGTTTCCCCTAGCCAAATCTAGAACTTCTCTTACATTCTCCCAAAACTCCTCCAGCTCAGCCCTGGACGACGAAGCTACCGGCGCATAAACAGCCAAAAGGAATAACTTCGTCAGTCCCAATTTAAAGCGAACCCAGAGAAGTCTTGAGTTCACAACCTTATATTCAGTCATAACATCGACCAACCGAGAAGACAGCAGCACCCCCACTCCCTGGCAGGCGTTCTCGCTCTCCGGGACTCCGGACCATAGAGCTAACGCCCCGCCAGGGAGCTCTTCAGTACCACTGCCCTTCCGTTTGGTCTCCGACATACACACGACATCTAATTCTCTTTCTTTCATTATTTCGATCAACTCATTCGTCTTATCTCTCATGCCTCCTCTAACATTCCACGTGCCAACTCTGCACTCTGTCCTCCACCTTCCGCCGTGTCGGGCTGTGCGTGACGGGTGGCGGTCCCCATCGCCGCTTTGCGCGCTGCATTCCACACCAACGGGGACGAGCTGTTGTGCGTCGCCTTGGGGGGACGCCCTAACCCTCGTTGGCATGGGTGCGCAGCTAAGTAGAATTGCAGCCCTGAAAAGGGCTGGCAGGGGTCGCGACGAGCACGCTTCTACAATGACCCCCAAGAAATATCGTGTGCTAAAAAACAAGTAAAATTAAATGCGATAAAATACGCAGCTACTAAGTCGTTTTAGTCAATATGTAGTGTTCACGTGAATATAAGAAATAATTATATAGGTAGGGTAATACAAACCTAAAGTAACTTTTAAGAAGATACGATCCTGATTCTTATTTCCACCGTCTCTGCATTTACTACAATGAATAAATGACAGAGCCAGTGTAATAAAAGGAAGGTGGATATATCATTTTACTTATCAGAGATGACAATGAATATTTTGAATAGAATAGAATAGAATATTGATTTATTTGTATTTAATGTAGGTATTAATAATAAGGTGTTGACAGAGTAAATTATACACACAAATATTAAATTAAAATTTATTTCTACACTAGTAATTTATTATAATTAGATTTAAAATTATAATTATGAGTGCAAATAGGTATTACATTGCTATAGTTCAAAGTATTGCATTATTAATATTACATAAATTTAGATTATTGAATTATTAATGCAGTTAGCATAACACATTAGAAATTATTAATACAAACAAAATATTACCAACAATTAATTAACTGAACGTTATTTAAATATTGGTATCATTTAAGAAGTCCGATCCTGAGTAATAGCGTCTTTCCAATAACAGAGAAGTAAGACTCTTTTAAATATTCTAATGGGTTGATTTTTTACAAAATTTGGGATTTTCTTATAAATGACAGGCGCTATGCCCATAACACTTTTTTTTAATAAAGCTGTTTGAAATCTTCCTGTATACAGTAAGTCTTTATATTGCGTTCTCATAGATAAAGATGATTTAATTTTGACAAATAACGTTATTTCTAAAATATACAGACACGGAAAAGTTAATGATTTATGGGCTTTGGAAATAGGGTCACAACTCTCTGTAATCTTTAAATTAAAGATTGCTCTTATGCAGCGCTTTTGGGCTTTGAAAATGTTTTCTCTATCGCTACAGCCAAAAAATATAATACCATATCTTAAAATGGAAACTACCAGGTCATGGTAAGCTACTAATACCGTTTTGAGACTGACTTTTTTTGTCAGGTTATAGAGTGCATATGCAGACACACTTAGTTTCTTACAGACATCATCTCCTTGGGCCTTCCGTGTCAATTGACTGTTTGTTAAAATACCTAAAAATTTTCCTTTCCATTATTTGACAATTGTAATTAATATTTAGATTTTCACTGCGAATTTTCTAGTAAAAATGTATTATTTAAGTTATTTTAATATTGATCAATAAATTATTATAATTCAGCCAGTATAATTATAGTTTTAATCGTAGTGTTTATTTATATCACTTTATTTAGGCATTTTATTAGAGCTGTACTTTCATCGGCAAATAATACCACTCGTTGATGGATTTGACATGGGAGGTCGTTTACATTTAAATTTATTTTTTTTAGTAAGAACAAGAAGTCTGTGATATTTACTTTTAAGATTGTAGAAATTTAATTCTGTTAAATAATATAAAAATGCAATAAAAAACTTTTAGTGACGCTTAATTTTAATAAACACTGTTTAGAGTTAACTTTTTTATATTTGTATGAATATTTTATAATGTTTAATTAAATAGTACATAAAATTATTAAAATATTAGAAAAATAAATAAAAAATTTGATTAATAATAATTTTCATACAATTTTTGCTTAGAAAAAGAATCTTTTATGTTAGTAAATGGATTTCCATAACTTATTTTCGTGTTTTTTTATTTTACCCTTTCAATTGAATATAGTTTTTTTAGAAAATGTGTATTTATTTTATACATTTTCTTTAAAATTGGGTGAAAATTTAAATGCAAAAGGAATTTTGTGCTATTTTATCTGCGTGGGCGATAGTTTTTACGAAGTTCAAATTCCTTATAGATACGAGTACAGTACAAACGCAACTAATGATCTTAAACCAATAAAAAATGATATTTTAAATTTCGTTTCCGTCGTTCTGTAAAAATACAGTTTTTGTTTTGCGTCTGTTTTGTATTTAATGAACGATATATTCGTAATAATACAATATATAAAATCACCCTATCCCATCCGAAAGAGGCACATGGATAAAGCAATTGAATTACCAAAAAAGGAAAAACATTATTTTACTAATGAATATAAAAATGTGATTGTTATTTAAAATACATGCTTTTGCTATAATTCGCCTCAAATTCAGTAATTTTTAAAATCCGGCAACACCATTCTTGGCGACGGCATCTTTGAACGTGGTGTATGCAAGTCTCTCCATGTTTGTGAAGTAATTTTTTATTTACTCTCTGTGTTTACGCCAAATATTAACATTTTTAAAACTTTCATTCAAGACGCGCGTCTAGGCGTGTCCTTCCGATGGAATTTAAAGGTTACCGCCGGCCTCCTCTCCCGCAAGCGGCTCTCGGCTGCCTGCTCAATTGGCTGACGTAATTGTTCGCGACCGCCGTGTCGGTTAGACGGTCTAAAATTTACGCTTGGAACCGCCTCTGATAGCCTTGTCTAATTTCGTACCTTTTACGTGACAACGAGACTTGTCTTATTATAATTCTTGTTGTAATAGTTTTGAGTGATTAACTTAACTTCGATTAACATTAATTTGCGTCGACGAGTTGCTTTTGTGGCATTTTAATATCGTACGAAAGAATTTTTGCTTTGTCGGGTGAAACGCTAAAACTTTGTGACTAGAGAGGAGATGGCGTTCGTGCTCGATGATAATTTGCTGCTAAGTAAACATGGGACATTGAACTTTGACTGACAGTTCTTAAGTTGTGCAGTGTGTCACTTGTTTTTAAGTTCGATTAACGTTGATTCAGTTAAATTTGAAGTTATTTAAAAGTTTAATAAAATTGATAAACTAATATAGTGAAATAAAAGCTGAAAGTCTCAATTGGTGAACGCCCACTGGAGGAATCGCACATTGTGGAGAAAAGCAGCGCCTGTGGGTCTGCTGTCCGATTACATCGGTGACGTCAGGTTACATTTACACACACTTTCGCACATTACTTACATACACCTTACTTATCACATGACGGTGCCTTGTGGTCGACCCTACCTCCGGAACTCGGTAAGTTTGTGTTTGCTTATCAGCCATTAATATCCATAGGTTCATAACTATCCATAGGCCATTGGGCCCGAACCCTCTGGTTGCCCTTCGAAAGTGTTACTCATGGGCCCTAATACAGTCGACTCCTGTCTGGGCAACTGAGGGCCGTAACACTCTGAAAAAATTACATAAACAGAATCATATCACGTTACCGTAAAGCACCCTTACGAATAAGCAATTTTTTACATTTTGTATATATCACAGTTATTAACAACCTTCGCTCGGGTCCCTACAGTTCAGTCTTGATGTTGCAGATCTTGTAGTACTCCTTCTCTGGTAGAAGGTACTCCTTGGTGAGATCGACAAAATGGTTGTAATTACAGTAATGGTTGTTTTCACAGCCTGGGAAATGCAGGTATTGGGCGACCGCCTCACCAGCTTTTGGTAAATAGACCGGCTGGAATAAAAATAATTTGTCAAATTTCGTCGACTATACTATTTTAGCAGCATATTGATATTTTTGTTGGTCAGGTCAACTGACTACGGATAGGGAAGAAAGTTCTCGAGTGACAGTCTCGCACGGGTAAGCAAAGCCCCTGCTAGTAGTGACAACTTGGTAAGACATGCAGGATGTTGATGGATGTAGGTCAAGTTCAGTAGTAGACTTGTAAATTGTTATAAATGATGGAAATGATTTTGATCTATACGACACATTAAGAATTTGCATTACATTTTGTTCTATTTATATTAAAATATTTTTGTGGGTTTTCGTTTGCCGTTTTCTTCTAGATATTTGTTTATTGTGGCAGGTAATCAAAAAGTAAATTTGAATAATCGACGCATATAAAATACATGATAGGTGTAATATACATATTTGTAAATCATAACATTAAATAAAACGTCACGTGTCGAATTTATATTGCTGTTATTTTAACAATATAAATTAATATTCATCCATTATACCCTATAAAAGTTCACTGCTGAAAATAAGTCTTCCCCATAGATTGTATCACAGGGGAATTTTGGTACTATATAAATTATTTATTTCAAAAGCACACTTACAATATACATATAAAACATTAAAATACTAAATTATATAAAACGTAACACCCTCACTGATATCAATAACAAATGTATATAACATTCACCAACAACTACATGTAAACATTGAGAAGGAAAAAAGGAAATGTAAAAAAGAAACGATAGATAATCGGCGAGTCCTCATTTTCATTAAAAAAAGTACATATTCTTTTTTTGGGACAACAAAAGAGTTGTGGAATATGTCGATGCCAGATATAGCTCGAGATATTTCATTATATTTCACACACATGCGAGCCACGGTAGCTTGCTTACCATGATTTGTTCTAGCATAAGGTATGGGAAATGTTTTTCGAGAAGAATTGCAGCAGCGAGGATATCTACTTGGTACTAATAGAGAAACCCGTTGAAGCAACTTACTGCACTTGATTTTGGAATAGATTATTTTATGCTAGAAACACTGATAAAGTAACTCCCACTTACTTCGAAGATATAGGGTATGGAATGTAAGGTGCCTTGTAAAAGCACATTGTACGCTCTCAATGCGTTGGGAATGTATGTGATAGGAAGGATTCCAAATGACACTGGCAAACTCGAGGCAACTTCTTGCAAACCTAATGTACAAAATAATTTTAGTCCTGCAGGTAAATCTAATTGTGTTGCGGCTAATGTATCCAAGGAACTGCGTGGCCTTTTTTTAATAATATTTTTATATGTGATGTAAAAGTTAAGTTTCTGTCAATAGTAAGTCCTACATTATCAATCAAATAACATGAGACAATTGGCTTTTTCTTTTGGAAAAGATGACGCACATTTATTTTTCTGTTTAAAATAATTCCAAAAACACATTGGGTTTTTGGAAGTATTTATCTCAGTATTGTACCTAGTCAGGTCATAAATTCTGTCACATGTTTAATATAAAAAAATTGAAACAAGTATATTAATTATGTAACCATTTATATACCAAAATAAACTTAACAAAACATAGATTCTTATGACACTAAAGTTTATTCAAAATAACCTCCGTGATTTTGAATACAGGCCTTCAATCTGCGCGGCCAGTCGTCTATTGCAGCACGAACGAGGTCCATGTCAATATCGGCGGCTGCCTTAATCAAGGATGTCTTGAGTGACTCCAAATTGGGATGAGGCGTTGAGCACGCCTTTTCCTTCAAGTATTGCTTTATCTTGTAATCTAACGGATTCAAATCTGGACTGGAGGAGGGCCAGTCTTCGTGCCGGATGAAGTCGATTTCACGCGCCGCCAGCCAGTCTTGTGTGCTCTTCGCTCTATGAGCTGGCGCCGAATCTTGTTGGAATACTCAGTGCCTGTTATTGAACATGGGATGAGAAACAGGTTCCATAAGGTTCGTCAGGACTGTATTTTGATACACAACTGCATTCGTTTTTACACCTTTCTCACAAAAATGTACCTCTGTTAAGCCCCAATAAGAAACTCCCAACCATACCATGAGCGAAGATGGAAAATGACCTCGTTGGACACGCGACACGCGACACCTTATCATTTTGTTTGTTGTAGCTCTCTTCTACGGTAAAAAATTTTTCATGCGAAAAAAGAATTTCCCGATATTTTTTTCCCGCGTACCGCTTCAACAAAGCGCGGCATCTCTTCAGTCTCAGATCCATTAGACGAGCATTCAAAGGTTGTCCTGTTTTTCTTCGATATGCCCGAAGCCCTAAGTCTTCATTTAACACCCTTTTCACCGTGGTTCTGCTTAACCCCATCTGAAGGGCCAACAGTTTCTGCTTACGTTTGGGATTTCTTTGAATTCGCGCCTTCACAGCTTTTATCACTGCTGGAGTCCTAAAGGACCGAGGGCGACCACTTCTTGACCTATCATCTACTCTAGAGTCTTCATTGTATCGTTTGATGGTAGGATAAACGAATCTTTTGGTTATATTCAAATTTTCAGTATGTCAAAAATTTGAATAGGCGCGTAACCGCAACGATGCAACGCAATAACTGCGAACAATAACGAAAACACGGTCTTCTTTAAGCGTCCACTCCATATTTAAAAATAAGTAAAATTCTAAAAAGTATACAGTTTTATTTTCATGAACAATTCGAAATTCGAATTCAATAAACTTTTTTGTGGCCAGCATTCTAAAAGAAAAGTTTTTACTGTGTAACAATACTTATGACCTGACTAGGTATTTGCAATTATTGTGAGAGATATCGTTAGAGCTTACGTCAGCAGCTTCGAGTAATTTGGAACTCTAAACAGTCTCGAGGATTGTTGTACCTACGGATTTTTTTTATAAAGCTTGTCTTTTATTGTCAGTAACTTAATTAAATTATAATTAAACCAACCAGGATACTTTGTTGACTTAGGTTTACGTTTAGGGACTGTTTATCAATTATTATTATTATTGTCTCTATAGACAAGTATAAAATTCATGTAGCATGTGATCGATATTCTTACACTCAGAAAGTATTTACAACCAATCAATATTCTTAATTTCCTTTACAAAAGTAATATAATCTGCTTTAAATTACTTGTAATCAATATGACCTTTAGAGCTTAGATAGGATTCTTGTGAAAAATAAGTTCTTATAAGCAAGTTTGGGTTGTAAGTATCCAATTTAGTGAGTAGATCGGGAGGTTTTACTACCGTAATATCGGTTAGGTTACCTAATACTAGGTCCAAGGGTCTATCATCACAATTACTTTTACAATTAAATTGATGGAGATTGTTAATAGATAAAATTAATTAAATTAGAAAAGAGGATCATAACTATCACTATACAATTACAGCAATTCAAATACAAATTGTGTAGCAGAGTCGGTAAAGAACACCCTAGACGGAAGTTAACCGACCAAATATGCTATTACTGAATTTCACATGAATGCAAAGATATATGTGAAAGAAGTGAGAAAATTGTGTCAGGATCGTTTCAAAACCGATTCTGTAGTCGCTGCCTACCCTTTAGGTGACAGACAAAATAGTTGTTTTTTATATAACTTCAGTACATGTACACTTGTAGTCAACTTTAAATAAAGGAGACTACAGATCCGTTGTCACTTCAGATGCCTGTAATTATTTACCCTTCTGACGGGAACAGAGCAGTGCAAGTACTTCTATTAGTCTTCAAAAATAAGTAAGACCGTGGTAAATATGCAGACCGACCTTTAGTATAAAAGTGTCATGACACCTAATAAATTTAATGTTAAATACAACGTTTACTTACCAAAACAGTAAATTCTCCACTGCTATTGGATCTGTACAACTCTATGGCAAATAGGGATCCATACTCAGGCACGGTTTGCACGCTATTCGTTATCTTCGTAACGTCCATCAGTGCACCGATGTTGAAGTCATGTGCCGAGAATAATCGAAATCTCTTCATGACGGTCTTGCCTAATATGATCTCGTTTGCTGCTGAGATGAAATCATTTAACATAACGCCTGTAAGAAGTAAATTTTAATTTTAACTTTGACCAACGTACAAAACTTTCTTCTACAAAACTGGTTTCTTAGATGAGGCTATTTTGAAGAACTGCTTGTCTTATGATGGATGCTTTTGACTTATGGTGGATTTTTGACCTATTTACAAAACAAGGGCTAATTTCTTAGACGAGTCGATTTGGAAGACTTGTTCTTAGTGAGGATTGATGAAATAACGGGTCGTCTTGACTTTGATAAATTCTTAAAATAGATGGAAAACACACTTATTTTATTTTCATTACAAATTTTTATAGATATAGATTCCCGTGCAGAAGAGGCGTAAGAGAATCCATTTTCCTATATCATTCCATGGGCGTTTGAAAATTCACTTTATGACGCTATCTGTAGAGAAGTCTATTTTTTGATCTTCGGAATGACTGAAGCGATTGTAATGAAACTTGATGACCGATAGAAAGATATGCCATATTAAAAAGCAACATTCACAAAAAGGGAGTTAAAATAAACGATCATTGATTTTGATCATTGATTGACCTTAAATTTTAATAAGGTCATATTATTAGAATAGACCCTACCCAAAGCCAGGGTGGGTCACTAGGGGTCACTCACAATATAAAATTATATATAACTCAGTATGAAAAAAATTATAAAGAGCATGACAGCTATCTCCTCATTTCCTTCGGTTATTATCAATCATTTGCTCTTTAGTAGCACAATAATCATTATTAAACATTTTTTTTATATGATGATATAAAATAATTACCTCCACCAATCCTTTTCATTTCATCCGTCTTATAGTGCATCCTATAAGCTAATCTCGATGCTTCACCAAGTCGCGCTAGAAGAGGCTTAGCCCATTGCGGTACATCCATGCCAAGGGCAACCTGAAAATATCAACTACAAAGTTAAAAAAGAAAATTATTTTTAGTATACATTTGACCAGGTTGTCACTCCATTTAGTGGAGGGTCGCAATACACTTCGCTTACTGATACGCGGCTGCTGCTCAAGTATCTTTGTTCCCCTTCAGTGGTTACCATCTCCATCATAGACCAGTAAGATGAAGTGGCAATTGGCCGGACATATAGCACGAAGAATGGACAACCTATGGGGAAGAAAGGTTCTCGAATGTATCTCGAATGTTATTCCTTCATTGCATGCCTTAAGCGCAAAGTGCGTAGGTATATTCTACCAGCGCCTAAAAATTAAGATTCCAACGTTTTGTTGCATAAAATTGTTTCTAACAATCATATTGAACATATAAATGGAAGCATATTGTCAGAAACATAAATGATTGTTGAACTTATTAATATATTAAACAAAAAATTGGCTTTATAGGCTTATAGTGTAGATTTATCAAGTCCAAATGGAGTGGTAAACACGATAACTTTTGAAAATATAATTTTTTTAACTCAATCTATTTTTTAATCTCTCCATCTATCATGTGGGAAGATATGGAATGTAAATGCAATGGCTTGCATTAATTTATTTTATTAAATAGACTGCCACACTCAATCACTTCAGTGTCTACCGCCGTCGTGAGTGGATATTGTATCGGTTGTTTGCAGCGGCTCAAAAAGATCGCTGTACAACTATGAAATATTCGAAAAACCAAATTTCCTACATATTTGATTATTATAATAATCAGAGATTTTTATTAAATTTTTATTAAAAGTAAGTAGTATGTATAATATATTTAAGTATATTTATACTAAATACGTCTTGGACTTTATGGAGTGACCTGAATGATGACATGATGATCATATGAGCATAATGAGCCGTGCGTATTTAAACTACTTTAAAACAATCCGTATAATCATATTATACGTAATTTTTTTAATGCGTAAAATTTTTTAAAGGCATGCACAATAGGATTATCCAATAGTTTTTAAATCTGCTTGAACATTGGATCCCACTCATTTAAGAACTATTTCTGTACTGCCAACGCTCAGTAAAATTGTTGAAAATAATATTCTAGATCAAATGTTAAACTTTATTAATGTAAATAAATTGCCTCATAAAAATCAGAATGGTTTTATAAGGTCGCTTGACAACTGACACATATGTTGAGCTAATTAAATATATTTTCTCTGCATGGGCATGGCGTATATTTTGTGATCATTCCAAGGCTTTCGATTGCGTTCACCATGAGACATTAATCTACATCATTATGGAGTAATAAACATAGCACTCAAACTTAATACATCATATTTAAATAAAAGAACACAAATAGTAGTGATTAATGGAAGTAGTTTTCCCGGATCGGCGATTTCTATGGATGTTCATCAGAGCTCAATTCTTGGCCTGTTCCTGTTCTTAGTTAATATTAATGACTTAACTTACTTGGTAGGGAATAACTATGATATAGTTTTATTTGCTGATGATACTTTGTTGGTTTTTCGATTTAAGTGGCAATTATGAAAATATGACGAAGTGCTATATTTTTTTATAGGATAGGGTGACAAACGAGCATACAGTGCACCTGTTGGTAAGTGGTTGCTGTGACCCATAGATACATACATCTATCCTCAATAAAGAATCAAAATGCAGATACGTCGTCACCCGTGAGGACTAAGATGGAATGCCTCTTTTCCAGTAAAATGGGTCTTCGGTTCTCTACACTCACCATACGAAACACAGCAGTGTTAAGCTGTTATTTTACGCTGGTATTCTGTGAGAGCGTGGTCCTTCTCCGGTCGAGCCGACCCATCCGTGTTACAACTATACTAGTAATATAGCTGTAGCATGGCTCCACCATGTACAAAAAGAATTATATAAAAGTAGTTCAACAATCCTAGAAAATACTTTATCTGTCAAAAACATTACAATTTTCACTAAGCCAAAATTGGTTTAGTAAGGCTTATATTATACTACTATTGAGTACATGATTGATAATAACCGCTGGGAATGAGGTGATCGCTACCATGCTGTTTCTAAATTTTTTTGTATTAATTGTATACAATAGTATACTTTGAATTATTTTATTTAAAAAAAGTCCCGCTGGTTTTCTCGCAGGTTCTTCCTAGAACTGAGATTTTTTCGAAAGCAGTGGTAAAAGTAAAAAAATGACTTTTAATAAAGAATTACATGTCAATCTACATTGAATAAAAATTATTCTACTCTATTCTATTCAATTCTAATGGTAGCCTCGTACTGGTAAGCAAAGAGTAGGGCGACCCTCCGCTAGATGGAGTAAAGACCTGTTAGGTGATGCAGGAAGTCAATGGACGTAGGTGACTTGTGACTGTAGTGTTTGGCAGTCCTAGGGGGGGGGGGGGGGGCTATGTTCATCCGTGGACATCTGACTGGCTGTAATGGATAGATGCACCCAAGTGATTCTGACACTAGCATTCGTTTATGATATCTTATCATCAAAGCCCATCACAAGTCCCAGTATTGATTAACCTCCTCAAAAATACTAGAAAATACCAGCCTGAGTAATCTGTATACAAACAGAATGCTTCATGCATTATCATAATTTTACTGACGACCAGATATATGATATAATATTTTATATATATTTATACTATTATATATATAATAGCTTAGACTTCAAACGAGCTAACAGTCCATCTGGTGGTAAGTGGACACTGTGGCTCTTAGAAATCTACAATTATCCTCGATTAAGAATCAAAATGCAGATGCGCTTTCACCCCTGAGGACTAAGATGGAATGGCTCTTTGCCAGTAAAAAGGGTCTCCGGTTTTCTACACTCACCATACGAAACACAGTAGCATTAAGCTGCTAATTTACGCTGGTATTTTGTGAGAGCGTGATCCTATTCCGGTCGAGGACCACAGCAATATATTATGTAATCATTTAAAAATATTATTAATTGATTTATGTATGTAAATAATCTAAATATCATAAATAATATATAAAAAAAACGTATGTTCCATGTTTTTCAAGATGTAAAATGACCTTGGCGAATGTGAACTCGTAATGATTAAATATGATAAAAAATCCAGTATTCGAATTAAAATTGTGAATAATTTATTAGTTCTAAGTTTCATAATTAGTTTTCGACATTTACAAGTTTTTTAACTATTTACAATATTAAACCTATAAAAACCTGTAGCTGTGTGAATGCCATGATCACATCACTTATGGAAGACCTTGAAATATTTAAAGAGGTACGGGCAATAATAAAAAATAATGAAATGTAACAAAAACCTGCCAGTCCATTAGTAGCAACATTATTAATTTATAAGTTTGTAGATATTTCAAAGACGAAAATATTAAAAAGTAGGAAAAGTTTGTAGATTATTTTAAAGTGTGATTAGCATAACAAAAACGCAAATAATATGCAAATTTTGTCGATGGTTATTATAATTAAAGTATTAAAATATAAAGCTAATACATTTCTTGTTTGGTAAATTCCTATACGTATTCTTAATACAAATACCCAAGACAATTCATTTGTAGTCTGATGGCAACTTAAGAGAATCCATCACCCAATTTCATCACGTGGCTATCGTAAGAGGCAACTAAGGGAAAATCAGAAAATTCTTATGGCTTTCATTAGATGGCGGTAGAATTACCTCGTTGACGTCAAAAGTAAAGTATCTATCCAGAGCTGTGATGGCCAGCGTCAAAGGTGCTCACATCTGATACTACGCTCTTCAATCCGCCAGCCAAGCGTGACGGTTAAGGCAAATCCTCCCTATCTCCTTATCTGGTCTGGCAGTATGCCCTTCATTTTATCCTTTCGCCAAACTTATGGTAAATCAAACTCCAAGAAACAATTTCAGTAGTGCCGGCGGTTACCTAGCTCAGGTTGCTCATGTACTAAGTTAATGACAAACCTATAAACTACTACGCCGCACTGGAAGTCAATTATAGAGCTTGTTTGCGCAAGATCCTGATCCTGGACGCGACAGAAGCTCTTGGGTGATGTATATAATAAATTGATGTAGATCGAAATCCCAAAATAAAAATCTTGACTTTAATTGTATTAATTGCGTATAATTCAAAAAACTAAGAGATGAATCAGGATTTCTATATTGAAAGATAATTACAAATGTACATAAAAGGTGAACTACTGTATTAAGTTAAACTATGATATCGTGTATTGAAGAAGTCTAGAACCGTTATTTTAATTCGAAATTTTTGATTGGCCTGGGCCATTTGTCGTTGTTGCGTTTCGATTTACGATAAAACGGAACAGAGCTGACTACTGCTGAGTCCTACGGTCCAATTATAAATATTATCTGTATTCTTACAAAATGTGGTTTGAATTATGGTAGTAGGAGTACCTTCGACACGGCGCTATAGTCTTCGCGACATTTTTAGTGTAACATTGCGTACGTGCGCTATGGTTATTCCATTGAAGCATAGTGCAAAGCCCATTTGTTGCTACTTTTATACAATAAAAATATACACGTGATGCAGTTAAGTCCGATCGGTTTTATGGCTTCAAATAAATGTGTTTCTTTCTTAACTTCGTACAAAAATATTATGAACTACATACTTGACTTCTAAACAGTTCAAATATTGTCAGGAACAGCGTTGGATTCTCAGTGAAGTTATGCCCTGTTTGGGCTTTCAGCGTTGGGATCAGGTCATTGAAGACAACGAACTCCTCATGAATCGATTCTTTTTTAATATTCTCCAGTAAGTCCTCCATTTTTTTGCAGTTGCTGAAATAACGCAGCTGAAAATAGAATAACGAAATAAACAAGGAAATCTTCGGTAGTTTGGACATGTACAAAGAATTAGTGACAAGGTAAATTTATGCCGTTAAAGTAGAAGGCAGAGTCAGCAAGTGACGCCGTAGATGGAAGTTTATTGACAAAATTGGCGATGTTTTAAAGATGGGCCAAATTAAGAGTTCCCTTAACCGACAAGTATGCGTAGATATATAGATGTGAAAGAAGCGAGGCAGGTGTGTCAGGGTCATGCCAAATGGAAGTCCGTAGACTCTTCTGAAGAAATAGACTATGCGGTAACTGACCGCTCTTGGAGCTCTTAGCGGTCAACCATCGCGAAGTCTATTTTTCTTGATGATGTCGCGATTAAAGGCGAAACACGTCGTATTATCGATGTTGGCGTGTTTATCCTCAAATAGTGGTATTGGAAGTATTGGTGGTTTATAATTTGTGAGACTCATCTCTTTTTTGTTTTTACGCGGATCTTCAATGGTTTTTAATTTGTCATATTATGTTTTAATTATTGAATGCGTTTCATTTATTTCATCTATCAGTTACTATAAGTTTCGTGTAATATAAGTAAGTTAACATGAGTTTTAATATGCATATAATATTGTATCGTCTATAGAATTTGCCCAATATTATCATCATCATTATTTCAGACAGCTGCAAATATTACGCACAATGTCAATAGGCCTCTCTCGTTATCTGCACTCATGGCTATAATTTTTTTTTTATGATTGATCCTCTCGTTGTTTCAAATACTTCATCCTCATTTTGTATTTGTTGAAGAAAGCTTAATAGTAAAGACTATTAAGCTTTCTTCAACGATTATAATTTATGAATATTTTTTTATATTTTTCGTTTTGAATAATTTGCATAACAACATATTTCCACAGGTCACACAATGAAATAAGTATACTTACGTAGTCTTCCCTTAAAGGCAATGCAGTGTATGGTACTGGCTGCCAAACCTTGCCCAAACCTTCGTCCCACTGTTGATGTACTTCTGGAGGGTACACTGCAGCCATTGCAACTTCAGCCGTCATTTTAGTCCGCTCCTTGTCCGTACTCCTAAGTGATATCTCATCTTGAATATAGATGTTTGATAACAACTTGAATCCTTGGGAGCCATAACGTTGTCGGATAAACTTTCCGATTTGGAAGGCTGTGCGTTTGCCCAGCTGAAAAATTGCAATGATTTATGAATGAAGGAATAGTAAATGATAAAACATTTTAGATAAAAGGACCGAAATTATAGTTATTACATTTTCTTCCATAGTATTAGAGAAATCATTACCTAATACATAGGCAATTTTCCTAATATTGGCTTCATATGTGTAACTATCAATAAATTATAATAAAAGGTCGGGAGAATAAGTTTTTTCAACTAAAAATAATTATAATATTAGGTCCTTACATATGAAATTAGCGTTTTGTCGTATTGGCCACTTTGATCTGAAATATCTCCTCTTTGGTTAAGAATTCCAAATTCAAGTTTATAAATTAATTTAGCTGGTACATTTGAGTTTTGAAAACAGTCATTTATTTGTTTTTTTCTCATTATTTTTTTCTTTAGCGTCGCTTATTACGGCACAATGGAAAACATGAAATATCTGTATATTTACGAGTACCAATTCTACCGTGGCACCAGTGCTGCAGAAACAGCTCGAAGGATAAATGATGTTGACGGCGCTGGTGTCGCAAAAAAAAGCACGCTAAGTTTTTGGTTTCAACGTTATCGTTCTGGAAATTTCGACCATCAGAACCAACCCCGCGGACGGCCGGAGACCAAAGTGGAAAATGAAGAATTAAAGGCTATTTTGGAAGCGCAACCATCACAAATCACTTCAGAGATAGCTGCAGGCTTCGGGGTAAGTGGTAAAACTGTATTAATTCACTTGAAGCAAATCGGGAAAGTAATAAAACTTTAACGATGGGTACCTCATGAATTGAGTGAATCGAACTTGCAAACACGCGTTGGCTGCTGTGTTACTTTGCTCAACCGACACAATAATGAAGAGATTTTAAATCAAATCATTACTTGTAATGAAAAATAGATACTGTACGATAGTCGGAAGTGCTCGTCGCATTGAACCCTAGAGACCCAGCCAAATCCTGCCCTACACGAAATTTGAATCAGAAAAAGTTACTTGTGAGTGTTTGGTGGACTAGCGCCGGCGTCGTTCACTACAGCTTTCTAAAATCTGGCCAAAAGATTACGGCAGATATCTTTTGTCAGCAGCTGCAAACCATGAAGGAAGAACTAGCTGCTAAATAAACGAGATTGGTAAATCTCTCTAGGCCACTACTGCTTCACGACAATGCAAGACCACACACTGCACAACAAACAACCACTAAGTTAGATGAGCTACAATTGGAATCTCTGCGACATCCACCGTACTCCCTGGACCTTGCTCCAAAGGATTACCATTTTTTCCGGAATTTGGACAACTTCATTCATCAAAATTCAAGTCCGATACGGCAGTCCAAATTGCCTTCAAAAAGTTTATTGATTCTCGCCACCACCGTTTTTATAGCAAAAGGATCTACCGATGAACTACCGATGAGATGGCAAAAATGCATAGATAACAATGGTGCACACTCTGATTAATCTTTATATATAAAAATTACGTGTCACATTGTTTGTCCGCGATGAACTCCTAAACTACGGAATTGATTTCAATTAAATTTTGCACACTGTGTGCAATTTGGTCCAACTTGAGAGATAGGATAATTTTTATCCCGATAAGTGACCCTCAATTTTTTGATTGCTAATTTCAGGAGCTTTTTTGGGAAAGCAAATGGTCGTTCGGAAAGGTCAGAACAATGTCTGCCTGGTCAACTAGTTAAATATATTTTACAAAAAAAATGATTTTATATTACTCTCGTACAAAATGCCAATTTCATATGTAAGGACCTAATATATATGTGCCACTTTGTTCGATAACTTGTTGCCATCTTGTAGGTTTTTTATAGGATAGGGGTGACAAGCGAGCACACAGTCCACCTGATGGTAAGTGATTGCTGTGATCCATAGACAACTACATCTATTCTCGTTTTCGAATAAAATGCAGATGAATTGTTAGCCGTGAGGACTAACATGGAATGCCTCGTTTCCAGTAAAATGGGTTTCCGGTTCTCTACACTCACCAAACGAAACACAGCAGCGTTAAGCTGCTATTTTACGCTGGTATTCTGTGAGGGCATGGTCCTTCCCCAGTCGACCCTACCTATTCATGCTACAACTATACTATTAATATAGCTAATGCATGGCTCTACCACGTATAATAGTAGTGACATCATAATCCTGTTGCTGTAGAAATCTTGGGATTTTAAAAAAAATGCTAAAAATAATTTCAACAGTCCTCTCTTTGTGCTAACCTAACACTACCCAAAGAATTCTGAAGAGTCTCTCATTAGTTGTTGGCAGTAGAGATCCAAATCGATGGTTTTGCCCGGCAGTAAAATCTCATAATACACGATGCCCTTCTAATCCCACCATGCACACAACATCACCTTATTGAGTGTTAATTTAGGTTTCGCAACACTCTGTGGAGCTAGGATACCCTTTGAACGTGATCTTTTTCGCACGTTCTTGTTTTAGGTGATCCATTTTTCATTATCAGTGTTCAATCTTTTAAAAAATGGTTCGGTTTCATTACGTTTCAATAGAGAATCGCAAATGAGTACACAATTCATTCCGTTTCTTCCAGTGAGTTCGTGTGGTACCCAAATATCGAGCTATTTTTCTGGGTCAAAACTATTTTGTGGTCAATCCTCAATTCCTCGGCTATGCCGATCTTGCTCTACTTTTTCAAAATGGCATCAATTTTATCCGTACGAGGGCGACCAGAGCAAGCTGCATCTTTTACATCAAAATACCCGTACTGAAAACGCTTGAGCCAACTTTGTGCTACTCTTACTGACACTGCATTTGCTCCATAAACATTACGAATATTTTAGCGCATTGATTCACACATTCTCTTTTTTGTAATAAAACTTCAGAATGTATCGAATTTCTTCGTTAAATTCACTCATTTTGGCGGACAGAAAAGCAATTGAAAAATGGCGGGAGAGTGTTTTTATTTTTCTTTTCTTAATGTCTTATTTAAATTGTCATTAAAACCAGCCAAATGCAAATAGTACAATCAAAGAGATTTTTATTCAATTTAATACAAATAAAATACGAAGAAACTTTTTCCCCGACCTATTATATCTATCAATACATTGATTGTGTTATGTGAAGGTTTTTTACGTAAAGTGCGAACGAATAATATCAAATCGATTTCGCGTTTCTCATTAATATTTGTTATTTCATTTCACACAACATAAACCTGCCGGTACCGGTTCTATGTTAATGTTATTATTTGTTCTCAAGATATTATTACGTGAGGTAAAAATTTGCGAGGAAACTACGTTATGCATACACACGCACATAGTTAACTTAAACCGTAGGATCGCATCCGACTTTGCTTTTCAAATAAGGATCAAAATGCTTAATACTCTTTAAACTTTAAAAAATGTAGGCATTTTAGCGCTGGAACAATTATTAATTGGCAGAAATAGGTAACAGGTTAATACCTACCCAGAAAGATTCCTAGGCAGATTCCTACCATAAAGTGAAATTACTTACATTCGTCAGTCCTCCAAGACCTTCAATATACGTAAGGTTCTTCAGTTTCTCTTTTTCGCTGGAAAGAGACAGTTCATTAGCGGTAGGCGTCCGTTCACCATGCCGGTTGACCTTCGAGAGTAATATTAATCAGCGTTCGATAGATAATTTATATCTTTTTCCATTATAAGGAGAAATTTGAGATTTACTAAAACTAATGTAAAAATTTTTATTGCGTTTAATTTAAACTTTTTAATTCCCAATATTTCCTGCGCTTTACAGCATTCATGGTCACAAGATCTGCCATTTGGATTTTAAATATTTATTTGTTTACTGATCCTTTAGAAGAAGTAGCAATGGGCTGGTCACGTTGCTATAAATATATATATATATATGTCGGAGATTACAATAGAGGATCGCAATTTTGATCTCTGAGATACATCAGGATAGCGTTAATTGTTAAAAATAATAAAAGTGTGAGAGCGGATGTTCAACTTGCTCTCTTGCTTACGCAGTTTAATCATTATCAGTAATAAGACAACGTAACGCACTATACATTCAGTATAGTGAAGTTACAGTTCGACCACACCGTAACACGTCTCTGCCACAATCACACACTAGTGTAACGTGAGGTACGTAATTACATAATAACACCAAAATATGTAAACCAACAGCAACACTACTTATCTCAATGTAACACAGGGCAGCCTCTCAGCAACACTAATCTTCCTTGCCTGCACTAGAAGAATTACAACAACGAACGGAACCACGACAATATCTTAGCACTAGTCGAATGACCACACCCGTTGAATGACTTGAGCGGAATCTCTCGTGCACGGCACCTACAGTGAACTTTATACTACAGACACAAGAGGGGGTTTCTCGATATACTCTCCATTCTACCTCGATCCAACCGGGTATTTTATAGACGCTCCGACATATATATATATATATAGCAACGTGATCATACAAATACTTGTTCTGTGCGGAATTTTAACCCGCAGCCCTCAGCGCAGCAACTTATTTCTAAGCCACTGCACTACGGAGTTGTCACGGAGTGTATAGTGACTATGGAATCATTTTATGTGGTAGAGATAACAAGGCATCTGCATTTTGATGCTTAATCGAGGTTGGATTTATGTGTCTTTAGCCACAGCATCCACTTACCATCAGGTGATATTGTGTGCTCCTTTGTCACTCTTTTTCAATAAATATCAGTTTCCAGCAGTTATTAAAATGAGCTAAAAAGAGGAAGCACTAATAAAAATATTAACACAAACGTTATTTTTTGTTCAGGCTCTTAAAATCTACATATGTATATTTCAAATATTAAAAAAATAACGGGACTTTTTTGTTGATACATATTATGGCGCGTCTCCACCAAAGTTTTCAACATTTGTCAACACGTGTTGCCGACAAATGTTTCTGTAATCACCTAGTATTATCAACAAAACGAAACAATGTTGGGAGTCGTGTTTCCATTTTCGGTGGCAACATCAAAGGAATACGCTTGCTGCCGACATTTGTTCCCTCGGTGGAGACGCTTCTTGCAACATTTTGAAACAAATGACGTCAACTTTTGTCGATTTGTCAACAGTCGGAAACATAAATGTTGTCAACATTTTTGGTGAAGACGCGCCTTTAGTTATGACCTCTATGTTGAGATCGTAATTCAATATTGATTACATAAGCGAAATCAGAGTTGTGGTAGCTCAGGGGCTTAGTGTTTGCTGTAAATTTCACAGTATGCGAGCAATTCGGGTTAGATCCCCGCCGGTACCAATGAAATTGTTAAAAGCAATCTTTAGTGCTAATATACTAAATGTTCGGCGGTGAAGAAAAATATCGTGAGGAAACCGGCATGTCGTAGGAATAAAAAATAAAAATATTTCGAAGACACGTGAAGTTCGCCAACACGCATTTGGCGGCGGACACATCTTTGCCATAAAAACCCTTTCCGCAATGAGAAGAGACTTGTGCCCATCAGTGGGACGTATATAGGTAACTTTAAGTGAAATCAGTATTTAATGAGTTGTTATTTAATCTTCTAAAGTTAAAGCATTTCATCGACATGCTTTTATTTATTAAAACATATATATTGGATAGCAATTTGTAATCCAAGCGAAAGAAATCGTGGCAGTCGGTTGCAGAAATAAAATTTTATTTCCGACTACAATGCAGGCGAAGTCGTGGGCAAAAACTAAAAGGTGAACATAGGCTGTGATTTTATAAAACAATGCTGTTTTGTGACCCCCACTCAGGCAAAGATGCAGACCAAAGCTAGTACAAAATAAAGATACTTATTTTCATTTTATTCTGACGCTTGTCATTAAATTGTTCTAACTCTGAACTTTGAGGGTTATGTGATCTCCCGTACTGCCCTAATGCAAATTTTTTGCCAGTAATGAGATAAAAATATAAAAAAAATTTAATACTTACAACAAATGCTAATAACATTTGTTTGTCGTTAACCACTTTATTGTTGACTGCATTTCCCTGAGCGTTGTGTAGCTGTCCGACGAAATAGAACAGAACCAAGTAGGCAAACATTTTCTGTAATGAGTAAAATATAATAAAGTTACAACCCATATAATAGAATAGAATGAAATAGAGTAGAATAGAATATAATAGAACAGAAAATAACAGAATAGAACAGAATTAAAAAATACTAAAATAGAACGGAAGGGAATAAAATATAATAGAAAATAATGGATTCAAATGGAACGAAATGGAATTGAACGAAATTGAATGGAACGGATTGGATCGAAACGTAACATAACGTAACAGAATAGAATAGGATAGAATGGAATTGAATTGAATAATTTTATTAAATATAGAATATTACATAATACTTTTTTAAAGTCAATATTAATTGTTTACCACAGGTTTGGAAAATACCTCCGTCCTGGTAAGAACCAGGAAGAAACCCAGGATGGGTTTATTTTATACATTATTTTACAATAACTAGCCAAAGAAAGAGTTATAGCTGGTTGTAATACGTACGTTAGTACCAAGGGAGTACATTATATATTACTGGCGGATTACAGACAGCTTATGGATCACGAGTGTGTGCGCAAGCATAGGTGGGCTTTCCATTTCCTCACTCTCATAGTCCGATGGGACGATAATCAGACACGAATATAGAGAGATGAGATGGGTCTACGTGATTTCAGAGGCAAAAAGGACGAAATACTGCTGATATCTATTGAGAATTTCTAGTCAGAAAAATCCAAAAACCCTATAACTGACCCGAAAACTTATGAGCATCATTCGAGTTTACGTACATTAGACCAGGGTTTCTCAAAGTGGGGTACGCGAACCCCTACGGGTCTTCCAAACGATCGTAGGAGGTTCTCAACAAGATGCACATTGTGGTTGCTGCCTGACTTCCTCACACGTGTAACATTCATTATTGATAGTGCAGGCCTTTTATATAACTATACGGGTACAAGTGCGACTAATCACCACCGCATATCCTTGCTGTTGCGTTGTGACATAGTTTCAATGGTGCAGAGCCCGCAGTGTAAAAAAGTAATTTGCTAATTTTTTATCTCACACTAATAAAACATATTGCTCTGTGTGACTGGTATATTTTTTTAAAATAATGAGCCTTATTTTTGTCTTAAGGCAGATTTTATAGGGATTCACCATTGTCGGGGAAATTTAATAGGGGTACGTTGGGCTGTAAGTTTGAGAAAGCCTGCACTAGACCAACGAAGCAGTCAAACACTGTATAAACTAGCACTTAAAATTGCAATTTCCAATTTCAATGGGGCTGTTGAAGACTGAACCCTGGGTTGCTTGCTAACTGTGAAATTTGCGGCGAGCGCTTAGCCCTTAAGCTAACACGGCGATTAAAATGACATTTCAATCATTATTTTATGAAGTTAAAAACTTGCGTTTCGTACTTAACAACTGATTCAATATAATAGCACTGCGGTACCTGCTATGAATCTAAATCGAATGCTGATTTCGAATTTGAAAGATTGCGTCACTTGCCCTAATCTATACAGGTATGATGTCACATTGAGTTTTAAGTTTATATATTTATAAAAAATAGAATAAATAGTAAAAGCCGAATTCAAAGAACTGAATATAATAAAATAATTTTCACGTTATAACTTCAGAAGATATAGTATCTAGAAGTATTTATGACCGTATATAGTAAAGTTTTGTATAAAACTGATAGCTAATGAGCTATCTTATTATTTATATCTTAATTAAACCAAGGAGATCTTCTATTGAGCATTGTAATGCTTTAACATTGAATTTGGAATTACTACAAAGTAGTTGTTGTTGGTGTTTACAGACGCCCACATTCTATGTATAATTTTTTCAATAAAGTAATTTATTGAAAAAATTATACATAGAATGTGGGCGTGTGCGTTTTGTGCGTTAACCTTATACCCAGCGATAGTTAGTGGCTTCTGTAATTTAGTTAATCGTACGATAGAGTTAATTGACTGTCATCGTGACGAAAGAGGAAAGTGACTGTGGACAACCTCGGAAGGCCCTCTCAAGTTGGAGTGGTGTCGACGCTCGGGCTGCTGCCGACGGCCAAGGTCTAGGTTCAATCACCATCAGTCACACCCAGATACACATCACATCACTTTATTTTCCTTGCACTACACAACCACATGCGACCTGACCAACTCCGGAGGGACCAGTCGCCTTGGATATAGGTATACGACTGGCCGTATTATAGAACGCTCCCCCATATATTTTAGTGTAATTAGAAAGATTCCACGTGGCCACATTGAGGCCCGACCTACGTCTGCTCGGGAAGTCTTCAGCTCATGGGCCCCTGATGATTTGACCCTTTAAGGGAGCAGCCGTAGGCCGTAACAAGAAGTTTTGATTAAGCTTATTAAACATAATAAATCTGTTGTCATATGTACTAGTAGAGACTTTAATATCAATCTCCTTGAAACTTCTTCCATCAGTATTAAATTTAAATCATTTTGTTCTTAGAGTCTACTCGTATAGTAGGAGGCCCTACTAGGAGGTGCTACATGTATAGCAAATTTTTTACAGATTTGAGTCCTTACATAAATTAATTATTCAAAATTAGGAGAGTTGAAGAGTTGGTCTCATTACCTTACATACACAAAAAACATAAAGTTAAACAGTTGTGCTTGTTCCGATAAATGAATATCGCTTAAAGACATTTAGAAATAGTATAGTGAAAATTATTGTACTGCCAACACTCAGTAAAATTAAAAAAATGATTTTAGATCAAATGTTAAGTTTTTTTAATGTTAATAAGCTGCTCCACAAAAACCAGTTTACAAGGGGTCTCTCAATAACTGATACCAATGTTGAGCTGACGAAAAATATTCTCTGTGCATGTTACAATTCATTTTAGACTTTGGACTGTTTCACCACAATACATTATATTAGCGCTAATGATGATGCCCCTGTTGCGGTGGGATTCAACTGCAATCCCTGTCACATTGCAGCCGGATGTTGAATATCTACTTGCCTTATGGAGACAGGTCAAAACTAACCAGGCACAGAGGTATTTCGAGTACCTCTTCTTCCTGGTTGGGTGCTGCAACATGTGCACCCCCCAGACTAGAAGATTCTGAACTATTAGGTTGCTTAATATTGGTACGGTCTTGAGCTCTTTAGGGAGTCCGTGAATAACAACGCAAAGGTTACCTCCGTGAGATCGTAGGAGTGTGGAACTCTATGTTATGGACGTGTAGGTAGTTTATCACAATGCGGAAATCCTCCGTAGACGACAGGAAGATACGGATGTCCTGGGAGGCATTTGGCACAAAATTTTCTTCGAGTCCACTTGTATATGTTGTTCCATCTGGATTTGTCTTGGACAATAATTGGTAGCGGGGTCTTTTTCTACGTTTATCAGGGGTTTCCATATCGGTTTCCATATCGGATCCCGACTCAACATCCGATAAAACTAACCCTACAAGCCTATCGCTTTATGTATTCTGGGGTAAGTGCCTTGAAGTTAAATACAATGGCCAATCCACCATCCTCAGTCCAATCCATCCAAAACACATCCTTAGTCTGCAATGATCAAGCGCAGAAATGGATATTCAATGCGAATTGTACTTGACATATTAATTTTTCACAGTGGTAGAGCCACGCGGCAGCTTTTGCTGTCACACGGATGGGCCGACTCGAACCGGGGTGGTACCACGACCTCACAGAAAACCAGCGTGAAGTAGAGGTATACCTCTGCGTTTCGCTTGGTGAGTGCAGGTAGCCAGAGGCCCTTTTTACTGGAAATGAGGAATACAATCTTGGTCCTCACGGGTGACAACGCATCTACATTTTGATTTGTAATGGAGGATAGACGTCTATGGGCCGCAGCAACCACTTGCCATCAGGTGGACTGTGTGCTCGTTTGTCACCCTTATCCTATATAAAAAAAATATTATGTATTACGTTTTGACATTTGAGTAAAAATTTTAGACGTGTACATCAAATCAATATTATATTATCAAGGCCAGGTTTTTCTGACTATGTCATCGTAGAGCTATAAAAATAATATTCAGATATAAGATTTAGGATTTAGAAGATTTTACACGTGGTAGAGCCAGCTATATTATGTTTGTTGTATAAAAGCGTTGGCTCGACCTGGGAAGAACCACACTCTCACAGAATACTAGCGTGAAATAGCAGCTTAATGCTGTGTGTTATATGATGAGTGTTGAGAACCGGATACACTGTTTCTACCGACTTCAAAAAGTAGGAGGTACTCAATTCGACTGTTTTCTTTTTTTATGTGTGTTACCTCAGAATTTTTTCTGGGTGAACAAATTTCGGAGATTCCTTTTTTATTTGAAAGCTGGTACATTCGTCGGTTCTCATATAAATTTGTTTAAGGTCTAACCAATAGTTTTTAATTTATTATTATACATTTATTTTGACGTCGATTTAAATTATTACATGAAACGAAGCATTCTATCTTAGTCGTCAGGATTGACATCGCATTCGGCATTTTGATTCTGAATCTAGGATAGATGTAGTCTGTGTGACATATCATCCACTTACAATAAGGTGACTGAGTACTCATTTGATAATTTTAGTTGAAGAAAAACACTGTACCGGTGCATCAAACTATATAAACGATCATTTACAATTCCATACAAATATCTTTCAGTTACTACATGAATATTTGAACAAACCTATATACATCTATACATACACATATAAATAAAATTAAAGTTTCTGTCTGTAGTATTGAGAAAACTGGTTGTAAAAAAAGCCTCCAGCTCTCGTCACTTACAATACGAAATACAATAGCTATATTCAAACAGTCAACCTTATCTGCATGCGGTTACTCTATGGACTGGCTGACAGAAGAGGTCTAATTACCAAATATCCAGCCAATAAATTATTCATTTCAATTCAATTCCCCACTTCATTCAATCCCACAACCAACTCTCCTTCTATTCTTCCAACCATTCCACATACCGTTTATACTTTTTTCTCTTTCAAAAACCATAACTTTCGTCTTACTTGCGTTCACTTTCATTCCCCTTTCTTATAATGACCAGTTCATTAATGTAACAATCTTTGCAACTCCGCCACCGACGACGCAAATATGAGCTTGATGAATAAGTTAACGCTAAACGCCGTTGGCATACGGAAGGCATTTGACGTTTGACTCATCCATTCATAACCCACATTCTTCAACTTTCAAAGTTTCCAAACAACTGTTCATAAATAGGTTACCTTCCTGGATGCTAAACCAGTCAAAGTAGACCCCCTTGATCCCGACACAAGCACTACCTATAAAGATACCTTAATGCCTGTACCAAACTAGAAACATTGCAGTGACTATAAATCATGCAACATTGCAAGAGCGCATCCAAAGTTTAGACAGGGAAAGATTGAATAATTAGTGACCCAAGAATGTCAAAGGCATTATCTATTCTTCATTTTCTTCATCACCAGTCAGTAAAAGTCTACTGCACGAAATTCACTCTCCTACTGTAGCCATAATTGTTACGGCTGGTAGTCTATTGCAATACAAAACGTCTCGCACTATTGATGCTGCCCGTAGTTGGTCTCAGTGTTTTATGTCTGGCTCTGACGTAAAATATCGAGCACCATAAGATTTTTCTGGCGTTACTACAGCCCCAGGACGTAAAATGACGATAGATCTATTTACACGGCAAACAAGTTATCGTTCTCGTCGTATTATTGAAGTTTGCAATGTAAGGAACCTTATATTTTGTTAGTTTGCTATTCCTTAGTCTTCATATTTTTTTCTTACATCGATATGCCGATGCATTTTAATCAAATTTATTTTTTATATAATATTGAACGTAACGCCACTCTCGGTGTTTAAGTCATCGATCCACTTGATCGGTTTCATGACGAAATTACTCTTTATAATTATAGGAATATCTATACTATTATTGTTTAATTTTTACAATGTATTGTAGTTTTCAGAATATTATCAAATAAACCCTAAGTAATAAAATTTCAAAACAAATAAGTCACAAACAAAGATTCTTTGTGAATGAAGTCGCAGACACAACTATTATAAAATATAATTTATTGATTAATAAATGGCAATAATGTACCCAACCGAATTGCAGTCAGTCCATTTCTGTTGGGTATAAATATAAAGTTTCAGACTGGAATTAATCATTTTTTATCTATTAAAGGCGAAAAACTTTTACAGATTTGCGTACTGATTTTAATTTCTGAAAATGAGCGAAACAGTAGAAGTCAGCACCTTTCTTTATTTTATTTGGTAAATTTTCCGTTTTATTACAAAATAATTTTAGAAAAAAATATATAACCATTTTTATATAATAAGATATAAAATCTTAGATAATATATAACAATCGAGTGCTCAGTCCACCTGGTATTAAGTGGATGCAGTAGACACCTATCCTCGATTGGGAATCAAAATGCATTTACATTTTGATTGTGATGTCATTTCCGAGGACTAAAATGGAATGCTTCGTTTATAGTAAAAGGTATTTGGGATCTATCGTTTAAAGACAATGCTCAATCAGTCTACAAAAAAATGAAAAATCAATTCAGCTGACATGGTGGGGGGACAAGCAATAAATATACACTTCCAATGTAAAAATTGTTCTCATTTATTTTTCGCCATTTACAAAGTTTCAAAACATTTTTATATATATAAAAAACAACAAGTATATTTTTTCATTAAAATTGATGATTGAATAAGCTGGCGAATTTGTTTTCGAAAGACCTAATTTAAATATCGAGGATAACTTAAAAACACACACTGATAGGTTTTAGATTTTAACAATATTTTTTGTAATATAACGTTAAATGTAAATATCACAGACTTCGCGTTCTTGCAGAAATAATAACATTACGTATATATTTTATAAAAGGTTATAAACAATATTTGTAAAAGAAAATACTTATTTTCCCTCACACTAGGATTGCTAATTATTTTTTGCAACATTTTTTGATTTTTAAATTTGGACTTCCAAAAACAAAACTTCTTACAATAATTTTTAATGGGAATATAAAAAAATGATTCTTGTAGAATTGTCTCAGTTAATATAACATTCTTGATTGCCTTTTGTTTTAAAGTATGCGCCATTTCAAAATGTTTCTAATTTAAAATATATGCTCGTAATAACACAATATATAAAAACACCCTGTCCCATTCGAAAGAAATAGTGAATAAACACCGCTAATATTACCAAAAAAATTATACATCCTTTTAGTATCATTCGCTTAAAATTCACCAAAATATTAAAATCTGCCAACACTGTTGAACGTGTGGTATGGTATGGCAATACCATACCACACGTCATTCACGGATCGCCAAGGTATTTTTTACATATTGTATATAGAACAATTATCGACAGCCCCAACTCGGGCTTCTACAGTTCTGTCTTGATGTTGCAGATTCTGTAAAACTCTTTCTCTGGTAGAAGATACTTCTTGGAGATATCGGCGAAATGCTTGTAATTGCAGTAATTATTGTTTTCGCAGCCTGTGAAGTGCAGATACTGGGCTTCCGACTCACCAGCCTTTGGAAGATACACCGGCTGGAACAAAAATAATTTTGAAAGAAAGAAAGAAAAAAATTGTCAACTATTGTTTTAGCGGTTTATTGACATTATCGCTGTTCAGGTCAACTGAAAGCCGTTGGGAAAGAAATCTTCTGGAGTGGCAGCCTCGTACTGGTAAGTGAAATGTAAGGTGACCCACTCGAGGTGTAGCGACGACTTGGTAAGACATGTAGGAAGTCTATGGATGCAGGTCAGGTTCGGCAGTAGACTTGTTAAGGTTTATAGAGGAACGAAATGATGTAGATCAATACGACAAATTAAGTGTTTGCATTCCATTTTATTTAACTTAAGTTCAAATATTTTTCTTGTCTTTCGTTTATCGTTTTTTTTTCTCTGTGCGTTCTGGCGAGTAACCAAAAACTAAATTTGAATAATTGACGCATATAAAAGTAATATTGGGGAGACTAAATCCTTGTCTACCATATGTTACGTATAATTTATTTTTGTAAATCATAACATTATGTAAAATGTCACGTGTCAAATTTATATTGGTGTTATTTCAACAATATAAATATGTATTCACCCATCCATATTGCCTAATAGGTGAATTTGCCAAAGTTTGCGAAGAAAGATCCAATATACCAAGCCACTATATACCTGTTATATCATACCTACATAATTATCCCACATCAGTGCGTGAAGACGGACTTCATACGTTTTGAAAGAATATTTTGTCATTATTTACTAATTTAAATATGCCAATTCTAAATTCTACAGAACTGTGACAGTACATTGATAGCAAGATAATATTGTGTGTAATAATAATCTTTTAGGAAAAGCTCAAGAATTTGGTATATTTTTGCAGGAAAAATGCCAATAGTGAATTTGGAAGGTAGAAAAGAGGACTATAACTATCACCGTACAATTACAACAATTCAAATACAACGTGTCTGGCAGAGTTGCCAAGGAACTTCCTAGACGGATGTTTTCGGACCAAATTTACTTTATTACTGAATTTCATTTATTATGTATATACTTAGATATATGTGAAAGAAGCGAAAAAAGTGTGTCAGTATCGTACCAAAACAAATTTCGTAGTTTCTGTCTAGCCTTTAGGTGACTGCCGTGAAAGTTTTTTATACAAAACTTTAGTACATGTACACTTGCAGGCAACTTCAAAAAAGAAGAGCACAGAAGCATTGTCACCTCTGAGGACTTAGATGCAATGCCTAATGACCTGTCATTATTTTGGCTCTCTATACCCTGCAGATCGGAACACAGCAGTGCAAGTGCCGCTGTTTGTCGGCAGAAATAAGTAAGAGTGTGAGTTCTAATACCTAGTACATTTAATGTTAAATACAACGTTTACTTACCATAACAGTAAATTCTCCATTGCTCTTGGATTTGTACAGCTCGATGGCAAACAGAGATCCGTACTCGGGCAGGATTTGCTCACTATTCACGACCTTTGTAACGTCCATCAGTGCACCGATGTTGAAGTCGTGAGCCGAATATAATCGGAACCTCTTCGTGACGGTTTTGCCCGCTATGATCTCATTTGCAGCTGAGATGAAATCATTTAACAAAACACCTGTGAAAAGTAAATTTCAATTTTATATTTAGCCAACGTACAAAACAAGGCGTGACTTAGACTTAGACGAGGCTATTTTGAAGAAGTGCCCGTGTGCTGGATTTTTGATCACCTTACAAAATGTGGGTGATTTAGAATACTTGTCCTTATCTAATGGAATGATGGAACAACAGGGTGTTTTGGCATAAGTTTAAATTCTCTTAATAAATGAAAACCACACTAAAATAATTTTCATTACAATTTTTTTTAGTTATAAATTCTCGTGTAGTAACGGTGTAGGAGAATCCATTTTACATCATTCCGTAGACATTGTAAGAGGCAATAAAGGGATATGTAAAAGAAGATGAGCTGTAGCATCTTGCTGACAAAAAAATCAAAAGAATTAAAGAAAACTACTGTTGCCAAACTGCCTGCGAAGTGCGTATGATGCCATCTTTGTGGGAGTCTGTCAGTCTGTCCGGGATAATCTTCAGAATAGATGAAGCGATTGTAATGAAACTTTACGAACATATAGAGAGAAATGCCAGGAGTGATCTAGCATATATATTTTTTTTAAATTTTAAGGTCTTCACTGATCAAATCTTAATAATGCTACATTAATAGATCCTATCCAAATGAAGCTGAGGTGGGTTACTCAACATTTTATACAATAAATTATGAAAATTTTGTAAAAAGATTTTTTTTGGGTTATTTATCAATCATATACTCCTTAGTAATATAATAACTCTTTATAAACATGTGTTTTATAATTATGATGATATAAAATAATTACCTCCACCAATCTTTTTCATTTCATCCGTCTTATAATACAACCTATACGCTAATCTCGATGCTTCGCTAAGTCGTGTTAGAAGAGGCTTAGCCCATTGCGGCACACCCAAGCCGAGGGCGACCTGAAAATATCAATTACAATGTTCAAAAATCAACAGCACCTTAACAACAAGTAATTAAATAACAACTCATTAAAATTATGTGTGAAAAAGTAGATAGTCATTATTGATTGTAACAATAATTATACTTTATTTAAATGTATTGCCTTCATGATCTTACTATGTTATATAATTTTGTTACTGATTTTAAATTATTTAATGAAATTAATAATTAATGAAATGTATTTTAATATTGCTAAGGAAATAACTGGCTTTATATTAATATAATAATATAATTTAATAATATAAATTAATATTAATATAATTTAATTTTAATAACATTGTAGGGAAAAATACAAATGAATAATAGTAGTTAGCTAGTACTTTAGTTAGCAAATCATTTGTCCTTGTTACTATTGTTATAAATTCATTTTATAACACACACACACACATATATATATATATATATATATATATATATATATATATATATATGTTTCTAGAAATATATAGTACAAATTTTCTTCAATCTTTTTTTAAATAAATAAAAGAATCCATTGGTCATGCGAAGGCAGCGTAAGTATCTATCACTCCATTTCCCCCTTTTGTCCCCATTTGTGCCTTGGCTATCGTAAGAGGCAACTGTGGGAAAATCAGAAAAATCTTATAGCTTCTAAGATCTCTTTCTAAGCATCAAAGGTGCTCACGTCTGGTACTGCTATTGTCAATCAGCCAGCCAAGCGGGACGGTTAAGTTAAATACTCCCTATCTCCTTATATGGTCTAGCCTTATGTGGTCTGGCAGTATTCCTTAATTTATCTTTTTGCCGCACTCGTAGTAAATGGACCCTTGAAACTGCAAGTAACTTTAGTGGTGTTGGCGAATCTAAGGTTGTTCATATTCTATACTATTACTATAATAAAACACTAACTAACACGCATCACTCAAAAATCTATGAACCGATTTGGATGGGCCTTTCACTGACAGATAGCTGATGTTATAAGGACTAACTTAGGCTAGTTTTATTTTAGAAAAAAAAAATTAGGGTTCCGCGCAAAAAAACCTAGAACCCATGAAATCCAATTGTAATAAATTCCACGGGGGTGAAATCGTGGAGGACAGCTAGTGTACTGTATAATTTTATGATACTCGCATACGAACTACTACGCCACATTGTAAATCAATTATATAGTTACCTACTCCTAAGTTCAACGGTTCAATAATAAATATTATATGTTTTATTAGAAAAAGTGGTTTGATCTATGGTTTGAGAGAAGTGCATCAGCCATGAGGTATTTCGTACGTAGTCTTTGCGATATTTAATATTTTCTGTGTAACATTACGTCTGTGTGCTATGGATATCCCATCACAACAATAAAAATATACACGTGATGCAGTTATGTCCGTCTGTTTTATGTCTTTAAATGGTTCAGATTAACGTGTCTCTTTCTTTCTTTCTTCTTTTCAAACGAGTGTGTACTACATACCTGACTTCTAAACAAATCGTTGATTGTCTGGAACAGTAGTGGGTTTTCAGTGAAGTTCCGTCCTGTTTCGGTTTTCAGCGTAGGGATCAGGTCGCTGAACTCAGCAAACTCGTTATGAATCGATTCTTTTTTAGCTTTCTCCATTAACTGTTTAAACTTTTTGCAGTTGGAGTAATAACGCAACTGAAAATAGAACAATGTCATATATTGAGTCAATTGTAGTGATGTTCAATCCAATAGCTACCAAATATTGTCAGATAATCTGATAATTACACAATATTTGATGGCTATGGCTTATATTTGTATCAGGACCTGGAATTTGATGATAATTTGACGCTAATTAGTTTGCAATAATAAAAACGTTTATGGGTTGAAATAGGTTGTCACTTGTATCTCAGAATACAGGGCCTTTTCAAATTTCTTAGTTTTAAATCTATATTCAGTAAGTGCAAAACATGATTTATTATTTCTTAATTAGTAGTAGTTTATGGCGGTAACTATTTGGTTAATGTTTAATGTGTTGTATAATGGTGTGGTGTGTATGTGTGTGTGTGTGTGTATATATATATGTGTGTGTGTGTGTGTGTGTATGTGTGGACGCGAGCGCCTGTGAATGTGCGTGCGTGGCGTGCGCGAAGCACACAATTGAGGGCGAGTGGAAGATGCTCTTCAAGCTAGGTAAGACACATCATCATTATATTACATATTTTACATACGCTCCAGTAATGTAGAAAAAGAAATTTAGTCCAGTAAATCCACTACATTCTATAGGTAAAGTTATTTTATCGATCAAACATTGTTTGACTCTCAAGGTGGTAATTAAAATGGACGCTGGATGTCTTAAACACGACTAATTTAATAGAAATCGGTAAGTATGTTGGTTTTATCCTAACCAGTGACTTTAAATATACATTGTGGTTTTATCCTAACCAGTGACTTTAAATATACATAGTGGTTTTATCCTAACCAGTGACTTTCAATATACATAGTGGTTTTATCCTAACCAGTGACTTTCAATATATATTGTGGTTTTATCCGAACCAGTGACTTTCAATATACATTGTGGTTTTATCCTAACCAGTGACTTTAAATATACATAGTGGTTTTATCCTAACCAGTGACTTTCAATATACATTGTGGTTTTATCCTAACCAGTGACTTTAAATATACATTGTGGTTTTATCCTAACCAGTGACTTTAAATATATATTGTGGTTTTATCCTAACCAGTGACTTTCAATATACATTGTGGTTTTATCCTAACCAGTGACTTTCAATATAACATTATGTATGTGACTTTAAATATACATAGTGGTTTTATCCTAACCAGTGACTTTCAATATACATTGTGGTTTTATCCTAACCAGTGACTTTAAATATACATTGTGGTTTTATCCTAACCAGTGACTTTCAATATACATTGTGGTTTTATCCTAACCAGTGACTTTCAATATACATTGTGGTTTTATCCTAACCAGTGACTTTAAATATACATTGTGGTTTTATCCTAACCAGTGACTTTAAATATACATTGTGGTTTTATCCTAACCAGTGACTTTCAATATACATAGTGGTTTTATCCTAACCAGTGACTTTAAATATACATAGTGGTTTTATCCTAACCAGTGACTTTCAATATACATTGTGGTTTTATCCTAACCAGTGACTTTAAATATACATAGTGGTTTTATCCTAACCAGTGACTTTCAATATACATTGTGGTTTTATCCTAACCAGTGACTTTAAATATACATTGTGGTTTTATCCTAACCAGTGACTTTAAATATATATTGTGGTTTTATCCTAACCAGTGACTTTCAATATACATTGTGGTTTTATCCTAACCAGTGACTTTAAATATACATAGTGGTTTTATCCTAACCAGTGACTTTCAATATATATTGTGGTTTTATCCTAACCAGTGACTTTAAATATACATTGTGGTTTTATCCTAACCAGTGACTTTCAATATACATTGTGGTTTTATCCTAACCAGTGACTTTAAATATACATTGTGGTTTTATCCTAACCAGTGACTTTCAATATACATTGTGGTTTTATCCTAACCAGTGACTTTAAATATACATTGTGGTTTTATCCTAACCAGTGACTTTCAATATATATTGTGGTTTTATCCTAACCAGTGACTTTCAATATACATAGTGGTTTTATCCTAACCAGTGACTTTCAATATATAAGAATATGTTGTGAATCTCAACATATTCTTTTGATCTATATTGGATAATAATTACTCTATTTTAATCTATATTCAAGGTAATCTACAAGTGTTTCTGATAACTGACATACTTTATGAAGGTAAAAACACCAGGTAGTAATAATTTTTACTCTTTGGATCTCAATAAGGTTGTTTTATTAGCAATACCGATGTTTCCAATACTTACACAAATTTTAGGAATCCAATCATGATATAATTATGATTGTATGATTATTAAGTTTCAAGTTGAAATCTTATGTAACAAACAATCCAAGTAAGATCTGATGCTATCAACTAATCACACTGTATCCGCGTGACTTTTATAATGTTCAGTTAGTGATAAGACTGACAATAATCTATTTACTGAACTTGAATCAAGCGTATAAATTAAAATAGACGTATCTTTGCAATAGACGTAGCTTATAATTGTAAACAAGTGTTCATTATAAATATAAATATTGTTACATTAAGCAGATTGTATATTGAATTAATTACTAAGCCAAAGAAAATGTAATCTGAACATTATCTCAAAGTAATTAGACAGTATACACTATTACGTCATCATAATTTCGTTAGAAGATATTACTATTAAGAACTAATGGAATAGTCACTTGTTGGTCTTGGACTTATAGGTTCCATGTTCTACATAGGCCATGTTGGCATATTCTTTTTCGTAATGATTCGCGAGCCTTGTATATAACAAACAAATGGTCAAATTAAAAATTATGTACGACCGACTTCAATATAAATAAAATGAGAACATCATTAATATATTCAAAGTCAATTAAATACGCAATATTAAGGATAACCGTAAAACTACTGGTCAGATCTTGATCAAATTTATATGGAACCACATGAAAAGCACCGAATTGAAAATTAAAAAAAAAAGAATCATCAAAATTGGTCTACTCTTAAAAAAGTTATGATATATACTATAACTCATAACTTTTTTTTTATTAATAACACATATACTCTAAATATAACTCTTTACCTCTCCACATTCGTCGTGCTCAATTTTTTCATTATTTCAAGTCTTGATAAATTAATTTTCCTTTTTTGTACTCTTTTTCTATTATATAGTATCATACATAATCTTCAATTATCTTTATTTATATGTATTATTCATATTTTTATTTTTTTATTTTGTACCCCTCCCTCTATTTTAACTATTGTTTGCATCAATTCTCTACGCTAAGGTTGTCTGGAAGAGATCACTTTTAGAGTGATAAGACCGGCTATTGTGCATATTCTACTTTAGAATTAACTGTACTCGTTATTTTGTATTTTAGTGTACAATAAAGAGTAAATAAAATCGAAACGAGAACCTCCTCCTTTTTTGAAGTTGGTTAAAAAGATTGTTCTGTGTTTAGGTCCTTGTCTAGTATGTCGTAAATATCGAATAACTTGACATTGGGTTTGAAATTGTGTAGGCGATGGACTGGCCTTGAAATAGTTTTTTAACATTTTTCCATCTAAATCCATATTTTGGTTACTTTTTGGTCTCTTCGTATACCCTTGCTGGCCTTGAGCCATGCTGCTATGTCATATCATAGTACGTGATATTGCAATACTAAATGATAAATAGTTGTACGAACATATACATCATTTTAGTCAATTATTACTGATGTAATGAATGAAAATAACTGTTTTAATTTGAATGTAAATAATTTTGCGCATTTTTAACGCTTTTTTTCATATCTGTATAAATCTACTAGTTTAGATGAAACATTTATAACGGTATCGATTATGGCGAGGGTGTTTTCTATATCCAGTATATTATATTTTAATTTATCCAGCATTTCGGTAAAATTAGTAAATTTTGACGCCATTAACCAAATTATCACGAATTTAGAAACCCTATTATATTATATTATGTGCATTATTTTATAGAAAATCAAATGTAAATTTTAAGTTTAATTATTATTTAAAGAAATTTCAATAGTCTTTTTATACTTGTAAAGAAACTGAAAAAGAGCCTCTGGATCATTATATTGGCCAATTTGTGCGTTGGATCATTTCTGCATAACACGATCCAACCACACTAATTAAACATTAATAATTATACATGTCTTTAATTAAAATCTTTGAACTAATTTATAATAAAATGTTTTTTGATTATAGCAATTATTTTCCCATCAACTGCTCATTCAATTTCAACTGTTTTTAATTTGTTACATAATGGTTTAATATTATTGAATGCGTTTCATTTAATTGTTCCAGTTAAAAGAAATTGATTAGTATTTTTGCGAACGAGTAATGTGAGTATGTATACGTGTACATTTGAATGAATAATAAATTAACATTTTTTTGAAATACGAGCATCATATTGTAAATTATATCGTCTATAGTATTTTCCGTGTCAACATCATCAACATTATTACATCCAATCTGCAACCATTACTGACAATGTCAATAGGCCTCTCGTAATCTGCTACAAAGTACGGTACCGAGGCACTCGTGGCTGTATAGTATTTTTCGTAATATTTGATCCTCTCGATGCTCCTATCTTCAGAATGCATCCTCCTTATTTTACATTTGAGAAACTTTGCTATTAAGTTTTCTAGAATAATTTATTCTTAAATATTTTGAATTATAAAGTCTTTCCAGAGTCACACAATGAAATGACTATACTTACATAGTCTTCCGCTAAAGGCACTGCAGTGTATGGAACAGGCTGCCAAACCTTGCCCAAACCATCATCCCACTGTTGAGCTGCCTCTGGAGGGTACAATCCCGCCATTGCAACTTCAGCCGTCATTTTTGTCCGCTCCTTGTTCGTACTCCTAAGTGATATCTCATCTTGAAGATAGATGTTTGATAACAACTTCAATCCTTCGGAGCCATAACGTTGTCGGATGAACTTTCCAATTTGGAAGGCTGTACGTTTGCCAAGCTGAAAAATTGCAATAATTTATGTATAAAGAAATGATAAATGACAAAACTTAAGGGAATTGAATTTTAGATAAAAGGACCGGTATTGTGACAGTAAGAGAAACTTTATTTTTATAGAAGAGGGGGCAAACAAGCATGCGGCTCACTTGATGGTAAGTGACTACTGCCGTCCATAAACAATCGCAACACCAGGGGAATTGCAGATGCGTTGCCGGCCTTTTAAAAAGGAGTAGGCTCTTTTCTTGAAGGTCCCTAAGTCGTATCGGTCCAGAAAAATCGCTGGTGGTAATCGATTCCACAAGGAAGTTGTGCGAGGAAGAAAACATCTTCTAAATTGCACAGTGATGGACCGCCAATCATACAGGTGGTATGGATGGTAACGCAAGTTTTGTCGCGATGTGCGATGGTGAAATTGTGCGGCTGGGATTAGTTCGAACAATTCCTCAGAGCACTCCCCGTGGCAAATGCGATAAAATACGCAAAGAGACGCAACATCTCTACGCAGTGCCAGTGTATCGAGCCGATCAGAAAGAACTCGGTCGTCGACGAATCGAACCGCTCTGCGCTGGATGCGGTCAAGTCGAAGGAGCTGGCACTGTGGTGCCCCGGCCCAGAGATGAGAACAGTATTCCATGTGAGGTCGAATTTGCGCTTTGTAAAGTTGCAAGCGATGTGCCGGCACGAAATACTGTCTCGCTCTGCTAAGCACGCCAAGCTTTTTAGAGGCCAGTTTGGCCTTCCCTTTCAAGTGACCACAAAACTGCACACTATTCGATATGTCGACGCCGAGGATTCCGATGCTAGCTGAGGCAGCAAGGGGAGTGCCTTGAAACTGAGTAAATACGACAAAAAGGGGTTCTTTTTAGCGGTAAACGCGCAAACTTGTGTCTTCTGGGGATTGAACTGGACTAGATTTAGTCGCCCCCAATCCGAAACTTTGTTCAGCAAAGACTCGACTTCAGACACAAGTTTGTCCCGGTACTCGGCGACGTTTTCCCGAGAAATATTGGCACGGCCGGTATATAAGGCATCACCAGTGCTGTCCTCTGCATAGCAATGAATGTTACTAGTTTGCAACATATCATTGATATGCAGAAGAAACAGCGTTGGTGATAGCACGCAGCCTTGTGAAACACCAGCGTTGATAGGCTTAAAATCAGAGCATGTACCGTCTACTACGACCTTGATGCTCCGATCAGCGAGGAAACTGGTGATCCATTTGCACAATTTCTCGTGAAGCCCATAGGAAGGGAGCTTCGAAAGAAGCGCTTTGTGCCAGACCCGATCGAAGGCCTTCGCTATGTCCAAACTAACGGCCAATGCCTACTACTACTACTACTGCCATGGACTCTATTGCCTCCTACTTTTTGTATTCAATATACATCATAAATTAATAGGTAAATATTATTTTATTTACAGACAACTTATGGACCGATTTTGAAAAAAATGCATAATCGTACATCGAATAAAATTGGTTCGATATCGATATTATTATTAGTCCTCAAGATATGCGAGGTGAAAATTAACCATGAACCTACATACGTAAAGCTAATTAAACATTCACACACATTCACACACACACACACACACACACACACACACACACACCCGCAGTTAACCTAAAACTCTAGAGATCTTGAAACATGGAAATATGTCAAAATTTTGACTTTAGAAAGACAAACTCATAAAAAATAGCTTTCTTATAAGAAGTTAATTACTTATTTTACTTCAACTTGAACGCAATATATTTGTTACGTAGATACTACAAAACAACCTTAAGATAAGAAATGGCCTCTAACGTTCCGCTACACAAGTTAATCGTTTGACTATTGTTTTTCACGGCCACGGTTGATATTTGTTTTTGTTTGAAATGTAAATTCTACAGAAAGAAAAAAATACATACGAAATATTTTATGACATAATGTACACTGCACCTATTGTATCGATAATATAGTGATGTTGATTTAGATATATTTGATATAATGTTGAGTTTACCGATTATGTAGCGCCCCAAAATTTGGTATTTTTAGGTCTACCAATTTAGTAGCGCTCCAATATTTGGTAGAACGTGATATGTTGAAGCCACTGATTTTATGCGCCCAACATTTTGTATAATATTTTTCAGTTGAAATATTTTATTAAATGGCTAATTATGGGCGTAGTCAGCCTCCTGATGTAAATTGTATATTTATAGGAGAAATCTCTGAAAGCTTATAAGAATTTACTAAATCATTTCATATCAGTGTCGTAAGTCAATTTATGGAAATATCAGGCATATCTGGTGATATACGATAAATGACGATAATACAATCTCGATTTTATATTTTGACACGTTTACATTTTACCTGCCTCTAGTATTAAAATCGCTAATCTGTAAACTTGAGTGGACTGCTGAGCAGGACTTTGCTTCCTGTTAATTTTAATCAAGTTGTACTTTCAAAGAAAGGTAAAAAGGTCAAAATAAAAAAATGTACGCGTTTTAGCGTAAGCGCATGGTCTTACAACCTAGTAAATTACTTACATTGGTTAGTCCTTCGAGGCCTTCAATACTTGTAAGTTCCTTCAGTTTCTCCTGTTCATTGGAAAGCGACAGTTCATCAGCGTCAGGCGTTCGTTCTCCATGCCGGTTGACCTTCGAGAGTAATATTAATTGGCATTCGATAGATAATTTATATCTTTTTCCATTATAAGGAGATTTTTGAGATAGAAAAAACTAATTTAAAAGATTTACTTTAGTTTAATTAAAAAAATATATAGTTAAAATGTTGAATACTTACAACAAATGCTAATAACAGTTGTTTGTCGTTAACCACATCATTGTTGATTGCATTTCCCTGAGTGTGGTGTAGCTGTCCGACGAAATAGAACAAAACCAAGTAGCGAAACATTTTCTGTAATGAGAAAAGTAAAATAAACTAAAAAAATATTTTCTTATCTAAGCTACTCATATTTTTGTCTATAAATTACAATTAAATAAATATATTGCGATGCTAACGTTTATATGTTTATTTCTTTACATTTTTCTCTTAGGGACTCTTTATAATTTAAATTATAAACTATCCGTACTTTTGCAATATAAATATCGTTTTTATGTCAGTTGCGTTACCCCGTAGCAAATTACCATAAGCCATTACGCTATAAAAGTAATTGTTTCAGCATTCGTGAGACGTCTAATTATTCTTACAGCATATGCTACTTGTTCCGTGCGGGTTCGAATCCCACACGGAACGAGTATTTATATGGCCTACAAATAATTCTTCCGGGTCTGGATGTTTGTACTCTTGCAATTTATGTTTCTAAACTGCCTCCACGACACAGAAGTGTGTGAATAACGTTTAAAAAAAACAAAAGATGAAACTATCTTTTATTATTAATTAAATATGTGTGCGCCCCATAGAAAGTTAGCGTCAATAATTATTCTAAGGAAAACCGTGGAATCCACAAGTTTTAACTCCACCCTATTTAGGAGCACATTGCTATTTAGATATTTTTATTTATTGCCATTTATAAGCATATTTTTGGTGTTAAAATAGAGCATTATTCACATCGTCTTAAAAATATCATCAACAAATAAGATATATATATATATATATACATATACATATATATATATATATATATATATATATATATATATATAATAAGTATTATTTGTTGTATTTCCTTCCTTTTCTTGAGTCGGTTAAAAATAATTGAAAATCTACGAAAAGGCGGCAAATGTTTTAAAATAAGAATATAGATAATAATATGTTGGTCACGCTCGTGTTTGGCGCCACGTGAGTTCATTGAGTATCTTAACCTCTAACGATACCGCAAAGAACGGACTGTGAACTTTATCATATCTTTAGTTTTTGCGGTTTATTAAACATTCGGTATTTATCTCCCCATTCATCCAATCCTCATTATCATTCCCTCTTTCGCCTGTGGATATTTTTACACCGCAACTACGCAGTTTATTAATCTTCCATCACTGCTTAAATTATGATAATAATAATATTCTAGAGCGACGTGGTGTGGCGGCATAAGATAATCTATCACCCCATTTCTTAGAGAGTAAAATTCTTCATTTATCAAACGACAGCCGTTCTTGACTTACAGCCTCGAACAAATACGTTGGAGAATAAGGTATGATAGGTGCCCCTATTGCCGGCCTTTTAGCGCCAATTTGAACTTTAAAAATTTCTGCTAATTTAATAGTAGGTAGTATTTAATTATAAGTACAATAAATATATTTTTTTTAAGTGGTTGAGCCATGCTGCAGCTATATTAGTAGTATAGTTGTAGCACGAATGGGTCGACTCAACCGGGGTAGGACCACGCTCTCAGAGAATACCAGCGTAAAGTAGCAGCTTGACGCTGCTGTGTTTCATATTTTTATTTACTCAAGGAATCATTAATTATTTAAGATAAAAGTTATTAGAAAAACACCTTTTCCAAAAAAATGGCAGCCTGTATCAATTGCTTTAATCGATAGGGATTTTAGTACCGATTTTAGAACGTGAAATTATTTTCTTTTAAATTTTTATAATTCAGCCATTACTTTTTATTTAAGTCTATTTTTTTAATCCTTTTGAGTGTACTAAGGAATATCATCATCAGAACGGGTGTAAAACTTGTAAACGAAAAAACCCCCGAGTAAAAGAAGTAAGTCATAAAAGGTAAAAATAAAAACCGTTTCAAAAAGGGTTGATTTGTTGCGCGATCTGTTATAATAAACAACTTATTATACCTTTCCTTAGTCATTCCTACCTTTGTGTACTTTTTTGTTTGTCGTAGAAGTAGACACAGCAATAAAATCAAATATTGGTACCTACCTATTACGTAATATAATGACAAACCAAAATAAATCCATCTGAGCTGAGATAAGTAACAAACATACAAAAAAAACAGAGGCAGTCGTCAAGTAAGGACTACCGACAGAAGTGAAAACTCAATGATGTACAAAATGTACACAGGCCGCTAAACTACGCGCCGCGTAACATCACTAGCATGTCGAGGTCATCGGTGACGCGATCCAATAAGTTTTTCTCCTACCAAAAATAGTTTAACGCGGCGATAAAAGTTTTCACTTAAAAAAAGACATTATAGATCCTCCTTTTTTGGCTAATAAACATCAAATCAAAAGTTTATTAGGTTTTGAACCATAGAAACCGTCTCATATTTCTGTATGTATAAAATACAAAAAAAAATTCCTACCTATGTCCGTTATAGCTTTGAAACTATCCAACCGATGTGCCCCAAACCAGTCTAATTAGAAAAGTAATAATGCCGAGATGGTTTTAGACAACTAAAACAATGCATTAGTTATTGTATAAAAACTTGACAAATAAACAAAATTTACTTTTTTCCAACAAATAAACAAAATGTATTTAATTTTTTTGCGTAGTAACACACGCTGGGTATCCGCTAGTTTTAAAAAAAAGTTAATATTTGATTTAAGACTATTGCCTAAATTTGTCCTACAGCAGATCACATATCACCTTTTATATAGAAGAGGGGGCAAACGAGTATGCGGCTCAGCTGATGGTAAGTGACCACCGCCGCCCATGAACAATCGCAACACCAGGGGAATTGCAAATGCGTTGCCGGCCTTTTAGAAAGGTGTTAGCTCTTTTCTTGAAGGTTCCTAAGTCGTATCGGTCCGGAAAAATCTCTCATTAATAAGTGAACTATGGGTGCAATGCTTGCTCCTGTTTGTGGCAGAGAACTACACATGTCCTCGAAAATATTTTTAAAAGAAAGATAGATGGAGCGTTGCGTACTATTCATGTGGCGTCAAAACCAAGCCGAAACCATTTAGCATAAGTCTTTTGGGACTTCCGTGAAATCACATTTGACACTTGATAGAAACAAATACTTGAATTATACGAGTAAAAAGTACACGTGGTAGACCCGTGCTGCAGCTATATTATGGTTTTAGTACGAATAGGTCGACTCGACCGGGGAAGGACCGCGCTCTCACAGTATACCAGCGTATAATAGCAGCTTAATGTCGCCGTGTTTCGTATGGAAACGAGGCATTATATTTTAGTCCTCAGGCGTGACAACGCATCTGCATTTTGATTCTTAATCAAGGATAGATATAAATGTCTATGGGCCACAGCATACACTTACTTTCAGGTGGATTGTGTGCTATTTTTTCACTCCCATTCTTTAAAAAAATCACTTGATGCAGACAATTTCATCATGCATATGCTTATCAGAGAATGTAACAATAACATAAATATAAACTATTTACTAATTTATATAGTTTTATTAATGAGTAGATATATAATTATGATATAATGATCCGGAAAACTAGTTTAATTACTGATCTAAGAAATAGCGCTTATTCGTTTTCAACTCGATATTTCATGTAATAACAATGTTTAGCCCACATTGATAAAAAAAATCTTGATTTATATTATCAATAATTTAAAATTAAAATTTTGCACAACCGACTTCAATGTAAATTATTAAGAATAACTTAAAAACTATTGGTCTGACTTTGATCAAATTTATATGGAAGCACATGAAAAGCACCAGCTTACAAACAAAAAAAAATCATCGAAATTGGTTCACCCAGAAAATAGTTATGAGGTAACACACAAAAAAACCATACAGTCGAATTGAGTACCGTCTCCTTTTTGAAGTCGGTAGAAGAATACTGGACAGCGGCAATTAAGCGCAACCATGATCAGCGAGCGTGATTAGACGCTAATGTGTTATCAACTTTACGTTGACGTCGAATAATGACAATATTCACTTAAAAATGCTTTCTCTAAGTGTTTTTATATTAAAATATTCTCTACTACACACACAATTTTACCTTTGTGAAAAAATTATTAAATTGTTTCGGATAAACTACGCAGTTTTTTTTAGTTGTTTCTAGCGATCCGTCCCCGCCTTGTTCTGGATGGAGTCCATTAATGTCATTTTTTTTCGGATAAAATGTAGCCTAGGTCCCTCCTCCCATTGCTCTTTATCCGTTCGTAAAGTTTTATTGCAATCGGTTCAACCATTCCAAAGATTAACCCACTCGACGACGACGACGAGTCTGGACGGACAGACAGACAACTTTTTTAATTTTTTTTTTATAGGATAAGGGTGACAAACGAGCACACAGTCCACATGATGGTAAGTGGTCGCTGTGGCCCATAGACATCTACATCTATCTTCGATTAAGAGTCAAAATGCAGATGCGTTGTCACCCGTGAGGACTAAGATGGAATGCCTCGTTTCCAGTAAAAAGGGTCTCCGGTTCTCTACACTCACCATACGAAACACAGCAGCGTTAAGCTGCTATTTTACGCTGGTATTCTGTGAGAGCGTGGTCCTTCCCCGGTCGAGCCGACCCCATTCGTGCTACAACCATAATATAGATGCAGCATGGCTCTACCACGTAAAATATGGTTATTTATGTATTAATAACACGCAAATAACTCCCTGAGATTAATAGAAGTCACTTAATCACACTGAACACAGTTCTACGTAACTATCCGTTCTAATTACTCACGAATTGTAAGTAAAAAAAGTTTATGTTACAAAATATTCATTAAGCAACTAAGGATGACTTAAAATGTAAAAAAAAAACTTTAAACGGTTCATAATTCGGTCTGGTATTTGTTTTAAAAAGGCGTCCTCATGCACTACATGTTTTGAAAAACGGCGCGTAAAATAAAACAAAATGTTTTTTGATTTAGAAATCCGGCATGAGAGAATTCATAAACAAAAACAATACATACATAAGTGATTTTGTGAAAATTGTTTTTTATCTTTATATAATTATCACTTCTCTGTAATATTCGCCGTAGGTCTCTAGAGCCTCGCCTGACAGTCACTGGCATTTGAGGTTAGCACTTCCGAACGAAAGTAAGTTTTTATATTGAAAAAAAAAAAAGAGCGTGGTCCTTCCCCGGTCGAGCCGAGCCATTCGTGCTACAACTATACAACTAATATAGCTGCAGCATGGCTCTACCACGTAAACCACACTCTTAACTGTTTCTTTCGCCATTTCACCATTTCGAACAGTAGTGCGAGCACTGCAGTATCCCGGTCTGTAGTGTATAGAAAGCCAGTATAATTAATCATAGACATTACAAACAGACACTTAAATTTTATTTATTTGTATAGATATACTGAACGTAATGGAATTTTGTTATTCAGTTTTCACCTACTTCCATGCGACTGAGTAATCTAAAATTCTGCAGACGTATTAAGAATCGGTGACGATATAATAGTTTCATGACTATGACCTAGTATTTTTACAACATTCTAGACAAAATCTAGATTGACAGCAAATAAATAGTTCTCAAATAGAAAAACCGGCAAAGTGCGAGTCGGACTCGCGCACCGAGTAATGCTTTTCGCAATTTTTCCTTTATCTGTGCTATAAAAAGTTGCTTCGTACCAAATTTCAAGATTCTGAGTTCACGGGAAGTACCCTGTAGGTTTTGATTTCCTTGCGAATGTCTATCTTTTGATTGCGTTGGCTTAAAAGTTTGATTTTTTCACAGCTCTAAGGGACAGTAGACTTGAGTATTTGATATGAATTTCAGCTTGATAACTCCACGCGTTCCTGAGAAAAAGGGTCTTGATAGACAGACAGACAACAAAGTGATCCTATAAGGGTTCCGTTTTTTCCTTTTGAGGTACGGAACCCTAAAAAGATTTAAATGTCTTTGTATCTTTCTATGTATATTCGTATTTCATGCGCTGCCATATCGTGCATCAGATTGCGCTAAAACTTCCCAGCTTTTTGTTTGAACTTGTGCGATGGTTATAGGCATAGTACAATTAACTTACAATAGGTAGCTAGCGTATCGTACCAACAAAATTATTTGAAAGTTATACATCATTTAACTTCAATGAATGTATGATCATTCTTACTTAAACAATATAACCCTTCCAAATTTTTTGGAAGGTTTCATTATTTTTTCTGTGTCAGCAACGCGCCGGATACCAGCCAGTGTATATTATATATAAACGAGGATGTTTGTGTATACGAAATCGTTAAACACGAAATAAATTTGATCGATCACCATGAAAATTGGAATATATTTGTATTTTTCAATGTAGAACGTTTATATTTACAAACTAAAAAAAACTTGAAAAAAAATGAGAAATAAATTTAATTTTTTTGATTTTATATGGTTTTTTTATCGATCAAGCCCGGAAATTAATAAATTAAATTGCATTCGCTATAATAAAAAAAAAGAAAACGTCACTGAACACAACCTATGTACATATACCTATAACTGTCAAGACGACGACTGCTGGGTTCAGCTAGTATGTATAAAATTCCGGTGTGCATGTGTTCGTAATTCTTCTCCTCCTAAGCGTCTTGACCGAATCTGATGAAATTTTTATGGGGTACTTATGGGGCCACCTAGATGGTTCTTAGCTATACACCGGTGTTTGTGCAAACACTTGTGCCCTGACCGACGCAAATGGCTAGAATCCGTTGACTAGACGCTGTGACCAATTTTTGGACTGGAGGGCATCATTATAACTTCTAACCCTGTAGGCTGTATTAGAAATACGTATCTTCATTACTAGTATGGTGTAGACAGCAGTATTTTAGCCGACTTCAAAAAAGAGGGAGGTTATCAATTTAAATATAAAAAACTGCTCGTATCATTATGTCTATTGACTTAAGTATAACAAAAATTAAAAGCAGTAACAGAAATTTATATATGTGAGCTTAGTACCTTTTTCCAAATTAAAATTATTTTCGACTAGTCTGTCAATAAAAATATATAACCATCTATCGAATTATATAAAAACATTCCAAATAAATAAATGTTATTATACTTTAAATGAATTTTTGACGACAGATAATGACAAAGAAAGAATACTTCGACTACGTTATATTTCTAACAAATTTTTAACTAATTTATATAAAACGTGCTTTGCCCGCGACTCATTCTCGTGGAATTAATACTTTTGTTGTGATAATTGATGACGATCTATTTGTAATCTGTGTAAAAACCTTCAGTTAGTCAGTCAACCATTTATATAAAATAACATTGAATGTTTATGATACGATGTTTTATAATTTATGTTTAAAAGCTAGATAATTCAAAATAGTTAGCCCTCAAGTCACATGTATATCTATCAATAATGTGCCATCTTAAAGTAATGTGACATGCCATAAAAATTTGAATTATATCTGAGGTACTTTTAACGAATCAGCTGATTTTAATTCACCTATAAAGTCCAGGAGTGGTGCCATATAAATTCCAGCCCGATCATATGATATTTGAAGTTTTCGTCGAGTTCTGTTCAGACGACTTTGAAAAAAGAGGAGGTTCTAATTTCGACAGAACTTTTATTTGTATGTATGTTGCATGAATCTTCAGCAATTGTGAACCAATTTAAATTATTTCAAGTTCATTTGTTATTAGTAGTTTAAGTCTTTAAGGTTTAAGTAATTTAGAAAAAAAAAAAACAGAAATAAGGAAGAAATTTCACTCATAATGGTGGAAAAATAGATGATGGAATTTTAATGTAACTAATAAGGCGACATTTCACTCTAATGATGTGATATTGATTATTACTTAGCCTTTAAATAATTAAAAACAGACTTTAACTTTTTATTTTTGTTTTTTTGAAGTAGATTTTACATTTTTTAAATTTTATTATTAGTTTATTTTCTATGTTTTGCTAATACTGGAAATGCCATTAATATTACTTTTAATCACTCCACCTAAGCTTTGCAATCGTAGCTGTTTGTTCTAAGAGTGGTTCATTATTAGAACCGCGGATTGGAATCCACGTCCTCTTAGTTTTTCAGTCCGTGCCTTTTACCATTAAGCTACTGTTGCCTATAAATTATTATTATTTTCACATATCATCACTATTACAATCATATTATCCCTTCACAAGGCCATTACTGGACACTAGCCTCTCTACAAACACGACTCTGAACCATTATTATGTATTTATTTTTGTTAATCTAATTATATTATGATACATTTATTTTTGTTAAAGAATATTACTTATATCATAGATTTTTATATGACAGAAAACATAAGTAAAATCTAAAATAAAAATGTGAAATTAAGATTGTGTTAAATATTTACAATTAAAGTCATATTTTTTTTTTAATATCAACTAGAGCAAAAGTAAAAGCAAACATTGAGGCTATAATTGAGATTGCTTACCGTTTCCGTAAACTTGGTTATGTTCAATGTATATATATAAAATATAAAACGCTTTGTGTTGCCGATGCGCGATCTGCGCTGTTACTGAATGCTCGTGCGCACACTTCGCGACTTTTTGCGGTTCATAAGCTGAGATCGTGTTTTCTGTACAGGCTTTATATATATTCCGTGGTTCTGTTTGGAATATATTTGAATTTGAAATGAGGAGAATATCAGTTGATTAGATTTTTTTGTTGTGTTCCATTACCACCTACAACTACCATCGATAAAGAATAAAAATATTACTGAGATAAAATGCCTCGTTACCAGTAAAAAGGGCCTAAGTTTTTCTACACTCACCATACAAAACACAGATATACATATATAGAGTCCACTACAATATATACAATATATATATATATATATATATATATATATATACTGTAGTGTACTGTATTGTGTTAAGGTGATTACTGCTAGGGACGTTATTAAAGAAAAGGTGGTACACGTTACAATTATAATGGCGGCAAATATTATTACTATTTACACAAGACGGAGTATCTTCTATGGGAGTCTTGAGAGTATTGAAAGTCTTGAGTCTTCTTTGCCGCTTCCGAATCGAATGCAATGAATGCCGGAGGAGGCTTTTTTTTAAATAGAGACTGGCATTGGCTTTTGTGGCCTTTCTGCCGAATTGGAAGCGGCCCTCTTTAGGAAAAAGGGGGCGCAGGCGGCGAGAGGCTTCAGCGGCTGCTGAGAGGGAAGCCTAACTAAGGTAAAGTAAGGGCGGGGAGAAGATTCGGCCTGAGTCACCAGGAGGCGGTTTAGGTCGGAAGAAAGCTTGTTTGGGGGGTCCGAGAGAGAGAGTTTCTCGGTCTTCGGATTCGATATAGAGACGGAACTGGGGCTGCATAGGAAGCTGCCTCACGAACCCTTGAGGACCTTAAGTCCCAAGGGTTCCCAGTGGAGGCTGCGCACAAGTTGCACAGCGGCAAGGCCAAGAGGTTCCCGCTTGCTCTTGTCATTCTGACAAACGTGCCGGAGGCAACAAACATCTTCCGGCAGGTACGCACAGTGTGCGGCCTGTCGAGAGTGAAGGTTGAGCCCCCCATAGGCGCGGTCCCCGGCGCAGTGCCATCGCTGCCAACTCTATGGGCAAGCGGCGGCCAACTGCTCTGCCCCCACCCCCAGGTGCGTTAAATGCCTAGACCCCCACAGGTCGAAAGAATGTCCTCGGCCACAAAACGCCGAATCCCCACCCTCGTGCGTCCTGTGTCAGCAGTCTGGCCACCCGGTTAATTACAGAGGCTGCCCTTGCGCAGGTCATTCCCGGCTTTCCTATCAAAAATGCTCCGTCAGGGCCTTTCCCAACCTCTTCAGGGCCCCTCTCGGCCCACTCAGGGTCCCCCTAGGCCCCCTAAGGGTCCTCTTCAGCCCCCTCCCGGCTTGTCTCAGCTTTCGCGGACTTCGGTTTTCTCCTGGGGCCCCAAAAAGGCTGACCATCCGCGGACATCCTCCGCCCCACAACAAACACAACCCTCTTTGGTTGATGACCTGAATACGGTATATTCCGCTATTCGGAGCATCGATATTGGGGAAATAGCCATATTAGCACGCAAACTGCGCACTGCTCAGTCCCCTCAGGAGCGTTTCCTCGCTCTCCCTGAGCACCACAACCTTTTGAGCTCATTGTAAGTTAAGTTAATTTAATTTAACTTAACAGTGGCAGAGCACTCTGCTCTCCCAAAGTCTCACGGTCGTATAAAGCCTAAGGGTTTATCGCTTGTGTCCTTTAATATTCGCGGGTTACTAAATAACCTTCCCGAGCTTAAGCTCTTTCTTCGAGATCGCGAATCCGACCTCTTCCTCCTCCAGGAGGAACTAAGAACCTGAAAAGCCTTTCCATCCAAAAGTATTATCTTCTGCGTAACGACAGACCTGACCGCAAAGGCGGCGGTACTGCCATTTACTACAAGAAGACACTTCATTGCTCCCACATCCCCACTCCGCAGCTAACCAACATGGAAACCACGGTATGCAGGCTAGCCTTGACTGGAATCAGTCCATCGTCATAGCCTCCTGCTACATCCCTAGTAGAACCCTCCCCCTCAAAAAATATTTTGAGGCTGTCCTTGCATTAGGTAATTCAGTCATTATGTTTGGAGATTTCACCACGAACGACATGCGCCTCCCTGGTTGGGCGCATCCGGTGCGATGAACTTCCACCCGGTGCGTCGTGTCAGCGCGAAGTCCTTAAGTAGCGGTGCCCACTCTTTCATCGCACGTCGTAATTCGGTGTCTGTTCCATGAAAGTTAGTCCCATTATCCGAGTATATTACCCGAGGCCACCTAGGCGCGGGTGGCCTCGGGTAATATACCGTCGTCGCCGTCATACGCTGTAATGCCACTATCACTGAGTCCGTGGTTAGGCCGTAAACTAGTTCTAAATGAACCGCGCGCGTCGTTAGGCTCTTTTTTTGTCGTTGTCCTACCGTTACCGACAAAGGCCCGAAATAATCGATTCCGGTATATGTAAACGGTCGCGCTTTCGGGTGGTAGGTCGCCGATAACCGCCGGCCGTGGTGTTGCCTTACATACCCCCGTAGACATCTTCTTTCTACTTCTTGCACGGTCAGTCGTAGTCGGCAGATGTGTTATTTTGTTCGTAGATCGTTGAACACCCTCTCCCTATTGGCGTGGCTTGCTTCTCGATGCGCCTTTTCTATCAGCAGCTTCACAAAACGGCGGCGTTTATCCAGGATTATGGGTCGTTTCATTTGGTCATCCACGTTGGCCGCGTTGATTCTTCCTCTTGCTCGTAAAACTCCATCCACGATTATGGGATCGAACTTCCTCAAAGCGATGCCGGTAACCAGATTCTTTCCTTGCTGGAGTCGGCTGATGTCGTCAGCAAAACTGTCGAGCTGACTGTGTTCCACCCACAACCGCTCTGCCCTCTGGATGTGCTGTAGTGTTAGTTCTCGAGCCCGTTCTCGCATGGCATCGATAAACTGTATTACTCTTGCTGTGGCCCTGATCAACCTTTCGTATGAAGAGAAGCGTTCTATCTCTGGCAGGTGTGGGGCGTCCTTGGTCTTTTTTTTTATAGGATAAGGGTGACAAACGAGCGCACAGTCCACCTGATGGTAAGTGGTTGCTGTGGCCCATAGATATCTTGACATTTATCCTCGATTACGAATCAAAATGCAGATGCATTGTCACCCGTGAGGACTAAGATGGAATGCCTTGTTTCCAGTAAAAAGTGTCTCCGGTTCTTTACACTCACCATACGAAACACAGCAGCTGCTATTTTACGCTGGTATTCTATAAGTGCGTGATCCTTCCCCCGTCGGTGCATGAGCCGACCCATTTGTGCTACAAATATACCAGAAATATAGCTGCATTATGGCTCTACCACGTACAAAAAACGTGGTCTCGACGTGATGCGCAATAATTTCTTCTAATTTGTCATCTTTCCCTGCATTCTCTTCTTTTCGCTGTGGCCACTCGCTTTCTTCTTTGATTCTTCTAGATATATGACGGTCCGGTGAACCATTGGTTGCTTTCTCCCTTGCTCGCGAAGTTCATGCACGTTGCTTAGTCTGCTATATTATGCGCAGTCGGGATCCATTTCCATCCATCTCCCAGTTATCTGACGGATAATGATCGGATGTTCAGTGGCTTCGTCAGTCCTTTCGCACCTAACTCGCGAGCTAAATCAACGATATCGTGGACCCTTCGTCGAGGAGCACGTAGGTCTCGATCTCTTTACCACGCGGTCCACGATAATGGGACACACTTTTAATAGCACTGACACACTATTAGCTGTATTCGACGCGACGAGCACTGTTTCGTCTGGTATGACAGATGCTTCCGATGTCTGAGTCTTGCGGACGTGGTGTAACGCGTGATGACGGGCGTTGCAGCTGTTGATACCGCACTTCTTGGCTTTGCACCTTAGGCCTCAATGCTTGCTGCTTAGGCACTTAAATCATACTCCCTCTGCTTTCACCCACTTCCACCAGTTATTCACTGTTCACCGATTATTCTTCTGTAACAGTTTCCTACACTTCCTTATTACGTGTTCACCCCCACAACACAAACACTGTACCCTTTCGTTGTCCCCTTAGGTGGTGACAGTCCTTACGTCGCGGAGCCTATCCTCTACGCGTCGTCTGATTATTAATTTTTCGACGGCAGCGCTCCTCTATTTACGGGCAGTTCCTCAGTCGGCGCTGCGGACGTATAGGCATAACTTATCGCGCAGTCAGCCTCTCTCATCATAAACCGTGATAGTGTGATGATATTCGGTTCGTCGGCACTTCCGTAGTGCTCCGCGTAATCGCACCAACGCGACCGTAAATGAGGGCTTAGTTTACTCGTGACCTCCCTAGTGAGCATCGGATTTTGTAAATATCCTTTACTGTCGACATTCTTCATAATACAGACTTACTTACTTACTTACTTATCTTCACGCACAATCCCTGACGGGGTAGCCAGAGAGAACAGATCGCCAAGTGTCACGATCCTTACAAACCTCTTTCGCTTCTTTCAGATTCATTATCTTCTTCATGCATGCACGTCTAGGTATCCGAGTACTCTTGACCCTACCCTCTTCGAGCAATTTGCTCACATGGTCTTCGAAAGTTAGTCTCGGTCTACCTCGACACCTTTTAATATTAACTTTCGCGCTATATATTTTCTTCACCATTCGGTCTTCACTCATTCGCTCAAGGTGCCCAAACCACCGAAGCACGCCCTTATCAATTTTTGTGATAAGGTCATCTTTCAAACCTGCCATATTGCGAATCTCTTCGTTTCGCTTTCGGTCGGCCATGGTAACGCCGCACATTTTACGAAGAGATCGCATCTCCACTGCATTCAACTTACTTTTATGCTTCTTCTGGCATACCCAGGTTTCGCTGCCATATAACAAAGTCGGTACCAACACTGCGTTATGTATTGCAAGGCGTGCACTCTTCGCTACGCCTTGCCTTTTGACTAACGCAGTCAGGGCACCATTGACTTTGTTCCCGGCAGCGACACGCCTGTCCACATCTAAATCACATCTTCCATCCCGGCTAAAAGCACTCCCCAAGTATACAATTTCATTTACCTGTTCTAGACATTCCTGATTTACCCATATTTCACACTTCGTTCTCTCTTCGTCCCTTTCAAATACCAGAACCTTAGTTTTATTAGCATTCAAACGGAGACCTTAAATTTCACATTCCTCTTTCATACACGTGACTAATGCCTGCAGTTCTGCCTCTGATGGTGCAATAAGCACTGCATCATCAGCATACAGCAGACAATTTACTTTTATGTCACCCAATTTCACACCCAAACAGCTATCTTTCAGCTTCTGTAAACAGCTGTCGAGATACAGTATGAACAGCCAGGAAGACATGACACAACCCTGCTTTACGCCCGTTTGGACGTTAAACATGGGTGACAGGTCATGCCCTACCCACACACAGGCTTTACAGTCACAGTAAAGAGACTGCACAGCCCTTAGCAATCGACCATCCACACCATACCCCGGCAACAGTTCCCACATTTTCTTCCTTACAACCTTATCAAATGCTTTCTCAAGATCCACAAAAGCACGGAAAATCCTCTGGTTAGCAGCCAGAAGCTTTTCCGCGATCATGCGGAGAGAAAACATTTGATCCGTGCATCCTCTTCCAGGTCTAAATCCGCATTGTGCCTCCCATAGAAATCTTTCCGATTTCTCTTGCATCCTACGTGTCAAAACCTTCGAGTAAACTTTACTTGCTAAACTGGTCAAGCTGATCGCCCGATAGCACCCGCAGTCAAAATGTGAACCTTTACCTTTATATAAAGGCGCAATGACTGCGGATCGCCAATCATCCGGGACATCCCCCGTCCGCCAGCACAAATTGCACAGCAGATGAAAGCTGTCCCAGACGCGAGGCCCACCATACTTGACCATTTCAGCAGTAACTCTGTCTAGTCCCGCAGCTTTACCACATTTCAAACTTCAAATCGCACGTTCAATCTCTTTCATACTGATGACCTCAGTGTCATCGAGGTCCGGGTCTGGCGTACCAGTCACGGCGTCATTCCCGGATCCCTCACTAAGATCATCACACGCATACATTTCTCTATAAAATTCGCTCCATCGCTGCATGACGTCCGATTTTTCTGAGAGGATGTCATTAGTTCTCAAAAGCACTTTGTTCATTCTTAAGGCCGTCGCACCAATTCGGGTCCTTCCAACCTCTTTCCAGAAGAGTTTGGAGTTCTCCTTAAAGTTGTGCGACAACCTTTCGTCTGCTTCCATTCTACACCTTTCACGCACTTCCTCAATCAGTGCTTTCGTGTGAACTTTCTGCAGCCTATATCTTTCTTTCATCTTCTCTCTCATATCCTTATCATTACTAGAGGCCAAGTAGTCTAACCATGCTTTCTTCTTCTTCTTTACAGCTTCTTTTACTTCATCATTCCACCATGCATCTCTTCTTTTACTACCGCCTCTTTTTATTGTTCCACACACTTCTTCCGCTGCACTTACCATTCCATCCCTAAGGTTCTGCCATGTTCTTTCTACACATTCTTTTCTGCCACCGATGGTGTCAAGCTTTTCGGCTACCCTAGCATGATATTTGTCCCTAGTATCCGCTTCCTGAAGCTTACAGCTTTGGATGCGACAGACCGACTGTGGTTCTGTTACTGCCGTCCGGTAGCGCCAACCCGCGAACAGACCCCTAAATCTAGTAATCACTAGATAGTGATCCGTTCCCAGGTCAGCACCCCTGAACACTCGCGTATCCATCACCTGTTTTCGCAGTCGGTCATCCACCAGGAACAAATCGATCATACTTCTCTCATTCTTTCGTTCTCTAGTATACATATGGATTTTCTTGTGATTAAACATAGTGTTTGTTACAAGAAGACCCTTTTCCTTGCACACCGCCAGTATAAGCTTGCCATCATCATCAACCCTTTTATCGCCAAACTTTCCAAGTACCAACTCGTACCCTGGTCGAGCGGTACCAACCCATCCATTCAAATCACCACATACAACAATTCTTTCGTTTCCCCTAGCCAAATCTAGAACTTCTCTTACATTCTCCCAAAACTTCTCCAGCTCAGCCCTGGACGACGAAGCTACCGGCGCATAAACGGCCAAAAGGAATAACTTCGTCAGTCCCAATTTAAAGCGAACCCAGAGAAGTCTTGAGTTCACAACCTTATATTCAGTCATAACATCGATCAACCGAGAAGACAGCAGCACCCCCACTCCCTGGCAGGCGTTCTCGCTCTCCGGGACTCCGGACCATAGAGCTAACGCCCCGTCAGAAAGCTCTTCAGTACCACTGCCCTTCCGTTTGGTCTCCGATATACACACGACATCTAATTCTCTTTCTTTCATTATTTCGATCAACTCATTCATCTTATCTCTCATGCCTCCTCTAACATTCCACGTGCCAACTCTGCACTCTGTCCTCCACCTTGTGTCGGGCTGTGCGTGACGGGTGGCGGTCCCCATCGCCGCTTTGCGCGCTGCATTCCACACCAACGGGGACGAGCTGGTGTGCGTCGCCTTGGGGGGACGCCCTAACCCTCGTTGGCATGGGTGCGCAGCTAAGTAGAATTGCAGCCCTGAAAAGGGCTGGCAGGGGTCGCGACGAGCACGCTTCTACAATGACCCTCTAATGATAGCCCCTAATAATACAGACGATATTCTGTAACCTAATTGCGAATGAGTTTAACTCCTGAGCGGTTTGACCTGGGTGCGGAAGGCGTTTCAAATCTTCTAAAGCACGATCTATAATAACTTCCGGGCGGCCGAAACACTGCTCCAGTGCTCGCATAATATCCACTGGATCCTTCGCGGTAAACAGCAGTGCCGATACTGCTTCCTTAGCCTCACCACGTAAACAGTTTCTCAACCTTGCCATATTTCCCGTATCTGTGAATACGTACAAACGAGTGGATTCTTTCATCGCGGCTTTAAATGCTAATCATTCCGCGGCCGAGCCGTTGAGAATATGCAAGTCCTGCGTTTGCTTCGCGGCGGCTGGTCTGAATCGTACCATACCCTCTTATGCTTCTGGTAGTCATTCGATACCCCTATCTTTCCCTCTCGCAGTGAGCGACCTCTATCCCTATTTCCCTCTAACTATACACGACTCTGGGATGAATCGCGGTTATATTGTGACCGTGACCTATGTATACCTACATCGTGACGATACGGCGACGATAATCTACGTTCCTTGCGGCAATGTGGCGATGGCGACCTATGTTTTGGCGATAGAGTGCGGCGTTGGGCGCGCGCCGGCGACATAACACTTACATGACGATTCACCTGATTCGATTCTACGGCGACTCCACTATCCCTCTGTCCTATATTCGTGTGACGTGGCTGATCATTATTCGCGGGCGTCTTCCCCTGGGCATCTTCAAAACATACACGGGTAGCGCAGGGACGTAATCGGTCCCCATTTCCGGCAGGGCCTGCACTCGATCGATGCGGGGCGCGGGCTGAGACGGGCGGCAGGGCGGCTCCTCCCGCACAGTCTCCACGTTATCTAACCATTGGTCGACACGACTCCTATTTTGAGCTAATTTGGCTTCGTTTAAACTTTTCCTATCAGTTTCCTCTTGCAACTGCGCCATGTCTCTAGCATAATTCTTCTTGATTAATTCTTCCTCGATTTGAAGCTGTTTTCTCCTAATCGCGGCGAGTTCGGCGGTATTATATTCTATTTGTTTTAGCTTCGCGATCGTGTTGACCGGGTTGAACGAACTGACGAGGCGCGCGGCGCGGGCCTATGTACAGTATCGGTAGCTACGGGCACGACGGTATGTACTGTAGAACTCATTTCGGTGACCGGAAGATCTTCAATAATCGCGGCGAGTGTATCAGTACGCAGCGTGGATGTACTGGTTTCTAACAAACGCTCGGTCGTAGACACGGACATAGCAGGGTGCGGCAGTGCGAGCGCGAGCGCGGGCAAAGATGCCGGCGTCGGAGGGGGCACGGCGGAGGGCGCGTGTGTTAACGATAGGTGGTCTGAGGGGACGCGGGGGCTTCTTCCAATAAACGCATTCCCACCGGCGTTTTGTTGTCCTTCCTAGGCTTCTGGCTTCTAGTTTTACGCATGCTGTCCCACGTTGCGGTTTCCGATCGTTTTCAAAAAGACGCACGTATTGGTTGCCGTTTCTGCCACAAGTGGCGTTACCAGGAGATTAAATCACCTGGCCGCGTAAACGCGGCAACGAACGAGGAGGTGTCGCATTGATGTTTGACGTTGACGTTGACGAAATCAGATTATTGTTAGAAACGAAAATTTAATTGATCGACGATCTTCTTTCTTCACCGAAGATCTTCTATAATAATCTTCTCTCTTCTATATGATCTTGATATTCTGGCTTCGATCTTCTAGCTTCGATCTTATGGCTTCAATCCGGCTCGAAGGACCAAACAATTGTAGTGAACTGTATTGTGTTAGGCTGATTACTGCTAGGGACGTTATTAAAGAAAAGGTGGTACACGTTACAATTATATATTAAACTATTTACAGTGGCGGCAATTATTATTACTATTTACACAAGAGGAAATATCTTCTATGGGAGTCTTGAGAGTCTTGATTGTTTTGAAAGTCTTGAGTCTTCTTTGCCGCTTCCAAATCGAATGCAATGAATGCCGGAAGAGGCCAAATGCCTCTTCTTTTATTCCCGCGGCGGGTGTTCCGTCTTCATAGTGTTCCTACGCGGTGTTGCTGTGCGCTCATTGGTTGCCGACCTCACGTGATGTCCGGGCTGTGTGCGGGGTGCGCGGAGCGTAACGGGGTATGGGGGTGCGACGAGGCGGCGGCTCCCTTCGCCATCCGTAACATAAAAAAAACATAAAAAACATAAACACTCACGCCTGTCACCCAGAGGGGTAGGCAGAGATTATGGACTTCCATTTGGCACGATCCTGACACACCTCTCTCGCTTCCTCCACATCCACGTATACACGCTCGTCGGTTAAAGGTACTCTTGATTTGGCCCATTTTTAATATATCGCCAATTTGGTCGATAAACTTTCGCCTAGGGCGACCCTTCCCGACTATGCCGTTCACCTCTGCAACATAAATTTGCTTTGTCACTCTTTCCTCATTCATTCTTTCTACATGGCCAAACTACCGAAGCATTCCTTTCTTAATCCTGGTCACAACATCATCTTGCAAACCACACTCTTCTCTTATTAAACAATTTCTCACTGTCATTCAGCTTCATCCCTAACATACTCCTTATTGACCACATTTCTACAGCATTTATTCTACTCTCATGCTTCTTCTGCCACACCCAACTTTCACTACCATACATTAAAGTAGGTACTAACACAGCATTGTGAATTGCCATACGTGCCTTTTTGGACACATTCTGACTTTTCACAATAGAGTGTAGAGCCCCATTCAATCTATTTCCTGCATTCACTCGTCGTTCTATATCCTTATCATATCTACCATCCCTGCTAAACACACATCCCAAATATACAAACTCAACTACTTGCTCTACCAACTCCCCTTCTATTCTTATTTCACATATCGTTTTACTTTCTTCTCTTTCAAAAACCATAACTTTCGTCTTACTTGCGTTCACTTTCATTCCCTTTTCTTTTAATGTCCTGTTCATTAATGTAACCATCATTTGCAACTCGGCTGCCGACGACGCCAGTATGACTTGATCATCGGCGTACAAAAGGCATTTGACGGTTAACTCACCCATTCTTAACCCGCATTCTTCTACTTTCAAATTTTCCAAACAACTGTCCATAAATAGGTTGAACAACCACGGGGAAGCCACACAGCCCTGTCTGACACCTTTATGGATCTCAAACCAGTCCGAGTAGGCCCCGTTGATCCTGACACAAGCACTAGAGTCCCTATATAGAGACTTCAATGCCTGTATCAGACCAGCGCTCAACCCAAATGAGTTCAGTGGTTGCCATAACACATCCCTGTCCACTCTGTCATAAGCCTTCTCCAAGTCCATGAACGCACAAAAAACTTTTTGGTTTTTGGCCAAAAACTTCTCGGCGATCATGCGCATGGAAAAGACCTGACATTTATCTCTTTTAATGACCTTCAATATTTTTTATTACGAATTTAATAATAATTTTAAAGGGCAAGGTCGTTGGAGAGGGTAGAACAACGTCTGCCTCGCCAGCTTCGGCTTATATATATATATATATATATATATATATATATATATATATATATATATATATATATATATATATATAGATATGGAATAGTCCATACATACATTACACATCCCTTAAATAGTTATTAATAGTTTTTTAAGTCTAAGACCGATATTCAAGACAATCTCGAGTTGAAATTTAAACTTCATAATGTAAAAGCTGTATTAGGTTGTATTAGGTGGGAGAGCCCCCTTATTCCCAGGTGTCCGTCTGGGTGAATGTGATACTTACCCAGAAGTTCCCTCTCATCTGTTTCTGTCGCTAAATAGCAGTGCCAGCGTTGCGGTATTCCGGTCTGGAGAGTAGACAGACCCAGTATAAGTACAGGCTATGAGGTCTTCTATCTTATTCCTCAGAGGTAACAACGCATCTGTAGCATTCTTTGTTGTTTTTTTTTATAGGATAGGGTGACAAACGAGCACACAGTCCACCTGATGATAAGTGGTTGCTGTGACCCATCGACATTTACATCTATTCTCAATAAAGACTCAAAATGCTGATGCGTTGTCATCCGTGAGGACTAAGATGGAATACTTTGCTCTTTTCTGGTAAAAAGGGTCTCCGGTTCTCTACACTCACCATACGCTATTTTACGTTAGTATTCTGTGAGAGTGTGGTACTTCCCCGGTCAAGCCAACCCATTCGTGCTACAACTACACTACTAATATAGCTGCAGCCACGTAAAAAAATGTATGAAGTTGGCTGCCAATTGTCCATAAACAGCAGTTGCCATTTACCATCAGGTGCATTGTAAGTTCGTTTATCCCTTCAGTTTTATGAAAATAATTTAAAATAAAGAAGTTTGAGCTTAAGCATTTCAATATTTCTCCTTTTCTACCGATTCAAAAAGGAGGAGGTACTCAATTCGACTGTTTTTTTATGTGTGTTACTTCATAACTTTTTTTCTGGATAAAGCAATTTCGATGATTCGTTTTTTTATTTGAACGTTGGTGTTTTGCTTATGGTTTCATTTAAATTTGATCAAGGTCTGAGCTTAGTTAGTTTTTAAGTTATTCTCAATAATTTATATTGAAGTCGAGTGTACAAAATTTTTAATTTTTAATGGTATTCAAGGGTAAATCAAAGTCAAAACTATTTACTCAATTTAGGCTTGTTCGAGGTTCTAATAAACGTCTAAATTTAAATCTACACCGGTTTGCAATAACAAGATCTTCTCAGAGAGTAATCGAAAAAAAAACCGGGATCTTTTTTAATGGCCATATCACTATTTTTTTACAACTAGAACTAATTAAAATGTCAAATGTTTATTAATATATTTTTAAACTAGCTGTTCCCGCGACTTCTTTAGTAGTTTTGTTTTGATAAGTGATGATGATTTATTTATACATTTAATTTTGCAAAAATCGAGAACGACACTAATCTGAATAAAAACATTTAGTCAACCAGACAAACTTACGAACCAAAAAACAAATTGGGAAAAGTATGGGCTTGTAAAGCTGAAACAAGCTTGTAAATACTTATACAACATAATTATAACTTTTAACAAAAAGTTAAAACCAACTTTTAACAGTGGTAGAGCCATGCGGCAGCTTTTGCTGTCGCACGGATGGGCCGGCTCGAACCGGGGTGGTACCACGACCTCACATTTCTGTGAAGCGTGAAGTAGAGGTTTGCCTCTACGTTTCGCTTGGTGAGTGTAGGTGGCCGGAGGCCCTTTTTACTGGAAATGAGGCATTCCATCTTAGTCCTCACGGGTGACAACGCATCTACATTTTGATTTGTAATAGAGGATAGATGTAGATGTCTATGGGCCGCAACAACCACTTACCATCAGGTGGACTGTGTGCTCGTTTGTCACCCTTATCCTATAAAAAAAAAACTTCAAATTTCTAAAAAGAATTTATTTATTTATCTGCTACCTTTAGGAGTGGAATATTTTCTCGTATATGCGGGACCACCTTTGTAGTATAACCTATTTAATAAAAAAAAACTATCAAAATTGGTGGAAAATCTGCGAAGATATCGCGTAACATACATACAAAAAAAAAACATACACTCGAATTGAGAACCTCCACCTTTTTGAAGTAGGTTGAAAATGGCCGCAATCAGATAATCCCCAATTTGCCCCCGAATTCGCTAGCCAACATTTGGTTCCCATACAACAGATAAGAGATTGCCCTAAATAAACAAGCTCCATCACAAATTATTGATTAAATGGTATGAGGCACCATATTTCCATTAAAATTAAAACAATATTTGAAATGAAATCTACAATCTAATAAATACCAAGCCTACCTAAAATTGTAAAAAGTACCTAATTACACTAACAAAATGAATGAATTTACGTATGAATCTTTATTATGCCTCATCCTGCAATCATCATTCATCATTACAGCCCTTCACAAGTCCACTGCTGAACATAGGCCTCCCCCAAAGAATGCCACAAAGCACGGTCCTGAGCCACCTGCATCCATCGACTTCCTGCATGTCTTACCAGGTCGTCACTCCATCTCGTGGGGGGACGCCCTACACTTCGCCTACCGGTACGAGGCTGCCACTCGAGAACCTTTCTTCCCCATCGGTTGTCGGTTCTTCGAGCTATATGGCCGGCCCACTGCCACTTCAGCTTTCTAATCCGTTGGGCTATGTCGGTTACTCTGGTTCTACTGCGGATATCCTCATTCCTAAGTTTATCACGCAGAGAAACTCCGAGCATAGCCCTCTCCATAGCCCGCTGAGCGACCTTGAGCTTCCTCATACGGCCAGCAGTGAAGGACCACGTCTCAGTTCCATAAGTCATCACTGGCAACACGCACTGGTTGTACAATTTCGTTTTCAGGTTTTGAGGTATGTCTGACGAGAAGATGTGTCGTAGCTTCCCGAACGCTGCCCAGCCGAGTTGAATCCGTCGATTGACCTCTCGGTCGAAGTTGGACTTACCTAGTCGGACTATTTGTCCCAGGTAAACATACTCGTCAACAACTTCGAGCTTAGTGTTCCCAACAACTACCGGCATAGGTGTGACATGGACATTAAACATGATCTTTGTTTTGTCCATGTTCATCTTAAGACCTATCCGTTGGGAAACACTATCGAGGTCATTGAGCATAGTGCTTAGGTCCTCCAGCGATTCTGCCATAAGGACTATATCGTCGGCAAATCGAAGGTGAGTGATGTACTCGCCATTGATGTTGATACCGTATCCTTTCCAGTCCAGAAGCTTGAAAACGTCTTCCAATGCAGCGGTGAAGAGTTTCGGGGATATGACGTCACCCTGTCTTACACCTCTCTGCAATTGGATAGGTTTCGTACTCTGGTTCTGTACTCGGATAGCCATCGTAGCCCTACTGTACAAGCACTTCAACACTTCGATATACCGACAGTCAACTTGGCACCGCTGAAGGGACTGCAGCACCGCCCAAATTTCGACGGAATCAAAGGCTTTCTCATAGTCCACATACGCCAGACATAGTGGCAAATTGTACTCTTCGGACTTCTGTACAATTTGCCGAAGGGTATGTATGTGGTCTATGGTGCTAAAGCCCTTTCGGAAACCGGCTTGTTCGGGAGGCTGGAAGTCGTCAAGTTTGCGCGCGAGACGATTCGTAATGACTCTCGAAAACAGCACGTAGACGCGGCTCAGAAGGGAAATCGGTCTGTAGTTCTTCAAGAGAGCGTTGTCACCTTTCTTGAAGAACAAGACCACCGCACTTCTGCTCCACGCCTCCGGTGTAATGCCACCATGGAGGACGGAATTAAAGAGCTTCTGAAGGACTTCAAGTACCGGTCTTCCACCCGCTTTCAGAAGCTCCGCTGTAATTCCATCCTCGCCTGGGGCCTTACCGTTTTTAAGGTGCTGGAGAGCCATTCTAATCTCGCTCAGACTGACGTCCGGGATATCTTCGGAATAGTGTCGGATGAGACTCGCTCTTGGATCGTTACTCACACTTGCGTGTGGCTCCAACGATGACGTGTACAGCTGCCCATAGAACCTCTCAATCTCACTCAAAATCTCAGGTGTCCCGGAAACGATGCTGCCACATTCTGTCTTCAGCTTTGACAGTTGGCTCTTTCTGGCAGACAGATCTCTGGCAAAGACTTTGGAGCCTTGGTTCCGCTCGATCGCTTCTTCAATACGAGCTGTATTGAAGTTGCGTAAGTCCCGCCGCATGCATTTGGAGATCTGTCTGTTCAGATGCCTGTATGCTGTCAAGTCTGTTGAAGAATGTAGCTTCATCTCCCGTCTAACAGCCATGAGATTAAGAGTGTGATCGGAGAGTTTTTGTGTTCTTCTGCGGCGGGTCTTGCAGAACTTAGCTCCGACCGCATGGACAGTTTCCACGAGCTTGTCATTCATATCGTCCACTTCATTGCAGTCTTCTAGGCACTGAAAACGGTTTTGTAACTCCTGCAAACAAATGGAAAATAAAACTATCATTAAGCTAGGAAAGCTTTCTGATCTTTAAGTAATATGTGATCGAATCCAAAACCAGCTAGGTTTTCTATTAAGAAATAGAACAGTAGCAGAACGGAGTCAGAATTTTAACAGTGTTTCATTCCTCTTTTATTTTGAACTTTTTTTAATAAAACTTCTAGAATGCTAATTTTATGTCTGATTGTTGACTTTGACTATATGTTTTGAAGTTTTATTGTAAAATTTTAAGAATTCATTTACTCAGAAAAAGCTTTCTAGTTTTAACCAATATAAGTTTTGGAACCTCTATCTTCTTCGCCCGACGAGGCGACGGCGGCAGTCTGCTTTTTTTAATTTAATTAGTTTAAATTTTTCCATACAAACATGTTGTCCGCAGAAATAAATTACGTAACTGCCAAAATACTGGTCTCCATTAAAACTTCGCTTAGCAACTCCCGAGGCGAGTTATAAATAGTCGGTATCTTTTACTTATGCAAAATGGTAACTTTTAATAAACCTGTTAGACAAAGAAAAACAACATAAGACATAATAGCTTGGAAGTTAGCAATGGGTAAGTAAAGTGGACTAATTTAACTGTTATATTGAAGTTTGGAATCATTAGGATTTTTTTTCAAAATCTAAGTTATTTTTGTAAATTTCTAGAATTCTATTGTTAATTAGATAATGTTAATTGTAAACATTTTGATAATCTGTATTTAAAAGCAAGTTGTTTGCTTCAAACTATTTGGAGACAATATTCCAAAGTTTGGGTGGATCATTCCAGTGCGAGATTGTTTCTTTTAATTTTATATAATAATAAGGTTTTATTAGCAAACAGAAATATATAAGATATTTTTTGTACATTAAAAGCAAAGCGAATTATGTATATTAAGAACAAAAAATGCTAAAATTATAAATATTGTATTTAAAATAAAAAATATAAAAATATTGGGATAACTACTCAGACCTTGATTCATCGAATTCCGTCGAATTCGGTTCACCGAGAAAAAAGATATAAGGTAACACACATAAAAAAATATACAGTCGAATTGAAGGTACTCCTTTTTGAAGTCGGTTGAATAAAGGGCCAACCATCGATACCTGAGGGACACCTAATTTTGTCACACGTCCAGCTGATACCACACCATTAGTTGTAAACTTTTCTCTCGATTTGAGATATATAATGACAAGATACTAATATAAGACTAATATAAAATCAAGGGCGTCATTCATGATGCCGAATTAGATCTCATTATCCCTGGCGCTCTATCACCTTCTCAGTATTATCACAGCTGTGGCGCATTCCATCTTAGTCCTCAAAGGTGACAACGCAAGAAAGCCACAGAGCTTTCTTTGTTTAAAGTTGGCTGCATGTTTCCATAGATTTACTGTAAATAGGGTATTGGAGTAGCAGCCGCGTACCGAAAAGTACAGCTTTGTGCGACCCCCACTAGAAGGAGTGTCGTCCTTATGAAACACTGAGGTAATCGATGGATGCAAGTATCTCTATAACAAACTTTGTGGTAATCTATAGCGGACATAGTGATGGTGATAGATTTCGTATAAATATAACAAATCATTGTTTGTTTAGCCTGTCATTGAGTTTAGTTCATGAAATCACAGTTTCCTTAATTATGAACACAAATCACCCACAACAACACGGAACTATATTATTCTGCGACCTCTGAACTAAGCTTAGATAAAGATCACGTGCGCTCACTAAATTGGAGTTTAAGTCCGAAGGAATTTATGCGACGACTAATTGGTTCTGCTGTTGGAATAACGAGGAGACGGGAAATTAATTTCAGTTATTCCGCGTGAATACTTAAAGACAGCAGTACTTAATTTGTTGCTTTATTTCGCTCTTAGAGTTACCGCTATGGGAGATTATTTTCTTAAGAATAAACAAGATTAAACTAATTATTTATGACATGAATGAAAATGTACGTCAAATCAAATCAAATCAAACCAAATTCATTTATTTGCATAATACAGATATAAAAGCTGTTACAGAAAATTAGAATATTATGTACAATGTATTATTACCTTATGACGTGTGCAAATACAATATTGGGCTACGCATTACTAATTAAATAATGGTGCTTTTAAATCAAAAGAAAAATACGAAGAAAAAAAATTTCAATAGTTGAGTAAAGTCCGTAGGGCAAACTGCTGTCGTACTAAATATCTTGAAGTTATATAAAGTCAAAATATAATATTTTTAATAACACGTATGTACTCGTACAATCAAATTTAAAATATTTTATACAACGTCTTTTTTTTTATAGGCTAAGGGTGACAAACGAGCACACAGTCCACCTGATGGTAAGTGGTTGCTGCTGCCCATAGACATCTACATCTATCTTCTATTACAAATCAAAATGTAGATGCGTTGTCACCCGTGAGGACTAAGATGGAATGCCTCATTTCCAGTAAAAAGGGCCTCCGGCCACCTGCACTCACCAAGCGAAACGCAGAGGTAAACCTCTACTTCACGCTGGTTTTCTATGAGGTCGTGTTACCACCCCGGTTCGAGCCGGCCCATCCGTGCGACAGCAAAAGCTGCCGCGTGCTTCTACCACTGTTAAAAGTGTGTGTAAAAGGTTGAGTGTGGTGTATTTTACTTTTTACTAAGAAAGGTAAGAGCTTCAATGTTGTTAGAGCCATGGTAGTTCAGAAGCCAGCGCTCACTATATACTTTATTGAATACGAGCGATCCGGGTTCCATTCCTGGTGGTAGAAATGACCATGTTCAAGATCGTTCCAACTATTACATCTGATTTAAATGACTTCAAATACTCGCAAAGGGGCACCGATTTCTACCAAGGATGATTCGCAAAGCTATCAAAAAGCATACTTATTTGAATAGACAAGATGGGTGCTACCACCAGCTAGGAATTCCATAATTAATTTAATTAAATTCATAACCAAGTAAATTGCTGCAAGACCTCAAGATACTGTAAGCTTGTTGTGCGTTCTTGGATTAAAAACTAATATTTAAATGTTGTTTCTTTTAAATTAGCCATTTCCATAGTATAAAGAACACGCGACTGACAATGAAATTACATTTGATTTACAGAGGAGGGCCATAAGAACAATCTATGATCAAAAATTTAAGAAAATTAATGTATTAAAAACAGACTCAAGGCTGCTTCTACGCCCACGAATCCCTCCCTTAATCTTTGTGAATTAATAATTGTGAATTCAAAGACCTTGGTTGCTCCATTATTAAAGTCTTTCGGTAACATATTCATGCCTGCACTAAGTTAATTGATGCTATCGATATGCAGCACAGGCAGAAAATTCTTCTATTTAATGGAATCTCTGACCTTCCAGAAGTTAATATTGAACGAGAAATACTGGGTACATAAGAAAATGGGTATCTTGCATGTAATAAACGGGTCCTTATTTCCATCGAACGTTGCCATCGAATTCGTGTTCAAAAGGATGGTCGTTTGTTCCCAATTCTTGTACGATTTCAAGAGCATTGCACAAAGTCTGAGGTGTGGAAAAGTAAAAATAAGTTAAAGGGTTCTCAAATATCAGTGTCTGAGTTTTTAACTAAAATGAGGCAATCTTTTTTTACAAAAGCACGCAAACATTTTGAAATAAAGAATGTGGACCTTAGATGGCGCAATTTATATCAAACTCCCCAATAACGAATGAGCAAAGATCTCCACTGGAGAGGAGATTGATACTCTCACTGAAAAGTTTCCTGTTGATTGTTCTCCAGCAACTATTGGCATAGCTTCTAACAGTGGTATTAATATTTTTAAAGTATTAGGGTGACAAACGAGCACATAGTGTACCTGATGGTAAGTGGTTGCTGTGGCCCATAAACATCGACATCTATCTTCGGTTACGAATCAACATGCAGACGCGTTGTCACCCGTGAGGAATAAGATGAAATGCCTCGTTTCCAGTAAAATGGGTCTCCGGTTCTTTACACTAACCATACTAAACACAGCAGCTGCTATTTTACGCTGGTATTCTATAAGTGCGTGATCCTTTCCCGGTCGAGCTGAAGCATGATTCTACCACGTTAATACTAATGCTGCTTAAGAAACCCATTCAATCACAGCAAAGTTCTTCAAGCACATAAATGCTGTATGAGATTTCTCGGCGCAATCAAGATCGTATGGTGGAGCAGAAGGAGGATACTAAAAGGTCCCGCCGTTAAATAGCTAAAAAATAGCTTGTTTAATTTACATATTATGGTATTCCTAGGTATTCTTTATTTGTTTTTTTGTATTCTCGTTTTTCTTTCTATATTATAAATTAACATATTAAGTATTTAAAATCACTCGTCTTCATGGTTGATTATGTTTGTAGCACAGAATAATATTATGTCTGTAGCACAGAATAATATTATGTCTGTAGTTATAATACGTTGTTCGCTTTTTAATAGTTATATTATTGCAATTTTTTTGTAACTTTTTTTCTCTAATAATATTGTAATCCCCACAGGAAATTTTGTTTTCCTAAATCAAATTTTTAATAAGATTTTAATCATGTAGTACATAAATTGTTTGCGTTTAGTTTTCTTTTGTTTCTCAATTGAGGTGTGTTACTCACACTTCGAATATACTGGCTGAATATCAATGTGTGCGTTAGGTAGTGATGTACATTTTACTTACAAGGACTATCGAAAAATGATTTATAAGGAAGCGGTAAAAAGATTTAAAAAAATAGTTAAGTGCACAAAATTGAATAACTTCAAAAATTAACTAATTTTTACAATGATAGTTCTAAAATAATTAAAAAATATTCATATAACAAGTTCCTGAGAATAAGCTGAACCTATCTGCCTTTTGTTGGATTTTCTTGTTGGATCTTAACAGAATAAAGTGCACCAACTCTCTGTTTTCTCAATCTCGGTAAATATGTTAAGAAAATGGTCACTCATTCATGGACTGACCGCAGCAAGTGCAACTTAATCTCGCAGATCTATTGATCCGCCCAGCTATTACTTAACCACGAGTTTCTCTTCTCTACTACTAACGCTGTATGCGATAAAGCACGCTATTTAAGCCTTCGGCACAATGTCGTCAACCATTAAGCATGAATCGGGCATCAAGCGTTGTGAGTATCAAATACTATGGAATTTATACTATCTAACCACGATAAAAGTTTTATCATTGTAACTTGGGAATATAATCCGAAGCTCCGCGCAACCCCTTGGGGAAAATAGCGTGATGCTATGAATATTGCACTAGTGTGACCGCGAAGTGCGGGTGCTAAAATAAGATTGTACATTTTTTTTAGTTGATAAATAGATACTTAGATGGGTTCATAACGGCTTGAATAGGATAATCTCAAGATTTTTTATCTTTAATGTATTACAGTTTTATAATGTATAAAAACCTGTCTCTATTTTTCATCCAAAGTTTAGAAAGTAAAATTTTTGAAGTCTTATTATAACAATATTATAGTTAATGGTACAAATAATGTAGAAATGACTTATTTTCTGCCGACTTCCAAAAAAGAGACGGTACTCAATTCGACTGTATGTTTTTTTTATGTGTGTGACCTCATAACTTTTTAGTGGGTTAACCGATTTCAATGATTCTTTTTTATTTGAAAGCTGGTACTTTCCTGTGGTCCCATATAAATTTGATCAAGGTCAAAACAAATAGCTTTTGAGTTATTCTTAATAACTTATATTGAAGTCAGCTGTACAAAATGTTTAGTTTTAAGTTATAATAAAATTGTTTTCATTCTACTTTTTCTCATTACTTCTCAAGTAAATGTCTACAGCAAATCGTTGAGCTTTTATTTGGATTCCAACCAACTCGTCCAATTAACCTTAACCATTTTTTCTAATTATAGAATCCGGAGGTTATCTGTTTGACAAACGGCAAAATACAATTACATTTATAGAACGCAAACCGAAGATTTATTTTCTTGTTGTGTGGGCAAGTCTATCGATTAAATGTATACATTCAACATAAATACCGACATTAATTTTGATATAGTGAGTCAATCCCTAACGTACATATAAAATATTTTGTATAAAAATGTATTTACCAAATTCATGTAAACTATCAACAACGTGACTATTTTCTTTGCAAAATATCAAAACTAACAAAATAATTGAAAACATTCAATATTTTAAACAGTATATAACATAAATTTTAACCAAAAATAAATGTGTCATAACATTGACGACGAAAGTTACTAAAAATAATCACTATTACTCTAAAAAATTACAAAATATCTAGGAGTTTATTTCTTTTTTGCGGACTTGTGCCGACTTGTCATTCAAAATCGGTTACAGAGTCATGAGATTTGGTATCCTTTTCTATCTTACATTTTTGCTATAAGGAATTTTCTTCTTCCTTGCACACTATGTCGGTCTATACGCCAGTATGTTCTAAAAAGCATACTATAAACCCTAGACTTAGAATATACTAGGGTATATATTCTAAGTCTAGGGTTTATACTATGCTTGGTACATATTGGTAATAGTCTGGGAGCTGGCGACGAATTTCGGGAAGGTCATTTTGGAAAATTGAAATTGTGAAAAAATATAATTTATTCATTCTTCGTCCCGCAAGTCTGGCAGAGCGTTTATGGTTATTTCATTATTGCGCAGCATATAACATTTGCAAAAAATATCCAAAAAATGTTTTTTTGGCAACTTGATTACGTATTTATGGAATAACTTTTATAATACTTGCAAATCGCTAGACAAATTTAGCGGTTTTAAACAATTCCCAGACGTTAATAATGTTTACAAATGAATACGACAATAAGTCTAGTACGCAGCCATAAGTACGAGAAAGATAGCTTATCGATGCATGCTGGCAGTTGATGGGGCCCAAGCTCATCGAGCTGTGATTGGTTATTGAGAAACCGCATTTTTCCAGTAAACTACCAGCTCTGCATTCACAACAGAGTATTTGGTGTGAGAGCAATCGTAGCATCGTGAAAAATTATCTAATGTTTTTATATTTTTTTGTTTTGGGATTTAGCATGTACTCGTATGTATGCGCATATATGACCATGTAAATAGCTGTGTTTATAGTTTGAATTATTTTAGTTTAGTGCTGTAATAATTATTATAATAGCTATTAACTTTAACCTCGTAAGCCTTGGGCTTGGCGAAAAATATGTTTTAATGTTTACCGCCCCCTTTTTTATTTGAAAATGGACATATATATAAATATAAATACATATAAAGTGTAGGACACACACATATATATATATATGACGGCACCTGCACCGTTGTAGATGCGGTGGCGTCGGTCTAGCTAGACAGAATTCTTGTAAACGACACGTGTACCGCACACCTGCGGCATTGCACCTGCGTTGCCACCCGTCCTGCTTGTATAAAACGGACGGAGCGGCCGCCGTTAAGACAGTCTTGGCTCTGACGTGGAACGATGCGCTTGTCGTATTCCGTTACTAGTTTATCCTCGACTCACGAATTAATTATCCAACGAAACCCCTAGTGGGTATAGTACAGAGACTGATTTTGTAGTTAGGAATAATAATTAATTCGTTTACACGAATTAATTATCCAACGAGTCGAGCATAAGCTAGTAACGGAATACGACAAACGCACCGTTCCACGTCAGAGCCAAGACTGTCTTAACGGCGGCCGCTCAGTCCGTTTTATACAAGCAGGATGGGCGGCAACGCAGGTGCAATGCCGCAGGTGTGCGGTACGCGTGTCGTTTACAAGAATTCTGTCTAGCTACACCAAAGGCGCCGCACGTGCAATGGTGCTGGTGCCGTCACGACCATACTAACATGCGTGCGTCCTCGCACGCGCTCCATCACAATTTTAGTTATCTGTAGACAAAAAACATCGTTCGACTATCCTGACATAACAGCGTCTGGTCCGGTCTATATTGACCCTTCAGACTTGGGTGACAATCAGTTTTGTTCCGGCAGTAAGCCATACAAAACTTTAATCAACTTTATGCTACATTGGAATGATTAGTCTGTAGCTTTTTCTATTTTCTCTTTTTTTTTTTCAAGTACTGTTTTCGCTAGTCCGGAATAACTATTCCCTATAGCCATATCATTGGACCGGCACAAAGCCCTGCAATGATAGAAAGAACTATTTTTTTTCTTACGCTTTTTTTTTCAAGTACTATTTATGCTAGTCCGGAATCACTATTCCCTGTAGCTATATCATTGGACCGGCAAACGCCCTGCAATGATAGTAAGAACCACATTTTTTTTCTTACTATCTCTCTTTTTTTCAATTCAGTATAGAACAGTTACAGACCAACCATACCGCAAACATGTCCCCGTCACAATCACACAAAAGTGTATCGTGAGGGACGTAGTGACACGATAACACCTAAGTATGTAAACCAACAGCAACTCGACACATATCCCAGTGCAGCACAGACCAGCCTCCCTGCAACTTCATGTTCCTTTCCTGCACTAGAATAATTACTTCGCTAGAGTGTTGCAACGTCTCTAGTATTTTCTAGATGCACAAACACGGCTACCTCTGACTGTCGCACGTCCTCGCGCGGTTGACAGTAAACAGCATACGGTCTATCAGTTATCACCACCTGCTAACAGATATTAACTCTTGTTAAATATTACAACGGTCGACCATCCCAGACTTCATTTAAGTCATGAACGCGCCGATATGGCTACCTCCAGGCAAACTCACTTAAGCTTTCCGTTCTGCTGCGTCCGTGCCACATTCGCGCCAGGGAGCCGTCGCACCGTACTAGCGCTAGCGAATCGTCGAACTGCTTTGCAAAATTAAAAGAAACCGAGATAAATGTATTGCGAACCATGGAATTCCGAGCTTCCAAATTATATTTACGATTTTTATTTATTGCCGTTTAGATAATTTACTTATTGCCGTTTACGAGCATATTGTTGGCGTTAAACCAATAATACTAATTTTGATAGGGCATTATTTACATCGTCATAATTAATTGACTGCCGTTTGAGTTTGAAGATTAAAGAGGTATCGTCAGCAAATAATACGATATCGTGATTGTCCCCTACAAGATAAGGTAAGTCATTAATATAGATTAAAAACAGGAATGGGCCAAGAATCGAGCGCTGAGGAACGCCCGTTGATACTACTGATCTGGAGGAACCTTTACTATTGATCACGACTTTTTGAGTTCTGTTACTTAAATATGAAGTAATAAGTCTAAGTGCCAAATTTTTTACACCGTAACGATGTAGTTTCCTGATTAATGTCTCATGATGAACACAATCTAAAGCCTTGGAAAGATCACAGGAAATACCTAAGACTACTCAACACCGGCGTCAGACGTCGAGCGGCCGTTTGGTTTTTATGAAGTTATTTATTTGTATTAAAAAAATTAACAATTGATACAAAATTATTTTTTCAAAAATTTTACTGAGATTTGGTAGTACAAAAATAGGTCTATAATTAGCGGGGTCCAATGTACTATCAGATTTGAATAAAGGTATTACTTTACTATACTTCATTAAATCAGGAAACACACCAGTCTCGATACAAGTATTAAAAATAATAGCAAAATGAGGTGCAATTAAATCTATTATGGACGCAATAACTGTAACGTAAATCCCCCACAAATCTGCGGTTTTCTTTACATCAATGGTTTTGAAGTATTTTACAATATCTTGCGATAGTACTTTTTCAAATCTAAATTCTTTTAAACAGGTATAAACATAATGATTTCTTATATTTACGCGAACACTACACATTGAATAAAACTATTTTTTACGGATTCTGTCGCGTTTAATTAAGTTATTTTATATTCCCGACGTTTCTCATATATAGGGCAAACAAAACGATCAATAAAAACCCGCGTAAAAGAACTGAATACTTTTTAATTCGAGGAGAAAATAAAACTTCTTGATGCAGATATTATCGCCGTGTACTTCTCAATTGACAAAAAAAAAAGAAAAAAAAATTGGCGGTGGTTACAACTTAAAAACAACAAAGAAAAAAAAGAAATAAGTAAAACGTATGTAACGCAACTTCGTGCGTAACAAAAAACCACAGGCGTTTTCGTAGATATAACCCCCGGCGTTGAAAGCTTGTCTTTCAACAAAATTAGCCTTCCTTGTTGTTAGGTAAAGGGCAGATTTTGCAGAAAGGTCTTCGGACGATTCCGGTGGCAGTTCTGATATCGGCAACGCGGTTGATGCCGTCGGCTCCGGGATGAAAGGCTGTAATTCGACCCAGTCGCCATTTGAGCGGCGGTAAATTGTCTTCCTTCAGAACTACAAGATCACCCGTCCCTAAAGTGTCAGCATTGGAACGCCATTTTGATCTCTGCTGGAGTTCTGAGAGATATTCCTTGCTCCATCTTCTCCAAAAATGTTGACGAAGTTGTTGGATGCGTTGGTATCGACTCAGTCTACTGCTAGGGACTTCTTGATAATTTTGAGAAGGAAGAGAGGTGATGGGGCGGCCGATGAGGAAATGTCCCGGGGTTAATGGCAGTAAGTCATCAGGATCCGTGGAGAGAGGTGTCAGCGGACGAGAGTTCAGTACACCTTCAATTTGAACCAGCACAGTGTTTAATTCCTCGTATGTAAGGTTACAATTACCTAATATTCTCCGTAAATGATATTTTATTGACTTAACGCCTGCTTCCCAAAGACCGCCAAAGTGAGGGGCTTGCGGAGGAATGAAATGGAAATTTATATTTTCCTGAGCCAAATTCTCGGACAGTGAATTGCAATTGTCTTTTATAAAACGACCGATTTCGTTGTATGCGCCTACGAATGAAGTTCCGTTGTCGGAGTATATGTGTTTAGGTTTTCCGCGACGTGAAATGAATCGACGAAGTGCTGATAAGTAATTATTACTTGTTAGATCGCCTGTTAACTCCACGTGTACAGCCTTTGTCGCAAAACAAACGAAGATGAGAATATAGGGGGAAGTCCCGTAACGCCGGACGGCACCTAGCGCCGGACACTCGTACTATTTAAGCGAGTATAAATCTGTTCGATTCAAAATACAAGTGAAAGGGGCGCGGGGGGCACACAGGTACAGGATCACGCGCCGCGCATCGCCAGTGACGCACACGGCCACGGCGGGAGCAACCGTTTGCTGTTTTAGGCGCGAAATCACGGCGTCACCTAAATATCAATGTATGTAATTCTAGTATATTTATGCATTTACATTTGAGTGGTATGCAAAGATAAAAGTAGTACTTGATTGTTATCCGTAAAATGGTAGAATATTATTAGATCTTTTAAACAATTTTAGTAGGTACCACTTAATGAACGAAAATGTCTGTCCCTTAGCACCGGACACTAAGCCGTCCCTTAGCGCCGGACAGTAAACATATTGATATTTCTTGTGAGAATTTATGTCATTTATTCTAATTATTTAATTTTGTTTTAGAGTATAGAAGAAAGAAGATATTTAAAATGGAAGAGAAGAAAAAGAAAGGATCCTGGGAGCCACAGAGCTTACAAACTGCTATTGATAAGGTTATGTCAAAAGAACTGAGTGTAAAACAAGCTGCAATGCAATACAATATTCCTAAAAGCACTATACATGATAAAATAAAGGCCCTAAATCGAGGAGAAGAAGTAACAATGAAACTAAAGTTAGGTAGGTTCACTAGCACCTTCTCAGCAGAGTATGAACAAGTCTTGGTGGACCACATTAAAGATTTATCGAATAGATGCATGCCGCTCATGAAAAAGGAGTTTCTAAAATTAGCATACGACTTAGCTGAAGTCATGAAGATTCCTCATCGATTTAATAAAGAAAAAGGCAGTGCTGGTAAACATTTTTACTACGACTTCATGAAAAGGCATTCTGACATTTCGTTGAGAGCACCGGAATCGACAAGCATGATGCGCGCCGTAGGATTTAACAAACCACAAGTGGATCTATTCTACGACAACCTTGAAAAGCTGATGAAACAGTACAAATTCACACCCTCAAGAATTTATAACTGTGATGAAACTGGTGTCAGTTGCGTGCACAAACATCAAAAAGTTCTCGCTCCGAAAGCCATCCGTCAAGTAGGTAAGCTCACTTCTGCTGAGAGAGGCAAAAACATCACAGTTTTGTTCTGTATGAGTGCTAACGGTCACTACATACCCCCATTTTTCGTATTTCCTAGACAAAGAATGAATGAAAGGCTTATGGTGAATGCTCCAGCTGAGAGCATCGGTATGGCCCAGCCAAAAGGGTGGATGAATAGTGACTTTTTTTTGCAATATCTAAGAATATTCGTCAAACACACGCAACCAACTAAAGAGAACCCTGTGCTGCTTCTAATGGATGGCCATTGCAGCCACAAGACATTGGCGGTAATCAATTTTTGCAGAGAAAATCATATTCACTTGATGAGTTCACCACCACACACTACGCACAAGCTCCAGCCTCTGGACAGGACATTTATGAAGCCATTTAAAGATGCATACAGTCAACGATGCGACTTGTGGATAAGAACAAATGCTGGATGTCGGATAACGGATTACGATATTGCTGGTTTGGTCAAAGAAGCATTTATAAAAGTAGCTCGATTGGATATTGCAGTATCTGCATTCAAATGCACTGGAATCTATCCATTTGACAGACATTTATTTTCTGACCTAGATTATTTGGCTGCAGATATGACCAATATACCACTAGAACAAACAGAAACTTCATCGAACGCACTAAACAACGAACAAGTTGTCGTGATATCAAACTTAATCATAGAAGAGCAAATGAAAGAATCTGAACAATCTATTAGTGAGCCTATAACCACAAGTCCCAAACCGTCGACAAGTACTGCTCCCGATCTTGTTCAGATAATCCATAACTTATCACCGTTGTCTGACGCAGCAAAAAAACGAACAGCAGCTCGAAAAAGAAAGAGTGAACGAAGTGAAATTTTAACTTCATCGCCATACAAAAAAGTGGCAGAAGAAAAAGAAAATGAAAAGAACATGAAAGATAAAAAGAAGGAAATAAAATCTAAGTTTAAAGTAGCAATGGGAGGTAAAGGAAAGCAAACCAAACGAATTAAAACCAAAGGAAAGAGCGTAGACAAGGGAAAAGAAGCGACAAACGTGAGACCTAAAGGAAAGAAAGGAAGTGAAGTAGAACCATTAACTGAAACATCTAACACAAACATAACAATTTGCGTAGTTTGCTTAGAAGACACTGACGAAGACTGGATCCAGTGCTCATCCTGTCGTGGGTGGGTACATGAAGCATGTGCAGACATTCCAGAGTGTGGTGATGGCTTCATATGTGATCGATGCAGGTTATTTTGAAATGTCCGGTGCTAGGTGTATGGCACAAATATTCGTCTGGTACTTTTTAAAATTATATTTTTTGTTACCAAAGTTTGATTGATAGTATTAATTATTTTTTAGCAGAGGTTGCATTTTTGTTAATTTAATTTGATTTCTAACTTTGTTATCTAATATAAGTCATAATTTAATAAACATTTCTTAAAATATTTTTTGTTTTATTTATAAATAACCTTATGTGTCCGCCTCTAGGGGACTTCCCCCTACACTTTCGTAAGCTTGCAACCACGGCCTTGACGACTGGCGGACATAATAGGTCCAGCATAATCGACGCCAACGCTCTCGAAGGGAAAACCGCCGGGAGTCACTCGACCCTGAGGCAGATTGCCCATAAGTGGATTTATAACCCTTCCCTTATAACGACAACATAAGTAACATTGTCGATAACAATATTTAGCTAACTTGAGGCCTCCGATGGGCCAATACATTTCTCTAATTGAAGCTAATAGTAAACGAGGACCGGCGTGTAAAAGCTTGACATGCATATACTTAAACAATAATTTGGTAAAACGATTAGTGGACTGTAACATAATCCGATGTTTCTTTTCATAAGTAAATAATGCATTTCCTAAACGACCACCGACACGCATAATTTTATTTTCGTCTAGGAAAGGATTAAATTTCAAAATAGTACATTTTGAAGGCAATTTTTTGTTATTATATAAGGTCACATATTCCTCGAATGACTCAATTTGTGACAATCGAGGAATATGTGAATCAATCTAATTAAAGTATTTAAAGAATTATGTAGTTCGTCGTTACTTAAAAATTTACTTTGTACCGGTTTCTTTTTACAAATATTAATAAATCTTAACACGTAGGCCATAGAACGTTGTAATCTTATAAAATTAGAGAATCTCTCAAAGTCAATTAAAGGTTTTTTCTGATCGGTAACAACTAAAGAAATCTCTGAGCGAGTTTCTGGTAGCTTATCACTTACAATAGGGTTAGCAGGCCAACTAGACATGTCACGCTTTAAAAACTGTGGACCAGACCACCATAAGTCAAGATTATGAATTTGATTTATGTTCGTACCGCGGGAAACATAGTCTGCCGGATTGAGATCAGTGGGAACATGTCACCAAGTAAATGAACCTGTTTTTTCCAAAATTTCGGCAACTCGATTACGAACAAAAGGTTGTAATTTGTTAGGTAGCATTTTTAACCAACCTAAAACGATTGTCGAATTTGACCAAAAAATTACTGATCTTACTTGGATTCGAAGCGAACTTATCACCTTCTCATAGAGACGGACACCGACAAGTGCAGCGCAGAGCTCAAGCCGTGGTATTGTAGTCGGCCTTATGGGAGCTACGCGACTTTTGGCTGAAAGTAAACGCACCATCACATTATTTTTATTATTAGAACTACGGACATACAGACATGCTCCGTAAGCCACTTGAGATGCGTCACTAAAAATATGTAAGTCTACATTAATATATTGATTGCAGATAACACTGCGTGGAATTCTTAAATTGTTAAAAAAATGATAAGTTTTCTACAATTGAAAGCCATAATTTAATTATTTCCGAAGGCAACTGTTCGTCCCATGTAAGTTTAAGTAACCATAATTTTTGCATTAAAATTTTCATAGAAATTATGCATGGGGTCAGAAGACCCAGGGGATCAAAGATTTGTGAAATAACCAAGAGTAATCCACGTTTTGTAAAATTATTTAAAACGATTTCACTCGTCGAAAAATACAGTTCATCAGACTCGATTTGCCAGCTGAGACCTAATGTTTTACAGGGTTCCGTAGAACCAATATTTAAGTCGAGAGATGAATTGTTATTATTTAGTATTACTCGAGGTTCATTTGATTTCCACTTACGGAGGTTCATACCAGCTGTGGCCAGTTCAGAAGACACCTTGTTATGTATGTCCAGCGCATCTTGAATGCTGTCCCCTCCAGTTAATAGGTCATCGACGTAGAAGTCATGGATTATTATTTCGGAGATTTTATCGTCCTTGCAATCCATACCAATCTGCTTAAGACATCTGGTGGCGAGATAGGGTGCGCTGGCTGTGCCATACGTAACGGTGTTTAACTGGTACGCTTTCATGGGCTCTGATGGATCATTTCTCCAAACTATTTGTTGGAGAGGTCTGTCATCAGGATTTACGACGATCTGTCTATACATCTTTTCTACGTCTGCTGATAGCACGTACTTATGTTGTCGGAATCTAAGTAGTATAGATAGCAGATCATCCTGTACAGTGGGCCCCACTAATTGCAAATTATTATATGAAATACCGGAAGTAGTCGGACTGCTCGCATTGAAAACAACTCTGAGCTTAGTCGTTAAGCTGCTTTCGCGAATCACTCCATGGTGTGGTATAAAATATGCTAACCTCCGTGGATCAAATGAACATTCAGACATGTGTCCTAGTGTTAGATACTCTGACATGAATTGAGTATAATTATTTTTAAATTTGGGTTGACCCTTAAACCTACGCTCAAGAGAAAGGAGGCAAAGCTTGGCGCGTTGTAGGGAACCGCCTAAATTATCACGTGATTGTTTCAGTGGTATCCTCACACAGAAACGACCGTCTTGTAGACGAGTTGTATTTTTAATAAAATGTTCTTTTCATTTTCTCCTCCGCGGAGAGAACTGATGTATCATGGCAAACCTCCTCTAGGTGCCAAAAACGCGTCAATAGGTTTTGAATATCATCGTTATTATCATTGTGCGAAGAGACGTTTTCCCTAAAATTTAGTTTTACTAAAAACAACTTAGTGTTAGAAATCGAATACGGTACTTGGCCATTATTAATTAAGGGGCCTGAGACTAGCCATCCTAACCTAGATTCAATGAGTACCGGCTTTCCGTTTCCTAAACTAATTTTACGTACCCCTAATAGGTCCCAAAAAACATCCGCACCAATAATTAAATCCACCGACGATGGCGTGTGGAAGCGGGGATCTGCTAAACAGAGGTTACTAGGTATGTTAACGTCGTTTAAAGGTATTTCCTGACTCGGTACTTCGTCCGTTATATGAGGCAAAACGAAACAGAAAAGATTAGTATTAAAGTTTTCGTTCAAAGACTTTATAGGCACGCAACACATTTTGCCTATGTGAGACTTAGAGTTATTAATTCCTAATAAAGATTCGTTAACATTAACTATCGGTAACTCTAATAATTTACTCAATCTTTCCGTAATTAGGCAAGAAGTGCTACCGCTATCTAGAATAGCGCGAGCTAAGTATTCCATATTATTGTGACCGTATATTTTTATAAGGGAAGTGGCTAAAAGTACCTGATTTTTATTTCGTAGGTAGGTCGATACTTGCGCAGACAAAGTGATATTATTATTACCGATATGCTCATCTTCGCACGATGTACCAGGGAGATATAGTGGACCGTCCTCAGGGCGAGAAGATAAATTGGGAGTTGTCTTGAGCTTCATATCTGAAACGTGAATCAAAGTATTGTGCTTTCTTTTACACACTTTACAGCCACTCGACTTACAACGGTTTGCAAAATGACCAAAACGTAAACAATTATAACAAACCTTAAACTGCGGTAATAATTCTAATTTCTAATCGTTGTTCAGAAGAAAGCCCTAGAAATTTTGAACAATTGTTTAGACTGTGCTCAGCCTTACAGTTAGGGCAAAGTTTGAACTGAGACATTTCGCTTTTCTCATTTAACCGATTTTGGGTCTTAGTGACTGACACCATGCTTTTAATTTTATTTTTATTTTGGTTAATTTGAGGATTGCGAGACAGTTCCAAAGTTTCTAATAGATCTGCACGATTTTGTATAAATGATAAAAATGACACAAATGAAATAATTTTGTTATTATCTAAGTGACCTTTGTACTCTTCCCATTCCCGGTATGTCTTACTATCTAATTTGTGAGTAATAATGTGGATGAGTAAGGTGTTCCAGTGATTTATGGGCTCACCTAATGACTCAAGTGCACGTAGATTTTTACTCACGGAGTCTATCATGCGCTTTAAAATGAATGACGATTCCTTAGTAATTACCTCAATGTTATATAATGCCGTTACATGGTTTTGAATTAAAATATGTTTATTATTAAAACGTCCGCATAATAAATTCCAAGCCACCGAATAATTACTCGCCGAAAATTCAATAGATTGTATTACGACGGCGGCTGTCCCTTCGAGCGACGCGCGAAGATAATGAAACTTGTTGATATCATCGATATCATCATTTGAGTGTATTAAGCTAGAAAAAGTATCGTGAAACTCAAGCCAGGTGTCATACGACCCGCTAAATTTCGGAAGCTGAATAGTAGGCAATTTAACAAGCTTATTATTGTTAATACGTGAAAAATCTTTTTCACTGCCTAAATATTCAAGATTATTTTTATTTTGTCGAATAAGTTCGTGAGCTTTCGAAAGAATTTTATAATACATCGATTCGAAATCATTCCGCTCGTTTATTTGACTATTGATATCGTCCACTATACACTCCAATTTCAATTGAACCTCATCGTACTGTTCGTATAATAATTCAATTTTACTTACGCGCAATTGCAGTTCGCTAATCTGAGACGAGCTCAATGTATCCTTTAATTCACTGAGATAATTATTGAATGCCGTTAATCGACCTTTGTAACTAGCCCTTTTTTTAATTAATTCCCTTTCATCGGTCATTTTGAGATACAGGTGAAAATTATAATAATATCTGGAAATTGAACAATTATTGAGAAATTATCACTAAATATAACGAAAATAAAAAATAAAAACACTGCACTGGTTATTTCCTTTTGTTTTCTTCAAATTTTCTTTGTCTCCGTCTTCAAGGTGACCCCGGACGTTCCAAGTTGTATATACTTGTTGTAAATCTCTAATTACGTAGATATTCAGTAGATTATAATTTCTCGATGAAAATCCTCAATAGCCGCTAGAATCCGGCTCGAAGCTGACCATGAATACTTTTTAATTCGAGGAGAAAATAAAACTTCTTGATGCAGATATTATCGCCGTGTACTTCTCAATTGACAAAAAAAAAGAAAAAAAAAATTGGCGGTGGTTACAACTTAAAAACAACAAAGAAAAAAAAGAAATAAGTAAAACGTATGTAACGCAACTTCGTGCGTAACAAAAAACCACAGGCGTTTTCGTAGACAAGAACACATAGCTGACGTGAAGCACCAACGTTCCGGGAAGTCTGCAGTTTGTGATCATATCCTAGACGGCCCCCTCCATTATATTAGATTTGATAAACCACAAGTTCTCGCGAAAGAACATCGATTCCTGCCAAGGATGATACGTGAGGCTATTGAAATTAAAAAACATCCTAATTTCAATAGAGAGGGAGCCTGGGTACTACCACCTGCTTGGGATCCTGTAATTCATAAAATTAAAACTAAGCCCAAGCATACCACTGCAAGACTTCAAGACACAGTAAGTTCATTCTGCGTAGATCGGACCAAAATTAATAATTAAACAGCTGAAGGTACTCCGGGTTAACTTTGACATCGGGACGTCAATCACCTCAGTCCCCCGTGACCATGGTTGATCATGGTGGAATATAAAGTAAGTAAATTAAACGCGATAGAATCCGTAAAAAATAGTTTTATTCAAGGTATAAACATTCTGTTTGAGTAATGACTCGGCGACAGTTGGAGAAGTATTCAATGACTCTGTTGTCAAGATAGGAATATCAGTGAAATATTTCTCAAACATCGGGCAAAATATAGTGCTTTGCATTTTTTTTTTCTTGGCTGAACTTTTGAATAAGTGCGAAACAAACGAGTGGTAAGATAAAAGAATTTATTCATTTTAAAAGAATTTCCGAAAATTTCCAATATACTAACCCTACTAGGCGTAGCTTGTCCAATGGGTGAGTAAAAGATTTCAAAGTTGAGAGATTAGAGGATAAAGACGTGTTCAAAAAATATCGGGTAAGAAAAAATTAAGTCTACACACATGGGAATATGTCAGCCAAACTTTGTAGTCTTAGAAGTTAAAATCCTTTGTAATCCTAATTCATATGGATCAATGTGTAAATAAACTTTTGAATTATTTTTACAAGTACATAATTAAGATATATACGGTATTAAACTCCTGAATAGATGATAGTAAAAAGGCCCAACTGGAAGCCCAACATCACGAGTTTCGTTTGTTTCATCCATTTTAGTGTTTTCATTTATTAACATTTTTATCCAACCAGGGTGAACTGCGCAAGCTGGTTGGAGGTGCAATACCAGAGCTTTAATATTATTTATGTAGGTACCTACGTAATTACGTGTGTTTGTTCATGATTTTTTTCAATGGATGTCATTCAAAAATATATTGATATTGACAAACAAAACGACATTTGTCTACTAAGTTAACCCTTTTTATGAGGTAGTAAATTAATAAGATGTTTGTGTTTTATTACAAACATCGTTTTATATAAGGTTACCACCTAAATGTGTTATATTGATCTGCTAAAACCTACTTTGTAATTACTCACATACTTATTATTTACTAAATACTTACCTGATTTAAACCTTAATTTAGGTTTTTAGTTTTAGTATTTCTTTGTTATAGTTTTACAATATTGTATATATTTCATTTATGCTGTGTTGTAATTTTAAATAATAAATTAAGTACAATAACGCATAGGCGTCTATCTCGGCGCATCACTATTCAATCTCCTCATCTATCTATAAAACACCTGATTATGCTTGGCATAATGGGCAATGAGCGATACGCGCGCTCTATATTATTACTCTTATCCTTGTAGTGCTGAGTTATTGAGTTCTGAAAAGTGCCATTTTTTTATAATTTACTGACTCACTCATCAAAAACCTTAATAATAAAAACTGTCAATAATAAACCGATATGAAAATAATATGCATTGCAAAACTTAAATAAAAGCATCGGTTTTATTAAGTAGTGTTTACTCTTAATATTAATGTGCTTTTCTTCACTTATTAGTGGGGTTTAAAAGTAATACAGTGATTTTTAACGAATAGCGTGTCCTTGATAAATTGACAGTAAAGCACAACCTCTCACTTGTCGTTTGAGTTTGAAGAGTGCAATTAAAACTAGCATGCTCCATCAACTATAGGAGACCACAACATTCATTATTTAAAGCTAATTATCAGAAAGAAAGCTCCAATTTAAGTAAATAAAATAAAAGTAATAGTAATATAAGGGCATACAAGCAACCCTTGATTTTGTTTTGTGCGTTTGTTCTAGTTTGTTTGTACATAGAAACAGAAACAGGAACTTTTTTATTCAATATAGATTGTAAATAATACTTATTGAAAGTCATTATTTTGTTTAATTGCCACTGGTTTGAAATAAAACCTCTGTCCTGAGAAGAACCAGTAAGAAACCCAGCGGGACTTTTTTTTTAAAATGACAGCTTACAATCATGTATGTTACATAAATTAACAACACAACAAATTAGAAATAGCTTAGTAGCGATCACCTCATTTCCAGGGGTTATTATCATACATAAATTCTTTAACATTATAATAACCCTTTTTATACAAACTTAGTTTAATAAAGTTTTTTAACTTTGAGCTGGTCAAATTTTGTATATTTTCTGGAATTTAGTTGTAAAAATGTATAAATCGCCCCAAGAATGAATTACTGACTCGATGGAGTCGAATAACTGGTACTATTAGCTTGCGTTGTTCCTAGTATTTACAGAATGAATATCACATATTTTTGTAAAACTACTTTTATTTTTGAGTACGTACATTACATTTTCATAAATGTATTGAGAGGCTAGAATAGGAGGAGTAAATATACTAATTTCCCAAAATTTTTGTCGCAGCGACTCTTTAGGCTTTAAATCATAAATTGCTTTTATGGCCCTCTTCTGTAAAACAAATATAATTTCAGTGTCAGCTGCGTGTCCCCATAGCAAAATACCATACGACAATATGCTATGGAAATAGCTAAAGTAAACTAATCTAGCTGTTTCAACACTGGTGAGACTTCTAATCTTTTTTACGGCATATGCTGCAGAACTAAGTATGCTTGCTAGTTTTGATATATGGGGGCTCCATTGAAGCTTCGCGTTTAGTGTGATTCCAAGAAAAAGGGTGTTATCTACAAGACTCAGTTTCTCTCCATTCAAAATTATATTAGTATTTAATTGTTTGATATTTGGAGTCATAAATTTCATACATTTCGTTTTAGTACCATTTAAATGCAAATTATAAACATTATAACCAATTTACTAATTTAGATATAGCATTATTTACTTCGTCATATATTAGCAATTGTCGACCTAATTTGAAAATTAAAGAAGTGTCATCTGCAAATAACACTATATCATGGTTATCTCCTACTATGTAAGGTAAGTCATTAATATATACAAGAAACAGAAATGGGCCGAGAATTGAGCCTTGAGGCACGCCCATCTGTACCATCGACCCCGAATAGCTCATACTGTTAATGACAACTTTTTGCAATCTCTTACTTAAATATGAAATAATTAATTTAAGAGCATCACTTCTTACACCGTAGTGTTGAAGTTTCCTGATTAATGTTTCATGAGAAACACAATCGAAGGCCTTGGATAGGTCACAAAATATACCCAAAGCATCCATATATTTCGTTAATAGACATAGATATTTATCCTAAATTAGGAATCAAAATATTGATGCACCATACCTGAGAATTAAGATGGAATGCCCCTTTAAAAGAACATCTGGTTCTCATCACTCACTATTTAATGCTGATATTCATTAGGTAAGAGCTTGGCCCTAACCCGGTCTAGCCGACCCATGCGTGCTACAACCATAATATAGCTGCAGCATGACTCTTCCACGTACATATACTTGTTTCGACGTTCAATTCTTAACATTTACGTGTTAGAGCCATGCTGCAGCTATATTGGTAATATAGTTGTAGCACGAATCGGTCGGCTCGACCGGGGAAAGACCACGCTCTCACAGAATATCAGCGTAACATAGCAGCTTAATAGCATAGTGTTTCGTATGATGAGTGTAGAAAACCGGAGACCCGTTTTACTGGAAAAGAGGGATTCCATCTTATTCCTCACGGGTGACAACACATATGCATATTGATTTGCAAACAAGGATAGATGTCGAAGTCTATGGGCCACAGCAACCACTTACCATCAGGTGGACTGTGTGCTCATTTGTCATCCTATCCTTTAAAAAAAAACCACAATAATTAAGGATAGTTTTCAAGTGTTACTAGCAAACTCTAATACATTTCTGCTTTCTGATTTATGCCATCATTAAATCGAAATTCTACACACACGAAATTCTAAGCTCCAAATAATACACCAGATCTTAAAATGCTATAATGAATTAAATGTCATAATTTTTTGGAATTTACAACGTTAAAGTTATGGAGTAGGTAAATAAAATCTTGTAAAATGTTTTAATCATGAATCTTGGACTCTTTGTTTAATTTTAATCCAAGTGACCACTCCATTAAAACGACAACTACATACTTTAACCTCAATTATTTTAATATATGTATTTATTTTTTGTTTATTTATACACTTTATTGTACTAAAGGTATAATACGGCAGACTTAATGCCATATCGAATTTATACCAGCCAACCGAAAAGTTAGTGGGAGATGTGTGTACTGCAGTGGGCTAGGATGGAAACCTAAAATTGATAAATACACATACATGTGAATCAAACTTATTTAAATATATATAAAGATATTATAGATTATATGTTATAGATTATATTATGTGTCAGATGAGCCCAAGTAATTTTCTTTTACTTTTGTTTTAAAAATCCACTTGTTAAGAGGAAATCTGCAGTACGAGATTGTTATGAGAGCGAAGATTGCAATCATGGGAAGAACCCAGTTATTGAAACTTACATTTCAAATAGTCTGGGACCAATGGATAGTTAAGGATAGTGAAAAGAGTGCTAAGAATTCTAAGGTTCCTGTGTTGTGGAAAATTAAACCATTTAACATTGAATAAAACTACTTTTACGGATTTTATCGCTTTTAATTAACTTACTTTATATTCCCGACGTTTCGATTGCTTTCCTGCAACCATGGTCACGGGGGACTCAGGTGATTGACGTCCCGATGTCAGAGTTAACCCGCAGTACCTTCAGCTTTTTTAATTATTAATTTTGGTCCGATCTACGCAGAATGAACTTACTGTGTCTTGAATAGTCTTGCAGTGGTATGCTTGGGCTTAGTTTTAATTTTGTGAATTACAGGATCCCAAGCAGGTGGTAGTACGCTGCCTCCCCCTCTATTGAAATTAGGATGTTTTTTAATTTCAATAGCCTCACGTATCAATCTTGATAGGAATCGATCTTCTTTCGCGAGAATTTGTGGTTTATGACATCTAATGTAATGGCGGGGGCTGTCTAATATATGATCACAAATTGCAGACTTCCCGGAACGTTGGTGCTTCACGTCAGCTATGTGTTCTTTTACGCGGGTTTTTATTGATCGTTTTGTTTGCCTTATATATGAGAGACCACACTCACAATCAAGCTTCTACACTCCTGCATCTTGTAGAGGAATATATCACTTGACGGATGGTAAGAACTGACTAATCTTCTTCGGCGTCTTGAAGAATGTTCTAATAGAAGTTCGCTTCAAGATGTAGCCAATTTTGTCTGTGACACCTCTGACATATGGTAGTACAGCAGGCACATGCTCGACTGTGGCCGGCTTCACACTTAAATCCTTAGTGTGTGCTCTTGTGTGTCCTCTGAGTGGTGATAGTACTTTTGCTAGGAGTTGAGTCAATCTGTAAGTTGTCGAATCGATATGACTCACTATTGGACGTAATGGAGCGTTAGGTTGGTGTATTTTTGTTAACCCATACAACTTCGGTGGTTTGGCACACGCAGGTATTATCGAATTAACGTCTAGATTCAATTTCTCGGAGTATTTTACACTGTGTATAGAAAAAAGACCCATACAAACCGATATTTAAACGGTGAATCCCACCATCATCCTTTACAGTTAGCTACCGTGGGCAAATCTTTGTTACAGAGAGCACGAGGGATCTGTGACAGCAAACACTTGGCCGCCGAGCTTCAGCACGTCAAGCAAGTTCTGCACGACAACAAGCTTCGAGTCCCGCGCCTACGTCACAGTGACCGAGTGAAGCCGGCCACAGTCGAGTATTCATCTCTCACTAAGTCTACATCACCTGAGGATGCCACGTGTTGAGGCGAAACACGTGTCGTATTATCGTCTTGTGTCTTGCCTAGTGTAGTGGTGTTGGGAGTAGCGGTGCTGGGATTAGTGGTGACGGGGATAGTGCACGCAATTGAGGGAGGGCGGGAGGTGCTCTTCATACTAGGTAAGACACATCATTTTATTTAATAACGCGAATATTTGCGAAGTAAATTTTTCTAAAAGCTTTTATATAATGGATTTCCGCAAAGTAACGCCTGATTCTATTAATTCCTAAAGAAATTCCATCCGCGGCTGGTCATTGCTGCTGGTGATAAGAGGGCTGGTTCTTTTCTCGCTCTAAGGCAAAGTATAGCCATTCAATGGGGAAACGCAGCCAGCATTATTGGCACGATACCGAGGGGAGTAGGACTATATGATAATTAAGTTTTTAGTTTCAGCTTTTTTTTATTATTATTATAGTTTTTAATTAAAAATATTATAGGATAAGGGTGACAAACGAGCACACACCATCTACCTGATGGTAAGTGGTTGCTGCGGCCTATAGACATCTACATCAATCCTCTATTACAAATCAAAATGTAGATGCGTTGTCACCCGTGAGGACTAAGATAAAATGCCTCATTTCCAGTAAAAAGGGCCTCCGGCCACCTGCACTCACGAAGCGAAACGCAGAGGTAAACCTCTACTTCACGCTGGTTTTCTGTGAGGTCGTGGTACCACTCCGGTTCGAACCGGCCCATCCGTGCGGCAGCAAAAGCTGCCGCGTGGCTCTACCACTGATGAAAATAAAATATTGTATATAATTTTAATCTGAGTTGGGAGAGAAGCTTTTTTTATAGTATAAGGGTGACAAACAAGTATACAGTCCACCTGATGGTAAGTGGTTGCTATAGCCCATAGACATCTACATCTATCCTCGATTACAAATCAAAATGCAGATGTGTCGTCACCCGTGAGGACTAACATGAAATGCCTTGGTTCCAAGGTGGTGCAAGGGTCTCCGGTTCTCTACACTCACCATACGAAACACAGCAGCATTAAGCTGCTATTTTATGCTGGTATTTTGTAAGAACGTGGTCCTTCCCCGGTCGAGCCGACCCATTCATGCTACAACTATACCACTAATATAGCTGCAGCATGGTTCTAGCACAATCAAAAGCGAACAACAAGCTGATGAAGAAAAGTGAACATTAAGATCATTTAATGTGAAAATATTTATTACTTCTTTTTTAGTTTTACTCAGACCAAGAGAGTGAATAAACTTACATGTATCTGATTGTGAATGAATTATTTAGAAAATCATGAAAATATCGGCGTTTAGCGGACCTCACCACCTGATTGCAGCGATTCTTAAAAGCGCCTTTTTGAAAGCCTACCAGTTCTGTACAGTACGACAAAATTGATATGTGACAAAAGTTCTGTTGCGCCTGTTCATTGCCAGGCGTACGTCGCTAGTGATCCACGGAACACGGATGGGTGTTTAATTTTAACCTTGCTTTCTGGTGTATATGTATTGTAAATCTATACAAATAAATAAAATTGGAGTGTCTGCTTGTAACGTCAAAATAACAGCTTTTCACTAAATGCATAAGAAAGTATATATGGTACTTATAACAAAAACACAATTTTTAAAATTTTTGTCTGTCTGTCTGTCTATTTGTTCCGGCTATTCTCCGAAACAGGTGGACCGATTTTGATGGGACTTTCACTGGCAGACAGCTGATGTTATAAGGAGTAACTTAGGCTACTTTTGTTTTAGAAAAAGAATTAGGGTTCCGCGCAAGAAATTAAAACCTAAATTACACGCGGGCGAAGTCGCGGGGAACAGCTAGTATTCAATAATTTAGAATTAAACTCCATAACGATAATATTAATTGAATCGGTATTTAACACCGGAGACTAATCAAAGGCAGATACATTATTAATTAAGCTATCTCTATTTTGCCGTGGCTGGCAATTTCAGTTAAAGGTAGCAAAATATACACAATCTTTGGAGACCAAGACCGAACGCCTTACAACGTGTAATTTTTTCCCGAAAAATTTTACGTAATCTCCCTCCGTTTATGTTTAGCATAGAAATTATATGTACTACGTACTAGAGGAGTCGCCAGACATAGTACATGTTATTGTTTTATTGTTTCTTTACCAAAATCATTAAAAAGTGAACAAATATTTTTTTGTGTTAATTTTGTCACCTTTTGCCGAATATGTAAATTAAAATAACAGGCTTGGGTAAAAATATCGATATATCGAATTATCCATACTTTCTCAGAAAAAAAACGATATATTTTATCGCGATATATCGATATTTACTTAAGAGTATCGAATTCGTGTCAATTTGGATATATTTTTAAATATTGTATTAATGGACAAAACATGAAGCAACAAAAGCAGCTACAAAAGCATTCAACATGTACGGTTTAGGGTTGTCGTTTTTTTTTCGTCGTCCATTCGTTACTAATTGAATTTTATGCCTTATACTCGTACATCATGCAAATGACGATATATCGATATATTGCTGCTGTTTAAAAATATCGATACAATATATTTCGATATATTTTTTGGACTTGCCCCCCCCCCCTCCCATAAAATAATTATATTAAAATCTAAATTGTAACAGAACATAAATAGCACCCATTTTCATAAGTAATACTACATCATAGCACAGAATTGATTATATTGTTGAGTTATAGTTACAAAATTATTGTATTTTCGTCGGGTTTTAATACGTCTGCAAAATTTTGGATTATTCAGGCGCCCGGAAGTGTGTAAAAACTAAGTATAAAATGTTGAATACTTACATAAAAGCGAAGCTCATTTCATAAAATTTGTTCATTACAATTTTAATTAAATTTCATATAAAAGGATAATATTCACTAGTCAAATTTAGAACTACGAGTACGTGTATGTTGGTTTAACAAAGCTCGTGTCGTGCAGCGTGAAGCACCTGCGGCACTCTAAACCTCAAGCATAGATAATGTAAACGAACTGCGAAGTTATATGGAAGATATAATGGTGATTTTTGTTAGTGAATTTTCATACGGGTTGGTACATTGTCGGTACAATATGTTGTTTAAGTTAGTGAAATTATCTGAGAAATAATAAATCAAATATTTTATATAAGTTAGCCGCTGAGAAAACTTCTAGCTATAATTTATTGCCTTTGTGATTACGCAATAAATTTCAGAAAAGCGACCTGTGTTTTCCCACAAAACTAAACAAATTAAGATAATGTGGGTTTTAGTTAAAATACAGCATACAGGCAACTGAACAGACAGATCTCCAAATGCATGCGGCGGGACTTACGCAACTTCAATACAGCTTGTATTGAAGAAGCGATCGAGCGAAACCAAGGCTCCAAAGTCTTTGCCAGAGATCTGTCTGCTAGAAAAAGCCAACTGTCAAGGCTGAAGACCGAGTGTGGCAGCATGGTTTCCAGGGCACCTGAGATTTTGAGTGAGATTGAGAGGTTCTATGGGCAGCTGTACACGTCATCGTAGGAGCCACACGCAAGTGTGAGTAACGAACCAAGAGCGAGTCTTATCCGACACTATTCCGAAGATATCCTGGACGTCAGTCTGAGCGAGATTAGAATGGCTCTCCAGCATCTTAAAAACGGCTAGGCCCCAGGCGAGGATGGAATTACAGCGGAGCTTCTGAAAGCGGGTGGAAAACCGGTACTTGAAGTCCTTCAAAAGCTCTTTAATTCCGTCCTCCATGGTGGCATTACACCGGAGGCGTGAAGCAGAAGTGCGGTGGTCTTGTTCTTCAAGAAAGGTGACAACGCTCTCTTGAAGAACTTCAGACCGATTTCCCTTCTGAGCTGCTTCTACGTGCTGTTTTTGAGAGTCCTTACGAATCGTCTCGCGCGCAGACTTGACGACTTCCAGCCTCCCGAACAAGCCGGTTTCCGAAAGGGAACCACATACATACCCTTCGGCAAGTTGTACAGAAGTCCGAGGAGTACAATTTGCCAATATGTATGGCGTATGTGGACTATGAGAAAGCCTTTGATTCCGTCCAAATTTAAACGGTGCTGCAGTTCCTTCACCGGTGCCAAGTTGACGAAGTGCTGAAGTGCTTGTACAGTAGGGCTACGATGGCTATTCGAGTACAGAACCAGAGTACGAAACCTATCCAATTGCAGAGAGGTGTAAGGCAGGGTGACGTTATATCCTCGAAACTCTTCACCGCTCCATTGGAAGACGTTTTCAAGCTTCTGAACTGGAAAGGATACGGTATTAACATCAATGGTGAGTACATCACTCACCTTCGATTTGCCGACGATATAGTCCTTATGGCAGAATCGCTGGAGGATCTAAGCACCATGCTCAATGACCTCAATAGTGTCTCCCAACGGATAGGTCTTAAGATGAACATGGACAAAACAAAGATCATGTTCGATGTCCATGTCACACCTATGCCGGTAATTGTTGGGAGCACTAAGCTCGAAGTTGTTGACGAGTATGTTTACCTGGGACAAATAGTCCGTCTAGGTAAGTCCAACTGTTAAGTTATTAAACTAAGCTGCTATTTTACGCTCATGTTCAGTGGGAGCGTCGTCCTTACCGGGTCGAGCCGACACATTCGAGTTACAACCATCATAGCTACAGCGTGGTTTTACCATATATGAATTATTTTCACAACTTTAAAGTTTAATATTAATTGAAAATAATATTTCAGATTTCCGCAAAGAAACGCCTGATAATAAATAATAAGCAAATAATATTTGTCATATTCATAACATGCTCGTGACCTAATGCACCGTCAACCGTCAACCGTCTCTTTAACGATATTTTTAATAAAGGAAATGGACTACGCTATAACAGAATACTAGCGTGAAATAGCAGCTTAGCGCTACGATGCTACTGTGTCGTATGGTGATTGTATAATTTAATTCCTCCCTCTACCTTCTACCATAGGACAACAAGACGTTCGGTCCGTCTCCACCTCTTGGTTGTTGATTTACCACTTCGAGCCAAATGGTTTGCTACATCGTTTATCATGCATACACCAAAGGAGTGAAATAGGTTGTCAGCATCTGTGTTTCCATGCGAATATAATGTGGGTGTCTTCAAGGCAAGAGTAAATAGGTTTTAGTTAAGTCATCACCACTTACCATAAGGTGGAATTGTAGATAAGCGCTGGGTTAGAATAATATAAAAAAGTTGTAGAGAACCGGAGGCCCTTTTACTGGACGAGAACGCATTCGATATAAGATAATAAGATACAAATTATAGACATTTTGATTCCTAATCAAGAATCGATGTAGATGTCTATGGCCACACCTTTGTTAACCTTATTCTTCTAAAAAATATTATAATTTTCTTAGGATAGGTCTTATAGAAAAAGTGATACTAGTGGAAAGTTTTTGAAAGTTTATGTTTGCCATACGCGAGCAAAATCACGGGTAAAAAGCTAGTAATTGATATATGGGGTTGTATATATATTTTTAATATTACTTCAACACTCATTTTATGTGGGCACGTTTATGGAGTCACGCTGCAGCCCGCGGTGTCCTACCACGGAACCACGCTCTCACTGAATACTCAGTGTAAAGTAACGGGACATTCCATTTTAGTCTTCAGAGGTGACAACGCAACTGCATTTTGATTCTTAATCGTTGAAATATGTATATATCTATGAGCCATACTCCTCAATTACCATCAAAAATATTTTCCTATATTTATATTTCAAGTGATGCCGAACCCCAAAGTCCCATGCCCAACTTATTGTAAAAATATGCTCTCGCGCACTTATGCATCATAAATCACATGAAACCAACAACATGGTTTTATATGCGTAATATGTGTTCGTCCAGCAGTGAACTTTTACGGGCTGTTTAAAAACCAAAGAAGATAGGTGTGTGCGAAAAGTTAAATCATGGTTTCTGATCTAGTTGGTTGGTTGTCTGGGTATTTCAATTATAATTGTCTATTGATCGCTAGTAGGAACGGGATAAGCACTCTCCGTAATATTGTGATACGCGAGAAACTAGTTGTTTACGCCCGAACGCTGATTTCGGGATTGACGTCAGAGGGCGCGCGGCTCGGCGATACCGGTTTGACGTTCGGTCGTGCGTAGAACGCGCGAGGGCAAATAGGAGTCGTCTGCCAGGTGTGCTTGGGACAGCACGCTGTCATTTTTGTCAGGAACTCGGAATAATTTAGGCGCGTCTAGTAAATATACTGTCTGGGATTTGTAACGCGCATTCTTTGCTTGAGAGCTTCACCCGGGACTCATTGTGTCTGACTCAGAATCTGTATAAGTGCACGAAACGTGACTTCTGTAAGTTAGTTAATCCTACGATAGAGTTAATGGACTGTCATCGTGACGAACGAAGAAAGTGACTGTGGACGGAAAGTCTCCACAAGAAATCTCCGCGGAAGATTACCTCAATTTGGAGCGGTGCTGACGTCCGGGTTTCTGCCAACGGCAAAGGTCTAATAAGGTCAATCACCACCAGTCACACCCAGATACACATCACAGCACCTTATTTCCCTTGCACCACACAACCACATGCGACCTGACCGAATCCTGAGGGACCAGTCGCCTTGGATATAGGTAAGTAAGGTCGGTTTAATATTCTCCCTGTTGAATGGCAGTAGTATAGAACGCTCCCCCTTATTGTTTATTGTAATTAGAAATTTTCCACTTTGGCCTTAGGAGGCCCGACCTGCATTTGCTTGTAGGTTCTTCCTTCATGGGCCGGGAAAATCCTACTCTTGCATAGGCAGCTGCACGCCGTAACACTAGTATTTGTTAAGCCGTGTGATGGCGGCGTACGAAAATCCATCATCTAATTATTGTACCACCATCGATGATTGCACACATGCTCACAGCACTGTGTGCTCGTTTGTTAACCTTATTCATCTCAAAAATATTATAATTTTTTTAAGGATAGGTCTTATAGAGAAAGTGATACTTGTCGAAAATTTTTGAAAGTTTATGTTCGCCATGTTTATTTTCAACTGACGTCATAACAAAGTCACATTAACTGTGCAATTATCACAAATCCATTGAGAAGTTATGAAAGAAGTCGCTTGACGGCAAGTTTTCTCGAAATTGAAAATTGTTGCCAAATTCCATACCTTACATTTTAATTCACAAAGTATCATCATCGATAACGATAATATAAATGTTTTTTTTTTAATAAGTATAAAATATTCACACAAATGCAAAACTTTAGAGGTAAAGCCAAATTATTTTGGAATTTGTAGTTTTAGATCACTAACAATAACTCCAATATATGAATCAAAATTAATCTAGACTGAAATAAACAGAACGTAGTAAAATTGAAAAAAGTTCATCAACTGCATATTATAAATAGGCATATTTAGAATAGAATAGAATAAAATGATTTTTCATCAATATTGGTTATTACATAATACTTATTGAAAGACATTTTTTTTATTTACTACTGGTTCGGAAAATACCTCTGTCCTGGGAAGAGCCAGCAAGAAACCCAGTGGGACTTTTTTTCAAATATAATTTCACTTAACAATAATTTTGTTTATACAATTTTAAATGAATTTTCATAGAACAAGCATGGTGGCGATAACCTTATTCACAGGGGTTATTTTCATTTATGCATTTCTTGATATTATAATAACCCTTTTTGTACAGTTTTTGTTTAATAAAACTTTTAAACTTGTTTATTGACAAACTTTGAACATGTTCTGGGATTTTGTTGTAAAAGCGTATACATTGCACCATAAATGAATTACCAATTCTGTGGAGTCTAGTAACTGGCATTACAAGCTTAGTTTGTTTCTAGTGTTTAAGGTATGAACATCCTTATTCCTATTAAAGCTATTTATATTTTTATGTACATAAATTACGTTTTCATAAATATATCGCGATGCCAAAGTTAATATGTTTATTTCTTTAAATTTTTCTCTGAGGGTCTCTTTACAATTTAGATTATAAATTGCCCGTACGGCTCTTTTTTGCAAAACAAATATAGCTTCAATATCAGTCGCATTACCCCATAGTAAAATTCCATAAGACATTACGCTATGAAAGTAACTAAAATACACTAATATAGCTGTTACAACATCTGTGAGACTTCTAATCTTTCTTACAGCATATGCTGCAGTACTAAGTCTGCTTGCAAATTTAGATATATGGGGGCCCCATTGAAGTTTCGCATCAATAGTAATACAAATTAAAAGCACATTGATTTTTGAATGTTTTAGATTAGGTATTGTAAATTTAAAACATTTTGTCTTATTGCCGTTTATGAGCAAATTGTTGGCGTTAAACCAATATACTAATTTTGATAGAGCATTATTTACATCGTCGTAATTAATTGACTGCCGTTTGAGTTTGAAAATTAAAGAGGTATCGTCAGCAAATAATACTATATCGTGATTGTCTCCTACAAGATAAGGTAAGTCATTAATATAGATTAAAACAGGAATGGGCCAAGAATCAAGCGCTGAGGAACGCCCATTGATACTACTGATCTGGAGGAACCTTTACCATTGATCACGACTTTTTGTGTTCTGTTACTTAAATATGAAGTAATAAGTCTAAGTGCCATATTTTTTACACCGTAACGATGTAGTTTGTAGTTAGTAAAGCCTTGGAAAGATCACAGGAAATACCTAAGACTACTCAACACCGGCGTCAGACGTCGAGCGGCCGTTTGGTTTTTATGAAGTTATTTATTTGTATTAAAAAAAATTAACAATTGATACAAAATTATTTTTTCAAAAATTTTACTGAGATTTGGTAGTACAAAAATAGGTCTATAATTAGCGGGGTCCAATGTACTATCAGATTTGAATAAAGGTATTACTTTACTATACTTCATTAAATCAGGAAACACACCAGTCTCGATACAAGTATTAAAAATAATAGCAAAATGAGGTGCAATTAAATCTATTACGGACGCAATAACTGTAACGTAAATCCCCCACAAATCTGCGGTTTTCTTTACATCAATTGTTTTGAAGTATTTTACAATATCTTCCGATAGTACTTTTTTAAATCTAAATTCTTTTAAACAGGTATAAACATTCTGTTTGAGTTATGACTCGGCGACAGTTGGAGAAGTATTCAATGACTCTGTTGTCAAGATAGGAATATCAGTGAAATATTTCTCAAACATCGGGCAAAATATAGAGCTTTGCAATTTTTTTTTGCTTGGCTGAACTTTTGAATAAATGCGAAACAAACGATTGGTAGGATAAAAGAATTAATTCATTTTAAAAGAATTTCCGAAAATTTCCAATATACTAACCCTACTAGGCGTAGCTTGTCCAATGGGTGAGTAAAAGATTTCAAAGTTGAGAGATTAGAGGATAAAAACGTGTTCAAAAAATATCGGGTAAGAAAAAATTAAGTCTAGACACATGGGAATATGTCAGCCAGACTTTGTAGTCTTAGAAGTTAAGATCCTTTGTATTCCTAATCCATATGGATCAATGTGTAAATAGACTTTTGAATTGTTTTTTACAAGTATATAATTAAGGTATATACGGTATTAAACTCCTGAATAGATGATAGTAAAAAGGCCCAACTGGAAGCCCAACATCACGAGTTTCGTTTGTTTCATCCATTTTAGTGTTTTCATTTATTAACATTTTTATCCAACCAGGGTGAACTGCGCAAGCTGGTTGGAGGTGCAATACCAGAGCTTAAATATTATTTATATAGATACCTACGTAATATTTAAACAGGTATTAATATTCTGTTTAAGTAATGACTCGGCGACCGTTGGAGAAGTATTCAATGGCTCTGTTGTCAAGATAGGAACATCAGTGAAATATTTCTCAAACACCGCTGCAACTTCTTGATTTGATTTAGTCAATTCATTATTAATTTTTATTGACAGTTTGAGTTACGAGGTTTCTCTTTACCGGTTTCGCTGTTAATTATACTCCACGTCATTTTAATTTTATTCTTAGCCGTTCTAATTTTGTTACTAATATGTAATTATTTGGCTGTGGAGCAAACTCTTTTAAACATTTTAGATTTTTTTTATATATTTATTAAAAGCATCGGAAAGATTATATTATGATCTTTCATGGTAAAGGTCATATAACCTTCGTCTGCTTTTACGAATTCCTACTGTCGCCCACTCAATAAATGCCTTGCGACTGTTTCTGGAGAATGTTTTAGAAGTAAATGTTTTATTAATAATTATTTATAAAGGTAAATATTTATCCATATAAATAGTCTGCATTGTTCTTATAAAAAGCGATGGAAGGTGTTTTACCATTTTACTTCTAAATCTCTTCAGGCGTTTTGCATTAATGGGAACAAACACAATTTTCTCAATTACCTGTTTTTTGTGCATATAAGATAACAAAACCAGTTGTCCACAGTGATTTGAACTAAGTTTTTGAATTATTGATTTGTTGATTGGTACAACACCTGTAAAAATATTATCAATACAAGTTGCACTACACCCTGCAATACGTGTAGCTTCAAAGAATAAATTATCAGGATTTGATCAAAGATCAAAATTTAATACTGATGGAAGAAGTTTCCAGGAGATTGATATTAAAGTCTCCACACACTAAAAGAGATTTATTCCCTTTATTTAGCTTAACTAAAACTTCTTCCATAATTTTTAAAAGGTATCATAACTTGAACATGGGGGTCTGTAAACACTGATAACAATAAGTTCCTCAAGCTCAACACATGCCATTTCTACAGTACGCTCAACAGAGAGGCTCACAATTTCTTTACGTTCTTTACATGATAAGGATTTATTAGCTAATATTAAGGAGCCATCACGTAATTTAGTATCTCTATTGAATGAACTTACCACCTGGTGATTACTGAAATTAAATATGGAGTTGTAATCTTTCAACCAATGTTCAATAATACATAAAATATGTATACTGTTACTATTTAAAAATAATTCAATTTCTAATTCTTTGCCTAACATACCTTGTATATTTTGATGCACCAAGTTGATACAGTTTTTATTATTGTTATTTTGTGAAATTGAATAATTATGTATTGGTAAGTTGCATTCTAAGCTATTTAAATTATCTTTGATAAAGATTACTTCTATTGTCTTATTATCTAATTAAATTACTTGGAATTGGTTCCAAATCAAATGTAAAATTATTTAGTTGCTTAAAAGAAGCAGGTGTCAAGGTAGCCAAATCATTGGCTGAGTTAAAATATAAATAATAAGATAGCATATTTGCTACCAGCCTTAAACTATACTTTGATAGGTAATACGAGTACCTATCTCTTGTCAAAAACTTCTTAGTTAAATTATTAATATCAATCAAATGAAATTTATCATTATTATTCTTTACAATTAAATGTCAAATTAAAGTTATTTATGTCTGAATTAAGACACTATTTCAGTGTCACAACAATTTTTCATGTTTTACACCTCAATTGAATATAATTTAATTTTACTAATTAACTTTTGCTTTTCCTTACATATATTTGTATAATTTTTAATATTAATTTTAGTTTTAACTAATTTTTGCACTTTTCTAATATATTTATTGATTTTTATATATTTTCTTAATTTCCTTCTGCTGCTTGTAATCCTTTCTGCTGTTTCTGATGTGGTAGAATCATCGGTCAAATCTATTGTTGGAGGGTTGCAACGTTTTATGAGATTTACATTCTATGAGCTCCTCGAACAGACTCAGAGTTTGAAGTGCTTGCAAGTTATCAATGTATTGTTTAAATTGTGAAATCTGCTCATTAGCTTCAGTTAATTGTATTTTCAATACAGCAATTAATCTGAGGGCTTCCTCATACTCTTTGATGCATCGGTCAATCTCATCGACTGTCCCTTGGAGATGATGCCTTTCCTTTAAAATATCTGTAGAGTCTCTATGTATCTTAACCATATCACTTTTCAACTATGTATTTTTCAAAATTATAGTTATTATTTCCTTTTCGTTGTCATTCCTTTCTTTAAGTAACAGCTCACTTTGCTCCCTGGACGCCCTCAGTTCTTGGAGCGCAAGATGAAGTTGGTTCTCCATCTGGCGCGTTTTGGCGTTGCGAGTATTCATTTTACTATGTATTTTAAATATTAAAAGAAAACAAAGATGGAAAATCAAGGGAACAGAGTAAGCAAATATCCAATTGTAGGACTCTAATTACAGATCTCAAATAAAATTGTCAAGAAAACAATTCCAAATGAAATCGGAAAACAACAACACTTAAGAGATATATTGTAAATATTAAAAGGGATAACAAAAATTACAGTAACTTTTAAACGATGATCGTTACCTGCTGTCACTTTAAGTTGAGAGGCACTAAATCTTTATTTATTTACCACTTTTATTTATTACACAATACAATTCGTTCGTAATTAACAACTATAACTTAAATTTGAGGTGGAAATTATCAATGACAATATTTATTTTTACGAAATTATTTGGGAGCCCAATTATTTAACTATTTGTCACCGGGATTGCCACAGCAAAAAAAATGATGTTATTATGTTATGAATATTACTAGTTTATAATGATATAATAATTGATAGATGGCGTTGTCTGTATTTTTTATATAACTTCAACACTCATTTTATGTGGTAGAGTCACGCTGCAGCCCACGGTGTCCTACCCCGGTTGGAGGTCCGCTCAACCGGGTTAGGACCACGCTCTCACTGAATACTGTGAGTGTGAAGTAACGAGGCATTCCATTTTAGTCTTCAGAGGTGACAACGCAACTGCATTTTGATTCTTAATCGTTGAAATATGTATGGGCCATACTCCTCAATTACCATCAAAAATATCTTCCATAAAAACACAGGCCAACAAAAAAGATTGACGGAGCACTGCCTATATTTATATTTCAAGTGATGCCGAACCGAAGTCAACTATGCCCAACTTATTGTAAAAATATGTACTCGCGCACTTATGCATCATAAATCAAATGAAACCAACAACGTGGTTTTATATGCGTAATATCTATTCGTCCAGCAGTGAACTTTTACGGACTGTTTAAAAACCAAAGAAGATAGGTGTGTGTGAAAAGTAAAATCATGGTTTCTGATCTAGTTGGTTGGTTGTCTGGGTATTTCAATAATAATTGTCTATTGATCCTTAGTAGGAAGGGGATAAGCACTCTCCGTAATATTGTGATACGCGAGAAACTAGTGTTAGTTAAGCCGTGATAAAAGACAATAACGATATAGTATTATTTACTGACGATACCTCTTTAATTTTCAAACTCAAACGGCAGTCAATTAATTATAATAATAATAAATAAATATAAGTGTTAGTTAAGCCGTGTGATGGCGGCGTATAAAAATCCAACATCTAATTATTGTACCACCATCGATGATTGCACACACGCTCACAAACACACATTCATTTTCATAAGTGCGACTTGTACATAATATTAACCTATTCAAGAGGCACTAAACTTATGTTGAACCTTGTGTCAAATATTTATAGTAGCATGTTTCGTACCGTTCAGATTTTACCATATTTATTATTTTAATGAATCTCATTATGATTTTTGTACTAGTTTATTAGTTACATCATACTGTATATATTTTGTTGGAGATCCTTAACAAATAAATTTATTGTAAAGGCGATGTACCCTAATTTCCGCTTGGATGTCGCAAAAGGTGACAGAAGGAAAACAACTAGGAGATGGGCAGCATCATATTCTAGATTACAAATTTAAAAAAAAAACTAGCTATGAATACTGAACTAAAACTGATGTAAAAAAGTAACTATGGTAAATATTGCCCTATGATGACTTTAATGATGTTGAATGATACAAATGTAGGTTATGAATAGTACGCACAATATTGTATACATTCAAATTTTACTGTACTTTACTATAGCCACCAAAACTGGATCAATGTTTTGGAATGTAATCGTATAACTCTGAATCCCAGTGTATAAGTGTCCTACTGTCGTGCTTCCGCGATGAATTTAATGTCGCTTAGTTATTTTAAAATTCGAGAATTTTTTGTAGTTTTCGGCGACCAACCGACGAAAATTTTCGTCATTTAAAAAAATATTACGTTTACGACAATTTTTAATCTACCTTATTTCTGCTTAGTAACTATTTCCTGTTTTTGATATAAATTATTTTAGTTTTAAGTTATTTTTTCCTGAACTTATGAAAAATTAAAAATTTATTTAGCTGTCTCTTCCTATGTAGAAATTTTTTTTTTGTAGCCTCTTACCTTTTTACCTGTCCATAATAGTAGCTATTTGTCATTTAGATATTTTTTACCAGGTCTGAATAACTAAAAGATGTCAGTGATATGTTTCCTTCCTGTAATTTTGTCGCTTAGATGAATGTGACCTGCCGTTTTCTAATATATTTTGGCGTTAAGATATCTCTTTCAGGAATATTTATTAAATAAAACGTCAGTTGAGACTTCCGCGTTGATCTTGAACTGTCGTGTAACTAGGTTATGATTTAATATTGAAGTGGTCGTTAGGAACAAGAAATTGAATCACTGTGCTACAAGCTGGCGCTTGGTGAATAAGTGTGTGACCGCGCGTCCCAATGACTCGCCGCTTGGTCTAGAGAAGCGGTAATTATTATTTTCATTTAAGTGTTATAGCCGTGTAGTGGCGGTCAAGAATATCCACTACCCCATATCCTCCCGTGGGTGTCGTAAAAGGCGACAAAGGGAAACAGGCAGGAGATGGGCAGCAGCATCTTCTTGATAACAATAAAATAACTGCGGTTGCCAACCCGCTCGCCAAGCGTGGCAACTATGGCAAATACCCCCCTATGAATGACAGTAACAAAGAAACGGCCCCCAGTCCCCGGCGGCCCCGCTATTCCTGGCTACGGTGGCGACCATGGTAACGGCGGTGCAGGGGGTGCTAAGAATCTCCGGTGGAGATTCGGTTGCCACCTTAGACGACTCGACCTGGCAACGTACAACGCACGCACCCTGAGGACTGACGAGAAGATTGTGGAGCTAGAAGAAGAGATAGACAAGTTGTGCTGGCATATTATAGGATTACCCGAAGTCCGAAGAGAGGGGGAGGACACGGTAATCCTCGAATCCGGCAACTTGCTCTATCACCGGGAGGGCGACCATCTGTCCCAAGGAGGTGTCGGATTTATCGTCCACAAGTCTCTCGTTAACAACGTTGTAAAGATCGGGAGTGTGTCGACGAGGGTTGCGTACCCTATACTCAGAATCACCAAACGGTATTCGCTGAAGGTCATACAGGTTTACGCACCAACCTCGGCACACCCCGATGAGGAGGTGGAGGAAATGTATGAGGATATCTCTAGAGCCATGCATTCCTCCAAAACCCAATATACGGTGTTAATGGCAGACTTCAACGCAAAACTAGGCACAAGACAGAACGGTGAGCTGAAAGTAGGGAAATTTGGAATAGGGCTACGGAAACCAAGGGGCCAGCAGCTGGCCGACTTCATGGAGAAAGAGGGACTCTTTATGATGAACTCTTTCTTCCAGAAGCGGCCCCACAGGAAGTGAACCTGGTCGAGCCCCGACGGTTCGACAAAAAATGAGATTGACTTCATTAGGACGACCAGACGACAACTGTTCAGTGATGTCTCCGTGATCGCGAGGGTGAAAACTGGTAGCGATCACCGAATGGTTAGAGGCACACTGAACCTAAACGTTAAGTTGGAGAGGTCTCGTCTAATGAAGTCAACGCTCCGTCCCCCTCGTGCTTTGTTCCAAAGTCCCGAAACCTTTCAGCTCGAGTTACACAACCGTTTTCAGTGCCTGGAAGACTGCAATGAAGTAGACGACATGAATGACAAGCTCGTGGAAACTGTCCATGCGGTCGGAGCTAAGTTCTGCAAGACCCGCCGCAGAAGAACACAAAAACTCTCCGATCACATTCTTAATCTCATGGCTGTTAGACGGGAATGAAGCTACATTCTTCAACAGACTTGACAGCATACAGGCATCTGAACAGACAGATCTCCAAATGCATGCGGCGGGACTTACGCAACTTCAATACAGCTCGTATTGAAGAAGCGATCGAGCGGAACCAAGGCTCCAAAGTCTTTGCCAGAGATCTGTCTGCCAGAAAGAGCCAACTGTCTGTAGTACCTACCTAGTATCTATACGTATGTCTGGGTATAATCTAATATATAAAGTTAACAATACGTAATTACAGACAGTCTTACGTCAACACTCAAGTGTTTCATTTCCCTCGTCCTTACATGGCGACCCTGCCAGGCGGTGCGCTGCGGCAATGCCCGCGCACCGCCGGGCCTACTATTTAAAAGAAGAAAAATATTATAAGAAAAGTTAATTAAATAATGGACATTTTTAAGAAGATTGACAATTTAAAAAAAAATATATTAAAACGGAATGGACGCAATACCGGATGTGACGAAAAATAAACAAATATGAATACAAGAAGAGGCCACAATAATTATTTTATTGAAAGTGACTGAAAATTTAAAATATATAATATATAGTACAATGAAGACGAGTAACGAGGAAGGAGGAAAACAAATAGTGGATTTTTTATATCATGACCAAATACCAAAATTATTCAAGACACGGCAGATTAATTTAAAAAGAAAAGAAGCGGTTATAGTAATCTTGACGAGCTACGTCCAGAACCAGAAGAATGTGAAAATTGAGTCAAAAAAGAACAAAGAAGAAATTAAGAGTTATTAAACTGCATCAGTGAGTTTACAAGAAGAAAAATTGAGGTAACATCGCACCAGCCTATTTTTTGTCATTTCTCTATAAGATTTCTTTAAAAAGTTTTAACTATTATAAAAAAAAAAAAGTTATGTACTAAATATTCTGTATTTCATATATGCTTAAGTTGAAATTAATTATTAGATATTTTATATTAACGATTTATTTCTTATTTTATTATTGTTTTTAAAAAATCATATTACAATAATTATAAATTTAGGTTGCGTAAGTGCTTCAGTGGCATTTGTATTAAGGCACTAGACGATTTTATATTCCCTTTTATTCAGTAATTGATTTGCAAAAAGTTATTAAATAATATGAAAGATAAAATTTTTACGTACTTAATTTTACCAAATTTATTGTTAAAATAACAATGTGATACATTTCGTTGTTTTTTTCTGTAGTCTTTTAATATAAAATTATACAATTCATTCAACAATCTAATTCTACACATTCAACACCATATTTTTTATTATGTTGTAGACTATATAAAATAAAAAAGCACATAATGCATTTAATATTACATTTACGTTATTTACAAGTAACTTGAAAATATTTGTCACATTTTATAATATTTCTACTATATTAAAAAAAAACAACAATATATTAAGCTACAGCTTACGATGACCTGGTTCGGATTAAAGCAAATATATTTTAAATCTAACCCAAATTTATTTCTGTAGTAATTTTTATTTAAATGTATATAATTTTGAAGGATTTAAAAAAATCGCTATTAATAAAAGTCATAATTATTTTTCTTCTTTTCTAAAGGTATGAAAACCTTGAAACGATTTTAAAGTTATAAATAAATAAATATATATTCTTTAATAAATAACCTGAAAGTTAATATAACCTACTTAAAAATGAAAATCATTCTTCTCTTTGTTTAAATAAATTAATGTTTTGTTTATATAAACTGGGTAGCCGTTATAGTGACGACGACTTATGTTCCCATTATTATTTCTTTGTTTAATTTGAATATGAAATGCAATAATTTTTTTTAACTTCGATTTTATATTTATTGAAATTTTAAATCATAAACTTTTAATTTTTATAATTCATTATTTCCTGGGAAAATGATAAAGTTTGGATTATTTAACTTATTTGTATACATGAGAAAATAATTTCTTCAATTCATTTATGTAAATTTTGTTGTGATCATTGTGAGCCTCATTCCCTAACTGAAAATGATGTACCTAAATACTACAAGAGACCATAATATAAGAGACTCATTTAATAAATTTGTAAAGACGTGAGTTAATTTAGGGCTACTATATTAAAGGCTAATATAATATAACTAAGAAATACGGAATTATAAATGAAAAATATTAATAGATTGTAGTTGTGAGAGTAAGGCAAGTAAAGAAAATTATCGGAGATTAGCATATCCACATACAATCGGCCTGATCAGCTGAGAGTTTGGTAAACCTAATAACCGAGTAATTTTTTTAAGGTTGTTCGTATACGATTAACGACGTAATGATTTTAATGACGCAATGAAAATATATTATGTATTGTATAGGAATAGTGTCCATATTCCTTATCATGTATGTATGTACGCGAGCCATGTATCTGAAAGTATATTATGGTACAATTAAATAATGATTAATAAAATACTATAAATGTAAAGAAAAAAAAAACACGTTAACCTTGACGAACAAATAATGGAGAGATACGGGAACATCCATCACTGGTATAGCATATATTCCTCGAGCAGGGTATGTTTCCATGATTAGATGATAAAATCGGAAGTAACGGGTACTAGGGAACAATACCTTCAGTACAAATGAGATGTGAACGAGTTTACTCATATTAGTACTGTTGGGGACCAGAGAAGTCTTAAATTTGTTACCCTTAATAATGGTACATAGAGGTCACATCCTTCATTGGATCATAGTGTGAACTTAGTTTTCCTCCGTGACAATTGTTGGAGTCCTTTTAAAATGACTTAAACGTAGACCTCAAGGTTGTGCGCACAACCCAAGGTACAGTATTACCTTGATATAGTATGATGAAACAAAAGTTTATGTACCAGTAAAATAAAATGAATGTAATGAAAATATAATACCCAAGTAAATGGGGGGCCCATATTTATAAAGTACCCGCGTGATAAATATCACGAAATAAATGAAGTGAATTAATACTCCGATTCCCGGTATCTAATTAATAAATAAATATATAAGGGAAGAGAATACTCAAAGAAATAAAGCTAGCTAAACGTCAAAAATATTAAGAAAGAAAAGAAAGTACGTACAAGAATTATGAAATAAATAAATAAGGCCTGACAACCGAAAACAAAGGAATTGAGATTAGTGTTAACATGAAAAGAAGTAACATGCAAGGACATGAGAATAATTAAAATGTGGTAATAAGGGGATCCCCGACCAAACCTAAAAGTGAGATATGTAGTTATTTTGCATTTCTGTATTAGAGCTATTAATGCTACCTACCCAAAATCCTACTCACAAGTTACACATGTAGGTACCTAGTAACTATATTATCGATCCACATAACAACACGTAAACAAAAAATATTAATCAAAAAATAATAAATACATTTTCACGTACATACTTAATTATTTTACCATATTTTATATGAATTTACAAGATTCTTTCATATTTAAATTGATTTATATTTATGATAACCCTACCTAAAATTTCTCTTTATGTTGTGTTGTTTTTTATGTAAAATTTGTACAATTTAAAACTCAATTGGGTAGTCCAAAGTGTATCAATTCGCTATTATTATAAGTTTTTTTTTCATTATCTACAATTAAATCAAAAATTATATCATTATATACTTAAAAAACTTTTCTTTTCTAATGTTAATAACATTTTATTAACATACAACATATATTTTCTAATACAGACCTTACATATATGTGTAATAGCCTATGTTTATTTCTTTTACAAATTTGTGTTTCAAATAAGATGAACATGTTCCTTAGAAGTCATGAAATTTAATAAAAAAGTAATATGTATTACGTTTCCGACATTTAATGAAAAAAAATAACACATATTACTTGATAATGTAAAAGTATTATAACAATACAATGTTATACTACGTAAATGAAAAAGTGTTTAACACTATTATAAATTTTAGATATTTTAAGTGTATTTATAATAAAACATTTTGTAAGTTATGTTGAAATTAGGTATCATCGTACGATGTAATCGCAAACTTTCTCATAAACATACTTTGGAATTGAAAACAAAAGTGTCACAAATCGCTGACGTGGCTGGGATTGCAATTTGTATTTTGATCTGGTAGTTTGTTATGATAATGAAAATGATGACATTGCCTAACATAGACTTCTTTGTTATGTGTATCTTAAAATGAAATGTAATATTGTCGGTTTTATATTTATTGTACATTCAAATCATATGTTTTATCCTTATAAGGCATTATTTTTTTTTTGGAAAAAAAAGTAAAGTATTAATATCTAAAGAATTTGTGTGGATCATGAAAGAAATGTTTCATTAAATATAAAGGTATAAAATAAATAAATGAAATATATAACTATAAAATTATAAGTGAATAAATATATTAAGGAAGGGTACTATTTAATGTGAATGTCTACATAAATGACTTAATAAGTAACTGAATAACGCAGTATCAAAGTGTGTTACAGTGAAGTGTCGATCAAAATAATATACGTTCGCGAATGTACACCTGATTTTGTCTAACATAATGCATCAACAATGCAACAATGCATTAAGGCTTAAACATACATAATGTGACTACGGAATTATTATGTACATAGGGGGTTTGGCCAGCCACCCTACCCAAGCCAAGACAAATATTATATATACATAATTATAAGATAAAACTTTATTTAACATTATCTTTTTACTATATAAAAAAAAATGTTATTTTTTATATATATTTTTTTTTGTCGGTATTTTTCATATAAAACTTCCGTTCACCGCGAAACTAAGTATACTTCATTTGAGTTAGTTTATTGCAAAAAATGTAATTTACCCAGTAATTTAACTTAAACCGTAGAACCCCTATATAATTACGAAGATTATCCGTTAGAGTTAAAATATTGCCTACAAACCTCCCAAGAGTAAGCAAGAGAAATTTTAATCAATAGTAAATTTGTTAGGAAATCCAAGTATGATTGTAAAATGAACGTTAAACTTATAAAATTAATGATTTGATATTAGTTAAAGAAGAAACTGGTAACAAACTCAGCGCCATTTATGCAGGTCCATATTTAGTAATTGGAGATTGTTCACCGAATGTTAAAATACTAAGAGATGGCAAAAATTACATTATTATTTTTCTCATTTATTGTGAACACATTAAGTCACTTATAAAAATTGTATGTTACTACCGTTAACAGTTTGTGCATGTAGTGTTTACCTAAATTAATTATGCATTTGGCTGTAAAACACTTATTATTGTTAAATACTCATTGATGTATTATTATTACAATTACTGGTAAACCTAATAAATAAATAAATAAATAAAAACCAAACTAAATTGTATTATCCTTCAAATAAATGTAATAAATAAACATATATAATATTGTAATAATATTAAAGTTTTAAGTTTATTAATCTAAAGTCATCGATTTTAATTGTAATAAATTAGTATATTAAGCTTTATTAATTAATATTACCTTACCTTAACATTAATACCAATTGTAATCATATTAACCTAAATATTATTTTAACTATTTCTTTATACCCATGTTTACATTTTATAAATTAGAATACTTAGGGATATAATTATTGTGTAATTTTAGATGTTAGTATATATAAAAAAGAAAAAAAAAGAAATGCACGTATTCATTTCTTTCTTTCTTTGGGAAGGAAGGTGTAGTACCTACCTAGTATCTATACGTATGTCTGGGTATAATCTAATATATAAAGTTAACAATACTTAATTACAGACAGTCTTACGTCAACACTCAAGTGTTTCATTTCCCTCGTCCTTACAGTCAAAGCTGAAGACAGAATGTGGCAGCATCGTTTCCGGGACACCTGAGATTTTGAGTGAGATTGAGAGGTTCTATGGGCAGTTGTACACGTCATCGTTGGAGCCACACGCAAGTGTGAGTAACGATCCAAGAGCGAGTCTCATCCGACACTATTCCGAAGATATCCCGGACGTCAGTCTGAGCGAGATTAGAGTGGCTCTCCAGCACCTTAAAAACGGTAAGGCCCCAGGCGAGGATGGAATTACAGCGGAGCTTCTGAAAGCGGGTGGAAAACCGGTACTTGAAGTCCTTCAGAAGCTCTTTAATTCCGTCCTCCATGGTGGCATTCCACCGGAGGCGTGGAGCAAAAGTGCGGCGGTCTTGTTCTTCAAGAAAGGTGACAACGTTCTCTTGAAGAACTACAGACCGATTTCCCTTCTGAGCCGCGTCTAAGTGCTGTTTTCGAGAGTGATTACGAATCGTCTCGCGCGCAGACTTGACGCCTTCCAGCCTCCCGAACAAGCCGGTTTCCGAAAGGGCTTTAGCACCATAGACCACATACATACCCTTCGGCAAATTGTACAGAAGTCCGAAGAGTACAATTTGCCACTATGTCTGGCGTATGTGGACTATGAGAAAGCCTTTGATTCCGTCGAAATTTGGGCGGTGCTGCAGTCCCTTCAGCGGTGCCAAGTTGACTGTCGGTATATCGAAGTGTTGAAGTGCTTGTACAGTAGGGCTACGATGGCTAACCGAGTACAGAACCAGAGTACGAAACCTATCCAATTGCAGAGAGGTGTAAGACAGGGTGACGTCATATCCCCGAAACTCTTCACCGCTGCATTGGAAGACGTTTTCAAGCTTCTGGACTGGAAAGGATACGGTATCAACATCAATGGCGAGTACATCACTCACCTTCGATTTGCCGACGATATAGTCCTTATGGCAGAATCGCTGGAGGACCTAAGCACTATGCTCAATGACCTCAATAGTGTTTCCCAACGGATAGGTCTTAAGATGAACATGGACAAAACAAAGATCATGTTTAATGTCCATGTCACACCTATGCCGGTAATTGTTGGGAACACTAAGCTCGAAGTTGTTGACGATTATGTTTACCTGGGACAAATAGGCCGACTAGGTAAGTCCAACTTCGACCGAGAGGTCACTCGACGGATTCAACTCGGCTGGGCAGCGTTCGGGAAGCTAAGACACATCTTCTCGTCAGACATACTTCAAAACCTTAAAACGAAATTGTACAACCAGTGCGTGTTGCCAGTGATGACTTACGGAACTGAGACGTGGTCCTTCACTGCTGGCCGGATGAGAAAGCTCAAGGTCGCTCAGCGAGCTATGGAGAGGGCTATGGTCGGAGTTTCTCTGCGTGATAAACTTAGGAATGAGGATATCCGCAGTAGAACCAGAGTAACCGACATAGCCCAACGGATTAGTAAGCTGAAGTGGCAGTGGGCCGGCCATATAGCTCGAAGAACCGACAACCGATGGGGAAGAAAGGTTCTCGAGTGGCGGCCTCGTACCGGTAGGCGAAGTGTAGGGCGTCCCCCCACGAGATGGAGTGATGACCTGGTAAGACATGCAGGAAGTCGATGGATGCAGGTGGCTCAGGACCGTGCTTTGTGGCATTCCTTGGGGAAGGCCTATGTTCAGCAGTGGACTTGCGAAGGGCTGTAATGATGATGATGATGATGTTATATCATAATTTTTTTTAGTTGTGCTAATGTTTCAGTTACTCATATTTTACAACTGCGAAAGGAACTGTATTTTTCGAAATTAATAGAACTAGCTTTAATTAATGCAGGTATTAGTCCCAAGTACCTCGTTAGAAGATAATAGACCAAGGCTTAGTTAATATAATTAACTTTTATTATGATAATAACATAATTTTGTTTGTCTTTGTATAACTCTTTACCCATACAAAATGTTTCTGAATATTATAATGTCGTGTAATTCTAAGAAAAATATTTGATTACTTTGAAGTATTTCAAAGTTGCTTTTCGCCGGATAATTCCAATGTTGTTGCTGATTTTGTCGTTGATATGGAACTTCAGGGAAAGGTCCTTTTTATTCCAACATCTCCAGTGCCCATAGGAGGTAGATCCCAGCTATGAATTGATATCTCATGTAGAATTGCATCTTGCCATAAGCGGGAGCGCTATCGGGCCTGGGCTGATCCGTCGGTGTCCCAGGATGCAAACAACAGGCATAAAAGAAGTATAATAAAATATAAGAAAAAAAAATAAAGAAAATTCCGCTTCCAGGTCCTTTAAAAGAGTCATTTCTAAAGGAAAGAAATAAATCTGCAGAATTAGCGAGATATTAGTTCGTGTTCCATCGGGAATCCGTGCATTCTAGTCTCTCGCCAAGGCTCTCCAAGGGAACTTCTGTCAGCCATCTCTTTCATCTCCACACAGGGAAAACGACTTACTGGCCCATGCCGCAAAAGAGAAAGCCAATCTGTTAGACTCTCTTTTTGCGTCCAAGTCGACTTTCGGTGACGGGAGGAACACACTGCTGACCATTCTGCGGTGTGAGTACTCAGTGCGCAAATCGCTCCTCTCCCTGAATGTTAACAACTCGAGTAAACCTGATGAAGTTCCTAATATTGGGCTGAAGACATGTCCTACCAGGCGTAGGGGTAGTCCCGAACTCATGGAGATAGCTTTAGTGCACCCGATACCTAAAAATAGCGACAGTTCAGCTACAAGCCTATTACCTCCTTGTACTCCAAAATCATGGAAATCATTATAAATTGCCAGCTGATTACGTACCATGAGGTCCATCAGCTAATTAGTAACTGCCAATACTGTTTTCACCACGGTCACTCAGCGGTTCTAGTGGACCTGAATCCCAAGATGATGGATACAGTAAAGTCCAAGAGGAAGACCTTGGCCGTTAGTTTTGACATATCAAAGGCCTTCGATCGGGTTTGGCACAAAGTGCTTCTTTCGAAGCTTCCTTCATATTTGCTTCCCAAGAAATTGTGCAATTGGATTACCAGTTTTGTTGAATGTTCCGACTGAAAGCCCATTTATTGCAGGATTCCACAAGGCTGCGTGCTAACACCTCCACTGTTTATGTTGAATATCAATTATATGTTGCAAATTAGTAACATTCATTGGTATACGGATGACAGTACAGGTGATGTATTTTAAATCGGCCGTACCAATGTTTCTCGGGAACATGTCGTCGAGTACCGGAACAAACTTGTGCCTGAAGTCAAATCTTTGTTAAATAGTCTCGAATTGGTCTCTGAAGATACAGGTCTGTGCGTCTTTACCGCTAAAAATATTTTATATTGTACTTGTCGTCTCACTGAAATTTATTGTGATCTGAATTACTGTATTCTTTGTTAGTTCTTTTATCTTAATTCTGATTGGATATTATTAGCCCTATCTAACCACACATTGTATAAGAAAATAATGGATTACAAAATGTAGGCTATGTTATCCCTTTATAATAAATAAATAAAAAAAGGAATATAATTAGTTTAACTTGTAAATGTCTTATACATAACCGCGTTGTCGTAAGTAACCGTAAGAATATCCACTACCCCTTATCATCCCGTGGGTTTTGTAAGAGTCGACAGAGAGGAAATGTGACAGGAGATGGGCAGCAGAATCTTCCACAAGAATTCAAATTTATAAGAAACTGCGATTGCCAAGCGCTTGCCAAGCATGGCAACTATACCTTTGAGGCACTCTATGAGGGAGGCCTATGTACAGCAGTGGACTTTTATAGGCTATAACGGATGCTCTTATACTTCATATTTATCCAGGAATTAATTTATTATTTTGTTTTTCATTCATTGACTCATTAATTAATTCGTGCATTTATCATTCATCTTTTCATAAATTAAAAGTGAAAAAAGTCATATGTTCATGCGTCAATACAATATAGTATAGCTGTTGCTAAAACATGAATGTAGGAACATTAACAAACTATTTAAAAGTACTCAAGTGAAAGCAAATGTTTGTAAAAACATCGTTTAAAATAACTTTAACAGCCTCTTTGCTACTTAGATACGGCTTCTTATGACTCTGGCGCTTTGCCAATTTGCATCGAAGGATATTTAAAAGGTCATTTTACCAAGATTCATAGACGCCTTTGAAAAGCCCTACTTGAGATGGCCTCCGGGAGTTATGAATCTTATCACTAACGAAAATCTAACGAGATTAAAGTTGAAGCATATATTAAGGTTACAGATTAAATACGTTTCACTACTAAGCTCAGATCTACCCTCATTTCTGAGAGGGTTATGAAGAAATTAGTTCGCACAGTTGCTCCAGAGCTGGCGGACTTCAAAAGGCTTCCAAGTATTTTTATTGCTCAGAAAGGTGAGTAAAGTAAGAATAAATATTCGATTTAACATATACCAATGATATATTATACAACTTAACAATACATAGTTATGACTAAAAACCGCTATCTTCAAATTACTAAATTTCATATCGTCAGTGGAAAGGTATAACTTCCAAAACGCTACTATACCAAAATTTCAGGAGGCCATTTTAAAAATGTTTGATTTTTTTTAATAAAAATGTCATAACTTTGTTTCTACTATAAATATTTTAATAAAAGTAAAGCACAAATTCTGTTTTTCAATTTGACGTGTATTTTATACATACGTACATCATTTTGTAACGGATATTGTTTAGGCCCAAAAAAGGTAATTTGTAGGACATCCAATCACGTTCGACTTCGTGAATCGGCCGATGGTGCCAGGTGTTACACGTGTTGCGGGGAGGGGGTAGCTGAAGGGAGCTTCCCAGTGTTTTGGCGCTGTCGGGCGAGAGAGTAGTTGAAAGTAGCTCGACGGTGGCTGGGCAATTAATTGGTGTCTTTCGATGCCCGCCGCTGAGGTTTCGCGAGACGGGTTTTATTTGGATTAAGGTCTAGAATTTTGAAAATTGTGCGCGTGACTTCGCTACGTAATTGTGTTTCGTGAAAACCGCCTCGTTTAAGGTTGTCTAGGGTTTAAGTTCTTGACAAGAGGCTTGTATTGTGTTTAACTGATTAAAGTAACTTCTTTGAAGGTAATTGTGCCGTCGCGTTAAGTGTGTTGACTGCTGACCTTTTTTTGTGTGTTGACTGTTTTGTTAGTTTTACGTGTCAACGAGGCGTATTTTGAATTCTTATCGCGGCGTAGTATTGGATATCGAACGAAGGAATTTAGTTGTGTTTGTAACGCTGAACCGTGTGACTTACCAAGAGATCGCATTAATTCACTATTCGTCATTTGGTTATAAATGAATCCGGGACATTGAATGTTGAACTTTGAATTACTGTCCGTTACTGTGTCGGGTGTCACGTGTTCGATTCTACGATGAATGTGGAATTAGGCGAGTTTAAGTTAGTTAAATGTACAATGAAGTTAATAGACGGAAATAGTGCCATGAAGAAAGAAATGGTCCGGCCGGGAAGCCTACTGGAGTGATGCAGCATTGTGGGGCAGCCTGGAAACCGGCCGCTGCTGGTCACCTCAGCTGGTCCAGGTCTCAGACACATACACATCACTAAGCACTACTTTCCATGCCCCACCTACGGCCTGACCGAGCTTTGGGGTGGCCTTAGATTCGGATACAGGTACGTACTATATTTTTCTAGCCTTCTCCCTTCAGTTTAGTATGATAGGACATTCTTCCATATGGCCATTTGGGCCCGACCCGCGTCTGCCCGTCGAGCAGGCTGCTATGGGCCTCAGCTAAGGCGACCTTTGCAATGGCAGCTGCGAGCCGTAACATTTTTGGTAGCAGAGCGTGGTTGGAGTGGTTTAATTTATGTCTACAATCACGCCCGGCCGTAATACGTAATAATAAAAGTATTTTCCTTTGTTGCTTGATTTTTTTGTTTGTTCGCGGGTAGAATCGAAAGCCACGCCCGTTTAGTTGCGCAAGAGGGAGTTTGTTAGGGCTAGGTATGCGTCGGGTAGGTGGGTGTTTATTATCACGTAATCGGATAATTATCGTTTTCGTATAATTATAGTAGATTAATTGTCGAAGGGTCGGTTGTCTGACCGAGGCATTATTTGTAGATCGACTGTGGTGTGTATCTTTATCTGTATTGTAATTTGTATTTAAATTGATTTGCTAGGAATTGTATTTGTTATTTGTTAATTAATTTGTATTTGAGCCGCGTAGTAATTTGTATTTAGAAGTGATGTCATCGCGCTGCCAGGGCTATCACCATGCCGTTTTGTGTCTGGGTGCGAACGGCGTTTCCTCTCAGGGCTCTCCCGAGCCCTCGACTCCCACGAGCGGGGGCGCTCAGCCGCGCCCCCTGTCAGGGGTTGTTCCCCCTCCCTCAGTATGTTGAGAGGGACTTCACTGCCACTCAGCGGTCAGCTAGACCCTTCTCAACTCCGTCAGCTGAGTGGCCGCGGCTTGGGGTACTACCGTTCCCCCTTTGATGCAGGCAGCCCCAGCTAGGTAGCTGCTGCCCTAGCTCCCACCACGGCCACATCCACTGATTCTGTGAGCCGTCAACAGCTCACTTGTCAAAGTTTTCTATTGTTGACGGTCTCAGTGAGAGTGTACAACGCGAGTGTCGATTGCTTAACGAGTCGCGCTTTATTGGTTCCGGGTTCACAACACGGTTGGCCTCCGCTTGGTTGTTGGGAAGACTAGGGCTCCCCGGGAGCATTGAATCGCGCTGTTAGGGATAATTAGATATGGTTTTGGTCGAGCACTTAGTTAAAAATTCTTTAAATTAAAAATAAAAATGCTTTGGGTTTTCCGCGAAATGTTTTCATATTTGTGGCGGTTGTGATTAAGAAGGCGAATTTACTGTGCTCTTTGAATACTTGTACATATGTTTCTGTAATTGTATTTGATCATTGTGTTTGTTTAGTTGAAAGGAAAATTGAAATTAAATGATGCGCCCTTTGAATACTTGTGCGTATGTTTTTGTAATTGTGTTTGATCATTGTGTTTTGTTGAAAAGAAAATTGAAATTGGATAACCCTATTTGTGCCGAAGGGAATAAGAGTCATTTCTCTTTTGGTTTTCACATTTTGTTGGCACTGTCGGAGATATGTATTTGGAAAGAGAAATAGGGTTGTCTCTTACGTTTATCTTTTTGTTTAATTTGTCAATTTGATCTATGCGCATCGGTAATTTAATTTGTTTGAATTAATTCAGTAGTTGAACGTTGATGCTTTTGAAATTGGTTGAAATATGAGCATAGGAGTACTTGTATGAAAGGCTAGCTAGTTTGGAGATTATCAGATTGAAATCATCTGCCGCACTATTTGAGTAATTGATTATATGGTGGATGGCTTGGTTATGCCTACTTGTTTCAAAATTCATACTTAGGACTATCTGTGCGTTTCGTTTAGCTCTCCACAGACGACATTCATGTGGAATTTGTGGGTGCTCTCTGCACTGAAGCTTAGGAGGCCACGCTGGGCCGCTTCGTGTCGCGTCGCTGTTTGCAGACCTGATCCGGTCGGATTGCGGAACGAATCATAGGGGCACAGATAGGTGTTTGAAAGAGGTCGTCGGACTTCTGTCCAGTACAGGACTTGTTAAGGTGCTGCGATGCCCAGGAGGGGCATCCATTGGAGGTTGACACTCCGGCTTGCCCACATTGGAGTTGTCTTTTTGAGGCGGTGGCTAGGGTTGCAAGATCTGATGGGGTGCCTAAGGTGGCCTAGTTTTGGTTGTAGATTCGGTCTTGCAACGTGCCGTCGCGACCCTGTCCCGCTTGCCGGTTTGCTCGCGGACATAAATCCTTATATCCGGGACGGGGGTTTGTTTAGGCCTAAAAAGGTAATTTGTACGACATCCAATCACGTTCGACTTCGTGAATCGGCCGATGGTGCCAGGTGTCACGCGTGTTGCGGGGAGGGGGCAGCGGAAGGGAGCTTCCCAGCGTTTTGGCGCTGTCGGGCGAGAGAGTAGTTGAGAGTAGCTCGACGGCGGCTGGGCAATTAATTGGTATCTTTCGATGCCCGCCGCTGAGGTTTCGCGAGACCGTTTTTTTTTTGGATTAAGGTCTAGAATTTTGAAAATTGTGCGCGTGACTTCGCTACGTAATTGTGTTTCGTGAAAATCGCCTCGTATTAGGTTGTCTAGGGTTTAAGTTCTTGACAAGAGGCTTGTATTGTGTTGAACTGATTAAAGTAACTTCTTTGAAGGTAATTGTGCCGTCGCGTTAAGTGCCCTTTTTTGTGTGTTGACTGTTTTGTTAGTTTTACGTGACAACGAGGCGTATATTGAATTCTTATCGCGGCGTAGTATTGGATATCGAACGAAGGAATTTAGTTGTGTTTGTAAAGCTGAACCGTGTGACTTACCAAGAGATCGCGTTAGTTCACTATTCGTCATTTGGTGATAAATGAATCCGGGACATTGAATGTTGAACTTTGAATTACTGTCCGTTACTGTGTCGGGTGTCACGTGTTCGATTCTACGATGAATGTGGAATTAGGCGAGTTTAAGTTAGTTAAATGTACAATGAAGTTAATAGACTGAAATAGTGCCATGAAGAAAGAAATGGTCCAGCGGGGAAGCCTACTGGAGTGATGCAGCATTGTGGGGCAGCCTGGAAACCGGCCGCTGCTGGTCACCTCAGCTGGTCCAGGTCTCAGACACATACACATCACTAAGCACTACTTTCCATGCCCCACCTACGGCCTGACCGAGCCTTGGGGTGGCCTTTGCAGGGGCAGCTGCGGGCCATAACAGATATAAATGTCGGATAAGAAAAAAAACATTTTTGTTTAGTGAAACATAGATAAAATGATCTAAGATGCTAAAAGATTGCTAAATACAATAATATAAAGGTACTAATAGCATTTATAAATGTCTTATTATGTATACAAAATTTACACACGTGTCTATGAATATCTAACTCAGTAAATGAAATCTACTTATGTGCTTATGAAGTGCTTGATATGGCATGGACAAAATCTTGCCAACGCAACATAATGTTATTTTGTCTAAGAAAAATACCATAAGCGCAAACTTTATAGATATAGCCGAAATTTTAATCCGCTAATAAAAGACAAATAATGAGTTTAAATCTGTTTTAATTTCAAATCTACTTAAGAAAAACAGATTATCACAAATTATGATAAAAACAAAACAATAACGCAAAATGTAATTAAATGTCTCTTGAACTAAAAACAATGAATCTTAGACATCATCTTCAATGTCGCTCTCAGGAATGCGTCCTGAACATTCCCCGCGTTAGGTAAACATATGTACACTTGATGGTAAATTTCGGGGATAGTTTTGTTCGTTCATAGTTTTTAATATACGCATATTTCTATTTGTGCCTTTTGTCTATTGTCTTGTCTTGTTAGTTCAGCTTTCTCGTTACATCCTGGAGATAATCAGGTTTATGAAGAACTTTGGACAATCCTTTCTTGGACTTTTCCTATAGAGAAGCCGTAGTTGAAGTTTCAGGTTCTACCGTCTGGAGAGAATGAGGAAAAAGTTTGGACTTTTTGTTGCGACGACACGTCGCCTGCAGCTGCTGTCTGCGATCGGCTACGGAGTTGTACCTTTATGCGCACTGATTTGCGAACTACCTACGGAAAAACCAATGTAAAAAATAATTTTACTAAATATTTATTGTCCTTTTTTATTCAGTTTACACTATTTTTTGCATAAACAGTATTTTAAGTAACATTTACATCAAAATGTGTTGAATACCACAACAATTCTAGTTACTTAGCAATAAAGCTTGAGAATTCTTTTAATGGCACAACAATAAAGGATGTTTAAATAAAACTAATTTTACGGATTCTATCGCGTATATTAACTTATTTTACATTCCCGACGTTTCAAGCACTTTACAGCACCCATGGTCACGGGGGGGACTGAGGTGTATGACGTCCCAATGTCATAGTTAACCACGGCTACCTCCAGATTAAAAATTATTAATTTTTTTTTGTTCCGATCTACGCAGTATGAACTTACAGTATCATGAAGTCTTGCAGTTGTATGCTTGGCTTGGGATTTAATTTTATTAATTATGGGATCCCAAGCAGATGGTAGCACCCAGCCATCTTCTCTATTGAAATTAGGATGTTTCTTGATTCATGTTCTAAGATTCATGTTTCTTGAGGAAGCAAGAACGAAGTATAAAAGATTGAAAACAGCAGCGAAAGAAATTGTGTCTAGAAAGAAAGAAGAACGAAAGGATGATTTCGATAGGAGGCTCACTGAAGATTTCCAGTCAAACATTAAGTTTTTCTGGAAAACCATCAAAACAGCCAGAGGAAAAACTTCTACCTCTGAGCTGAGTACAATCAGGAGTCAAGATGGGAGCATTATAAAAGGAGAAGAATGTGTGTTAAAGAGATGGAAAGAGTATTTTGAAAGTTTGTTTGAAAGAGAGGAAGTGCAGGTACAGCATCTGCCACCTTCCACGGAAACTAATATAAATGTTGATGAAAATGAGATAAGCATGGATGAAATAGTGAAAGTGTTGAAAAGTATGAGATTAGGTAAGGCTGCAGGGTATGACAGGATTACCGTCGAGATGCTGAGGGCTGGACAGGGCCTGGTGGCTAGTCAGCTGTACCGCCTTTTCAATCTGTGCTGGCGAAATGGGCAAGTACCGGGAGACTGGTGCAAAGCCGTAATTGTGCCATTGTATAAGGGAAAAGGGTCACGGCAGGACTGCATAAATTACCGCGGTATAAGCCTTCTCAGCGTCGTCGGTAAATTGTATGCGAAAGTGTTGATTGAAAGGATTGTGAATGAAACAGACAAGAAAGTATGGGATGCACAAGCGGGATTTAGAAAGGGAATGGGATGTACGGATCAGGTCTTTTCCTTGCGGTGCATAGCCGAAAAGTATTTGGCTAAAAACAAGAGAGTCTACTGCGCGTTCGTAGATCTAGAAAAGGCCTATGATAGAGTGGTGAGGAATGAATTGTGGTCAGCACTGTCCGTGAACGGTGTGAGCAGTATCCTCATACGAGCAATGCAATCTCTTTATAGGGATTCTAGTGCTTGTGTAAGGATAAACGGGGCATACACTGAATGGTTTAATATCGAAAAAGGTGTTAGACAGGGATGTGTAGCGTCACCGTGGCTGTTTAATCTGTTCATGGACAATTGTTTGACAGATTTAAAAGAGAATGAAAGTGGGTTGAGAATGAATGAGTTACTCGTCAAATGTTTTCTCTATGCTGATGACCAAGTATTACTTGCGTCTTCGGCCGAGGAGTTGCAGGAGATGGTAACTGCTATGAGTGGAGCTTTTGTTAGAAAGGGAATGAAGATGAATGTAAGGAAGACGAAAGTGATGGTGTTTGAAAAAGATGAGGCAGTGACAGACTGCAATATCGTGATTGAAGATGAACAAATTGAACAGGTGAAAGAGTTTGTGTATCTGGGTTCAAAGTTTACAAGAGATGGAAAGTGTGAGAGTGATATCGAAAGAAGAGTGAATGCAGGAAACATGGTGAATGGAGCTTTGCACTCCTTTATGAGCAGTCGGAAGGTGTCTAACAAGGCTCGTTTGGCTGTGCATGAGGGGGTGTTGGTTCCGACACTCATGTACGGAAGTGAAACTTGGGTATGGCAGAAGAAACATGAAAGCAGAATAAATGCAGTTGAGATGAGAGCATTAAGAAGTATGATAGGAGTTAAACTGAGTGACAGGCTAAGAAATAGTGAGGTAAGGAAACGTTGTGGTCTGAAAGAAGATGTAGTGACAAAAATTGAGAAAGGTATGCTGAGATGGTTTGGCCATGTCGAGAGAATGAATGAAGAACGATTGACGAAAAAAGTGTATAAGGCGAGTGTGAATGAAAGTGTTGGAAGGGGTAGACCTAGGCGGACATTTCTAGACCAAATCAGGGACGTCTTGAAAAAAGGCCAGGTCAAGAGTACCCTAAACCGTAGAGCATGTATGAAGGGAATAATGAAAGTGGACGAAGCAAAACAAGTATGTAAGGATCGTAGCAAGTGGAAAGAACTGGTCTCTGCCTACCCCTACGGGAAAGAGGCGTGATTATATGTATGTATGTATGTATGTTTCTTGATTTCAATAGCCTCACGAATCATCCTTGGAAGGAATCGGTGTACTGTAGCAAGGATTTGTGGTCTATCAAATCTAATGTAGTGACGGGGCGATCCTGTACGTGTTCACAGACTGCAGACTTCCCGGAGCGTCTATTCTTCACATCAGCTATGTGTTCTTTAACGCGGGTTTTATGGATCTTTTAGTTTGTCCTATATAAGAGAGACCACATTCACAATCAAGCTTGTACACTCCTGCATCTTGCAGAGGAATATTACACTTGACTGATGGTAAAAACTGACTAATCTTCTTCGGCGGCTTGAAATATGTTTTAATGGGAGCACGCTTCAAGATGTATATCGCCAAAGATCAAATGGGGAGGGTAATTTCAGCCTTTTTTACCAATACTACTGACTGTTAAGGCTGGTATTAATAATGAAGCGATTATTGAAGCGTCGTTTCCATGCAAAGATTTTTGTGATAAAGTTAAAATGATTTAATTTTATAAAGAAAATCTTTGAAAATGTATTAAAGTAAAACTGCCTTTAGCTGTCAATGAAAATTTTTGCATGTGCATTAACCCTAAAGTACTATACATTTTTAGATCACGATAGATTAACATTATTAACTCGTCAATAGTAGTTAAAAACTGTAGCGCGTTTATTTCTCATGCGACATCATTTATATTTTAACAAATAATGAATAAACTTAAACGCCAAAAAGAGGTAAAACATTTCGTAGTTTTTTTTTTATAGTACAAAAGACTTAAGGTTGTAGTAATCAAAATTTACTTTTAGTGCGTCTATAACGAAACGCCTGTAATTTATAGTAACCGATGTACATAATTCAACGTGAAATCAAAATGTACAAAAGACTTATCAATTGTTAGCGAAAATCTCTTAGTAAGTTAAAATTACTTATAGAAGTTTTGTTCTAATGAACCTCTAGAGTAACATGTTATAAAAATTGTTACAAAACGGGCGCTTTAGCACATTACGTTTCAAATGAACGTCATTTTATGATTTCTTAAGTGCGAACATTTTGTTAGTATCATCCTAAAATCCAGACAGATCAACGCAGAAAAATATGCCAGTTCTGTGACATATACATATAACTCATTTTCGTAAAAAGTGGCGCATTAGATGTTTTACCTTTCCACTGACGATATTTTCATAGAATAGACAAACCGCTAGATTGCTAGTAACGGCCAACTTCTTCGTCAACGCAAGCACAAACGCTTTTAACGGTACACATTACGTGCGCGTTTCGTTACCAGCAGTAGATAAGATTTCATTCCCCTGCTCCATTGAATACTAAAACAGTTTTCCATACCTGACCTGTGGATAAAAGAACAATAGGGAACACATTTGGCCAGAAGACACATCACACCGGACCCGGTAAACGTCGGGCAGCTCAAAAATTACCCAGGTGAGTGTTTACCAGGTAACATAATTATTTTTTGATCCTTGCGAGCCAAATCTTTCCTTTCAAATTGTGCTGTCTTAGTAGAAGTGTTATCTTTACTTTCACACACACTTTAAATTTTTAAATTTAACGTACATACGTACTTTCACCAACGTGTCATATAGGCCATCTTTGCAACGCAAAATGCTGGATCCAGCACGAGTTGAAGAATTTATGTGTGATGTTTCATGCGAGCAGGACATGTTCGAACACGATATTATTTTAGATGATTTAAAAAGAACATTACAGTCCGTAACGACCGATGAACAAAAGTTCCGTTCGCGAACTAAAGATCTTACTGCACAACAAGGAAAGTTTAATAAATTACTAACTAAAATTGAAAAATGTCTAATTAAGACAAAAATGTTCAATAAAGATGAACAAATTAAAATTCGTAACGATTTTGATGACGCATTTTTCGCTATTGTCACTCATCTGAGCAAATTAAAACAAGGTGACGAACAAGTCAGGCGTATGAGTAGGTCTTTTAACTCCGAATTATAAAAAATTGCCTAAAATTCCCTTGCCCAGCTTCTCGGGTAATAGTACTGACTGGAATTAATTTTATGACTTATATATTTCACTCGTACATAACAATAATGCCTACACGGATGCGGAGAAATTCAGATATTTACTCCTTACTTATAAAATGAACTTTATAATTTAATTAAATCAATTTCCATTACCGACGCGAACTGTTCTGTAGCCTTACAGGTATTAATTTCGCGTTATGAGAACAAAAGAATTATAGCTTCCACTCATCTCGACAAAATTCTCAATGTTGAAACTTGTTCAGAAAAATCAACACTCAGCTTACGTAACTAACTAAACATTTACCAAGAAAACATTAAAGCACTTGAAGTCATGAAATTTCATACAAACGAATGGAGTTTTCTTATTAACGATTTTACTGCGAAAAATTCCCTCATCTATCCGCAAACGTTTTGAGTTATCATTAAAATCACCATCAGAAATTCCTGATATCAACATACTAATATCCTTTTTGGAGCGGGAATTGTGGGCAAGCGTAATTTCTCACCCTAATTTTGGTCAGATTACTAAACACGAGGCTCAATCAAAATCAAACGTACCATCAGGAAGCGGCGGTAGCCGCACGATGGCATCTGCAGGCGCACGCCGTATATTTATAGGAAACAACACATCACAATCTGTCTCAGAGTCTGCATGTAATATTCCAAAAAAATTTCGGAAAACATACACAAACTAAATGTCCGACGTTTTTAAACTTATCACCCAAGGAGCGCTATACATTTATTAGTGGTAAAACTTTTTATATTCATTTATATTTAATAAAATATATTTTATAAAATATATAGTGCGAAAAATGCATTTTGACTAAATAACAATATCCAATAAACTTTGAGCAAAATGAGTCCATGACGTAAACATTCTTTTAAATGCTGATAATGAATAACATATTTATATTTATCGTACAAACTAGCTATTAATTTTTTATGTTTGCTTCCTGGCGGAACAAACTTTTCTGCTGCAAATGGTAAATCTGTATGATCATCATGTATTTCAATTGGATAGTGCAAGTCTACTTCGAGAATATACCCAATATCATTATCATCAGGAATACTCATTACATCAAATTGATTAATTTCTTTTTCACTTAGGAATTTAAAGTTCCCCGTTGGTAACTTTTGCATTAACCCTTATTGAAAGTCATTCTTTCGTTAATTTACCTACAATTCTTGTCAACTCTATATGTCTTCAGAACAATTTATTTCTTAAACAAGTTTCCTCACGATGTTTTCCTACATCACCGAGAACTTGCTTATAAGTAATTACATAGGTTTTTTTGAATTTTAATATTGCATATCTAATTATTGTCGTCCCATTCGTATTCTCAAATAAATATTTTATAGTTCTAGTATTATTAAGGTCTGAAAAGTGACATATTAATCACTCTCACTGGCTCACTTTTCAAAAAGCTAGGCCACTTGTAGTTACTTAGAAACTTGAAATTTGGCATCAATTATGCAGTTGCGTGAATGAATGAATGATCAATGATGGGTTGTGAAATGGACAATGAAATGTTAAAGCTGACGCCCAGTTTTTAGGGTTCCGTATCTCAAAAGGAAAAACGGAAACCTTATAGGATCACTGTGTTGTCCGTCTGTCTGTCTGTGGGTCTGTCTGTGTGTCAAGACCCTTTTACTCAGGAACGCGTGGAGGTGTCAAGTTAATATTCATACCAAATTCTCAAGTCTACTGTCCCTTGGAGCTTTGAAAAAATCAAACTTCTAAGCCAACGCAATCAAAAGATACAGCCGTTTATGCCGCAAATTTTCGACATTCGCAAGGGAATCGAAACCTACAGGGTACTCCCCGTGAACTCAGAATCTTAAAATTTGGTACGAAGCAAAGTATTATAGCACAGATAAAGGAAAAATTGCGAAAAGCATTAATTTTTAGTTACATTATATAATAAAAATATTTCTAATAATTTTAAACTTATATTTCTAAGGATATATCTTATATACCTACAGATTTGTTCGGAACCCTCAGAACGCGAGTCCGACTCGCACTTGGTCGGTTTTTTTTTCATTTATTTATATATAAGCCATTCTAAAGTTCACTGCTGTATAAAGACATTCCCTACAGAATCAACTTATATAAGAGGATATTTGCCACAGATGCTACGGTTGGCAGGTGGGTTTGCAACCGGAGTTTTTTATTATTTAAGTTATTATCAAGGGGAATTTTCCTAGGTCTATTACAAAACTCATGAGATGATATGGGGAGTACCCTCTATCATCACATGAGTAAGATAATTCAGTAGAATTATCATACACCGCTGCAATACGCGAGTCCTTTATTTTCCCTTCATTATGGAATAAAATATTACGAAGTAATACTAGGTGGTAGGACTCAGACCTCTGACTCAGACTCAGACTCAGTAGGATTTATACTCTTTACGGACACTAAAACACTCTTACATATTCTTACCTTCAAATAATAGTGATTGCACTGTTGTGTTCCTGTCTAAATGGTATAGAGAGCCAGAATAGTTTCAGGCCATGAAGCGTTCCATCTTAGTCCCTTGAGGCGGCAAAGTATCTGCAGTTTCCTTTATTTTCTTCCTAAATCAATTTAGTTTCACAAGGGGTCGCTCGACAACTGATGCCGATGTTGAGCTGATTATTTTAATTTTATATTAAATATATCTTTATTGTGTGGGAGAATTCACAGAATGCTTTGGGTATATTCTGTGACCTATCCAAGGCCTTCGATTGTGTTCACCATGTAACATTAATTAGGACACTTCAACAGTACGGTGTAAGAAGTGATGCTCTTAAATTATTTCATATTTAAGTAACAGAACGCAAAAAGTTGTTATTAACAGTATGAGCTCTTCCGGATCGATGTTACAAATGGGTATGCCTCAAGGCTCAATTCTCGACCCCTTTCTGTTTCTTGTATACATTAATGACGTACCTTACATATTAGGGGATAACCATGATATAGTATTATTTGCTGCTGACACAATTTTCAAATTAAGACGACAATTACTAAAATATGACGAAGTAATTAATGTTATATCTAAATTAGTAAATTGGTTCAATGTTAATAATTTGCATTTAAAGGGCACTTAATCGAAATGTATGAAAGAACAATGGCAGATTTTCATACTTAAATTTAGTTGAGAAGAAATGGTAGCGTCAATCCCTGAGTAACTTTGTCAAAGAATTTTGTCATGAGAAGGCGTCAAAAAAGATTTAGATTTGAACCTTGTTAGGTTATGTCTTATGTCACATGGAAAAAGTCATGAGTCCTGTGGTTGTGTGATGTTAGCTTAATACATTCTCAATATAATGTTCCTACCTATACAATTGAGAGTTTTTAGATTATTGTATCTCTATTAAATATTTGCATACTATAAATGTACATTTCTGGCATCGCTTCTGGGCCTTTGTGCCATACAGTGACATTTTGTTTTAGCTAGTGTTGCCATAATATTAAATGGAAATGTTACATAGTACTAAGATTAAGATAATATGTTATTACAAGAAGTTCTTTGTAAGAGACTTATTTTCAACCATATCACTTTTATTTTTATATTGATAGTATAGTTATTACTAATAATAACTTCCAATAAAAAAAATTGTGTTTGTGTGTTGTGTTGGTAGTCTTACAAATTGTATACGAAAATAGTATTAATATAGTAAACACTTGAATAGTTTAAAATGATTGATATTGAAATGATATTCCCAAAAATGTATCTTTAAATTAAACACAATTTTATTTGAAAAATCATAGAAAAATAATTAAACTAAAAATAATTAAACATTTTTAGCATAAGTTATTTATAGACGCAATCATTTTTGTCAACTCTTTTTCTGCCCTTCTATTTATGACTCCAAATGTCAAACAATTAAATACTAATGTAACTTTGAATGGGGAGAAACTGAGTCTTGTAGATACCACCAATTTTCTTGGAATCTCACTAAACTCACTATATGCGAAGCTTCAATGGAGCACCCATATATCAGAACTAGTAAGCAGGCTTAGTTATGATATATGGGTGCAGCTTTCTGCAGCATATGCTGTAAAAAGATTGGAAATTACCAGTGTTGAAACAGCTAGAATAGTTTACTTTAGCTATTTCCATAGCATAATGTCGTATGGTATTTTGCTATAGGGACACGCAGCTGACACTGAAATTGTATTTGTTTTACAGAAGAGGGCCATAAGAGCAATTTATGATTTATAGCCTAAAGAGTCGCTGCGACAAAAAATTAAGGTTATTAATATATCAACTTTGGCCTCTCAATATATTTATGAAAATGTAATGTACGTACACAAAAATAAAAGTAGTTTTACAAAAATAAGTGATATTCATTCTGTAAATACTAGGAACATACACAAGCTAGTGGTACCAGTTACTTGACTCCATCGAGTCAGTAATTCATCCTTGGGGCGATGTATACGCTTTTTTAACAAAATTCCAGAAAATATGCAAAATTTTACCTGCTCAAAGTTCAAAAACTTTATTAAACTAAGTTTGTATTTAAAGGGTTATTATAAAATTAAGGAATTTATGGATGATAATAACATCTGGAAATAAGGTAATTGCTACCAAGTTATTTCTGTTTTTTGTGTTGTTAATTGTTTAACATACATGATTGTAAGCCGTTATTTAAAAAAAAGTCCCGCTGGGTTTCTTGCTGGTTCTTCCCAGGACCGTGTTTTTTTTTCGAAACAGTGGTAATTAAACAAAAGAATGACTTTCAATAAGTATTATATATAATATATATTGAATAAAAAAAAATCCGTTTCTCTTTCTGTTTCTATTAAAGTTTGCTGCAGGTGTTCATTGGCTACAGTATCCACTTACCATCAGGTGAACTATAAGGTACATTGCTATTTCAATTTTATTAAAACAATACCGCTTATTGCTCATCATCCCAACTGTTTCCTTTCAACTTTTATTCACCTAGCAATTTGCCATCACGGACTCTATTTCTAGTAATAATACCTCATTTAGAGATAAAACAAGTACTGTGTTATCAACAGTAGTGAGTTTTTCCAATTGTAGTAGTGTTGAGTTGGTGGCATAAGATCAAGTGGTGGCAGTGACATATCGCGCGGGAGGTTCTTTCAAACAATTTAAGACACAATTAATAAAAGGAAGAAGGTAAATGAATATATAATATGCTAGAAATAAGCGTTTATTTTATACCATCCATTACAGTCTGTCAAGTCCACCAGTGAACATTGCTGCCACGCTCATAATAATAATAATAATCCTCATTGACGCGGTCATTGGCAAGGTGGTTAAACGCAACAGTCGGAACCTCTCCGCCGCCTGGATAGACTACAAAAAGGCATTCGACTCGGTACCTCATGCATGGCTTAAGAGGGTCCTCGAGCTGTACAAGATTGACTGTACAGTTAGAGACTTCCTCGGGCAGTGTATGGGGCAGTGGAGTACGATCCTTTGTCATCTAGGTGAGCGGATGACGGCTGCGGAGAACCACATAAAAATAAGAAGGGGTATCTTCCAGGGCGATTGTTTGAGTCCAATCTGGTTCTGCCTCTTTCTGAACCCTCTCAGTACCTTACTGGAGGGCTCCGGGAGGGGATTTCAGCTTCGGAGGGGAGGTACAAAAGTGACCCACCTTTTCTATATGGATGATCTCAAGTTATTCGCCTCCAGTCGCTCTCATCTTATGGAATTGCTAAACATCACTTGTGATTTTACCAATTCTATTAGAATGGAGCTGGGGACGGATAAGTGTGCGGTCCTCCATGTTGAAAGGGGAAGGGTTGCTAACTCTGAGGGCATAGATTTATCTATGCCCATCAACATAAGGACCCTTTCCGGGGCTGAAACATATCGATACCTGGGTATGTCACAGAACATCGGTGTAGATGAGGCGGGTATGAAACAGTCAGTTTGCGATGTGTTTTATGTACGCTTGACCAAAGTGCTTAACAGCCTTTTGTCCGGTGTGAATAAGACGCACGCATATAACGGTTGGGTCATGCCTGTTCTCATGTATACCTTTGGCATACTTAGGTGGACTCAGACCGAACTAAACGCTCTGGACAGAAAAGTCCGCACTATAATGACGTCCCACAGGATGCATCATCCGAGATCGTCAGTAATGAGGCTGTACTTGCCGCGGAAGCATGGTGGGCGCGGCTTTTTAAGTGCGCTTACCATGCATAATCGCGAAGTGTGCAGCTTCCGTAATTACTTTCTGACGAGAGCGGATGATCCACACTATAGGGACGTTATTTCTTGTGATAAATTTAGAGATTCAGTCTGCAGTGAGCGCACGACACAGGCGCACGCGTATAGTTTAAGATTGCACTCTTGTTTACGTATCCACTATCTACGTCATACGATATACAGCATATATCACCAACCTTTTTTCTTCGTAACTGTAGTCATTGATACTGTTACTTCAACGATGAATATCTGTGAATCATGTTCAAAAGAGTTCAAAGATGGAGCGCAATGCTACGTTTGTAAAAAGCGCTACGACTTTGGTTGTGCTGGTATAACGGAGCGAGGTTTTCGGAACCTAGGAGCATATCGAAGAGCTCAATGGAAATGCCTTCAATGCAAAATGGTTTCCTTCAGCCCCTCCCGTTCAAGTTCCGAGGTCACTCCTGGTGGCGATACTGGTGGGGAGTCGGCGACCTTGGATGTTATTCTTAAGGAGATTCGCGAGATGAAGAAGCTGGTTACTACAGTTCCAAGTCTTATCGAGGACATCAAATCTATTAAAGTTGAATTAAACCATCTGAAGGAGTCTTGTGAGTACAACAATAGTTCACTTAAATCTTTTCAAGATCAAGTCTCCAGTCTGGAACGTGGTGTATCTCAGATAGAAAAGATTCAAAATTCTCTCGCTGTGGCCAACAAGGAGATATCAAATCTTAAAAGTGTTATTGAGACAAAGGAACAATGGTCATGGCTTAGTAATGTTGAGGTAAAGGGCATCCCTCTAAAGCCCAATGAAAACTTATTTGAAATCGCGGAGTCTATGGGTAAAGCAGTTGGGTATGAATTCCATAAATCTCAAATCAATTACATATCCCGAGTACCAATGTTTAATACCAAAGAGAAGGCCATCATTTTTAATTTCATAAATCGTTATGTCAAAGAAGAATTTGTAGCGGCAGCGCGCGCGTGCAAAACTCTAGAGGCGAAGGATGTTGGATTTGGAGGCAATCGTCAGCGCGTCTTCGTAAATGATCATTTGACTCCAGAGCACAAAAAACTTCTTACCAAAACAAGGACCTTAGCAAAAGACCGAGGTTATTCTTATATCTGGGTCAAATACGGAAAAATTCATATACGTAAAAATGATACTTCGCCGATTTTAATTATTGCAAAAGAGGCTGATTTAAACAAAATAGCTTAATGTATTGTTTATTAATATCTTTGTTTATTATCTCTTTTAATTTTATTAACTATTCTTACCTATGTATAATTAAGTTTTACTTTTATGATATTACGAAGCTGCTTTTAAACAGTTACAAAATGCATGTTACCCCTGCCTTACCTGCTTCGTTGATGCATCGCTATTTGTTAAATTTGCTTACCGGTTATCAGTTGCTCGCTTCTGTTGACGGTCGTTTAAGTATGCAACACACTTCGCACTCATTACGTGATACATTTTTATTTTTTCTACCCGTTTGTAAATACTATATCCTAACTTATCATAGCCTTAGTGAATTTTTAAATATTGGTGCATTGTTTATTACTTTAATTAACGGGTTTTTGAAATATGACGGGATATATATATTATTTTATTATAGTAAAATTACTTTGGTTATCGATAGGATTAAAAATGGCTGTGGTACATAATAATAGTGTAGGTGTAGGGTGTGGCAGTGACAACCTGAGAATATATTATCAGAACGCAAGAGGCTTGCGCACTAAAACGGACATATTTTATCGTAATATTCTTATATGTGATTATGAAATAATATTAATTACGGAGACTTTGCTCCTGGACAGAATTAGTGATACGGAATTATTTGATAACCGATATGTTGTATGGCGGCGTGATAGAAATTACACAGTTATTGGTCAGAAATACGGTGGTGGCGTTTTGATTGCGACGCGTAAGGATCTAGAAATTATTCCGCAGCCTTCCTTTCATTCAAGTGCTGAGGATCTATGGTTAACGTTGTCTATTCACCATAACACCCGTAAAAAGCACACGAATTTGCATATTTGTATCTTATATTTGTGTAACGAAAATCGGAGTCTCAGTTTTGCTGCTCAACTTCAAAATTATCTGCACTCGGTTAGCGAAATTGTGATGAGTCACTCGGACGATAGTTTTTTATTAGTTGGCGACTTTAATCTTAGTGATATTACATGGGTGCCTGACACTGTCGCCGCCGACGGTTCATTTTTAGGTACAAATATTCGTTCGGGAAACGAAACTTCATTAATAGACGAATTAAGTTCACTAAATTTGAGACAATTTAATGGTATAAAAAATGCCCATGGCAGGATCCTTGACCTTGTTTTTTCTAGCGACTCTGTAACCGTTTGTGATATAAGTGCAGATTCTCTTATTCCTGTTGATCCTTACCATGGTGCTCTTTTAATATATTTTGATAACGTTGATTGTGAGTCATTAAATAGCAATTCTCGCCTTAAGTTTTTATATCATAAAGGTGACTATTATTGCAGTAAATGGTGAGATTGCCAACATTCAATGGGATGAAGTTATGTCTCCGTTATCGTTAGAAGAATCTGTGCAATATTTTTATACCACATTCACGTCACTTAGAGATAAATATATCCCCTCAAAATTAATTGTTGCTGATACTTATCCTAAATGGTATAAAGCGCCACTTAAAAAAGCTATTAAAGAAAAACATAAATTTTTACGTAAATTTAGGATCTATGGCCGTAGGCATGACGAAGAAACTTTTAAGCTATTGCGTGAGCGTGTAAGGAAATTAGAAAAGTTAGCATACCAATCTTTCATAACCTCTGTGGAAAATTCGATTAGTGCTAATCCTAAACACTTCTGGTCGTATGTTAAACAAAAATCAAAATCACATTCAATACCTAGTTGTCTTAAATTTGAAGGTTCTGTAATGAACTCTGGTGAACTTATCTGTAATGCTTTTTCAAATTATTTTCGTTCAAATTTTTTGGATTCGGGTGTTAGTAATACTCAGCTGTCCGAAAATTATTATAATGATTCTCCAACGTCGTCTCAGTTGAGTGTAGATGTCACCTCAATCGATATAAACGAAAATACGGTCAATAAATTGCTTGAAACGTTGGATCCAACGAAATCTGCTGGTCCTGATAATCTTCCAGCTCATTTTCTAATTAACTGTGCGCATACAATTTGTGTACCTCTAACCATTTTATTTAAAAAGTCTCTTAGTACAGGTATTGTTCCTTCTATCTGGAAGCGCGCATTTATCACGCCTGTCCATAAAAAGGGTTCCAAGTCCGAAGTTACTAATTATCGACCGATTTCCAAGTTATGCATTGTATCTAAAGTGTTTGAACGAATTATTTATAATCAGTTATACGAGGGCCTAAAGCATTCATTCAATCCAACTCAACATGGTTTTTTAAGAGGACGCTCTACTGTTTCAAACCTTGCGCTCTTTAATGCTTTCTTGACGGAAGCAATGGACAATCGCCACCAGGTAGACGTCGTTTATACCGATTATAGTAAATCCTTTGACAGAATACAACATAATTTGCTATTACTGAAATTGTCCAAGATCGGTATAAACGGCGATCTTCTTAGGTGGTTCACGTCTTATATAAATAATCGATCGCAAGCTGTTGTCGTCAGCAACTACATATCAGGATGGGTAACTGTTCCAAGTGGGGTGCCACAGGGCTCACTGCTGGGACCGTTATTATTTGTTATTTTTATCAATGACATTACCTTTTATCTAAAGAAAGCTCGCTTATTATGTTTTGCCGACGATATGAAGCTCTTTTTGAAAATAACATCGATTGATGATGCTGAAGCTTTACAAGAAGATCTGTTAAATCTAGAGCGTTATTGCCACCTAAACTACTTAGATTTGAATTTTTCTAAATGTAGCTTTATGTCCTATAGTCGCAAATATAAACCGATTGTCTTTAACTACAAACTAAAAGGTGAAAATCTTAAAAGGGATTCCATTGTTAGAGATCTCGGTGTTCTTCATGATTCTAAATTAATATTTGACGCTCATTTAGAAAGCATTATAGCCAAATCTTCGAAAGCTCTTGGATTTTTGATGCGTAGCTCTAAGGATTTCACTAAGCCTAAAACTCTAAAGATCCTATATTGTTCTCTTGTAAGAAGTAATTTAGAGTACGCATCTCAAATCTGGAATCCCAGGTATGCAACATACATTACCCGACTTGAAAATATCCAAAGAAAGTTTATCCGTTACCTCTGTTATAGAACCAAAGACTATCGCTATACCCCTGATAATTATATTAGTTATTGTAAGAAGCATCACCTTCTTCCTCTTGATAAGCGCCGCGAGATTGCTGATCTCACTTTTCTGTTAAAAATAGCCTGTAGTGCTATTGACTCTCCTGAGCTTTTATCTCAACTACATCTTAGCTGTCCTGCCAAACCTCTTAGACACAACAAACTTTTAAGTCTCCCGTTTGCATCTACAAATTACAGACAAAATACATTTATTTGGCGAGCGAGCAATAACTTTAACAAGTTAGCCAATGAGTTTGACTTCGATTTGTTTAACACTAGCGATGCGTCGGCCAAGCGCATACTTAATAATGCATTTTTTAGCTCAAAGTGAGATATTGATGCGTTTGTTACAAAACTAACGATTTACTTCTTCTATATTGGTGTTTTTTTTTCTCTTTTATATGTATAATACATGTTATTACAGATAAGCCCTCATTTGTCATAAATATGTTAGAATTGGATACTCTTGAGTGTTGAATCGTGTTTATCACTGTTGTAAATTCACCTTTGTATCTATTAGTGAGGACCTTTAACTGGCTTACTGTAGTTTTTAATATTATCTATCCTAATTATGATAGCTGTTGGTCTTCCAAATAAAATAAAATAAAATAAAATAAAAATAAAGGACTTACCCCTATATCCTTAGTCAACGAGCAATGGCGGGACCCGGCAGTACAGAGCATTTCCGACCGGGAGACCGTATGGAAGGAGAAGGAGCTCCACGGGAGGTTCTACAAGGCTCTACACGAGCCTTTCGTAGACACAGTCGCCTCCCTCCACTGGCTACGTTTCGGTGACCTCTTTGGGGAAACCGAGGGTTTTGTCTGTGCGATATAGGACCAGGTTATTAAGACCAACAATTATCGGAGATACATCCTAAAGGATGGCACCGTTGACGTCTGTCGAGCTTGTCGCCATCCCGGTGAGTCACTTAGGCATGTCATCTCCGGTTGTTCGGCGCTTTCTAACTCTGAGTATTTGCACAGACACAACTTAGTAGCCAGGATTCTACACCAGGAGCTCGCTCTGAAATACGGTTTCGTGGATCGGAAACTGCCGTATTATAAGTACTTGCCGGAAGCCGTACTCGAAAATGACCGCGCCAGGCTCTACTGGGACCGGGCCATCATCACAGACAGGACTATTCTTGCGAATAAGCCTGATATTGTGCTGATGGACCGGGCACAGTCAAGGATACTTTTGGTCGACATTACCATTCCTTATGACGAAAACCTCGTGAAAGCCGAAACAGATAAGGTGACAAAATATCTGGACCTGGCTCACGAGGTGACCGACATGTGGGGTGGTCTGCCGGCCGAAATTATTCCTGTGGTCGTTTCTGCGAACGGGTTAATCCCAGTCAGCCTCTCGGGTCACCTGAGGCAACTGGGACTCCGTGACGGATCGCTCCAAGCTCAAATGCAAAAGGCGGTGCTCCTCGATACCGCCCGCATCGTCCGCCGGTTTCTTTCCCTTTCCCCCTAACCCTCGGCCGTTTGGTCTCCCCTGCCGAGGGCTTCCATCTGGTTGGGTTTTTATATATTTATGTAATTTTTATGTATTTATTTTATTTTATTGATATTTATGTAAGTTTATCATTTTCATTTTCAATTATATATTTATACAGCCCAACCAGATGATAAAACTATACAAATACCCCAGATAATAATAATAATAATAATTGTATATTGCCTCTAAAAACACACAGTTACATACAGGTTAAAACAAAAGGAGATTACAATATAGATACAGATCTCGTACGTGCGTGCGTTCGTGCGTGCGTGCGTGCGTGCGTCCGTGCATGCGTGCGTGCGTGCGTGTGTGTGTGTGTGTGTGTGTGTTTTTATTAGGTTTTGAGAAAAAAGTCCCGTAAATTTAAAAACTTGACACTTGGCAGGCGGGTTTGCAACCACAGTTTTTCTGTGGTGGTTATTAGGAAGATGCTGCTGCCCATCTTCTGGTTTCTATCCCTCTCTCGCCTCTTACGGCAGCCACCAGATGGTAGAGAGTAGTGAATATTTTTACGCCGTCACTACTACCTATCAAAAAATGGAATCTGTACGCCACATTTTCGACAAACGAGATCCAACAACTCGGCACTTTTCTGCACCGAAAATCTAATTGTAGCGCAGCATTTATTAGCAGCACCATCCTCCGTGACAAGTCCGATTTCATTTCGACCCATCTCTAATACGAAGGTAGAACAGCAAAAATATAAGCAACTTAAGTCTATCGCAATTTAATTAAATAGATAATTAATTCTAAAGCAAGAAAATACGGACTTATAAGAACTTAAGCATATCACAATTTTAATCATTCGAATATTTTAGCTTCGAATGTAGTGTTCTCGTTATTGTTACACCTTTCATTCCTCTCGTCAACGTCAAGCAGATAGTGAGAAGTGATGGCATAAAATTTCTCGAGGTCGCACAGCGGTCCACCGCATCCTTCAATCTCTAGGTACTGCACTTTTTCACCAGGAGAGTTCACGTAAATTGGCTGAAAAAAAAATTAATGTTTTGATATGTTGCGATACGTCTTCATAAAAAACTTATAAAAAACAATTGTGTCCTCCAGATTGAATTTCGGTAACGGCGGCCAGTCTGTACAGAGAAAATTCATCAGCGTAGGATATACTTTCTACTTCCTCACTCTCATAGTCCAATTGGGCGGTAAACCGACACGACTGGAGAGGGATCAGGCACAAGACCAACGGCTTTACGTAATTTCCGAGGCACGAGGGTGAGATAACGCCAACTTCCTGACTAAATAACTGATTTAAGTAAAAACCGTATAACAGCACATTAATAGTAATAAAAAAAATTAGTTGAACAAACACCAACACACATGAAACTAAAAACTTAATAAGCTACCCAATTTATTACTATAGAGCTAAATGAGTCCATCTCCCTAATTCGTAAAGTAGGTGTCGTAACAGGCACCTATGGAATTGCCATAATGATGTTGTTATATTTTCCAATAGATGGCGGTAAAACTATCTCGTTTAGGCCAGGAATAAATTATTCAAACCGGCGATGAGAAGCAACGATGAAGGTGCGTGAGTTCTGGTGTAGCATATATACATATTAAAATAGTATATGTATATATACCATCATCATTACAGCCCCTCACAAGTTCACATCTGAACATAGGCTTCCTCCAAGGAATGACACACAATAAGCTCCTAAGCTACCTAACTACCTCCATCGGTTTCCTACATGTCATATTTCATCTAGTGGGAGGGCGCCTTACACTTCGGTCACCATTACGAGGCTACCACTTTCTTCTTTCTTTCTTGCCCATCGGTTGTCGGGTATTCCAGCTATAAGAGCGTCAACCACATCAACTAACTGAACCGTAAAATCTAATAAGGTTAGGTTAAGGTAGGTTCCCCTCCCCCCCTAACGGTTCCCACCTTGTCACCCGCGGTGAACAAATAGGAACCTCTTGGCTGGCCCGGGGTGTAGGGCCGGCCCGAGGTGGCCAGTCCGAGTGGGCTTGGCGAGCCCACTTCGGAAGTGTGTCGGTGGGCTGCTGCGAGAGGAGTGTCCTCTCCCCCTACCGCTGCAGCCTAGGTGGAGTCGAGGAGGAAGAGGAGTGTTGGTATGGCAATGCGCCACTCGCCCTATCCTCCGTAACTCCGACAGGGCCGCACCGTTAATTGATGCAGTGATGGTGGGGCTGCGGGGGGAGGAGTGTCAGTATTACGAGGCACCGCTCTCCCTACCCTCCGCAGCCGAATCTTGGTTGGCGGCGGAGCCATAGACCAGATCCGCCGCTGGGGTCAGGAAGGCTGGTGCTTCTGAGTGCTAGTTTTTCCTGGCCCCATGGCCTTCGCGCATCGGACACGAGGGCGTCCGTTGCGCATGTGAAATTGGAGGCCGAGGAGGAGGGCGTGCCATGTGTTCTGGTGCGCCTTACCTGAGAAGGTGATGGGGGAGGAGTACTCCTCAGTAGTAGTTCGCAGAGGATCGGTCAAGTCTCTCAGGTCACCTGCGGTCGTCATCGGAGTGGCATGATGAGATGGAGGTGACCATGAAGGAGCTAGACCGAGTTGCTGGCCGCTTGGGAGCCTGGAACACCGCACCGGGGCCTGACGGAATTCCTGGTCGGGATTTGTTGCTGAGTCTAGCTGCCTTGAGGGACAGGTTAAGACAGCTGTTTTCCGGCTGCCTGCAGAGTTCCAAGTTCCCCACAGCATGAAAAGAATTAAGGTTGGTCCTCTTAAAAAAGGAAGGCAGAGCCGATGATTCTCCCTCTGCGTACCGTCCCATATGCCTATTAGACGAGATTGGCAAATTGTTTGAAAGGATAGTTGCCACTCGGCTCAACAGCCATCTGTCACGCATCGGTCCCAATTTGGCTGATAGCCAATTTGGATTCCGACGGGAGCGTTCCACTGTAGATACCATTATTCACGTACGCTCCTTGTCAGAACAAGCAGTATCCGAGGGTAGTGTAGCGTTGGCGATAAGTCTTGATATCGTGAACGCCTTTAACTCTCCACCCTGGAATACGATAAGGAGGGCATTAGCACACTACCAGGTGCCTGCCTACCTACAAGGCGTACACGCGGACTACTTGCGCGACAGGTAGATGCTGTACATGGGGCATGATGGTGGGAAGATCGGAGGGAGATAAAACGTGGGGTTCTCCAGGGCTCAGTGCTGGGTCCGCTACTGTGGAACTTCGCGTACGATGTGGTTCTGTGTGTCCACCTTTCTGCTGGCGTAAATATCATGTACTATGCCGACGACACACTGGTGGTCGCCACCGAAATTACCTTCAAGGGGACCAAGGAGCTCGCTAAGCTTGGGACGTAAGTCATCGTCGCCAAAATCCACGAGTTGAATCTAGATTTGGCGCCTCATAAGACTTATGGTGTCACAAACTACCTCGGAGAAGGGAACCACTTGACTCGTGCTGTATGTAGTCAGAGTGGGGCGGTACATGAAGTACCTAGGACTCCACCTGGACAGTCACTGGGGCTTCGAAGAGCATTTTGAGCGCCGTCCCCCGGACTGAGAGGGTGGCGGGTATTATGGACAGACTGCTGCCCAATCTAGGGGAACCGAGGGAGGAAATACCCCGCCTCTACGCGGGGGTAGTGCGGTCCGTAGCCTTATACGGGGCACCTGTGTGGGCAAAAAGGCTAGCCATCCGAAGCTGTAAATCTAAAATCTACAGTGTCCAGCGGAGGATGGCTATGCAGATCGTGTGGGAACACCGCACGATTTCCTTAGAGGCGGCAACAGTCCTGGCTCGCTTTTCACCTCTAGATGTACTGGCGGATATGGATGAGAGTTTATACAACGGAATACGCAACATTCTCCGTCAGAGACGTGGCAGCGAGCCAGGTGAGGAACTCGGGTCTATAAAATGGCAGAAGTGACAGAATGCTTTGTCGATATGACGCACTCGACTCAACGAAGAGCGTAATTTCCGCAAACGCGTTATTGGCGCAATCCTGCCGGTCTTCAAAGTCTGGATGCAACGACGAATAGAAATACTTCCTTATAGACTTACACAGATAATTCCGGTCACGGGTGCTTCGGTGATTATCTGTGCAAGATCGGACGCGAAGAGACGGTAAACTGCTTACTCTGCGGTGGACAGAACCAGGACTCCACGTCCCTCTCGCTAGCGGTATGTCTAGCGCGGGAACGGGAGCGGACCATCCTGGCGAGCCGGTCGGTCGGGAACTCTCACTGCCAGCAGGCGTATCGGTGATGCTGAGTGGAGAGTCGGTTTTAAGGGCCATAGCCAACTTCTGTGAGTCCATAATAGTCCAGAAGGAGGCTACTGAGCGGGATCGAAGGAGAACAGATGCCACTCGGAGACAACGCCATAGTTACGGCCCTCCTCATGAAGATGGTGTTTCCCTACCAGAAATGGGGCCTCTGCAGTGACAGGCGTTTAGAGCGGGGGCCTTGAATGCATAGTAACGTAATCCCCGAGGAGGATGATGGCTCGGAAGTGGTCCTGAGACATCATTACAGCACTGCGAGGGTGTTGGCGGCAGTTAGTATTTTCCCCGGGACGTGCTTTCAATAAAGCAAAGCGAAAGAGGTGCTCCAGTTTCGTTCCAAACGGATATCCAGGGACCCCACGTACATGCTGATGAAGAACATCGTGAGGTTTTAGCCGGTTGGATTTCCGTTTGCCCCCGCAGCCAAAGGTATCCAAGAGGATTTCCCCATGAAAAAACGGATCCACCCCGAACGGGTTCCTACCTTGTCGTGGCGGCGGGGCTAAATGGCCCTGGCATGGTCACCCGCGGTGAACAAAGAGGAACGAGTTTTCCTTTCGAGCCAACTTCGGATGTCCTGTCGGTGAGCTGAGGCGAGAGGGACGCCCATTCCCCCTATCGCTGCAGCCGAGGTGCTACCGAGCGCTCGATTTTCCTGGCCTCATGGCCTCCGCGTATCGGACTCGGAGGGGCCCGTTACGCAGTTAGAGTAGGAGGCCATGGAGGAAGGCGTGTCTTGTGTTCCAGATGCACCTGGACTGAGAAGAAGAATGGGGAGATTTCCTCCCCCGAGAAGGGGCTGCTATGGCGCGGCCAGCGCTTTTGGGGCCGCGGATGTATGCCAAAGCGTTCCCTTGGCTCTGCCAATATGCGGCGAAGGTGGAAGACCATGGGGTTTTAGTCGGTGCGAGTCCGATATAACTCGTCCTTGTCCCCGCAGGGCAGGTATGCATATGCATTTCCCCATGTAAAAAAAGGTTAGGTTAGGTTAGTGTAGGTTACTGAAGTCATCGTTTACACAGCCCTAATTCTTACACTACAGTGCGAAAAATTCATTACATTATTATGAATTAACTATAGCATTATTATGAAGATGATGCTTACATTCTTATATATGATACATTACAGGTTTACGTATATTACATGTCAGAATATACCGATTAGCTAGATCGAAGGCGGAAAATAGCATTAAAAACTCTGTATATATTTAGATATTCTCAACAAAATACTTACCAAAACAACATATCTTCCCGTTTCCACAACTCTCCTTAATTCCAGCGCAAATAACCCAGCATACATCGGTAGGTACACCTTTGGTATTGCCTTGGATATCGTCGCGAAGGCATAAACATTGACGCCGTGAGAGGAGTAAATCCTCACTTTTTGAATGGGCTTTCCAGCAACTGCTAATCTGGATACTTCGATGAATTCCCTTAAAAGTAGACCTGTGGATTTGAAGATCTGTTAATGTTTTTATTCATTTAATCAATCATTACAGCCTATCAGAAGGTCACTGCCGAACACAAAGCTCCCCGCCTCATAGAGAGGATATTATCTTACCCCTCCGTAGGGAGGTAAGATAATATCCTCCCCATGAGGCGCTATCACTGAGAATTCACATGTGTGAATTTGCTAAATTTAGGCTCCAGCGTATAATAGCTAGAGACCTAAACAGCAAGCACTCTTCCTGGAACTCGTTTTTATATAACACGAATCATAAGATAGAGATCATTACGAGCTATATGCCCGGCCCATTGCCATTACAGCTTATAATCTGTTGGGCTATGTCGGTCACTCTGGTTCTACTAAGGATATCTTCATTTCTAAGTTTATCACGTATATAAACAATCAAGAATAGACCTCTTCATAGCTCGATGAGCGACTTTGAGCTTCCTCATACGGCCACCAGTGAACTTCACTGCTGGCCAACCAATGCGTGTTGCCGTCATCACTGGCAAGACGCATTAGATGTACAATCTCGTTTTCAAATTTTGATGTATACCTGACGAGAAGATTTGTCGTAATTTCCCGAACACTGTCAAGCCGATTTGAATCCGTCGATCGACCTCTCGGTCGAAGTTAGACTTTGCTAGTCGAACTATTTCTTTCAAGTAAATATACTTGTCAACAACTTCTAGCTTAGTGCTCCCAACTTCTACCGACATAGGTGTGATATGGACGTTACAAACCGGAGGTGAGTAATGTAATCGCCAATTCAAAAATATGGACGTGACAAATAGAAGGAGAGTAATGTAATCGCCATTGACGTTAATACCGTATTCTTTCCAGTCCAGTAGCTTGAAAACGTTTTCTAATACAGCGGTGAAAAGTTTCGGGGTTATAATGTCACCCTGTCTTACATCTCTCTGCAGTTGTATACGTTCCGTACTCTAGTTCTGTACTCGGATAGCCATCGTAGCCCTACTGTACAAACACTACAGCACTTGGATATACTGACAGTCAACTTTAATCGGCCGAAGAGTGTTCTGGTAAGATTTGGATATCGAGCAATCAACATAAGAACCTTCCGAGAGATATTCGACAGCTCGTCAAAACGAAGAACGCAGCCCTAAGACAATATTGCACATTAGAAAATAAATTTTCAAATTTAGACAGGATAAGTGGGATAACCTGCTAAACTATATCGAAACATAAGGACATACACCGCCTTCTGTCAGTTGACCCGAGCCCTGAAAATAGGACAGAACTCACGCATAAAGCTAGGAAGCCCTGTGACTGTCGACAAAGTCACAGACACCATCAAAATTCTCCCCGATCGAGAAACAAAGAAAGAAAATAAGTTTGTTTGATAAATGGTTACTAAAAATGTACCCAACTCAGCATAGTCTTGGTACTGATAAAGTACTTCGACACTGATCTTCCGTGGGTGCTAATAAAAATTTGACAAAAAAAAACAACATTATTTATTTTTATACAATTTTCAATATGCACATATAATATATTTAAACTATTTAAAGAAACCGATTGAAGCTTGATCAGCACCCGGCCTTAACGGCATTAAAAGCACGGTGCTGAAATCGCTTTCTGCGCCACTTTCTATGCCTCCTAGGCATTTTAACACTTCTGTCCAGCTGCATCTTCCTGGATATATGGAAAGATGCAGACGTTTTAGTAATCCCAAAACCCAGAAAACCGCGCACCTTAGTCTCAAGCTGTAGATGAATCAGTTTCCTCAACACACTGGGAAAAATTTGCGAGCCACATATATTGAATCGTCACCGAAAATATGTAAGCTTCTTCCTTACAAGCAGTTCGGCTTTATAGCCGTGCACAAATCAGATCCATCGCCTAAGAGAATACATTGTGGAAGGCTTCTCCCACTCGAGTAATCACCCAACCCTCAACACCGGTGCCCATTTCTTCGACATAGGATCTCGAAGGACCAAGTAGTCAATACTACTCACTTCACATACATTGTCACCCAAAACAATGAAAAAAATCTCGCCATGATGCTCCAAAAAGAGAGAATCGAAGTTATTGAAGAGGGGGCAAACAAGTATGCGGCTCACCTGATGATAAGTCACTACCGCCGCCCATGAACAACCGCAACACCAAGCAAATTAAAAAAAGAAGAATCTAAGTTACTCACTTAGATTCTTTTTTTGAAAAACTATAGCAGATCTGAGAAAAGTGTAGCAACAATATACTTTCAAAAGAACCATTCTCTTTTTCGTCGAAATTTAAGTCGAAATAAATCGTTAGGTACGATCACCCTTTTCAGTCGCCAGATCCCCTGGCAATCCAGTCTAGGCAATCTAGCAAATCTAGGCAATCATTCACATAATGTGAAAATCGCGAAATATATTCGCAATCTCGATAGGGAATGACAAACTTATATAATATGCAACATCCAGGTTTAAATGTCAATAGTCATAATAAAAGAAATGTGAAAATCAAATTGACAATAAATCAATTTAAGAAATGTCAAAATAATTAAAAAAGCAACTGAGCCCTGATTTTTTTTTGTATGACAATCAAGCACACAGTTCACCTGATGATAAGTGGTTGCAGTGTGTGCCTATAGACATTTATTCCCGAAGAATCATCAAGACCCTTGAGGACGTAAATAGAATGCCTCGTTTTCAATAAGAACTGTCTCCGGTACTCTACACTCATCATACGAAATACACATACAAGTTTTACGCTGCTATTCTGTGAGTGCGTGATCCTACGCCAGTCAAGGCAACCCATCCATGCCACAACCATAATATAGCTGCAGCGTGGCTCTACCACGATGAATACCATTACGAAAGTAACGTTGGACAGTATACACGATCGTCACACCCTTTTACAGCTCGCGGCCTTCCAATCCGTTCGTGCCTATCAAGCTTCATTGATATCTGTAAAAGCTGTAAAAGCCAAAAGGCGCACAGCACTAACATCACAGAAACCAGAGCGGAATGCTATTTGCATCTCAGCGCTCCCGTCGAATTGATCTGTAGTGTTGCTGCGCGTACTAGACCAGTAAAACAGTTCTTTTGAGAACTACATCATGTTTCATGCGAACAATATAATAGCTCTTTTCAGAGATGATTTTCACGGTTTCGACGGACTGCAGAAGCTCTAGTTCTACTTGTCGAAGAGTTCCAGTAGCAGATACCCACGTACACTCCATAAAGTACAAGACGTGTATATATTATATTTATATATATATATATCCTTCCTGTACTTTAAGCGAAACAAAATATTCAGTCAAGTATGTATCAAATTTGGTTTTTGGAATATTTTGTATTTCTACAGCGATCGATATTATTCATCACCAGCCGCTGTAAACAAACGATACAGTAATCCACTCAAGACGTAGGCCGAGCTCGGAACGGAATAAAAAGGTACTCTGTGGCCCGGAGTGACGAGGGAGGCAAAGTGTATTTAGTTAAATAAATTATTACAAAGCTGACACCAAGCAAACACCGAAAATTTCAGCATTTCTCAGCTGAAAAAATTTATTATAAGTAAAAAAAAAACAAAATTAAACTGCCATTTACATCCCGCCATTGCCATTTACATACTTCACACACGATAGATAATCAGATAAAAATATAGATTAAGAAACTATTGATATTTTCAAAAGTTATCGTGTTTACCCCTCCATGCGGACTTGACAAATATACTCCATAAGCCAATTAAACCACTTATTTATGTAAAAATAGCAATTAATCAATTTAAAAAAAATATTAATTTCAACAATCATTTATCGTTCTGACAATGTGCTTTTTATATCATCTATAGGTTCAATATGGTTGTTAGATACGATTTTATGCGACAAAACGTTGCAATCTTGATTTTTAGGCGCTAGTAGAACATATCTACGCGCTTTGCGCTTAAGGCATGCAATCAGCCCGAACTAACTTTTTAGTCGCATTATAATGAGAACTTACCACCGAACTTGATAAAGTGACTTTAAAGTGTACTTCGGTGAATGCTACTGGAACCTCTCGATGAGTAGAACTAGGTGTGCTGAGTTTGGCCTCGTTTTGTTAGCTATGATGAGACCTTACTTCTGGACATGATGGAGTGATTTAAAGGTATACTAGGTGTTATCGCGCGCAACCAAGCTAGAGTCATACTTATGTAACGTTATCTGCAAGAATTATTCTTTGTGCTACCTTTTACTTACCAAACAATTAAGCGACACAGTTTATTTATTGGAATTGCATATCGTCCTAAGTGTGTAAGTCGAGAAATCGCAGTCGCTTCTCTTCACGAATCTTTATCAGTACTAGGATCTAAATACGAGCACATATTTATTGTAGGTGATATTAATATAAACTGTAGAGATCATAACAATCTTGTAACTCAAGCTAAATGTTTCGAAGTTCTGAATGACTCTTACAAGCTACATCAAAATGTTTTTTGCCGACTCGTATAACGCCGCATACTTCGACATTTATTGATGTCATATTTACTAGAGTTAATCTGGAGACCATATCGGTACATATGACGTGTATATTGATGACTTAAGTGATCACGGTCTAGTAATAACGACATAATATTCTATTAGTGTTCCTAATATAAAACCTCATACCGTCCAGTATAAACCACTGGCAGATAATGCCAAATATATTAATTAAGGAGCTGCATTTACTCCCTGGAAACTCATACTGGAGTATAATGACCTCAATGAAATGGTCAACATTTTTAAATTTCTTGTCTTAGACTTAGTAAATACCTTTGCACGTAAATTTTAATAACCTCCATCTCCATGGATGACCATTACTCTTATAGAAATAAAAAAAAATATTCATAATAAAGCATGTCGGAAAGCTAAAATAGGTAATTCCGAATCAGCTTATAAATTCGACCAGGACATGCCCAACCGATATAATTGCACTGTTCTTGTTGAGAAACAGGCTACTTTACCCAATTAGTACGTAATATTAATAATCCGTCCTTAATGTGGAGTCATATTAATAAAACAATTAAGTGCGGTTCTAGTAAATCAATTATTGTGCATCATTTGGGTGCCACATAACTCATTAGACATTTTATAAATAGCATTCCTGTGTTACCGGTTGATTTAAAACTGTTTGAAAAATTTGAAAGTATTTGTCGTAGTAACTTATCAGAGTTCAATTTTAATAGAGTGACTTCTTCATAAGATAGTTAGTTCCTTTTCTTCTAACTGTAAAGGATGTGATGAAATTTGCATGAATATGATTAAGCTTACATTACCCTACTCTTTGGTTGCCATTAAAGTCATCGTTAATAAATCATTACTAGAAGGAGTATTTGCCGATGTTTGGAAGTGCTCATTGATCATACCCTTACCTAAGAAACAGAAGATAGACAGCTTTGACGAACTCAGACCAATAATTATATTGCCTGCCTTGTTAAAAACAGTTGAGAAGTGTACGTAGTTACAAATTACTAGCTATCTGAATGAGAATGTCATACTTCCAGATTTCGAATCGGGTTTTCGGAAAAAATGTAGCACAACTGTAGCATTATTACACATAACGGACGATATTGCTACCGCTGCTAATAATGGACAAGGTACCATTCTAGTGCTACTAGATTTTACTCGAGCTTTCGACAGCGTCAATATACTACTTTTACTTACAAAATTAAAAAAAAAGTTGGTTTATCGGAAACGGCATGTTTGTGGTTTTAGTCATACTTCTGCGGGCTGAGTCAAAAAATAAAATGCGTCAATACTGAAGGTACTGTTGATATTTCGGAGTCCCTATCAATTTCTAAAGGTGTTATACAAGGTTCCATTCTTGGCCCAACTCTTCGCCATACACACAGCATAATATATAAAAAATGTAGTTCAAAACTCCAAATAACGTCACTTAAAACGACAGTGTTTCAACAGCGGTTACCATTCTCATTGATGATCTAAAATTAATAGAGCATTGGTCAATCTCTCATGGCCTACTACTGAATCTTAAAAAAAAGCACTTGTATAATTATGGGTACACGTTATCAGGTTGCGTCTTAAACTTCAATTACTTACCAGCTTTTAATGGCAGCATGGTATCGTTTCCAAATAATAAATCAAACGCTTTATCAGCCGCCTCCTTTATAACCGGCATCATTTTTTGAATTGATGGTGGTGGAGGAAGGCCAAGAATAGTCTGAAAAATTATTGGTAATATTAATAATTGGCTATTGGTTATTAATAATAAATCTCAAAGGTTATGTACATAAACTATCACGCCCGTCACCCAGAGGGGTAAGCAGACACTATGAACTTCGATCATCGCCTCGGTTTTCTTCTTTTATAAATTTTAATTATTTACTAAATAACAGATACTGTGAGCTGTACTGATGGATCTAGAGAGCCAGTTTAATTACAGGCTGTGGCATTCCATCTAAGTGCTTAGAGGTGAAAACGCATCTGTTGCTGTTTATAGTTGGTTGCAGGTGTTCGTGGACTGCAGAAGTCACATACTATCAATAATATACAATAACAGTAACAAACAAATTTAAACTACACCTGGTACTGTTAATTTGTTTTGTATAAAATATATATTTTTGCCTAAATGTGGTCCTTGTCGCTCACTGATCTTTTAGACACACTCCTGAAATGGCTCTAACTTCCCTCTCGGGAACCTCAGGTGTGATGATCTGCAGCGTGGCTATACCACGTACAAACGTACGTGGTATAGCCACGCTGCAGATACGTTATGATTGTTGCACAAATGGATAGGCTTAACCGAGGAGGGAACACGCTCTCACAGAATACTGGCGTAAAATAGCTGCTTTATGCTGCTATGTTTTGTATAGTGAGTGTAGAAAACCGGAGACCCTTTTTACTACAAACGAGGCATTCCATATTAGTTCTCAGGGATGAAAAAATGTCTGCATTTTGATGTTTAATGAAAGTTAGATGTAGATTTCTATGAGCCACAGCATCCACTTACCATCAGGTGGACCGTGTGCTTTATTGTCACCCCTATTATATAAATAAAACCAGCCAAGTGCGAGTCGGACTCGCGCACCGAGGGTTCCGAACAAATCCGTAGGCATATAAGTTTAAAATTATTAAAAATATTTTTATTATATGATGTAACTAAAAATTTATGCTTTTCACAATTTTTCCTTTATCTGTGCTATAATACGTTGCTTCGTACCAAATTTTAAGATTCTGAGTTCACGGGAAGTACTCTGTAGGTTTTGATTCCCTTGCGAATGTCAAAAATTTGCGGCATAAACGGCTGTATCTTTTGATTGCGTGAGCGAAGAAATTTGATTTTTTCACAGCTCCAAGGGACAGTAGACTTGAGTATTTGATATGAATTTCAGCTTGATACCTCCACGCGTTCCTGAGAAAAAGGTTCTTGACACACAGACAGACAGACGGACAACGAAGTGATCCTATAAGGGTTACGTTTTTTCCGTTTGAGGTACGGAACCCTAAAAATGTCTAAATACACGTTACTTATACTTTTATCGACATCACGCATTAGATGAATGGATTTTTGAGAAGAATGGATTAGTGAGTTCAGCTATTCACTCAGAATTCTTACCTGACTAAGGAGAATATCATATGTTGAGTATATTTTAAGTGGATTACTTTTTAGGACATCATATTTTAGTGCTGAGGAAAGTCGATCCAGCATGTCACTATATTTCGCCATTTCAGGAACATAAGTATTTATATAATTAAGAAAATACTCGTCGAACGTTGGGCAGTTAATGCCCATGAGCTGAAAAATGTTTACATAAAAATAGATCATTAAAGAAGTAAGAACACTAACTACGGGACATTGGACTCCTATCATAGCATATAAACAAAATCCTTAACTTTTATCCACTTCCATTTTACAAATTTGAAAAGAAAGTAGAAAAATGGCTTTTATAATTAAATTATGAAGAAACGGAGGACTTGTTTAATGTTATAATAATCCGCTAGTTGAATCCTCTTATTTCTTTTATTTATAATTACATATAAAACACGCATATACAAAAGCAAAAATACGCTTGCTGATACACACACGCATACACACATACACACACACCCACACATACACACACACGCGCACACGCACACACGAACGTTAACACACTCAACACACACTTAGTATATAAATTAAGTAGTATATTATTTTCTATACCTTTTCAAACATTCTTGTTATTTTGAACCTTTATTGTTAATTTATTAAGTCATAAAATTGGGAGAGGGCGCTGATTGCTGACATACAGGTATAATTTCTAGTTCAGCAATCAGAGACTTCACATATTCACTACATAATTATCAATAAAGCTTATTATTATTATTATTATATAAAATGGTATAGCTTGAACGTGTAGTGGCGATGTGGAAATATCCACTACCCCATATCGTCCCATGGGTGTCACAAGAGGCGACGGCGGAACAAACCAGGAGATGGGCAGCAACGTATTTCTAATAACAATAAAAATAAAATACTTCGGTTGCCTATGAGAAGGCCTATGTTCAGCAGTATATTTTTGATAGGCTGTACGATACGAGTAGATATGCAGCGTATTATAGCTACGGTATAAATATTAAATGAGTAAGCTTCTGAGGGGAAAACTACATTCACGCAGAATACCAGCGTAAAATTGCAGCATAGTGCACATAAATTTAAAAAAAATAATATCACCCAGTTACATATAACTCAATAGTGGTGCTGCTGTGTTCTAAATAATAAGCGACAAGAAAGGAGGCCCCTTTTTAATGGTAACGAAGCATTTCATCTGTGTTCTCAAGGACGATAACGTATCTGTATTTTTTATGGAGGATAGATGTGGGGTGTCTTTAGACCTCATCATTTCTTTTCTGTCAGATGAAATTATTGTAATATATAACAAAGATTAGAATTATATCATACTAGTTATCAACAAGATATTATATACTTCCACAAGTTCTTGATTGAAATTATTATTAACATCAATGTCGTTTTTTTACTACTTTTTGTTTTAAGTTATTTTTTATGAAATTTGAGTGGAAAACGAACTAGCAGACTACCTGATGGTAAATGGTCACTATCTGTTCTCGGACGCCCGCAACTAACTACAAACAAAGTAGGCTAGAGATACGTTGTCACCTCTGGGAACTTTGATGAATATCTCCAGTCTGTAATTATCAGTACGTATTCGATCATTACAGCTTTTAAAAGTCCAATGCTGAATGTAGGCCTCCCCCATATATTGCAACTTAGAGAGTATTTTGTCATATTTGCCATGCTGGCAGGCGAGTTAGCAGCCGCAGTTTTTATAAGTTTGAGCATTGAGTTATTATCAGGAAGATACTGCTGCCCATCTTCTGTATCGATTTCCCTCTGTCGTCTCTTACAACACCAACGGGATTTTACGAGATAGTAGATCGACGTGGATTTTTATTCCTCAGTTATGCAGGTTTCCTCACAATGATTTCCTTCATATGATCTTTTTTGTGTGGTAAAAAAATAATTTCATAATTGATGACAGGAACTGAACGTAGGTTGCTCACTCAGTCACGTACTGTGAAATTTGCTACAAGTACTTAGCACCAGAGCAACGGCTCTACCATCTTAATTACTATACGTAACTTACGAAGTCATAATTCAATGGTACAGTGGTGTACGGTACTGGAACCCAGTTGATATCTTCACTCCAGCCATGTCCATCAGGGCGATATACGGCTGCCATCGCCACAAGCACCGTCATCTTAGCGCGTATCGAGTCGGTAGACCGGATGTAGATTTCTGAGTGGTTGTATATAGGTGACAGGTAATCGTTATATCTACTTCGTATGAAGTTTCCTAGTTCGTAGGCTCTACGTTTTCCGAGCTGAAAAAAGGCAATTGTAAAAGAAGTTAGAATTACATCCCATATACATTCCTTTCCTGAGCACAGGCCTCCTCTTATTTTTAAGAGGGTTTTAGATTAAGGAAATGTCCGCCACGCTGCCCCAGTGTTTACTAGCGGACTTTACATGTCTTCGTATATTTTCTTTACTTCCTCAACCATGCAGATTTCATCACAATGTTTTCCTTGACCGCCGAGCACGTGGAAGAGCACATAAATGGGCCTAAAATTTAAGATTTCAAAGTTTTGTCGCATGGAATCGTATCTAGTAATCATATTATACATATAAATGATATAAAAAGCACGTTGTCTGAAAGATAAATGATTGTTGAACTTATTAATATTTTTTTAAAATCGATTAATTGCTATTTTTACACAAAAAGGGGTTTTAGTTGCTTATGGTGTGAATTTATCAAGTCCGCATGGTAGCATAAAAGTATCAATTGTTCAACTGGGAAAAATCCTAAAAAGGAGGGTAATCCTCCTAAAGATAAAAAATTAATTAATAAAGATATTTTTAAAGAAATTTTTATATTTATAATAAATAATTGATTAATATAATAAATATTTAATATATTGAAAAAAAAAAAGCATATAATTCTAATTAAAAATGAATATATTATTAAATAAAAAATTCATAAATTTTCTGTTATTATTAGTGCTGCTAATATCTCCCCTGTGGACTTCCGTGGCGCTCGGACGTGTTTAAAGATACCCTTGTTAGTTGGATTTTTAAATAAAATTATTGTTGCAAATTATATAAACTTGAAGTGAATAATAGGAGCGCAGCAGTCTCAAGGAGTAATCAAGTGAGTGCGACAGATAGTCTAGTTACAGCGACAACCTTACTTCTATTGTCTTGCCACCGGCATGCCTAATCAATCAGATTCGTCTATATATATTTCGGCCACACCTCCACTCCCATAATGTGCGCAAGCGCTGGCCCCACCCTCAAAACTATCGCTCGCCGTCGGATCATTTAGGCCTACACTTACGGATCAATATCTTGTAAATATGCCTATCGAACGTTCTCCGCCAAAAATTTCAGACTCTGTTCCCAACCTACTTACTTTGCCCTTTGTATCGGATTCAGTACTAAACAGGCCCTCTAGGGAGGTAGAAATATCTGATAATATAAATATAACTAAAAGGCAAAAGCGTACATACGAAGAACATACCGCTAGTCCCTCATCGACTATGTCGGAAATTAAAAATATGATTTATGAGCTAAAACTACAACAGGAGCAAAAATTCGACACCTTGAATAGTTCTATAAACTCCCTCATGTTTCAGAATCAAGATATACACAGTTCTAAAAATACGATGAAATCATGGAAAAAATGAGGAAACTTGAAGAGCAAAACAAAGAATACAAAATACAGATAAGAGTATTAGAAAATAGGATGGTAGAAAAACATTCACGGTCGTCTGCTGTAGAAATTCAAAATATTCCCAAAATTACCCAAGAAAATAAACACTCACTAAGTAACATCGTAAAAGAAATCGGATCTACAATTTCTTTAGATTACCCTGTACAAGACAGCGAGTTGAGACAAGTTTATCGCAATAAATCAGGAGCCATAGTTGCCGACTTTACAACTGTACACCTGAAGGAAACTTTTCTAAGAAATATTAAGGGATTTAATAGGAAGAGAAGGGATTTAAAGGAGCATCAATTGAACACCCAGCACCTGAAAATTGAAGGCCCTTCACGTATGATCTTTGTCTCAAATCTACTTACTTTTAAGGCAAAGAGGCTTAGTTACCTGGCTCGTGAACAGGTAAAAAATAAAAAACTTCTAGCTACTTGGACCTATTATGGGCAAGTATATGTCAAAAAGCAGGAAGGTCAACCAGCTTTTCGGGTGGATAACGAAAATGAACGGGAAAAAGTTGTTGCATGACTATTCCTTGGTTTATAATTTTTATTCTGTTTTTGCTTTTTGTTTCCAAAAGTTTATTTTTGTTTATGTAATTTAGGATGCACACATACTCTTAAAAAACTAGTTTTTATAATTTAAATTATTTATTTAGACTAAAGAGCTATACAACAGTATTATATAAACAGTACATACATACAACCATACACATACTTAAAACCATATCACAAATATTATATAATTACCTAAATAATAATCTGATATCGTCCTTAAATCAATCACACTTTAATAACCATTTTGTTTACTCTGCCATTTACACAGGTCATATATTTTTTACAGCACATACTATATTATTAAGTAATTATTATGCAACTAATAAGTTGAGTATTTTAACAAATAATTATGATATTCAACAATATGAGTGATTCATTTGCTGACGTCGATGACGTCTTAGTATCTGAATTTATGACCTGTGACCCGGAACAATTTAGCCGTTTAACACCCCCTTGCTTGAATAACTATACAAAAATTTTATCACAAAATATCAGAAGTATAAAGAGAAATTTTGAAGAATTATCAGTTCTTCTGTCTAGATTAAAAATTAATTTTGATATTATTATCCTTTCGGAATGTTGGCTGCCTCGTACTGACAATGTACCCATTTTGTGTGACTACACGTCTTATACGACTGAGAGCTTATATAACCAAAATGATGGCGTGGTCCTGTACATTAATAATTCACTTAAGCACTCAGTCGAAGAACCTTTTTTTTCAGAAGCTAACTGTCTTATAATCAAATTTGGCAATACAGTTATAGTTGCTATTTATCGCCCCTATTGTTTTAAAAATAACCTTGTACCATTTTTGACTTCACTGGATTCACTACTCACTTCTTTAAAAGCTTTTCAAAATATTATTATAATGGGTGATATAAACATCGATATATCGAGTAATAGCCGTGATGCCGATGCTGACCAGTACTTGAACCTAGCAGCTTTCTATGGTCTTCTGCCTTCTTATACAAATCCTACTAGAGCCAACACTTGTCTTGACCACTGTTTAATCAAATCAAAACTCACATCTTGTGCCTATATAGTACAGTCATCCCTTACTGATCATGACTCTATTATTCTTTTATTTAATTACGGCACAAAATGTCAAAATATACCCAAAAGTTGTAATAAGCTTGATACAGTCGGATTTGAAAACACCCTCAAAAACTATGACTACAGTCCAATAGCTCTTTCACAGGATCCCAATTTTGCAGCGTCCTATCTAGTCAACCTACTTGCTAAAGCACTTATTGCTAATACAAAAGTTTTAAGTTTACCAAGACGGACTAGAACTATCAAACCTTGGATTACGGTCGGTCCTTTGCGATGTATACGCAATAGGGATAACATGCATATGAAAGTAAGAGCTACACCCAACGATGATTTATTAATTATTACCTATCGTCGTTACAGGAATTTCTGTAACAATCTATTAAGAAAATTAAAAATTGAACATGAAAAATCAGAAATTCGTAAAGACGGATCTAATGTCCAAAAATTGTGGGACGTAGTTAGTCTCAACATAAACAAACCTAAGCCGATAAACATAGCTTTACATCTTCTCTCCACTGACTTTACACCACAGTGTGCTGTTGACTCTGTCAATAATTATTTTGCCAATGTAGGCGCTGGTCTTGCCCAAAAAATACTTTCCAAGACACTTCCTGCCCCTATTGTGACCCATGCTTCATCAGCTTCTTCTTTTGTATTGCTTGAGACAGATGAAGAGGAAGTGGAGCGCATTACTATGTCCCTAAAAAGTCGAGTTTTGGGATGGGATGGCATATCATCTGCCATATTAAAACAGCATAAAAATATCCTTATTCCATACATTACACGCATTTGTAACTTATGTTTGTCGCATGGTATCTTCCCCGATGTGTTAAAAAAATCCGTTATACTTCCTATCCATTAGAATGGGGATAGAGATCATGTAACAAACTACCGTCCTATATCTATATTACCTGCAATGTCTAAAATAATCGAACGGATAAAAAATAGACTCACGGACTACTTTGAAAGTAACAATCTTTTATCTCAACAACAATATGGATTCCGTAAAAATAAATGTACAAATGACACAATACTAGATCTAACTAATTACGTAGTGTCAAATCTAGATGCCGGTAGAAAATGTATTGGTGTATTTCTTGACTTTGCCAAAGCATTCGACACGATCTCTATCCCCATACTCCCAAACAAGTTAGAGGCTTTGGGTGTTAGGGATAAACAGTTGGACCTCTTTCAAAGTTACCTCCATAACAGAACTCAATGCGTCAAGATTAGCGACTATACTAGTTGTCAACTTCCTATTAAGTTTGGTGTACCACAGCGCAGTATAGTCGGTCCAACCCTATTCTTGGCTTATATAAATGGGCTATGCAACCTGAAACTAGATCATGGTAAAATCATCTGTTTCGCCGATGATACATGTCTCCTTTTCTCGGGTGGAGGTTTTTAGATATGCCCAAATTGGACTTAATCTCGTCACTCGGTGGCTATCTTGTTACCTTTTGACGATTCACACAGACAACAAAAAGTACATTACTTTTGGTATTCAGCGGTTGTCTCTTCCACCCCAAAGCATCTACAAATTGTTTGTTCACTCTTGTGGTCAATCACCTATATGTTCATGCACAGAATTAACCAATACTGAATCTATAAAATATCTAGGTGTTACTATAGATCAGCATCTAAACTTTGAAAAACACATTACTCTTTTAAAAGCTAGGGTACGTAAACTAGTTTATATATTCAAAAATTTGCGTCATATTGCTGATTTTAACTTAATAAAAACAGTATGTTATGCATTGTGTCAGTCCGTTTTGACCTATTCTATATCTGCCTGGGGAGCCTCATCGAAAACATCATTATTACTATTAGAAAGAGCCTAAAGAGCAATCTTAAAAGTAGCATCCTTTCGTAATTTTCTTTACCCTACTAAAGAACTTTACAGGGAATGGAAAGTGTTCGCGCCAAACACTTTCAAGGATTGACGCTAGAAGGCGCTCGGCGCGGTGCATTCATACCGGTTTGACATTCGGTCGTGCGAAAAACGCCCAAGTGCAGAGAGTCGTCTTTAAGCGGTGCTGACGTGAGCACGCGGTCAATTCTGTTAGGGAACTCGGAATAATTAGGTGCGGCCCGTAAATATACGGTCTAGGATTTTGTGACGCGCATTCCTGCTGGAGAGTTTCCCGGGATTTATTGGGTCCGACTCAGAATCTGTATAAGTGCATTCGACAATATTAGCTAGTGCGGCCTCTGATATTCTAGAACTAACTGTTGCAACGCGAAACGGTAGCGACCTTTGGTCCAGAGGCTCCGTGTGCGTTTTGTGCGGTAACCTTATACCCCGCGATAGTTAGTGGTTTCTGTAAGTTAATTAATCGCACGATAGAGTTAATTGACTGTCATCGTGACGAAAGAGGAAAGTGACTGTGGACTACCTCGGAAGGCCCCCTCAAGTTGGAGCGGTGTCGACGCTCGGGCTGCTGCCGACGGCCAAGGTCTAGGTTCAATCACCCTCAGTCACACCCAGATACACATCACATCACTTATTTCCCTTTCACTACACAACCACATGTGACCAGACCGACTCCGGAGGGACCAGTCGCCTTGGATATAGGTAAGTAAGCTTCGCCTAATTCCTCTGCCGGTGGACTGTCCGTAGTATAGAACGCTCCCCCATATATTTAGTGTAATTAGAGAGATTCCACGTGGCCACATTGAGGCCCGACCTACGTCTGCTCGGGAAATCTTCAGCTCATGGGCCCCTGAGGATTTGATCCTTTAAGGGAGCAGCCGTAGGCCGTAACAGAAAGTACTATCTGTGCGACAGCTGTTTGTCCAATCCATTATACATAGACAACATCGCTTAGTTCTTTATAATCCAGAGCTCAAAAGCAAAAAGCGAATATATGATTTAGTTTGCTCGAGCAAAGTATTTAGGACGAAATTCGAACAAAGATTTTTTTTATTTTCTTGGTCCATATTTATACAACCTGTGTAACGGGAAAATAGATTTATATTCTTTATCATCATACGAATGCAAAAAAAAAGGTTACCTCCTGGTTACTGAACCTAAGCTATGATGATACTGAAAATTTAATAAGAATTATTAATTAGGTACCTATTTATTATTCTCTTATTTAATAATTACTTGGTGTAACTTCCATAATTTTTATATTGTCTATAAACTTGTTAAATTATTGAAGCAATCAAAGACGTGATAATATATGTATATTATAAGAACAAAGTTAAAAAGAAAGTATGAACTAAAAATAAAGTGTGATGATTTATAAAGTATATATATATATATATATATATATATATATATATATATATATATATATATATATATATGTGTAATAATAATATTTATGTCTGTTATTAACATAATAAAATATCTATTTACATATATTTAACTGTACTGTTTTTATTTCATTTATGTAACTCTATTTATTATTCATAAACACATACACAAATTTTATTATTCTACTCAATTATATGCATCCTAAATAATGCGACCATTAATAAGTAAAATGAAGTACCTACTGTTGTAAAATGTTTAACTGTTGTCTCTGTTTGCTATTTAGTGAGACATTCCCTTTTTTTGTTGTTCTCTTTCTTATTAGTTTTGTGCATTTTTTTTAATTAGAATATAAGTAAATCTCGTTGTATTGTTTTTAATTATGAATGAAAACATTTATTGTAGCTACATCTATTTACTTTGTCCACGGATACCTACAGGTGGAGACCTGCCGGGCTATTCACAATCGTCTCGGAAAGCGAATTCGACTCGGATTCGATAACTTCTCGCACCGAAACCAATAAACGCTATTCACATTTAACGTTCGGATAAAGGTCACTTTGATACATCCTATAACTATTGTATCGTCATTTAGTTACATGCATTTACGAATTTTGTGGATAAATAGGCTTTTGTATTTTTTTAGAGTAACGCCTAAACAAAAACATACTGCAATATTTTGGTGTTAGCCATTGATATCGAATATAAAAAATATATAATTTAACTATATAATAAATAACAAAAAAACTGAGATATGTCTCGTTTCACAAAGCAGCATATATATATATATATATTTGTGATAGAAAACTTATAAAAACACACCTTTCACAAAAATTCAGCTTTACGATTAAGTGCAAATATTGAAGTAATTATATGAAAATTCGTCTTATAGATAATTGTAATTAATTTTTGTTACCTACCTTATAATTAAAAGGGTTTATTTATCTCTTCTAATCATCAATATTCGAAAAGTTTTCGCCAGCCTCAGAGCTCTCGTAAAGTTTCCGATGCAAACTGTCACAATTATCGAAAACAAACGTCAAAGAACGCCCCATAGAAAAATACCCAGACCCGAAAGAAACGAGACATATCTCAGTTTTTTTGTTATTTATTATATAGTTAAATTATATATTTTTTATATTCGATATCAATGGATAACTCCAAAATATTGCATTATGTTTTTGTGCAGGCGTTACTCTAAAAAATTACAAAAGCCTATTTATCTACAAAATTCGTAAATGCATGTAACTAAATGACGATACAATAGTTATAGGATGTATCAAAGTGACCTTTATCCGAACGTTAAATGTTAATAGCGTTTATTGGTTTCGGTGCGAGAAGTTATCGAATCCGAGTCGATTTCGCTTTCCGAGACGATTGTGAATAGCCCTGCTGGTGACCTAAGATACAGGTTTTACCTAGTTTAGGCACCAGTTTTTCACCTAACAATAGTATTGTATCAGATGTAAGCACATATTTTTTGTTGTCTTCTAAATGTATATTGTTGGTGAAAATAAATAACAAATAAATAAAAAAAAACTCAATTTATTTTTAAAACTCTTCATCTATCATGTAGGAAGTCATAGAATGTAAATATCAGTTTAATTTTGTTTAGTTATAATTAATTTTTTTTTGGCTAAGAAATGGCGAAATTTCTAATGTTTTGAGCAGATTTGTAGTAATTTATTTTACTAAATACATCATCCGTCATTCCGGTCTCGGCCGCAGTCGTGAGTTGATACTGTATCGCTTGTTTGCAGCGAAAAAGATCGCCATAGATATACAAGGGTCCTTGCAAGGTTGCGGCGTTACTTCACGCTGAGGCAGCTTTTTACCAAAGCGCAAGTCCGGTCGTGCATAAAGTACTGCTGTCACATATTGGCTGGTACTGCAAAACGCCACCTGGCAGCATTTGACTCAGTAGAGAGACGTGCTGAGAGGCTAATTGGTGACCTTGATTTGGTTGAAAGCAATCTTGTCAGCCTTGAGCACAGGCGCAGATTAGCCAGTCTCTCGGTATTCTATAGGATGCATTTCGGTGAGTGTGCGCAGGAATTACACGCTTTAACTCCTCCCTCTCCTTTCCATCATAGGACAATCAGACGGTCGGCGGGTCTTCATCTCTTTGTTGTCGATATTACACGCATTAGAACCAATTTTTATCGTCTTTTGTAATGCGTACAGCAAAGGAGTAGAATAATTTGCCGAAGTCTAACTTTCCGCCCGAACACAACTTGGGCGTCTTCAAGGCAAGAGTGAATAGGTTTTAGTTACGATTAGACAGTTCGATTTACCATCTAAGGCTGCATCACCACTTACCACCAGGTGAGATTGTGGTCAAGCACTGGCTTATAATAAGCAAAAAAAACATATACAAACTATTCCGAAAACCAACTTTTATACATACTTGACCAAGATAAGATATTATTATTTTTATAATCACAGATTTTTATTACAATATCGCACCTTTAGGATGAAACCGACCTAACTCAAAAAAATGGTAAAATGAGTTATGATCATTGAATGACTCAAAAAAGCTTGGTCTATCTACCTGTCCATAAAAAACCGCCGTATTCGGGTGGGAACGGGACAAACCAGTTCAATCGGTCTCTTTCTTACTCGCAAAATTTCGGGACCGCGTCGTTGCGGAAACGACGCTTTTAATATTGTGTTGACAGTATCGTGCATGTGACGTTACGCAGATAGGCAAAGATTATCCGAAAACTGATTGAGGCGATTTATTTCCGAAACCAGCGGTAAGTTCACTTCAGTTTCTTAGGTAATAAAACGATAAACTTCGCTTTGTGCTTTTTTTATTCCGATAATTTTGTCACTTTAAGTGATTTATTTAAGTTTTAGTCATTTTTATGCTAAAATTAATAATAATCTTAGTGACTCACTTAAGTTTTTTCATTAATACACTAATCCTAATATTTCTTGACTCAATATGACAGACTTAAAATTAGGTCGTTATTTTATTTATCGAAGTATTACCTTTTGTGTTCTATTAAGTATTGAGACTATTTTTTATTATTTACTAGGTGAAAAAAGAAGGCATAATAGTTAATACGTCTATTTACGACTATTAAATACAATACAGTTTAATAAAAAGTCACTTGGAATTCATAGAAATGAAAAGAAGAAGCGATATCATAATGGATCTTTAAAGCATTGCTTTGGGAAAAGATAAATATTGCAAAAAAGGAGAACTTGAGGTAGTTACATATTTTAATTGCTAATGAATTTTTTGTGCAACCACCTTTATTTTTACCTATTAGTTGTAAAAGGTTTAATTATGGTTTCTGTCCACCAATAGGGATTGCCAAACAACAAAATGAAAGAGAACTTGTCTCCGAATTCTGTGGTCAATGAAGTCGTCAAAAACTCACCAAGTATAATCAGTCTTGGTGACAACACCCAAAGCGAACTAGTAAGATATAGTTTGAATATATTTTTTTTAAATCTACCCACCTATGTACTCATCAAACTAAACTTAATTACTACTATTAAACTTAATTACTATTATTACTAATAATACTCTCGAAAGTGATCCTGACTTAAGTGATGACGACCCCACATTTCAAGACCCCAATAAAATTTCTGTTCGTCGTAGAAGTTCCTCAAGTCTTCCTCAAGTGGCGCTACTACACCTCAATATGAAATACAACAACCTGGGACAAGTAATGTTAGTGAAACAAACATGACTCATATAAAATGTAAAAAACGGCAACGTAATCCACTAATGTGGAAACAGAATATCAACAAAATATTGCGAAATACTGGAAAATCCTACACTTCCTTGTCAAGATCTAAAAAAGAAGTTCCTTCCCGTTGTATGAAAACCCCGTGTAAGCCTTTTCGATTAAAATGCTCCGACCAAATAGATGAAGTCCAAAGGTCTAACATTTTTGAAATGTATTGGAACCTTTCTAATTTGAACCTTAAAAGATCATTTATTAAATCTTGCATGTTGGAAGTGAGGCCAAAATATAAATATACGAACGCTCAAAAACCTAGATCACCTAATATTGCATTTTTTTTCCACAGTAAACAATCAAAAAATTCGAGTTTGTAAAACATATTTCATGACTACTCTAGATATTACAGAAAGACAGATTAGAACCGTCAAAGTAAAAAGTAATGATGTCGGATTTATAGCTGAGGATCAAAGAGGTAAGCACACTAATAGAAAAAAAATAGACGAAACTATTATTAAGTACATTGAGAGTCACATAAATACAATCCCTAGGATGGAGTCACATTACCTCAGGGCATCCACATCGAAAGAGTTTATTGACGGCAGTAAAACGGTTAAAGATCTCTGGAGAGACTTCTGTGAAAACAGAGATCCAATGAAACCTAAAGTGGAGTACTGGCTATATTATCAAGTATTTAATAACAATTTTAATATCGGATTCTTTCAGCCAAAAAAAGATCGTTATGATCTTTGTTTACAAAATGAGATGGCATCTGTAGAAAAATATGGCAATCCTGGAATATATGAAATATGGAATTAAATTATGACTTTTTTATTGATTTGAAATCCTTACACGATCAGTGGGGCTATAATTTCAACGAAGATGATGAACGTAATACAGTATCCTGGAACGATATAAAAGTGTTAAGTTTCTTAAAAAAGAAACCCTTCGAGTTTTTCTACAAAACCTCATATGCCCAAGAAGATTTTATTCGTGTAAATATGAGAAACAAAAGAAAAAAAAGCCAAGCTTGGAAGAGATCTCAATTTCTAAAGCATTTATGAATAAAATAAAATTAAATGAAAATAAAAAGAAAGGTTTAAATGAATTACTCAGGAAGAATCTAGTACCTAGTTTCTTTATAGATTATTATAAATCGTTATTAGAAGACTGAGAAGATTGATTAGTTAAACTGATTTTTTTGGATTAATTTTAAGTGTTAATTATTATTAGAGTTCCTATTACGTTAGTTTGTAGTAATAAATTACCCAAAGACACATTTTAGATGAAGAATATATTATTTAGCTTTACTTTTATGGTTGATGGTTGTTTTTATGTGACTCAGACATGACAATTAGTGTCAAATGATACTATGTGATATTCAGTTAGCATCCAGTTTAGTAATAATATTTTTTTTATAGGATAAGGGTGACAAACGAGCACACAGTCCACCTGATGGTAAGGGGTTGCTGCGGCCCATAGACATCTACATCTATCCTCTATTACAAATCAAAATGTAGATGCGTTGTCACCCGTGAGGACTAAGATGGAATGCCTCATTCCAGTAAAAAGGGCCTAATAATTCCTAATGAAAAATATCTGTTCAATTTTAATTTTTGATCTATGATAACTTGACAGGTTAACTGAGGATTTAGCCCCCATACGAACATTTATGCTCTTAAATGATCTCTATAAATATTATTTATTCATTATTTTTGTTAATATATTATAATTTTATTAAACCGTTGTTTTTTTAATTACTATTATGACTTATATTTGAATTTGGGTTTGCAATTGTACGAAGAAAAAAGACTTAAAAATGAAAACGGCAAAAAATAACTTTATCAGATAAATACGAAAAAGACTTAATTCTTAAAAGTTCAAATTTCAGATGTGATTTTTTAGTAAAAAGAGGACATATTTCCTATTTGGTCAAAGTTTTGGATATTTATTGGGTATTAAAACGACTCGCATATTAAAATATTTGTTTTTAATTTATAGTATTCGTTCCTTTTATACTTTTTTTAATGGGTTCATAGCTGTATGTATCCTCTCTGATTTTCCGCAATAACTTTGCTATTAACTCAAATAGTTACGAAATAATGTAAAAATTAATAAGGAGGTGTCACAATTTACATTCGTTTTTTTCGATTTCCCACAAATTTACTTTTTTGAGTTCGGTCGGTTTCATTTTAAAGGTGCGATATTTTGTTGCGCTAAAAGCACGCAGGATTTATTTATATATAAATATACTTATATGTCTTGGACTTTATAAACCTGAAAGTGTACTTCGGTATCTGCTGCTGGAACTCATCGAAGAGTAGAACTGGGTGTGCCGAGTTTGGCCTCGTTTTGTTAGTTGTGACGAGACCTTGATACCTCCGGGCTTGATAGGATGACATGAAAGTGTACTTTGATGACTAATACAGGAACTCCCCGACGAAGAGAACTAGAAGTGCCTACTTTGGGTTCGTTTTGTTAATTGTGATGAGACCACACCTCTGGACTTGATAGGGTGACTTGAAAGTGTACTTTGATGCTACTTGAACTCGGTAGATCTAGTTCTTCTTGTCGAAGACAAGAAGAACTAGATCTACCGAGTTTGGGCTTGTTTTATTAGTTATTATGAGACCTTACCTCCAGATTTGATAGAGTGACTTGATAGTATACTTTGCTTACTGCTACAGGAACTACTCGACGAAGAGGACTAGGTGTGCCTAGTTTGACCTCGTTTTATTACTTATGATGAGATCTTACCCCCGGATTAATAGAGTGGCTTGAAAGTGTAATTTGATAACTGCTACTGGAACTCCTCGAGGAGAAGAACGAGATGTGCCAAGTTCGGCCTGGTTTTATTTGAGATCTTATCCCCGGGCATAATAGAATGACTTGAAAGTGTACTTTGACGACTGCTACTGGAACTCCCCGACGAGGAGAACCAGATGTGGCGAGTTTGGGCTCGTTTTATTAGTTATGATGAGACCTTACCTACGGACTTGATAGAGTGACTTGAAACTGTGCTTTGATGACTGCTACTGGAATTATTTGACGAATAGAAATACAATTTTTTTTTTACTATAATAAGAGCATTATGAGTCATGCACTTTTGGATTTTCGTAAATTTTTAATGCGCTTAAGGCATGCACAATTGAATTTACCAATATTTTATTTTATATTAATTAGAAAAAAAAGTTATTGTATTTATATTAACTTTTTTATTCTATAAAGAGGGACGAACTAATCAAGAAAAAAAGTTTTCGTTACAGATCATTGACTTTCGTTCTGATTAGTCCAATTTGAACCACCATTGGATCGTGCACTAGCTACGGTTTCGAAATTCGAAATTTTAAAGAGTTCGAACAAAGATTGATTCAGAACTTGATTCTGTCGGAAGTAGACTGACTTTAGAATATTTATAAACAAAGCTTGCTTACAAATTCTGTACAAGGCAGGCGGATCAATTTAAGTCATCGTATAATTCAATAATGAATATTTAAGAGTTTTAATAAATATACTTTTTTTTATAAAAACTTAATTCATTTACATACTGATAGCTTGAGGTTACCGAAACATGTTCATTAATACTATTCAAATTTTATTACGACTTAAGTATATACCACCGCGTAAACTTAACACCTAATATTATATATACGAAAGTATGTTTGTTGGTTTGTCCTTCTTTCACGTAGTAACGGCACATTGGATAAATAGGACTTAGCCTGTAGCATTTGGGTGCTAGCCTTCTAGCGATCTTAATGCATAAGCATAGACCATAGCGCTCAACTGTGTGAGTTAAGAAGAGGAATTCGTCAATGCCTTTATGTGTAATAACTCTTGCGCAAATGAATTGCAGCTAATTGGTTGTGAATGTGGTCAATGGAATTATGCCTAATTTTAGCAGTAAAAGAGGGCGGAGTTGGTCGCCCGAGAAGGGTCCTTATGCTATACATAGAAGGGATGACATAGGCTACTTTTTGTCCTGAAAAATACGCGGTTCCTGTGGGATTAATCTGGAAAGTAATTCTGTAATGTCACATGCTGTCTTAGGTCTTGAAATATTGGTTGCAATTTTTCGATTTTTATTACGTCTTTTTCAAAAAACGTTGTATATATCGCCACTTCTGACACTATGATTTTCTCATGTATTATGCAGGCAGTTTACGGCTCCCTGGTGCAGTGGCTTAGCAATGAGTTGCTGCGCTAAGGGCTGCGGGTTCGAATCCCGCACGGAACAAGTATATTTATGGTCTACAAATAATTGTCCGGGTCTGGAATATTTGTCCTTGTGAAATTTATGTATGTAAACAGTCCCCACGACACAGAAAAAAGTGTGGTGGTAACGTTTATTAAAAAGAAAAGAAAAAAAAGAAATAAATAAATTGCATTAGGAGAAAAAATTTTGCGCCGGTATTATTTGTAAGTCATAAGAAATAAATGTTCCATGCAGGATTTCAACTCGCGGCCCTCGGCGCTGCAACTCAATGATAATAAGCCACTGCATCATAGAGCCGTCAAACATAAAATTAACGATATCGCTTTCGGATCTCCACAGAGGCAAAACCGCGAACAAAAGTTAGTGTTGTATAAAAACGAAACATACTCAGTTCTCAGCGCCCATTAAAATTAAAAAAAGTTAATTCCATAAAACTGTCACATGCTACTGAATATACAACGATAGACTCAGCTCCCGCCCGGGGCAAACAGGCAGTCGGAAACAGTTCAATGTCAGCGATTCCATTTGCAGCGAGTAGGAATATTTTACTTTTAGAATACGTCGATTATTTAAAACTTCTAATAATTACAGTCAAATATCACGACAACATACGCGTGACTTTTCTACGGTAGCACTCATCCATCTTCTCTATTCACGCCTCTTGAATCATCCTTGGTAGAAATCGATGTTCTTTTGAGAGGATTAGTGACAACAAATCTTATATAATGGTGGGGGCGATTTTGAACATTTTAACAGACTGCAGTAGTATGTAAACGTTTGAGTAACGCGTTCAGTGCAGTAGCATGTACAGTTAAGTGTATATACGTAACTGTATACACGTTCTTCGTATGTACGACCCCCCCTCCCCCTTCACCATGATAACATCCGTAAAATTTAAAACTGGTAAAATAATTAAACTTCCCGCCCTCCCTCAATTGCGTACACTATCCCCGTCACCACTAATCCCAGCACCACCACTACACTAGGAAAGGCACACCATTGGCGACAATAAAACACGTGTTTCGTCTCTGCGCCAATAGTAAGGTTACCCTCCGGAAGCGAGGGAGGGAGGTGGTGAATGCTCATAGCAGTTATGTGGGACTCACTAAGAAGTGCCTACCCACTAAACACCACATATGGGACTGGATTTGGCCCGTGTGGCCTTTCTGCCGAATCGAAAGCGATCCCCTTTAGGCAAAAATGGGCGCAGTTTAGGGAAAAGGGGGCGCAGTTTCAAAACAACTGCTATTTATACAGCCGATGCAACCGCTCCCCACTTAAGTAGCGATCGACTGCGTCTTGCGATAAAACATGCGACTAATTACCACCTGACGTACGCAGCAGCTTTTAAAATTAAAAAAAACAAACCGCTGCGAAACGCCCGCCCACCCTCCAATCACGCAACCAATTGCCGATTACCGTGAGGGTGACAAACGACCAACTTGCGAAGCCGTCTGTTATTAGAGAGCAAGCTTTAAGATATTTAAGAGAGGTGAGCTACAAACATTTGTTTGTTCATTCAGCAGTGCAACGTTACTATTATTAATGTTTTAAACTGTTTCAGCACACATTCAGTCAGTCGCAGCCCTTTATTACACGTATCTAAAACTTTAAAAGAGTGATCGTTGGCTACTTTGTGTCCAGTATCCAAAAGATGTGTAGCAAAGTGGAATTTATCAGGATTGCAATTCCTATACGCGGCTAAATACTCTTTATAACAAGATTCGAAGTTGCGACTAGTCTCACCCACGTAAACGGCTGCGACGAGGTACGAGGCTGCCCCTCGAGAACCTTTCTTCCCTAATGGTTGTTAGTTGTTCGAGTTACATGGTTGACACTTGAGGTTAACTGAATACAACGGAATAGAAGTAATTTTAGTAGTGTAGCTAGTATTCCTTTAGTATTTTTAATATCTTACGTTAGTCAGGTAGCCGTATCTGATTGGTTGTTCAAATTTCTCCAGAAATTCTGGCCTTTTGCTTAGGTCATGGTCCTTTATCACATCACCATGTCGATGCATCTGTAACAGAAAAATATTTAAGTAACATTTCAAATTAGACGTCACCGCCATACCATGGACGTCGAACAGACATAGGGATCTTCTATGTTGTACTGCTCTCCATAGTTGTGAGTGAAATGTATCAATTTTTTTTATAGAATAAGGGTGACAAACGAGCTCACAGTCCACCTGATGGTAACTGGTTGCTGTGGCCCATAGACATCTACATTTATCCCTCGATTACGAATCAAAATGCAGATGCGTTGTCACCCGTGAGGACTAAGATGGAATGCCTCGTTTCCAGTAAAAAATGTCTCCGGTTCTCTACACTCACCATACGAAACACAGCAGCATTAAGCTACTATTTTACGCTGGTATTCTGTGAGAGCGTGGTCCTTCCCCGGTCGAGCCGACCCATTCGTGCTACAGCTATACCAGAAATATAGCTGCAGCATGGCTCTACCACGTGTAAATCAATGCCGTCGATGTTCCAAATAAAATACTTATTTTATTCCATTGGGAACACCAACGGCATATTATTTTTTATACGTTGTAGAGCCGTGCTGCAGCTATATTAGTAGTATAGTTGTAGCACGAATGGGTCGGCTGGACCGGGCTAGGACCACGCTCTCACAGAATACCAGTGTAAAATAGCAGCTTAGCACTGCTGTGTTTCGTATGGTGAGTGTAGAGAACCGGAGACCCTTTTTACTGGAAAAGAGGCATTCTATCTCAGTCCTCACGGGTAATCTGCATTTTGAATCGAAAACGAGGGTAAATGTAAATGCCTATGGGCCACAGCAACCACGTACCATCAGGTGGACTGTGTGCTCGTTTTTCACCATATCGTATAAAAATGGGAGTGAGTGAGAGAGAGAGAGAGAGAGAGAGAGAGAGACAGAGAGGGAGAGAGAGAGAGATCTGGTATGAAATCGCTTTAAATTACATACAAATAAAATCAATATGTTTCTGTCTATACTACTATCATAGCAACTATAATAGATATAATAATTAATAATTATGCCGTTTTCTAATGTTGTAAATTAGGTAATTTCTTAATACCAACGAGAGCGGTCAGTAGATTTTTACAGGTCGATAAAAAAGGATTAAAGGTTCATGAAATATCAAATAACCTAATGTAATATTCGTGTACACATGTTGCCGTACACACCGGCAAAATTGAAATTGTTAGTTGTAGTTTTAAGAGTTTATTTCCCACCAGGTCAGCGATGAAGAAAACATGCAGGTATCCTCACGATGTCTTCCTTTACTTCTGAGAAACTTTTCTTCTCCGAGAGAAGTTTCTTCTGAGAAAGAAAATTTCTAATTTCGAAGACATGTGTGTGTGTCTACACTACCATTGTCTAAAACTCTCTCAGATTTTAGAGCAGACCTGTGCAAAGGAGTGGGTGTATATTGGCTGCAACTTTAACCTCAACTTTTAACTTAAACTAAGGTTAAGTTGTTACTGGATGGGTAAAACAACATATAATAAAATTCCAAACATAATTAAAGATCTTCCTATGCAAACATTTAAAAAAAATTATACCAGTGGCTTCTTCAAAATACATTTTACTCGGTAAATGAGTTTTTTAATTATTGATGACAACTTTTTATAGGACACAATTGACATTTTTTGTTATTAACTGACATGGTATATAATATGTTTAATTTTTTTTTATTTGTTAATTATATATATTTTTTTTGTAATTTGACTTTTGATAAATTTAGGTTAATTTGGTGAATTGTTTGTTGTCGCTAATTTAACTATTTAATAATGATTGATTTTGATGAGTTAATTTTGTATAATTTTATATATTCTAAGAATTAATAAATATGCATGTCTCCATTAGGGACTTAGTATGTATACATAGTATTTAACAGTATCTTATGTAACATATATACTAAAAATAAAAAATAAGTAAAATCGTTCCTAAGTTAATAGAGGAAAATCACAAATCCTTACCAGAAAAGTAAACACTAGCTCTGTTCCATTCAATCTATCAACGTAACTCGCAAGACTTGCATGTATATAAAACGAAGTTAACAGCACATTAAAAAGCAACATTATATTTGCTATAATAATACGATTACATAAACTATTAAAAAAAAGAAATTTTTAAAATAATTTAAAATAAACTATCCTTCAGAAGCAATCATAGAGAGATAAAATAACCTATGTTCTATAACGTCTACTTTACAAATGACGGAACGTTATGGACCTACACGTTCCAAGTGACGTTTGGCTCAAAGCAGTTTTTTTCAAACCAGTTAAAGTCCATCACCCGCTTATCATATATAATAATAATAATCGACCTGATTAGGTTTATATATATATACGTTTCGCGATCTACGCCATGTTTTATAAAATTCCGAAAATTCGTATTCGTTCGTGATGACCACAAATGTGAGCAGAATCACATTTGTGGTCATCACGTCCGCAGTTTAATGCCTAGATCGGATTTTTTTAATGTGTTCCCTAATAATGATGTTTCTAAATTACCCTTAAAAGTTTTCAACTACTATGGGCAGTATTTTACAAGACGGCTCTTAACATAAGTTTAAATTTTTTACTTTATTTAACTGCTAAGTTTGAGCACCTATGGTGAAAAAAAACGTATAATATCTGTGTGGCCAACCATTTAAAAAGTTTGCCTGTATCATAAGGATTCTAAGACATTAGCATACCATGTACTTAATGTTATTACTTACTGAACTATAGCCGTTAATGTGTAAAAGTAGGCATTTCATTACAAAATTATTGGCATATAGTTTTTTTAAACATTGCATGTTTTTATTAGGTAAGTACATTTGTCGCCATTGAAAATTTTACTTTGAAATTTATATATACATATACCTTAAGCGAAAGCGCAAAGTATGTTCTACTATCGCCTAAAAATTAAGATTACAACGTTTTATCGAATAAAATCGTATCTAGCAATCATATTATACATATAAATGATATAAAAAGCACATTGTTAGAAAGATATATGATTGTTGAACTTATTAATATTTTTTTTAAATCGATTAATTGCTATTTTTAATTAAAAAAAGGGGTTTTAGTGGCTTATGCTGTGGATTTATCATGTCCTCAAGGCTTGTAAACACAATAACTTTTGAAAATATCAATTGTTTAACTCAATCTATTTTTTAATCTCTTCATCTATCATGTGGGAAGCCACTGAGTGTAAATGGCAGTGTAATTTTGTTTTGTTTAGCTATAGTTAATTTTTTTCGGCCCCAAAATGGCGAAATTTTCATTGATTTGGTTGCCTTGTATGTAAATTATTTCTGTAAATGGGGAGCTACAGCCAAAGAGTAAGTAGTTTAGTTGGACTTCACGCTTCAGTCGCCGTCGTGAGTGGACATGGTTTCGGTTGTTTGTAGCGGCACAAAAAGATCGCTGTACTAATACACAATATTCGAATAGGTAACCAAATTTCTTAAATACTTGATTATAATAATAATAAGAGATTTTTTTATTACAATATTTGAAAAGCACAGAATAAATAATAGTAGTACGTACTAAAAGCAAGTAGTATAATTTTTTTTGTCATGGGTGACATTTTCATGGTTTTCGAGGGTGTTGAAACTGATAGGGTTGTCGAAATGTAAATCCAAGATGCCGGCTGAAGTAGGTACCAATTTTTTCATCTTGGGTGTCATTCTCATGGTTTTCGCGGGTGTTGAAGCCGATAGTGCTATCGAAATGTAAATCCAAGATGGCGGCTGCAATAGATATTAATTTTTTCATCTTGGGTGTCATTTTCATGGTTTTCGAGGGTGTTGAAGCCGATAGGACTGTCGAAATGTAAATCCAAGATGGCGGCTGCAATTATTTAAATTGTAATTATTAAGATAGTATACTATTGCAGCAAATACCTAGGTAAATACTACTCATCCTAACCTATCCAGGCTAACCGTGTTGCTTTTTACTGTTAGGACGTAAAAAGACAAAGATACTAATACGACTCAAAGAACCAGTCTTCTTAGTAACGGAAATAAAACGGATTAATTATGTAACCCAAATGTATAATTTGGAACTGGTTAAGACTTTTTCAAGGTACCTGATAAACAGTTTTTTCGTGTGTTCTTGACGCATGTCTAAGTTGCCCCATCTTGGAATCATTGATAAAATTGCGTATTTGTAATAGTAGACAAACTAGTAGCGAGAAACTCGTTAAGAGTGAGAATATTTTAATAACTTTAAAATATGGATGTGGAATATGGAAGGTCGACATTTGATAGCAAACAGATATATTATATTACTAGCTTTTGCCCACGACATTGCCCGCGTCGAGTTTCTGCACCTGTTGTTAAGTGAATAAGTGGGAATTGCAGGTGCGTTTTCGGCCTTTTAAAATGGCAAAGGCTTTTTTTTGAAGGTCCCATAGTCGTATTGGTCCATAAAAACCTCGGGTAGTAGCCGATTAAGTCGTCGAAGAAAAAACTTCTTTTAAATCGCACTGAGGTGGACCACCAAGCATCCAAATGGTATAGATAGTATCGTGAAACCTGTTGCGATGTTAGATGGTCGAATATTGGTCTGGCATTTACAGGTCCCATGTTTATGTGGGACTTGTACCTGTCAAAAGAGTATGTGTCAATTATTTGATGTGAAAGGCTACTACTTTCCAAATTTGTCATTTAGAAGAAAATATAGGTTATATTTATTTTAGTTAAACATGGTCCAAGTAACCCACTACTTTGGACTCTGCCTACCTCCACGTTTATAATAGGCGTGAAGCTATGTTATGTTACCATTATTTACCGCAAGAACTTGCAAGTTTAGGCGCTTACTCTCGAACCGATGACATAAAACCATGCGAAAAGCACGGAATGTCCGAACGAATACCCGACGCTTTTAAAATCTCACCCTCGGACTTATGTATAGTTATAATAAATGATAACTATAGCGGCCATTATAATTTTTGAGAATGAATGTAAAGCGGAAGACTATTAACCTATTTACCTATACTACTTATAATATTTCTTTTATTAAGTAACAAATTGGAGAAAAATAATCATTTTAACCACAGTATTTTCTTAAAAATTTTAATTAAATTTTTATGTAATAGTTTTTTCTTTGAATTGATTATACTTTTTTGTTTTTTAAGTTTTCTAGCGATTTCAGATATTTAAGCTTTGGAATTGACGCTAAAAGGGAAATTAAGAAAACTTTTGTTTGGTCATCTTGATAGCATTCACAAATACAGTATTAATGTAACTAAATCAAAGTAATGTATAGGTATAACAAGAAACAACATAATGATCGCGGTGGTACAAGAAGGTACCCGTGGAAGTTATCGGTGCCCGCGGTAGCCACAACTTGATTTACTAGAAATAGTTATAGCCTGTGCGTTCGACTATTTAATTTACTTCCGAACCATACATATTCAAAACTTGACATTTAATCTTTTTAAAAAAAATATTTTCCTGACTGATTGAAAACTATTTTATGACGTAAATGAATTTATCAAATTCTGCCTTAAGTTGAATTGTTGTCGATATTTGAAATTTGAAAGAATAGAAGGGGAGTTGATTGAGCAAGTGGATGAGTTTGTATATTTAGGATGTTTATTTAGCAAGGATGGTAGATATGATAAGGATATAGAATGACGAGTGAACGCAGGAAATAGAGTGAATGGGGCTCTACACGCTATTATGAGGAGTAAGATTGTGTCAAATAAGGCACGTATGACAATTCATAATGATGTGTTAGTGCCTACTTTTATGTATGATAGTGAAAGTTGGGTCTGGCAGAAAAAGCATGAGAGTAGAATAAATTCTGTAGAAATGCGGTGTTTAAGGAGTATGCTAGGATTGAATCTGAATGATAGGGTGAGAAATAGTGTGATAAGAGAAAAGTATGGTTTACAAGATGACGTTGTGACCAGGATTAAGAAAGGAATGCTTCGGTGGTTTGGTTATGTAGAAAGAATGAACGAGGAAAGAGTGACAAAGCAAATTTATGTTGCAAAAGTGAACAGCTGGATCGGGAAGGGACTCCCTAGACGAAAGTTTATCGAACACATCGGCGATACATTGAAAATGGGCCAGATTAGGAGTACCCTTAACCGACGAACCTGTATGCGTAGATATATGGCTGTAAAGAAGGCGAGAGAGGTGTGTCAGGATCGCGCCAAATGGAAGTCCGTAGTCTCTGCCTACCCCTCTGGGTGACAGGCGTGAGTGTTTGTATGTATGTATCTGAAATTTTAAATTGACAAAAGAATTAGAATTTGTAAGTTTGACATTATACTAGTTTGATATTATGCATTATGACATGATCATGCCTGTATATTTTTATTTTTTTTTTTCTCTTTTTTACATCATTTTATTGACATTATACTCTTTTATTAAATTTTGATATGAAACGTTATTGTAATTTTAATTATTCAATTGCATGTCGACGTAATATTTGCATACCGATAAATCGGTAAAACATGCATATTCACACAATAATATAAGACCTAAAATATACCATGTTTTATGCAAATAAATATTATTATTATTATTGGGTTATCTATAAAGTTTTCTCATCTGGTTGGGCTGTTTAAATATATAATTGTAAACGAAAGATATAAACATACTTAAATATCAATAAAATAGAATAAATACATAAGAAATACATAAATATTATTATTGTTTGGGTTATCTTTAAAGTTTTCTCATCTGGTTGGGCTGTTTAAATATATAATTGTAAACGAAAGATATAATCATACGTAAATATCAATAAAATAGAATAAATATAGTAAAAATAAAATATTGGTAAGTCCAATTGGGCATACCTTAAGCGCATTAAAAAAATTACGTATAACATCATTTTAGAGTATATTAAATACATTTCGACAGCACTATCGGTTTCAACACCCTCGAAAACCATGAAAATGACACCCATGATGAAAAAGTTAATACCTATTGCAGCCGCCATCTTGGATTTACATTTCTACAGCACTATCGGCTTCAACACCCTCGAAAACCATGAAAATGACATACAAGATGAATAAATTGGTACCTTCTTCAGCCGCCATCTTGGATTTACATTTCGACAGCACTATCGGCTTACAAACTCTCGAAAACCATGAAAATGACACCCAAGATGAAAAACTTGATATATATTGCAGCCACCACCTTAGATTTACATTTCGACAGCACTATCGGCATCAGCACCCTCAAAAACCATGAAAATGACACCCATGATAAAAAAAATTGATATCTATTGCAGCAGCCATCATGGATTTACATTTCGACAGCACTATCGGCTTCAACACCCTCGAAAACCATGAAAATGACACCCATGATGAAAAAATTGATTCCTATTGTAGTCGCCATCTTGGATTTACATTTCGAAGGCACTATCGGCTTCAACACCCTCGTAAACCACGAAAATGATACTTAAGATGAAAAAGTTTGTATCTATTGCAGCTGCCATCTTGGATTTACATTTCGACAGCACTATCGGCTTCAACACCATCGAAAAACATGAAAATGACACCCATGATGAAAAAATTGGTAATTTGTTCAGCCGCCATCCTGGATTTACATTTCGACAGCCCTATCGGCTTCAACACCCACGAAAACCATGAGAATGATATCCATGATGAAAAATTTGATACCTATTGCAGCAGTCATCTTGGATTTACATTTCGACAGCACTATCGGCTTCAACACCCTCGAAAACCATGAAAATGACACCTATGATGAAAAAATTGGTGCCTACTTCAGTCGCCATCTTGGATTTACATTTCGACAGCACTATCGGCTTCAACACCCTCGAAAACCATGAAAATGACACCTATGATGAAAAAATTGCTACCTACTTGAGTCGCCATCTTGGATTTACATTTCGACAGCACTATCGGCTTCAACACCCTCAAAACCGATGAAAATGACACCCATGATGAAAAAATTGATACCTATTACAGCCGCCACCTTGGATTTACATTTCGACAACCCTATCGGCTTCAACTCTCTCGAAAACCATGAAAATGACACCCATGATGAAAAAAATGATACCTATTGCAACCGCCATCTTGGATTTACATTTCGACAGTCCTATCGGCTTCAACACCCTCGAAAACCATGAAAATGACACCCAAGATGAAAAAATTAATATCTATTGCAGCCGCCATCTTGGATTTACATTTCGATAGCACTATCGGCTTCAACACCCGCGAAAACCATGAGAATGACACCCAAGATGAAAAAATTGGTACCTACTTCAGCCGGCATCTTGGATTTACATTTCGACAACCCTATCAGTTTCAACACCCTCGAAAACCATGAAAATGTCACCCATGACAAAAAAAATTATACTACTTGCTTTTAGTACGTACTACTATTATTTATTCTGTGCTTTTCAAATATTGTAATAAAAAAATCTCTTATTATTATTATAATCAAGTATTTAAGAAATTTGGTTACCTATTCGAATATTGTGTATTAGTACAGCGATCTTTTTGTGCTACAAACAACCGAAACCATGTCCACTCACGACGGCGACTGAAGCGTGAAGTCCAACTAAACTACTTACTCTTTGGCTGTAGCTCCCCATTTACAGAAATAATTTACATACAAGGCAACCAAATCAATGAAAATTTCGACATTTTGGAGCCGAAAAAAATTAACTATAGCTAAACAAAACAAAATTACACTGCCATTTACACTCAGTGGCTTCCCACATGATAGATGAAGAGATTAAAAAATAGATTGAGTTAAACAATTGATATTTTCAAAAGTTATTGTGTTTACAAGCCTTGAGGACATGATAAATCCACAGCATAAGCCACTAAAACCCCTTTTTTTAATTAAAAATAGCAATTAATCGATTTAAAAAATATATTAATAAGTTCAACAATCATATATCTTTCTAACAATGTGCTTTTTATATCATTTATATGTATAATATGATTGCTAGATACGATTTTATTCGATAAAACGTTGTAATCTTAATTTTTAGGCGATAGTAGAACATACCTTGCGCTTTCGCTTAAGGTATATGTATATATAAATTTCAAAGTAAAATTTTCAATGGCGACAAATGTACTTACCTAATAAAAACATGCAATGTTTAAAAAAACTATATGCCAATAATTTTGTAATTTTGTAATGAAATGCCTACTTTTACACATTAATTGATTTTGAGTATGGCTTCCTTTGTTTTGCATCAAATAAAAAACTAGTAAACAAATTAGATAATATACAAAATAAGAATTTAAGACTTATTACCGGCTCTATGAGAACAACTCTTGTGTCAAGTGTCTTGTGTGGGATACAAGCTACCAATAAATTTTTGTGTTTATTTTCGCTCCGTGAATTTTAAATCTAAAGTGCAGTAAATTTTAGTTGCTATAGTATGTGTTTATAACATTATTTTCGTTAAAAAGTGCTCTTTCCAATGGTGAAATCAGAATTGTAAAATACAAAGGGAATCGTAAGATATAAGCGAAAATATTTCAAATTTTTTTTGTAACGTACTTTGACGCTGACCTACGATAACACGCATCGAGCCCGCTTCGCGTGCCTCCGTGCTGTGTTTAGTCACTACTTGAACGTCGCCGTGCTACATTCAGGCGGTCGAGTTGTAAAGTAAATATATTTTTATATTATATTATTTATTGCTATTAAAAATGAATGCTTGTAATGGCGGTTGCAACAAGCCTCTGAAGGCTAATGAAAAGATTTCCTGCTCTCAAACTAACTGCAAAAAACAATTCCATTACTTTTGTATTTTCCATTTTTTGTGTTCAACTAACAAGTGCTAAAAAGCCGACTAACTGGAAATGCCCTGACTGCATTCAAGAAATGTCATCAAATCAGCGTAATAAAATCAAAAATTGTACACCCGGTAAGAACTCTTTATCTAAAGATATCAATGAATCACTCGACGAACGTCAAAATGTAACCCTTACTCGGGGTAATACTTTAAATAATAGCTTCGTTGAAGAAACTGTCAATCTGCGGTCCGCTGTCAGAAATATTTTGCATGAAGAAATAAGAGATATTGTACGAGCAGCAATAAGCGAAGAGTTTTCCATATTAAGAAAGGAATTACGCAGCTGTGAAGATTCTTTAAGCTTTTTGAATAATAAATTTGAAGAAATGAAAAATAATGTTGAGGCCTGTGTGGAAATGAATAAAACAATCCAGCTAGAGAACAACTTATTGCAGCGCAAAGTCAATGATTTGGAATCGAGGTTGTCTGTTATAGAGCAGGACTCGAGGCAAAATAATATAGAAATTCATTGTCTACCAGAGCACAGACAAGAAAACTTAGTTAACACTCTTATGCAAATCAGTAAAGTAGTTAGTTTTCCTCTTACAGAAACTGACATTGTTGCCTGTAATAGAGTTCAAAAACAAAACCCAGCCTCAAAAGTACCCAAAACAGTTATATGCAGATTTGTCAGTAAATTAAAACGCGACAACTTACTTGCAGCTGTATACAAATATAACAAGTCTCATCCCAAAGCAAAATTGAACACCAAACTTTTAGGCTTTGGTGATGTTGAATCAGCCGTCTACATCAGTGAACATCTCACCCAAGCTAATAAATCACTGCATGCTGCAACGAGAATCTGGGCGAAAGAGAATAATTACAAATATGTATGGATAAGAAATGGAAGAATTTTTGTTAGAAAAGACGATGAACATCCAGCAAAAGTGATATTACACCAGTTTACTTTGAAATCTTTAAATTAGATTTTATATCTTTTTAGCAACGGTCATTGTTTTTAGTTTTAAAATTCACTCTTAACATTTATTACCAAAACATCCGCGGTATGCGGACTAAATTACCTGATGTCTTTTTGGAAGTTAGCGCTAACAATTTCGATTTAATCGTATTAACAGAGACTTGGCTTAACGATAGTATATTTGATAGTGAAATTTTCGATAGTAGGTATCAAGTATTTAGGAGGGACAGATCATCCAACACTTTTAATGAGAATAATGATGGAGGTGGTGTTGCTATCGCTGTGAAAAAGTCAATTAGTGCTTATAGAAACCAAAATTTTGAATCTCGTTGTGAAGATTTATGGGTAACCCTAGAGCTGGGTAACTATAGAATCTATGTTTGTTCAGTTTACTTACGTTCTCCTCTAAATCAAACTCATCTCAAGCATTTTACCGAAAATGCTGGTAATGTCATTAATAATACATGCAATGATATTCTTATTTTCGGAGATTTTAATCTGCGTGACATTGTTTGGACTCCTTCTAATGCAGATTCATCGCTTAAACCCAGCAATTTCGATAATATCTTCGGTTATGAATTCGTAGACTTTTTGTCTAGTTATGATCTAAAGCAATATAGTCAGATCTCTAATCACCAGGGCAAAATTCTCGACCTCGTGCTGAGTAACACAATCTGTGATATTTCCGTTAAAAAATCAAACAGTATAATTTCTCGAATAGACAAATATCATCCCCCAATTGAAGTAGACTTAGTTTTATGTAAAGCAAAAATGCTCTCTCCAAGACAAACTCCTAAATACAAGTTTTTTTTAGCGAATTATGATAGTATACGAGCCCGCTTATCTGACCTTAACTGGACTTCGGAATTCCAAAACTGTTCGACTGTTGATGAAGTTGTATCGAAGTTTTACTCTATTATAAAAAAAGTTATCACTGAATTTGTTCCATGTCGCATACAAAACAAAAAATCATATCCTCCATGGTATACAACAAACCTCATAAAACTATTACGAGAAAAGGAAAAATCTCGTCAAAAGTTTAAAAAGTACAGGAATGATTTAGATAAATTTGAATACAATATCTTAAAAGTTAGGACTAAAACATTAATCAAAAAATGTTATGACAGATACATTGAAAATGTTGTTGACAGCGTGATTAAAAACCCCAAGTACTTTTGGACTCATATAAAAAATAAACGTAAGAATAATGGTTGTATACCGTCTAATATGAAATTTGGAGACAAAGAAGCTAATAATGGAGAAAAAATTTCCGACCTGTTTGCAGAAAATTTTGAATTAGTATATAAACCTATTGATATTAGTTTACATATAAACAAAATGGAAATACCAAAGTCTGCTTTCTCCATGGGGAATCTTTATTTAAATAATGACAGTATTGAGAAGTGCTTAAAGGCTCTAGATATTACTAAGGGCGCCGGAAGTGATGGGATTCACCCCTTGTTTCTGAAGGAATGCGCAGTGGAGCTCACGATACCTTTACATATTATTTTTAATAGATCATTATCTGAAGGTATATTTCCGAAACGTTGGAAGGATGCAATAATTATACCATTACATAAATCAGGCGATAAAAGTAATATCTGCAACTACAGACCTATTAGTATTCTTCCAGTTTTAGGTAAAGTTTTTGAATCGTTAACTTGTCCTTATTTGACTTGGCATATAAAACATATTATAGCTGATCAACAACACGGATTTTTTAAAAATCGCTCTACTACATCCAATCTTATTACATTTGTTGACAGAACACTTACTAGAATGAGCTCAGGGAATGAAGTAGATTGTATTTATAATGACTTTAGTAAAGCGTTTGACACAGTAAATCATTCAGTTCTAATCAACAAACTGCACACACTATTTGGCATACATGGATGCTTATTAGATTGGTTTGCTTCATATCTCACAGATCGAACACAAAGAGTAGTCATTAGCGGTTTTGTTTCTAGAGAAATTATCCCAACGTCTGGAGTTCCACAAGGCTCGCACCTTGGCCCATTACTTTTTATTATGTTTATCGATGATATTAAGCACTGTATCCGTAACTCCAAATTTGAATTATACGCAGATGACCTAAAGATATCCAAAATTGTGAATAATGACACAGACCAAATTCAACTTCAAGAGGATATAGATAGAATTACAGAATGGTGCCGGCAAAATAAAATGTCTCTCAATACAAATAAATGCTATCACATTAAATTCTCTCGAAAATTTAACAAATATAATAGTAGTTACAATATAAATGGTGTAGATTTAGCGAAAGTAGATGAAGTGAAGGACTTAGGCATTGCTATTGACACTCAGATGCGATTTACTAACCACATTAACAATACCATACACAAATCATTAAGAATGTTAGCTTTTATTTTCAGAAACACCAAAGATTTTAAGTCGGTTTTAGCGTTAAAAGTTCTCTATTTTGCACTGGTTCGCAGTCATGTTGATTATTGTTCAGTCGTATGGTACCCGTCTTATCAAAACAATATTCAGCGTATAGAAAGAATCCAAAAAAGATTTTTAAATAAAATATCTTATGTAAGTGGCGTTCATCGTACAATTCGCAGATACTCTGAAAGATTAGCGCATTTCGAAATTTTATCATTGGAGCAGCGAAAGAATTTGCTATCTATAAGCCTTTTACATAAATTACTTAATAATAAAGTGGATTGTCCATCCCTCCTATCACAAATTAACTTGAAGGTGCCCAGAATTTCAGGAAGGTTGTGTAATTTTAGTCCCTTTAGTGTAAATTTCAATAGCAAAAATTATGGTAACAACTCTCCTCTATGTTCTATGATGAGAAAATACAATGATATATTCGGTAAATGTAATATAGATCTCTTTAGTGATAGTCTGGGTTCCTTAAAAAAGAAAATATTTCTATACTACACTCAAACATAAAAATTAAAACTTTAAATTATACAACTTTAAATTATACAATGTTAAGCTCTCTACCAAATTATAATTTTACCTGTTTTAATTGCATAGAATAGTCTTTGTGTTTATATCATATTTTATTATCTGTTAATTTCATAACTAATTTTAAGTTTCATGTTGAAATGTTGTGCATACCTTTAAGTTAAATACATATATAGTATAATTTTGTTTATACCTGCAAATGTTTAATAATAATGTTTTGTATGTGTTTAGTTGGTAAGCCTAAATAAATAAATAAATAAATAAATTAACGGCTATAGTTCAGTAAGTAATAACATTAAGTACATGGTATGCTAATGTCTTAGAATCCTTATGATACAGGCAAACTTTTTAAATGGTTGGCCACACAGATATTATACGTTTTTTTTCACCATAGGTGCTCAAACTTAGCAGTTAAATAAAGTAAAAAATTTAAACTTATGTTAAGAGCCGTCTTGTAAAATACTGCCCATAGTAGTTGAAAACTTTTAAGGGTAATTTAGAAACATCATTATTAGGGAACACATTAAAAAAATCCGATCTAGGCATTAAACTGCGGACGTGATGACCACAAATGTGATTCTGCTCACATTTGTGGTCATCACGAACGAATACGAATTTTCGGAATTTTATAAAACATGGCGTAGATCGCGAAACGCATATATATATAAACCTAATCAGGTCGATTATTATTATTATATATGATAAGCGGGTGATGGACTTTAACTGGTTTGAAAAAAACTGCTTTGAGCCAAACGTCACTTGGAACGTGTAGGTCCATAACGTTCCGTCATTTGTAAAGTAGACGTTATAGAACATAGGTTATTTTATCTCTCTGTGATTGCTTCTGAAGGATAGTTTATTTTAAATTATTTTAAAAATTTCTTTTTTTTAATAGTTTATGTAATCGTATTATTATAGCAAATATAATGTTGCTTTTTAATGTGCTGTTAACTTCGTTTTATATACATGCAAGTCTTGCGAGTTACGTTGATAGATTGAATGGAACAGAGCTAGTGTTTACTTTTCTGGTAAGGATTTGTGATTTTCCTCTATTAACTTAGGAACGATTTTACTTATTTTTTATTTTTAGTATATATGTTACATAAGATACTGTTAAATACTATGTATACATACTAAGTCCCTAATGGAGACATGCATATTTATTAATTCTTAGAATATATAAAATTATACAAAATTAACTCATCAAAATCAATCATTATTAAATAGTTAAATTAGCGACAACAAACAATTCACCAAATTAACCTAAATTTATCAAAAGTCAAATTACAAAAAAAAATATATATAATTAACAAATAAAAAAAAATTAAACATATTATATACCATGTCAGTTAATTTTTTAAGAAATTACCTAATTTACAACATTAGAAAACGGCGTAATTATTAATTATTATATCTATTATAGTTGCTATGATAGTAGTATAGACAGAAACATATTGATTTTATTTGTATGTAATTTAAAGCGATTTCATACCAGATCTCTCTCTCTCTCTCTCCCTCTCTGTCTCTCTCTTTCTCTCTCTCTCTCTCTCTCTCTCACTCACTCCCATTTTTATACGATATGGTGAAAAACGAGCACACAGTCCACCTGATGGTACGTGGTTGCTGTGGCCCATAGGCATTTACATTTACCCTCGTTTTCGATTCAAAATGCAGATTACCCGTGAGGACTGAGATAGAATGCCTCTTTTCCAGTAAAAAGGGTCTCCGGTTCTCTACACTCACCATACGAAACACAGCAGTGCTAAGCTGCTATTTTACACTGGTATTCTGTGAGAGCGTGGTCCTAGCCCGGTCCAGCCGACCCATTCGTGCTACAACTATACTACTAATATAGCTGCAGCACGGCTCTACACTGAAACTGAATTTGAATTTGAATTGGAATATTTATTTTAATTTTGTTTTCTATTCTCAATCTTGTTTCGGTTTTTTTTAAATACATTACTTTTAAATTGTCTTTTTTGCAGTCGGGTTTTTGATTTTGTTTAATTATTTATTTTATGTAGTATGGTTGCTTAATTTACGCCACGCTGCAGCTATATAACTATTCCAGCGTAAAATAGCAGCTTAACGCTGCTGTGTTTCATATGGTGAGTGTAGAGAGCCGGAGACCCTTTTTACTGGAAATGAGGCATTCCATCTTAGTCCTCACGGGTGACAACGCATCTGCATTTTGATTTGTAATCGAGAAAATATGTGGATGTCTATGGGCCGCAACAACCACTTACCATCAGGTGGACTGTGTGCTTGTTTGTCACCCTTATCCTATAAAAAATGTTTAAAAGAGCAACGCATCTTCACTTTGACTCTTAGCCGAGGATAAATATCATGGGCCACACCATTCACTTACCATCAGGTTGACTGTGTGCTCGTAAGTCACACTTATTCAATTTTGACAAAAATGCTAACTTACTGTGAAATTTACGGCGAGCAGGCAACAGCTATACTGTGTTAATTTATTAAGTATACTTAAATAATTAACTTATATTAACTTAAGTGTTGTACGATATTTTCAATCCAGACACGTCCATCAGGGCGATATAAAGCTGCCGTCGCCACTAGTTCCATTATATTAGCGCGCGTGGAAACAGTAGACCGAATATAGATTTCAGAGTGGTTATATTTGGGCGAAAGGTAATTACTATACCTACTTGGTATGAATTTTCTCTGTTCGTAGGCTCTACGTTTTCCTAACTAAAAGAAGGCAAGTTTTGAAACAATGTAAAGTGCAGAATTACAGCCTATGTACATCTCACTCTTGGGCACAGGCCTCCTTTCATTTTTGAGAGGGTTTTAGATTAAACAGCTGTCGTCCGCGTTGCTCCAGGGCGTATTGACGTATATCAAATATGTTCGAATATTTTTTTAATTTTTCAGACATGCAGGTTTCATCACGATGTTTTCTTTTACCTTTCATTTGCATTTCCGTTGCATTTCTTACAAGATTGTCACTCTATCTAATGGAGGACTATCCTACACTTCGCCTAGAGTTATGAAGCTGCCACTCTAGAACCTTTCTACCCAATCAGTTGTTTTTTTTATAGAAGAAGTCGCAAACAAGCATGCGGCTCACATGATGGCAAGTGACTACCGCCGCCCATGAACAACTGCAACACCAGGGGAATTGCAGATGCGTTACTGGTCTTTTCAAAAGGATTAGGCTCTTTTCTTGAAGGTCCTTAAGTCGTATCGGTCCGGAAAAATCGCTGGTGGTAATCGATTCCACAAGGAAGTTGTGCGAGGGAGAAAACTTCTACTAAAGCACACAGTGGTGGACCGCCAATTATCCAGATGGTATGGATGGTATCGCGAGTTTTGTCGCGATGTGCGATAGTGTCAAGAGAGAATGGTGAGCTGAAAGTAGGAAAATTTGGAATGTCTCAGTGATCGCGAGGGTGAAAACCGGCAGCGATCACCGAATGATTAGAGGCACACTGAACCTAAACATTAAGTTGAAGAGGTCTCGTCTAACGAAGTCATCGCTCCGTCCCCCTCGTGCTCTAATCCAAAGTCCCGAAACTTTTCAGCTCGAGTTACATAACCGTTTTCAGTGCCTAGAAGACTGCAATGAAGTGGAAGATATGAATGACAAGCTCGTGGAAACTGTTCATACGGTCGTAGCTAAGTTCTGCAGGACCCGCCGCAGAAAAACACAAAAACTCTCCGATCACACTCTTAATCTCATGGCTGTTAGACGGGAGATGAAGCTACATTCTTCAACAGATTTGACAGCATACAGGCAACTGAACGGACAGATCTCCAAATGCATGCGGCGGGACTTACGCAACTTCAATACAGCTCGTATTGAAGAAGCGATCGAGCGGAACCAAGGCTCCAAAGTCTTTGTTAGAGATCTGTCTGCCAGAAAGAGCCAACTGTCAAAGCTAAAGATCGAGTGTGGCAGCATCGTTTCCGGGGCACCTGAGATTTTGAGTGAGATTGAGAGGTTCTATGGGCAGCTGCACACGTCATCGTTGGAACCACACGTGAGTGTGAGTAACGATCCAAGAGCGAGTCTTATCCGACATTATTCCGATGATATCCCGGACGTGAGTCTGAGCGAGATTAGAATGGCTCTCCAGCACCTTAAAAACGGCAAGGCCCCAGGCGAGGATGGAATTACAGCGGAGCTTTTGAAAGCGGGTGGAAAACCGGTACTTGAAATCCTTCAGAAGCTACTTAATTCCGTCCTCCATGGTGGCATTACACCGGAGGCGTGGAGCAGAAGTGCGGTGGTCTTGTTCTTCAAGAAAGGCGACAACGCTCTCTTGAAGAACTACAGACCGATTTCCCTTCTGAGCCGCGTCTACGTGCTCTTTTTGAGAGTTATTACGAATCGTCTCGCGCGCAGACTGGACGACTTCCAGCCTCCCGAACAAGCCGGTTTCCGAAACATACATACCCTTCGGCAAATTGTACAAAAGTCAGAGGAGTACTATTTGCCACTATGTCTAGCGTATGTGGACTATGAGAAAGCCTTTGATTCCGTCGAAATTTGGGCGGTGCTGAAGTCCTTTCAGCAGTGCCAAGTGCACTGTCGGTATATCGAAGTGCTGAAGTGCTTGTACAGTAGGGCTACGATGGCTATCCGAGTACAGAACCAGAGTTCGAAACCTATCCAATTGCAGAGAGGTGTAGACAGGGTGACGTCATATCCCTGAAACTCTTCACCGCTGCAATGGAAGACGTTTTCAAGCTTCTGGACTGGAAAGGATACGGTATCAACATCAATGGCGAGTACATCACTCACCTTCGATTTGCCGACGATATAGTCCTTATGGCAGAATCGCTGGAGGACCTAAGCACTATACTAAATGACCTCAATAGTGCTTCCCAACGGATAGGTCTTAAGGTGAACATGGACAAAACAAAGATCATGTTTAATGTCCATGTCACACCTATGCCGGTAGTTGTTGGGAGCACTAAGCTCGAAGTTGTTGACGAGTATGTTTACCTGGGACAAATAGTCCGACTAGGTAAGTCCAACTTCGACCGAGAGGTCAATCAACGGATTCAACTCGGTTGGGCAGCGTTCGGGAAATTACGGCACATCTTCTCGTCAGGTATACCTCAAAACTTGAAAACGAGACTGTACAACCAGTGCATGTTGCCAGTGATGACATACGGAACTGAGACGTGGTCCTTCACTGCTGGCCGGATGAGGAAGCTCAAGGTCGCTCAGCGAGCTATGGAGAGGGCTATGCTCGGCGTTTCTCTGCGTGATAAACTCAGAAATGAGGATATCCGCAGTAGAACCAGAGTAACCGACATAGCCCAACGGATTAGTAAGCTGAAGTGGCAATGGGCCGGCCATATAGCTCGAAGAACAGACAACCGATGGGGAAGAAAGGTTCTCGAGTGGCGGCCTCGTACCGACAGGCGAAGTGTTGGGAATCCCCCCACTAGATGGAGTGACGACCTGGTAAGATATGCAGGAAGTCGATGGATGCAGGTGACTCAGGACCGTGCTTACTGGCATTCCTTGGGGGAGACCTATGTTTAGCAGTGGACATGTTAAGGGCTGTAATGATGATGATAATGATTATGATGTGCAATAGTGCAATTGCGCGGCTGGAATTAGTCCGAACAATTCCTCGGAGCACTCCCCGTGATAGATGCGATAAAATACGCAAAGAGATGCAACATCTCTACACAGTTCCAGTGAGTCAAGCCGATCGGAAAGAACTTGATCGTCGATGACTCGAAACATTCTGCACTGGATTCGGTCAAGTGGAGCTGGCACTGGGGAGCCCCTGCTCAGAGATGGGAACAGTATTCCATGTCAGGCCGAACCTGAGCCTTGTAAAGTTGCAAGCGATGTGCAGAAATGAAATACTGTCTCGCCCTGCTGAGCACGCCAAGCTTTTTAGAGGCCAAATTGGCCTTCTCTTCTGAGTGACCACGAAACTGCACGTCACTCGATATGTCGACACCGAGGATTCCGATACTGGCTGAGGCAACAAGGGGAGTGCCTTGAAACTAAGCATGTACTACAAAAGGGTTTTTTTAGCGGTAAGCGCGCAAAATTGTGTGTTCTGGGGATTGAAATGGACTAGAATAAGTCGCCCGAAGATTGAGACTTTGTTCAACGAATTTGCCACTTCTGACACAAGTTTGTTCCGGTACTCGGCGACGTTTTCTCGAGAAATATTGGCACGGCCGATGTATAAAGCATCACTTGTGCTGTCGTCTGCATAGCAATGAATGTTGCCGGTTTGAAAAATATCATTGATATTGTAACCCCCCCCCCTCTTCTATACATATACTTGTACTTGTGTTTCTTTAGAATCTATATCTATAAAATATATAAATATATCTGATTTACATGACCAGTATATTATAATCATACATTGATCTTTCTAAAGGTTCAAATATAGATATGTAGTGTTGGGCGTGCAGTAAAAACAGAAATACCTTGTAAAAACTCTTTATTTAATTTAATTAATTTTGCGTGCGCGTCTTTACAAGCGTCCTTTCCTCCATCTTTTTTCTCTTTTTTTTTCACTTACTCACTCACTATCATTCTTTTACTCATTCGTCATTCGCTCCGTTCCTTCTAGATCACTTCATTACGCTGCATTCCATCCCACATTCTGCCGTCCTGATCTCATGCCTGTCCTTAGGCATCCATGCCGCTTTCACTCCTAAATCTTCTCTGTTTCTGTTATACTGTTTAACCTCGTGAAGTGTCCAAAAATTTGTATTATTTCCAAATCTTCCTTTTGTCTCAACTTTGTACCAATCATTAGTGTAAATGGAGTTGTATCAATGTTCCTATGGTACGTGCTGTTCAAAGCTCTCTGTAATCGACTTACATGCTTATACCATAAGGAAGGGTCTTCAATGCATAACTTTGTCAAAACTGAGATGATTGTGCGATGCACACGTTCCACCTGTCCATTTCCACGTGGTACTCCGGTCGTTATAGTGATATGTTGTATACCTTTTGTCTCGCAAAACTCTCGAAAATCATTTCCTGTAAATGCGGTACCTTTGTCAGTTATTATTCTGTCTGGGTTGCCAAAATGTTGTAGAAAAATCTTTAATTTGTCCAATGTTTCCTTTCTGGTTGTGGACTTTGTTGGAAATATCCATGTAAACTTGGTGAAGGCATCAACCATTGTCAAAATGTAATTATACTTTTTTTTAGTTTCCATTAGAGGCCCAATATGGTCGATATGCAAAGTATGTAATGGCATACTTTCTTTTTCTGTAGGGTGTAAAAATCCTTCTTGTTTTCCAGATTTTCTTGTTGCCAGTAAGCATGGTATGCATGTTGTCCTGAAGTCTTGTAATTTCTTATCCAACTGATTGATGTAATAGCTGTTACTTATGATTTCTTTCATTTTCTTGCATGAAAAATGACCAATTGAAGTTTTTGATATTACCAATTGTTTCAATTCTTCTTTATACAGCAAATCATTTTCGATGCAATCATCTTGGTAAAGACCATTCTTCAATATTTCTTTGATAGCTTTGAGGCCTTCATCTTGGTCCTGCATTTGTTTGATTTGTTGATGCATATCGGTGACCAACATCACTGTAGGACAATCACGGCTGAGTGCGTCTGTATGTTTCATCTTTGAACCTGCTCGGTGCTCCTCAGTGAAATCAAATTGGTCTAAAAATAGTACCCATCTCGCTACGAGTACTTTAGCTGACAAATCTTTTTTCCTCAATGTTTTTTCAAATGCTCGGCAATCTATAATGATTTTAAACTTAATTCCATGCAAATAATGTCTAATGTAAACTTCTTTACACCTTCAATAATAGCTAGTGCCTCCAATTCGTAACTTGAAAACTTTCTTTCCACATCATTGGTCTTTCGACTCATGTAGTAAACTGGATGCCATCCGTCATGATGAAATTGTAATAATATTGCTGCATACGCTAAACATGAAGCATCAGTGTGTAATTCTGTAGGCAAACTTCCATTAAAAATCTTTAATACTGGATTACTAGATAATTTATACTTTAAGATATTAAACGCTTTTCTTTGGTCTTCATTAAAACAAAAAGGAGTATCTTTTTTTGAGCAAATCTGTCAATGGCTGTGCAGTCAATGCATAGTTCTCTATATATTTTCGAAAATATGAGGTTAAACCAACAAACCTTTGTATTTGCTTGACATTACAGGGCTCGGGATACCTCACTACTGCATCAGTCTTTTCTGGGCTAGGTTTTACCTCTCCATTCTTGACGACATGTCCCAAATATTCTATTTCCTTCTGGACAAGTTAAACTTTCTTCCAGTTTATCTCTAGTCCATATTCAGATGCCACTTCAAGCACCATTTGCAATCGTTGTACTGCCTGGCTTTGATCGCTAGCTGGAATCAAAATGTCGTCGATAAAGTTCAAAATAATCCCCTTATTTATTAAATCTCTGAAAATAATTGAGACAAATCGCATGCAATTCTTTGGACTAACTGAGAGTCCAAAGGGGGCTCTCAAGAATTCAAACTGGCCATGATGCGTTACGAAGGAAGTATAGGGTATAGATTCCTCGCTTACTTTTAAATGCAAAAATCCATTTTTCAAATCTAAAATACTGAAGAATTTAGAGTCTTTCAATTTATCAATTAAATCCTCTATAATAGGCAAGGGAAACTCATCCTTATCAATTTTTTTATTTAGTGCCCGGTAATCTACACAAAACCTAGTTGTCCCATCTTTTTTTTTCACTAGAACCTTTGAACTAGAATACTAAGAGAAACTCACCCGGATAATCTTCTTATCTAGCCATTCAGATACCTGTTTTTCAACTATTTCTTGCTCTTTTAGAGATAATCTTCGGGGTCGATGCGTCACTAGGATGTCGTCTTTCAGTACTATTTTTAACTGTATGGGAGCTTCCTTTTTCTGTACTGGTTGTCCATATTGATAGATTAACTGATGCACTTGTTTTTTCAACTCAGGATCTGTCATGGGACCTACAGAAAAAGCATGGTCACACTTATCAACAGTCATACATTTCATCCACTCGTCATCTTTCAAATAAAACCTCACTGCACCATCTTTCATTAACATAATAACACCTTTCAGAAAATCATGACCTATAATTACATTATACGGTACATAGTCGCTACTAATAATGTGGAAGACACCATCGAAATATTGATCATCAGCAATAAATTGTAAATAACACTTTCCTACTGATTTAATCTTACACTGCCCAATCCCTGATAAAATAGTATTGTTATTTTCCGCTTTTGTCTGACCTAATACCTCGTAACACTCTGATGAAATAATGTTAACGTCACTGCCTGACTCGACTAACGCTTTAACCCTAAGATTGCACACCATTATCATTTTCACTGGTTTTAACGTATCCGTTTTGTCGGTGCAGGTATTGTTTACAATCTGCATAACCTCTCCGTTGTAGTTTTCCGAGTTTGACGTTGACGCTGCTGTCAGATGCGGGCCGTCATGACTGCCAACATAGCCATCACACGACGAATGATCATTCACTTCCTGCGAATGAGTTGTTGATTCTTCCGTTGACTTCATCGATCGTCCGAACATAATGCGCTTCAACTTCAGGTTGTTACTTTGCTGCTGCCTTCGTTCTTTTTCGGGTACCGTCGCCGGATACCGAGTTTTGCCGAAAGTCGCCGAGTGAAACCGGCTTCCGCCGCTTCGTCTGTGCTTGGGCGTTGTTGTTTCGTTTTGAACTTAAATGATTGAATGATGCATCGGAAATGACGTAGCAATATGGCCGAACTGGTTGCATATAAAACACTTTAATCCCTTTTCTTTATATGGGCAAAATGCAGACGTATGATTCATCTCGCCACAGCTAAAACAGCGATTCGAAATGGTCTTAGATTCTGTATGTGCAGACTATACACATCACATTATCATGGGCGACTTCAATACTGACCTCCTCAAAACTTCTTTGCAATCAAGTAAGCTCATAAATATCTTGTCTTCAGTAAATTTATCCATCCTTCCCTGCTCTCCTATTCACCATAACCTTGACTCCCCGGATACCTGGCTAGATCTAATAATCACGTCCTGTCCTAATCTAGTCAATAAATATGGTCAGTTGTCAGCTTCCGGCTTTTCGCGTCATGATTTACTTTACCTTGCATATAGGTTGAAGTTTGCAAAAGTTGAACCCGAGGTACTTTTGGTTCGCTGTTACAATAAAGTTAACCCAACGAAGCTTCTGATTGATGCAAAGGCCATCGACTTCTCGCCTGTGTATTGTGCATCATCAGTTGATGATAAAGTATCTATTTTCACTAAATTAACACTGAAACTGTTTGATGCGCATGCACCGGTGAAATCTATTAGGGCTAAGCGGCCTCCAGCTCCGTGGATAACGAAGGGTGTGCGCATGGCGATGACTCGACGCAACCGAGCTTTCAGAAGGTTTAAGCGTGACAGGAGCAATGAGAATTGGGACTTGTACAAAATTGCTCGCAATCGTTGCAACCAAATGGTAAGGGCGGCAAAGCGTCGTTACTTCTTTGACAATATATCTAGTGCTTCTTCGGCGGATACTTGGAAATTTCTTAATTCTCTTGGTCTATGTAAATCCTCCACTATGAAACATAATATCCCATTCCCTCTAAATGACATTAATTCCTATTTTTCTACAGGTTCCTCACTCTCTCCAGTTATTAAGTCCCAGTCAATCATAGAAATTAATTCCAAGGCCAAACCTTTACAAATACCCTTCTTATTCTCGCTTGTCTCTGTTAACGATGTTCGTAAAACATTTGCTTCTATTAAATCAAAAGCAGTGGGTTGTGATAATGTGAGTCGTACTATGATCTCTTTAGTTCCCGAACTCTTTCTTCCAGTCATTACTCACATCATTAATTTTTCTCTGTTGTCAGGGGTATTTCCTTCTTTGTGGTGTAAAGCCTTTATAATTCCGCTTCCTAAAATTTCAAACCCCTTGCAACTCAATAATTATAGACCTATTTCTATTCTTCCATTCTTATCAAAAATCCTGGAATCTATAGTTCACCGGCAAGTATCAGGTTTTATATATAATAATAACTTGCTCACTCAATTTCAGTCGGGCTTTCGTCCCGGACATAGCACCACCACTGCACTTCTTAAAGTTACAGAGGACATTCGGGATGGCTTGGAGAATAGAAAGGTCACTGTGCTTGTTCTCGTGGACTTTTCTAATGCCTTCAACATGGTTGACCATGATATTCTCCTCGCTATGCTCGGTAATCTAAACTTCTCCTCCATTGCTTTAAATTGGTTCTCTTCCTACTTTTGTGGTCGCCAACAAGCTGTTCGAGTTGGTAATCATTTGTCTGACTGGTGTCAGCTTGTATCTGGCGTGCCACAGGGTGGAATATTATCTCCTTTATTGTTCTCTATTTTTATTAACTTCCTTTCCTCTCAACTTTGCTGTTCTTACCATTTCTACGCCGACGACTTGCAAATTTATACTCAGACTGATGTGGATCACATTGATAATGCTGTTATCAATATTAATACATATTTATTAAATTTAAGCAATTGGGCTAGCAAATTTGGCATTCTAGTGAATCCTAACAAATGCCAAGCAATTTTAATAGGAAGTGCTCGTCAGTTATCTAAACTTGATATTTGTTCTGTCGCTCCTGTCACGTTTGATGGATCATGCATCCCTTATTCCAGCACTGTGAAAAACCTAGGCCTCTGTATGGACTCAACTCTCAATTGGTCCACTCACATTCAAACAATAAGTGCTTCAGTTACTGCTAAGTTGGGTGCCCTAAATCGCCTTAGAAACTTCCTTCCGGTCAAGGTAAAGATAACTCTGGTGCAGTCTCTTATTTTGCCCATTATTGATTATTCTGATGTGTGTTGTACTGATCTTAATGAGAACCTTCTAGACAAGCTGGATCGTCTCGTAAACAACTGTGTCCGATTCATCTTCTGTCTTCGCAAGTTTGACCATGTTTCCTCCTTTAGATTTCAGCTAAATTGGCTTCCCATTCGCCAACGGAGGCAAGTCAGGACACTTCTCACACTTTTTTCTATTTTATTCGACAATCGTTGTCCCGACTATTTGAAACGTAAGTTTAAATTTCTATCTGATACGCATAATAGACCTCTACGTTCTTCGGAGACTCTTACGCTCTCCATTCCACTTCACCGGTCCGGTTTCTCTTCTTCCTCGTTTGCTGTACGAGCTGCGCGACTTTGGAATGCACTGCCTGAAACTTTGAGAAAACGCTCCAACAAAGTAACATTTAAAAAGTATGTTAAAGAACATTTTCTGAAAGTCGTAAAGAACTCCTAAGTTGGCGTCATCATCTGAGTTAATCTGTGTTAATAGTTAATTTCATCATAATATGTTTTTTACGTATATATGTATATTTGTGTGTATATATGTATTTATATGTGAATTTGTGTATATATATATGTGTGTATGTGGTTTGTACATATATATATATATATATATATATATATATATATATATGTATATGTATGTATGGTATTTGTATTTTTTATTTTTATGTTTATATGCTATAATTCCTAAATTAATTATATTTCTTATTCTGTACTGTTATGTATTATAATAACCGCCTTCGATGTTTTTCCACTCCTCAAGGTTGACAGGCAGAGAATGCTTTAAGCATTATGTCCGCCTTTTGTACTTATATATTTTATAAGGTTCAAAAAAGTTAAATAAATAAATAAATAAAATTCTTTTCAGATGGTTTTTGTCTGGGACTGCGCGCCTCCGATCGACGACGTTGTTCCATTTTACTCCTTAAAGTTTCGTTAATACGTAGCTATTCTTTTAATTCTGCGTACGTAGTAACATCACATAGCATTATCTTATTTGTCTCCAGATCCCGTATCCCATCGACAATATATTTAATTGCCACGTAATCTTGCATTTTCCCTCTCTTTCCCAACTCTTTCATAGCCAGCATATAATCCAAACAGCTTTCATTGTCTTTCTTCTTGCGTGTACTCATCGTTTCGTGTATGGTTTTGATGTCGACAGAATCAGGAAATTCTTTCAATACTGCAGCTTTTAGGTCATCCCACGACTTAAACGGTCGTTCCGCACGGAGCCAAAGCGCTGCCGTGCCGGTCAACGAGCGCCTCGCCACTAATAATTGCTGTAGTGGAGTCCAGCCGAATATTTGAGCATTATCTTCGATTTCCTGCGCCCATCGTACCGCTGTGAATGTACCGTCTTGTCCTGAGTAGTTTGGTATGAGCTCCGAAGTCATTTGTAGCATGTTGCCGCGAAAGTCAGCTTGTGCGCCGATGCTATCTTCGAAATCATCCTGGCGATTTTTTCTGCGCTCTTCTCCGTCTTTGCTCATCTTGGTGTAGGTACTCGTCTTTGTTTCGTCTTCTTGTAATAAAATGCCACCCCGTCTTTGCCACTGCCGCGTGTCACCACGTGCCGCTAGCCGCCGGATATTTCGCCTAAAACTCGCACACTGTCTTCTGAGGGATTTTACTGCACAAATCCCGAAGGGGCCCCCAAAAATATAGTGTTGGGCGTGCAGTAAAAACAGAAATACCTTGAAAACACTCTTTATTTTATTTAATTAATTTTGCGTGCGCGTCTTTACAAGCGTCCTTTCCTCCAACTTTTTTCTCTTTTTTTTCACTTACTCACTCACTATCATTCTTTTACACATTCGTCATTCGCTCCGTTCCTTCCAGATCACTTCATTACGCTGCGTTCCATCCCACAGATATATACTTCACAAAAATAAGAGGAGGCCTGTGCCCAGGAGTGGGATGTATATAGACAATAAGTATTCACTTTACATTTTTTTTTCAAAAACTGTCTTCTTTTAGCTCGGAAAACGTAGAGCCTACCAACTGGGTAAGTTCATACGAAGTAGATATAGTAATTACCTTTCGCCCAAATATAACCACTCTGAAATCTATATCCGGTCTACCGACTCCACGCGCGCTAAGATGACGATACTTGTTGCGATGGCAGCTGTATATCGCCCTGATGGACGTGGCTGGAGTGAAAATATCGACTGGGTTCCAGTACCGTACACCACAGTACCAATGCATTGTGACTTTGTAAGTTAATTCAAATAAATTATTTAATAATTTCTTATATTTACGCGTACACTACACATTGAATAAAACTACTTTTACAAATTCTATCGCATTTAATTAACTTATTTTTAAATTTTCGACGTTTTGGGTGCTTTACAGCACCAATCACGTCACGGGTCACGGGAGCCTGTGGTGACTGACGTCCCAATGTTATAGTTAACACGGTGTACCTTCAGCTTTTTTAATTATTTGTTTTGTTCCAAACTACGTAGAATGAACTTACTGTGTCTTGAAGTCTTGCAGTGGTATGCTTGGGTTTAGTTTTAATTTTATTAATTACAGGATCCCAAGCAGGTGATATTACCCAGCCTCCCTCTCTATTGAAATTAGGATGTTTTTTTTTTAATTTCAATAGCCTTAAGTATCATCCTTGGCAGAAAAAGAAACAGAAACTTTTTTATTCAATATAGATTATAAATAATACTTATTGAAAGTCACTCTTTTATATAATTACCACTGATTCGAAAAAAAAACTCTGTCCTGGGAAGAACCAGCAAGAAACCCAGCGGGACTTTTTTTTAAATAACAGCTTACAATCGTGTCTGTTACACAAATTAACAATACAACAAATTAAAAATAGCTTGGTAGCAATCACCTCATTTCCAGGGGTTATTATCATCTATAAATTCTTTAATATTATAATAACCCTTCTTATACAAACTTAGTTTAAAAAAGTTTTTGAACTTTGAGCAGGTCAAATTTTGTATATTTTCTGGAATTTTGTTGTAAAAGCGTATACATCGCCCCAAGAATGAATTACTGACTCGATGGAGTCGAGTAACTGGTACTACTAGCTTGTGTCTGTTCCTAGTATTTACAGAATGAATATCACTTATTTTTGTTAAACTACTTTTATTTTTGTGTACGTTTTTTTTATATGATAAGGGTGACAAACGAGCACACAGTCCACCTGATGGTAAGTGGTTGCTGCGGCCCATAGACATCTACATCTACCCTCCATTACAAATCAAAATGCAGATGCGTTGTCACCCGTGAGGACTAAGATGGAATGCCTTATTTCGAGTAAAAAGGGCCTCCGGCCACCTGCACACACCAAGCGAAACGCAGAGGTAAACCTATACTTCACGCTGGTATACTGTGAGGTCGTGGTACCACCCCGGTTTGAGCCGGCCCATCCGTGCGACAGCAAAAGCTGCCGCGTGGCTTTACCACTGTTAAAATACAAAAAAATAAATAAAAATACATTAAATTTTCATACATGTGTTGAGAGGCCAAAGTTAATATATTAATTTCGTTAAATTTTTGTCGCAGCGACTCTTTTGGCTTTAAATCATAAATTGCTCTTATGATTCTCTTCTGTAAAACAAATATAATTTCAGTGTCAGCTGCGTGTCCCCATAGTAAAATACCATACGAAATTATGCTATGGAAATAGTTAAAGTAAACTAGCCTAGCTGTTTCAACACTGGTAAGACTTCTAATCTTTTTTACAGCATATGCTGCAGAATTAAGTCTGCTTGCTAGTTTTGATATATGGGGGCTCCATTGAAGCTTCGCGTCTAGTGTGATTCCAAGAAAAATGGTGGTGTCTACAAGACTTAGTTTCTCCCCATTTAAAATTTCATTAGTATTTAATTGTTTGACATTTGGAGTCATGAATTTCATACATTTCGTTTTAGTGCCATTTAAATGCAAATTATTAACGTTGAACCAATTTACTAATTTAGATATAGCATTATTTACTTCGTCATATTTTAGCAATTGTCGACTTAATTTGAAGTGTCATCTGCTAATAATACTATATCATGGTTATCTCCTACTATGTAAAGTAAGTCATTAATGTATATGTAGGAAGTATATTGGGTATAGTACAGAGACTGATTTTGTAGTTACGAATAATAATTAATTCGTTTACACGAATTAATTATCCAACGAGTCGAGGGTAAACTATTAACGCAATACGACAAGCGCACCGTTCCACGTCAGAGCCAAAACTGTCTTAACGGTGGCCGCTCAGTCCGTTTTATACAAGCAGGACGGGCGCAGGTGCAATGCCGCAGGTGTGCGGTACACGTGTCGTTTACAAGAATTCTGTCTAGCTAGACAGACGCCACCGCACCTACAACGGTGCAGGTGCCGTCACGGCCATACTGACATGCGTGCGTCCTCGCACGCGCTCCATCACAATTTTAGTTATCTGTAGACGAAAAAACATCGTTCGACTATCCTGACATAACAGCGTCTGGTCCGGTCTATATTGACCCTTCAGACTTGGGTGACAGTCTGTTTTGTTCCGGCAGTAAGCCCTACAAAAATTTAATCATCTTTATGTTAGATCGGTATGATTAGTCTGTAGCTTTTTCTATTTTATCTTTTTTTTTTTCAAGTACTGTTTTCGCTAGTCCGGAATAACAACTTTTCCCCATAGCCATATCATTGGACCGGCACAAAGCCCTGCAATGATAGTAAGAACTATTTTTTTTTCTTACGCTTTTTTTTTCAAGTACTATTTATGCTAGTCCGGAAACACTATTCCCTTTAGCTATATCATTGGACCGGCAAACGCCCTGCAATGATAGTAAGAACCACATTTTTTTTTCTTACTCTCTTTTTTTTTTCAATTCAGTATAGAACAGTTACAGACCAACCATACCGCAAACATGTCCCCGTCACAATCACACAAAAGTGTATCGTGAGGGACGTAGTGAAACACGATAACACCTAAGTATGTAAACCAACAGCAACTCGACACATATCCCAGTGCAGCACAGACCAGCCTCCCTGCAACTTCATGTTCCTTTCCTGCACTGGAATAATTACTTCGCTAGAGTGTTGCAACGTCTCTAGTATTTTCTAGATGCACAGACACGGCTACCTCTGACTGTCGCATGTCCTCGTGCTGTTGACAGTGAACAGCATACGGTCTATCAGTTATCACCACTTGCTAACAGACATAAACTCTTGTTAAATATTACAACGGTCGACCATCCCAGACTTCATTTAAGTCTGGAACGCGCGGATATGGCTACCTCCAGGCAAACGCACTACAGCTTTTCGTTCTGCTGCGATCGTGCCACATTCGCGGCAGCAAGCCGTCGCGCCGTACTAGCGCTAGCGAATCGTCGCACTGCTTTGCAAAATTAAAAGAAATCAAGATAAATGTATTGCGAACCATGGAATTCCGAGCTTCCGAAATTCATCACATATTCCCTTAAGAAACGGCAACTGCACGACATTTGAAAACATTCCAAAAAAAATGGAAACTATGTGTAGAGACAGATACCACAACATATTTCGAAGCGAAGGAGGAAACTGCGCAAAATCTACGAAAGCCGTCCATTTACAGCGCCAAAACACCATTTGTTCGGCGGCCGCTTGAATTGCCCTGCCGTAAGATCAGCCGATAAGTAACCGACTGTAACGGTGTAGGCTTAATCTAACCAGCGCTCGGCCGTACCTGAACATGTTCGATTAGCCATCACAACGTCTTCCTCATTGATCATTGTTGTAGAGACTTCTACGAATCCCTCGAAATCAAACCCCAATCTTGTCAACGACACAATATTCGGAGCAAACTGCAACACTGATCAACACATTAGAACACAAAAATGTCACTTATTATTTTTAATTCACAGCGTGTTAAAGTTAATCCTTTATTGTAGTACAACCCATAAAAGTTTTGAGCTTCAAAATATAGCAAATGATAATCATGTTTCGCGTGAACTATCAAATTACAACAAAACGAGAGCAGCAGGAACACCTGAGGGTTTACAAGCATCGTCGGGGTTGTAGTCATCATGATCTGCGTGAAAAACAAATTGTTAACTATAAGGACAACATACACAGTTGCCTGTTCTCTCATCTATCACACATACGAGGCCCTAAAACAGAAATACTTTCTCATACCTTGGACTATAATAAAGCACTTCGCTTTCACAAGTAAACATAGGTCTTCATACGAAGTGTCTGACACATACTCTTACTTGAACTTGCGAGATCCCACGTTAACTACGTGAACCACATTAAAAACGTGAACAGCGCCTGCCAGGACAGAGCCTAATACATGTTCAGAAAACATTACCGTGCACACAGCATACGACTTCCGCGCACACAGTGTGACTCCCACGCATACAGAGTACACGACTTCCGAGGCATCGCCATGTACAGCATACGCGCGCTCCGGGATGGCGCCTGCGTATACGCGCATACGCATCTGCCGAAACCAGGCCATGTTACAGCTGGACCTGGCAGTCCGTTACGACCAGCAAGGCACACACTCACGCACTTGTAATCACATCACACGTGCTACTGTAACACATAAAAGAACACATTAAAAATACTCAGTCGGAAATTGATTTCAAGAAATGCAGCACTACTCTTGGTACACCATTCGCCTTTCTAGGGCACCAAATACTGAGCTGCGGCTACACGACAACCTCTGGTATGGTCCGATTCTCATGTAAACTTAAATACTCTCTTCAATGTCAGAACTAATTGGCTCTACTTCACTTTCATCAGTTATACTTGGGTTTTCCGGCATTTTTCGCAACCAATTAAAAATGTAAACACTCATTCTTACAAAATAGTTTCTGAGCCAATGTTTGGGATAAATTTACTTTCCTCATGTATCTAATGGTGATCAGTAGCAGCGACAAATAATAAGTCCGCGGCGTCGTAAGCCGACAGCATACTCAAAAGCGAGCGCTACAGCTCCACGCTTTCCACTAAACCATTCCAAGTTTGTCGACTACGTAATGCTCGGAGTAAACTGTAACACTTATCATCACATTAGATCACAAAAATACTACTTAGTGTTTTTAAGTCATAGCACGTTAAACTAATCATGTTCTTTTTTTTTCGGTACATCGTTTAAACATTTTGAACTTTAAAACTAGGCCATGTAAATCACACCTCGTGTATCAAATTATAACATTACTTGAGCAAGTTAAACTTCCACTGAATGCAAACTATAACTCATTCAGAATATCTCCAACATTTCTTTCGACATTTGTTATCATATTTGGGTACGTTAGAAATAATGAAAATACTTGAGGGTACTTTTAATACAAATCGAACAAAAGGATTTATCTTTTCTCTACACTTTAATGATACGACAATATCGTAAGTAGGACAGCAAATTTCATTACGGTATTTAACATAAAAACAGAATCATCAATGCAGAATGCATTACAGTCTTTGACAAATTTAATAATCCTCATACTATTCGAAGATTGTATGTGGGCAAAAATGGGGACTTTATCCCACTTCTGATGTAGGAAGTATATTGGGTATAGTACAGAGACTGATTTTGTAGTTACGAATAATAATTAATTCGTTTACACGAATTAATTATCCAACGAGTCGAGGGTAAACTAGTAACGCAATACGACAAGCGCACCGTTCCACGTATACAAAAAACAGAAAGGGGCCGAGACTTGAGCCTTGAGGCACGCCCATTTGTACCATCGACCCGTAAGATCTCATACTGTTAATGACATCTTTTTGCGTTCTCTTACTTAAATATGAAATAATAATTTAAGAGCATCACTTCCTTCACCGTCGTGTTGAAGTTTCCTGATTAATGTTTCATGGTGAACACAATCGAAGGCAATTGACAATTTTGATAGGTAAAAAAATATACCCAAAGCATCCTGTGAATTCTCCCATGCATTAAAGATATATTTAATCAGCTCAACACCGGCATCAGTTGTCGAGCGACCCCTTGTGAAACCAAATTAATTTTTATGAAGTAAATTATTTATATTAAAGAAATTTAACAATTGATGAAGAATAATTTTTTCAAAAACCTTACTAAGTGTTGGTAGTACAGAGATAGGTCTAAAATTGGCGGGGTCTAGTGTACTACCAGATTTAAATAAAGCTATTACTTTACTATACTTCATTAAATCAGGAAACACACCAGATTCGATACTAGTATAAAAAATAATAGCTAAATGAGGCGCGATTGTATCTATTATAGACGCAATAACTTTGACAGAAATCCCTTACAGATACAGTTTTCTTAACATCAATAGTTTTAAAATATTTTACAATTTCGCGAGAATTTGTGGTTGATCAAATCTAATATAATGGCGGGGGCTGTCTAGGATATGATCACAAACTGCAGACTTCCTGGAACTTTGGCGTTTCACGTCAGCGCTCAAAACTCGAAAATAAGTTAATTTAACGCGACAGAATATATAAAATTAGTTTCAATTTGTTATTTAAATTTACTTATTAATTTAAAATGGTAGACTTGTTATTGCTCGTCGTAAATTCTACAGTACGTTAGTATTTTTTTAATAGAATAAATGTTTGTCACTGTGGAGGACACAGTCAACCATATCGTCTGGTGTATCAGTGGATGGTTTGGTCCATGATATTTATCCTCGACTAAGAATAAAGTGCAGATGCATTGCTCTTTTAAGCTGGCATTCTATGAGAAAGAGCCCTCCTGGTCGAGCTGATCCATTCGCTCTATAACCATAATATAGCTGCAGCGTGACGTATGTTGAGCGGCCAGACTACAAAATTGAAATTTTACCACATGAAACAATTTATGTGAATGATATCATTGTGAGAAAACCTGCATGTCTGAGGGATAAAATATATTTTGAACGCATGTTAACTCCATCCAATACTCCATATCATAAAGGAGGTTGTAAAAAAAAAGGACAGAGGTAAACTTAAACAGGTGATGGTCAGTAGCATCTTCCTGATAGCAATTAAAACTTGTAAAAACTTCGGTTGCCAACCCGCCTGTCAAGCGTGACAACTATGTAAATATTCACCCTAGAAGGCAGTCTAAGGAAGAGGCAGGTGTACAGAAATGGACTTTTATAGCTGATCAAGAGGAAAAAGAAGTGACGTAAAGCAGATGCGTCACCGACAAGCAACAAAAGGGACTACAGGTAGTCTCTTTGTATGACGTTGTATTGGCTGCATTAGCCACTAACAATCAGGTAAACTAATCATTAGTTTGTCACTACAATTTGTCACTCTACACCATAATTGGTAATGTTCTAAAAATAATTTTGACTACAGAGACATTTTAACGGTAATAGATCGTATTTATTGGCAAGGAAATCTGAAGAAAAGCAATCCAGGTCGAGACTGACCCGCGATACTTTGCTCCCGATTACTATCCAAAGATCTGATTCGTCAATAAGCAATGCGATTTAATTTAAAAAAGAATCAATCTAACAGGTTTTATTTAATTTTAAGATGCAGTGTACTGAATACTCGAAATTTCCACGTATTAGCTCTGTAAGAATATCCCCTACTCCATATAATCCCGTGGGTATTGTTATTGGCGACAGAGGGAAACAGAAACAGTAGATGGGTATCTGCATCTTCTTGATAACAACTCAAACTTAGAAGTTCATCAGTTGACTTTTAAAGGCTGTAAGTAAAGGATAGTTAGATACTGGTAATAACAGTCTAAAAGGCATTTCATCTCAGATCTCTAAGTGACATCATCGAATGAATTGGTTGCAGACGTCCAGGGACAGGCAGTAGTTACTGTATAAAAGGAATACAAAAAAAAAAGGAAAAAACGACATTCATGTTATGAGGAGTTTTAATCAACAACTTGTTGCAATACACAATAGCTTGTTGACAACAAATATGATATCCTTAACATCTGTATACTTGATTCCATGCGCACGCGTTTCGCTATGTATTTCTTAAGTGCAAAGGGTCGTTCTTGTATTTTCCCGTTAATGTAAATCAATTAAGATATAACCGGGATCCAAACCCGATTGTACGCGTAACTCGATTTTCAAGCCTGAGCGGTCCGACGCTGCACCGGCAAAAACTTCATTTGCTCGTGTCGGTTACTTTCTATTTTTAGACTCGCGCGACTCATTTGTTCGTGTGCCAGGCGGTTTGCGACCTGACTTCCCTCCGAAAAGGAGAGATAGGCCGGCCCCTGCCGTATCGGGTGGTCGTAGGTCTCCCGTTTCTGCCTCCCAAAGACACATCAACTAATTTGTTGCTAATTAGTTGCCAAAATCGCTATTTTGTTACTCCAACCGGTTTTGAGAAAATTGATTTATATTACTGCTATCTTTACATTAAGATAGCAGTAAAACTTTCAGTCAATCCCGCTGTAGCGGAAAAAAACAGGATAATTTGTTGCTAATTAGTTGCTGTAATATAATGCAAAAATAATATACAAAATTAAAAACTAATTATAAAAAATAAAAAATTACTAAAAATTAAGTTATGTTTTAATACTGGGTCTGAAAGTCTAAATTAATGAGTAGTTTGCTGTAGATCAATAAATAGATCAATAACTCCTAGACAACCTACAATAATACAAAATCGCTAATAAATTACAAATTAAATGTGTACATCCTGCCTATACGGGAGATTTAAAAAAAAAAGACAGTAGATATTTTGTTGCTGTTCAATTATGGAAGCTGCAAGCCATAAAAACCAGCAACAAAATAAAATGATCGATGAGCTGCTCCGAGTAATTAGTTAGTAATTATTTGTGTACATAGTTTAAATCAGCCTATTTTGCAATATGAATTTTTCCGTATTTGACCCAGATATAAGAATTACCTCGGTCTTTTGCTAAGGTCCTTGTTTTGGTATGAAGTTTTTTGTGCTGTGGAGTTAAATGTTCATTTACGAAAACGCGCTGTCGATTACCTCCAAATCCAACATCCTTCGCATCTAGAGTTTTGCACGCGCGTGCTGCCGCTACAAATTCTTATTTGACATAACGATTTATAAAAATAATAATGATGGCTTTCTCTTTGGTACTAAACATTGGTACTCGGGATATTTATATGAGTAGGTTTTCATTGGGCTTTAGGGGGATGCCCTTTACCTCAAAATTACTAAGCCGTGACCATTGTTCCTTTGTCTCAATAACTTTTTTAAGATTTACTATCTCCTTGTCACATCGAGAGAATTTTGAACGTTTTCTATCTGAGATACACCAAGTTCCAAACTGGAGACTTGGTCTTGAAAAGATTTAAGTGGACCACTATTTTATTTTGTTCTCGGTAAGATTTGGAACTGTAGTAATCGGCTTCTTCATCTCGCGAATCTCCTTCAGAATAACATCCAAGGTCGCCGTTGCCCAACCAGAATCGCCACCAAGAATGACTTTGGAACTTGGATGGACCATTGAGTTAAGTTCCGAAAACCCCACTCCGTTATACCAGCACAACCAAAGTCGTAGTGCTTTTTACAAACAGCATTGCGCTCCATTATTTAACTCTTTTGAACATGATTCACAGATATTTATCGTTGTAATAACAGTATCAATGACTACAATTACGAAGAATAAAGGTTAGTGATATATGCTGTACTTCGTATGACGTAGATACGTAAACAAGAGTGCAAACCTTTAACTATATGCGTGCGCCTGTGTCGTACGCTCACTGCAGACTGAATTTTACAGGAGTGACCAAATCAAGGTTGAGTTCTGCCACCGGTAGACACCACAGATGATGGAATAAAATGTTCAATTCCCTGAAGCAGAACATCAGCAATAGATTCAGCAACAACGTTGGGGTCATACGGCGAGAAGCAAACCCGCCACCAGGGGTAGGATGCAAAATTATCGAGTCATCTCCCAATCGGACGACCTATAGTGCCAAACACAGCGGCAACCTGCAGAACGCAACCGCAATTGATTGCCTTATAAGGAGGATATTTAGTTTTTTTTATTTTGTAGTTGCTATTAGGAAAACGTTACTGCCCCTGATGGGCTTTAATATTGGGGCTTCTGCATCACGAACGGATGTGAGTTGTTCGTGATGCAGTTTGTCCCAATATTACACCAAACAGCTCAAATTTCCATTTTTAACTAAGCAGATGTCTTCTTAATTTTTTCTTCTTTTTAACTCACAGCGATTTACCATACACTTTCAAACATTTATTTATGTAATCTGACCCTTTCACGGCGTTCAGATAAAAACATTGAGGATAATGTAATGTGTGTTGCATCCATGGATCATCGTTAATCTCCCAATCTCCAATAACTCCTCCAAAGGAAAAACAAGCAGCTATATCATTTATGCTATCGCCAAAATAAAAGAATCCCGCATCATCCATTTCATTCACCACTGCTTCTCTTAAATCAGTCGTTGCCCAATAACGGCTAAATGAAAATAAACGTGTTTTATACGAATCATATAAACTATATCGGGGTCTGTATTAATTTTGAGACATGTCCCTCATGCTTTGTGGAGGTTTGATCTTGCTGGTTGCAAAAGTATAATGAAGCTGCAAAGCTGCGCTGATTCCTTATAAACATTTAAAAAAAGTTGCTGGTGGAGAGTTTTTTTGTGAAATAAAATAAAGAATATTTCAAATGTTATTATCAGAGTACTATTTATTTAAACAAAAAAACATTTTTCAAAGCACATAACTGAGTCATGATTAATAAAACTTGTCGTGAAGCGACAATTAAGAACAAAAAGAACCTAACCTGATAACAGCAAAACAACAAAAATACAACAAAAACAAATAATATATTTAAGATTCAAAAGATATTTACAATTTTATATAACAAAAATGGAGTATGAAGATGAGGATGGATGATGTGATTTACAAATTATTTAAAAAAAGGTAATAAAAAAAAAGGAGATTAGTGTCGAAGCTGAGTCTGAAGATCCAAGGTGTGCTCTCAGCGCCTGGAACGAGCACGCACGGCGTAGATGAGAAGGCGTGGGCGTCTCTAGGCGACGACCTCAGGTGAATGTGGTGATTGCAGGATCCGGCGATTTCAGGCCAGACAGGGGCTTGCAGGATCCTCAGCGGCTTCAGACAGCACAGAGGCCTGCAGGATCCGGTGACTACAGGCGGGACAGAGGTTTGCAGGTTCCGGTGACTTCAGGCGGAACAGAGGTTTGCAGGTTCCGGCGACTCCAGGTAGAGCAGAGACTTGTAGGATCCCGGCGACTTCAGGCAGAGCAACGGTTTGTAGGATCCGGCGACTTTAGGTAGAGCAGTGGTTCGTAGAGTCCAGTGGCTTCAGGCAGGACAGAGGCTTGCAGGATCCCGGGGCAGTGCGGCCCCGGGATAAGGCCTTTAGGAGATGCTTCCAATTCGAGAACTGAAGCGAGACTGAATTTCTTCACCGATTGTTCGGCTTTTATACCTTTCTAGAGAGAATGGAAAAATTATTTAAATTAAACGCAAATTTTTTGTAAATGGTCAAGAGAAAAGAGTATTTATGTGGAATTATCGAAATAGAAACAACAGACCGGTAGCAAATTTGAATATAATTGCCATAGAGACCAAATAAACAACAATGTCAAAACATGTCAAATTTTGGTTTTAGGCTTGTAATAAAAAACGGCAAGATTTAAGTGAAAAATGAGATATTATTGATATAGGAAAAAAGGTAGCGCAACTGCCCGCACAAAGCCCGAAATTGCAGAGTTACGGAAAACTAAATAAAAGATCGAAAAAAGGTAGACTCCATTGACACCAATTTAAAAGTGCTGATAATGTGAAAATACGAAGTAGAAATGATTTGTTATTGTGTTCTTATGGTTTAAAATCGTTACAGGATCCTATGGAAATAAAGGTGATGTAAAATATACAGTTTTGAGGTGAATGCAGAAAATCGAAACAGAATGGAAAAATGAATTTAAAATAATGTAAAATGATAAGTAAGTAGCATAACACTACATTTTCCCCCCGACCCTGGAAAATTTTTGACTCAGCAAAAATTTTGATATATACATTCTAAAATAAACCATAAAAACACAGCTTTGCAGAAACAGACATCACCAGGCAAAATCAGATATACTATCTCTTACATTCATCATCTGCATTCAGGTAAGGGTGGAGTTCACATTCAATGACTACCACTCTAAAAGTGTGTTTTCGAAAGGACATTCAGGCTTATTTAAGGAGTTGTCATGCGCTCCTGCGTGGAAAAAAAAATTATTAAGGGAGTAGTCAACCGCTCCCAAGTGAAGATAAAGATAAAGAAATACCTCAAGTAAGCTTTAGTCGCTATGACTTAAGTAAAGATTAAGAACGGCCAGAGCGGTAGGGCTCAAAGCCAGAGATCAGCAACATTACCAACGAGATGTGTCTGAAATAAAAATAAAAAGTGACGATTAACCAACGAAAGTTCGAGGTCCTAAAGCAAGATGTGTTGAAGAACACTGGATCATCAAACAAACAAACAAATTAAAAGAAATAAAAATAATAAGGTGAGAATGATGGTGATATTTATACATATATACAAATTAACGGTTAATAAAAGTTAAGAAAATTTATGATTTTACATCTTTGATATGCCACTTGCCTCTAACTCCATTAGGGTCTTCAAGCACATAGACTAGTGGTGACAGTTTAGCTATCACTTTGCACTTGATGAACTTAGGGGCAAGTTTAGCATTAAAGTATGCGCCGGCATTGCTTAAAACATGGTTTTTACGCCAAACAGTATCTCCCACATTAAATTCTTTAAAAGCCCGGCGAAGATCATAGCGAACGCTATTTTTAGCGTGCGCTATGTGAAGTTTAGTTTGAACTTTGTGAAAGATAGATGAGAGGAGACCAGCATTAGACGGGTAAATATCACGAGGCATAAATATCAATTCCTCGAGGTTCTGAGTTGGAGTATAGAAGGAACCACAAGGTATTGTTTCCCTACCAAAGACTAAAAAGTTTGGAGTAAAGCCAGTAGCTACATTTGTAGCGCTGTTCATTGCGTACTGAATCTTAGTAAGATGGTTGTCCCAGGATCTATGATCGTCTCCTACTAGAGATGCTAGAGCTGTAATAATTGTACTATTAAACTTCTCCGTAGGATTAACCTGAGGACAATATAAAGCTGTGTGAAAAATAAAAGGAACGTTATAAGAATTTAAGAATGAGTGGAATTCTCGCGACTGAAATTGAACAGCATTGTCCATTATAATAGTTTGGGGAATGCCATGAACTAGAAAAACTGAATTTTCCAAAACATTAATAATATTAGCTGAAGTAGCACGTTTAAGGGGAAAAATCATATTATATTTAGTAAAATTGCAGTTAATTACTAGAATATACTGATTTCGTCTTCGAGTCATAGGCAATGGACCCATAAGATCTAAGGATATAGTTTGAAAAGGTCTGGAGCAAAGTTTAGGTTTACCCATAAGACCATAGGGAGAATGATTAGGGTGTTTGTAGGTTAAGCAGGTTTCACAAGTTGAGATTAAATTGGCAATGTCCTTAACATACCAGGCCAATAGTATTTTAAAGATATTTTCTTGAATGTCTTGAAGATACCAAGATGTAGTTCTGAAGGGGAACCATGGTTAACTTCAATAATTGCATGTCTATCTTGAGGTAGTGGAACTTCTTTCCAAATAAAGTCATCGTTTAGACGATCGGGAGAATGGATGCAGCGGTAAAGTTTGTTATCCCTGATAGTGTAGTTGGGATATGCGTCTGGGTTGTTGGAGCATCCGAGAAAAATCTTGTTGTAGTGCTCAAGTTTACGATCAGGTGGTTCTTCAATCGTAATAGGATGTACGCCTTGAGGTGAAATTTCTCGTGTATCAGGACGTTCTTGATTCTTATGTCTTGATAATAAATCTGGAACAACGTTATCCTTTCCTTTTTTATGTTTCAGGACAAAGTTAAAGCAAGATAAGCGTAAAGTCCAGCGAGCAAGTCTTCCTGATGGATTCGATAAGTTCTGAAACCATTTAAGTGCAGCATGGTCAGTATATATTGTAAATTCTTTACCATTGTCTAGGTAACATCGCCAATGTTCTAACGCAGTTATTACAGCCAATGTTTCTCTTTCAGTAGTTGAGTAGTTCTGTTGATTTTTGTTTAGTGCTTTACTCATGTAAGCAATCACGTCTTCTTTGTCATCTTGATGTTGAGTAAGCATTGCTCCTATGCCATAGTTTGATGCATCACAATGTACAGAGAAGGGTAGTTCGAAGTTAGGACAAGCAAGGACAGGAGCAGTTACCAAAGCTTCTTTAAGTTTCTGGAAAGCAGCTGCAGCTTGTGAATTCCAAAGAAATTTAGGAGCGTTCTTCCCGGAACAGGTTAGTTGATTGAGTGGAGAGGCAATAGTGCTAAAGTTTGGAATGAATCTTCTGAACCAGCTGCAGGTGCCTATGAATCTTCGCACTTCTTTTCTACAAGTAGGTACAGGATATTCTAATATAGCTTTTATTTTATCTGGATCAGCACGTAGACCGTACTCGTCCACTAGAAAACCAAGGTATTTCAGTTCTTTCCTGAAGAATTGACTCTTCTCAAAGTTAATAGTCAGATTAGCATATGAAAGTTTTTCATGAACTTTCATGAGGAGTGATATGTGTTCATCAAAAGTCTCGCTAATGATAACGATGTCGTCCAGATAGCAAAATACCTTGTTCTCAAATTCAGGGGTAAAAAGCATATCCATTAATCTTTGTAGAGTTGCAGGTGAGTTAGAATGACCAAAAGGCATTACCTTGAATCTAAACATACCTCTTCCAGGTACATAAAATGCAGTTTTATCCTTATCAGCAGGATTCAAGGGAATCTCCCAAAATGCTTTCGCAATGTCGATGCTTGATAAGTATTTGGCATTCCTCAAGTTGTCCAAAATTTCGCTTATTAGTGGCAGACTATAAGCATCACGACGTGTAACTGAGTTAAGCTTCCTGCTGTCTACGCAGAAACGCCATTCACCATTCTTCTTCGGAGTGATGAGAACTGGAGATAACCAAGGACTTTCGCATTGTTCAATGACGTTCCATCGCAGCATCTTGTCAACTTCATTAATTAACGCCTTTTGTTTTTCAGGAGACAGTCTGTAACATCTTTGTATGATTGGAAGAGAATCACCAGTGTCAATCTTGTGGGTGATTAAGTGTGTGCTTCCCATGATACCTTTTTCTTCAAAAGAAATTGTCTTGAAGCGTTGGATGATATCATTAGCGATGTTCTTTTGATTAGGAGTTAAATGCTCATAAGGTAAAACTTTAGTATCTTTAGTTTCGATATCTGCATTTAGATTCTGTAAAGTTAAGAGAAGATAAAACACTAGGTAAAAGATTAAATTTTTTCCAAAAGTCAATACCTAGTATTAGCGAAGGAAATATTTCAGGGAAAACGTAAGCTTTAATTAAATGAGTTTGATTATTGAAATGAACAGGTAAGTCAAAATAGCCCAAGGAATTAACTTTTTGATTATTAGCAGTAGAGACAGTAATAAGATCTGACTTGAAAAGTTTGCAGCCCAGTTTAAGAATTTCCAAATGAGAATTATTACCCAGAATAGTTACTGAACTGCCAGAATCTAGTAAACCAGATAAAGTTAAGTTATAAATTTTGACATTAACGAATGGACGATTAAGATCTTGTTCCTTGGAGTAGAGTGTAGAAGAGATTTTGTAATAAGAAAAGAAGTTTTGAATTGTTTTAATCCAATTAGTCCAATCGTCATTATCAAAGTTTAAGTTACTTTTCAAGTCGGCAGTTAGTTTTTTTGAACTAGTATTAGGTTTGGGAGAACAAGTAGGGCAATCTGCAGTTTTAAAACCTTTAAGACCACATTTGAAACAAATCACGAATCGTGGTTGAGTACAAGTGTTCAAAGAATGACCTTGTTTACGACAGCGAACACAAAAGGAGCTTTGTTGAGGAGATTTAGTTTGAGAGAGACTATTAACTTGTCTAGAAGGGTATTTGTAGGATGGAGTGAATTTATTCATGAAGGGAGGAGAAGGTCGTGAGTTATTAGAAAAATTTGGAGAGTCAACTGAACTTGAAGTGGAATGCTTGTAGTTGAATTCAGAAATAAGAGGACTTTGTTGTACATTTGGTTCTTTAAATTGTTTGTCTCTGTCTAGGAATTTTTCATAGTTTTTGCAAGTAGCCAGAAGAGAGTCGATGGAGTCAATGTCTTTTAGAGCTACGAAGACTGAATAACATGGGCGAATATTCCTCAAAATAATCTCCAATTGTTCTGTTTCAGAAAGTTTCCTCGAAAGACGAGAAAACATTCCAGACATGATGGAAATATAGATGACAATAGGTTCATCTCGACCTTGAGTTCGATTCCTAATCGCTTCTAAAAGTTTGTGATCATAATCAAAACCACCAAAGTCTTTGATTAATAACGAAGAAAGTTCGTTTCACGTTAAGTTTGGATTCTGATTATATTTAAATCTGAACCAATGAAGAGCATTGTCAGTGAAAATTTCAAACGCTTGTGAAATCAACAAGTCTTTGGACAAGCCACGAGCTATACAGTATTCTTCCAGTTTTTGAAGAAAGGATCTTGGACAGCTTTTACCATTGAAGGTGTGTCTTTTCAGATCTTTGAAGACGTTGGTTGGAGAAAAAGATTGAGGTGGTGGTGGAGGATACGGGGTATGGACCTGAATAGAAGTTTGAGAAACAAGAGGGAGTTCCGTGACAGTCGGGTCAACCGTGACAGTCGGGTCAACAGGAGGGTCAAGTGATGGAGGGTCATTTTCAGTTGGAGCTGGAGTCAAGGATTCAAATTGTTTAGTAATATCGTCATATTTCATCTTCAAAGTATCGAAAATAGCTTTAAAGTCTGGATATAAGTCAGTATCTATTCGTTCCAATCTGTAAAAGACATGATTAATAAAAGTTTATATTAGTCGCAAGTATTTGGTTTCGCCTTGTAAAAATTTTTTAATTTTACAGTCCAAGTAGGTCAAAGTAGAATCAATTTGAGACAAGTCATCCTCAATCGGAATTGGAGAAGTCAGAATATCTTCAGGGTGAGAATTCGCAACTAAACGCAAAACCTGTTTTTTTAGAAGTAAAACAGTATTAGCTGGTTCCTCATATCTAATCTTCACTTCGTATTCGAGTTCGGCCTTGTTAAGGAATTCGTACTTAATAACCCTTTTCATTGTTATAATTATGTGTAAAGTTAAGTTTAAGAAATAAAAATTTAATTAAAAATTATACCTCTTTAAGTTATCTAGAATAAAAATATTAGAGTGATGAATGTAAGTGAAGTGTTGAATGTAGGTCTAAATATAATCTAGATAAGTTAAAACACTAGATGAAGTGTTGTTTTAGAATTTGGAAAGTTATCTACAATAAAAATATTAAAGTGATGAATGTAAGTGTTAAATGTAGGTCTAAATATAAGCCAGATAAATTGAAACACTAGATGAAGTGTTGTTTTAGAATTTGGAAGGTATGAAAAGGATGAATAAATAAAGAGTTAAGAACGAAAGAGGAAGCAATTAAATCAAAAGGAATGGACAAGGCGCAGTAAAGGTGAAGAGACGAGAAAGAGAACTTTTACGTTGGGCGCCAAATGTCGTGAAGCGACAATAAAGAACAAAAAGAATCTAACCTAAGAACAACAAAACAACAAAAATACAACAAAAACAAAAAAATATATTTAAGATTCAAAGATATTTACAACTTTATACAAAAATGGAGTATGAATATGAGGATGGATGATGCGATTTACAGATTATTTAAAAAAAGTAATAAAAAAAAAAGAGATTAGTGCCGAAGCTGAGTCTGAAGATCCAAGGTGTGCTCTCAGCGCCTGGAACGAGCACGCACGGCGTAGGTGAGAAGGCGTGGGCGTCTCTAGGCGACGACCTCCGGTGAATGTGGTAATTGCAGGATCCGGCGATTTTAGGCCAGACAGGGGCTTGCAGGATCCTCAGCGGCTCCAGACAACACAGAAGCCTGCAGGATCCGGTGACTGCAGGCGGGACAGAGGTTTGCAGGTTCCGGTGACTTCAGGCGGAACTGAGGTTTGCAGGTTCCGGCGACACCAGTTAGAACAGAGACTTGTAGGATCCCGGCGACTTCAGGCAGAGCAACGGTTTGTAGAGTCCAGCGACTTCAGGTAGAGCAGAGGTTCGTAGAGTCCAGTGGCTTCCGGCAGGACAGAGGCTTGCAGGATCCCGGGGCAGTGCGGCCCCGGGATAAGGCCTTTAGGAGATGCTTCCAATTCGAGAACTGAAGCGAGACTGCCTTTCTTCACCGATTGTTCGGCTTTTATACCTTTCTAGAGAGAACGGAAAAATTATTTAAATTAAACGCAAATTTTTTGTAAATAGTCAAGAGAAAAGAGTATTTATGTGGAATTATCGAAATAGAAACAACAGACCGGTAGTAAATTTGAATATAATTGCTATGGAGACCAAATAAACAACAATGTCAAAACATGTCAAATTTTGGTTTTAGGCTTGTAATAAGAAAACGGCAAGATTTAAGTGGAAAATGAGATATTATTGATATAGGAAAAAAGCGCAACTGCCCACACAAAGCCCGAGATTGTAGAGTTACGGAAAACTAAATAAAACTTCGAAAAAAGGTAGTCTCCATTGACACCAATTTAAAAGTGCTGATAATGTGAAAATACGAAGTAGAAATGATTTTTTATTGTGTTCTTATGGTTTAAAATCTTTACAGGATCCTATGGAAATAAAGGTGATGTAAAATATCCAGTTTTGAAGTGAATGCAGAAAATCGAAACAGAATGGAAAAATGAATTTAAAATAATGTAAAATGATATGTAAGTAGCATAACACTACATCTTCTTCGGCGGCTTGAAGAATGTTCTAATAGAAGCTCGCTTCAAGATGTAGCCAATCTTGTCTGTGACACCTCTGACATATGGTAGTACAGCAGGCACATGCTCGACTGTGGCCGGCTTCACACTTAAACCCTTAGTGTGTGCTCTTGTGTGGCCTCTGAGGGGTGATAGTACTTTTGCTAGAAATTGAGCCAATCTGTAAGTTGGCGAATCGATATTACTTACTATTGGACGTAATGGAGCGTTAAGTTGGTGTATTTTTGTTAACCCATACAACTTCGGTGGTTTGGCACACGCAGGTATTATCGAATTAACGTCTAGATCCAATTTCTCGGAGTATTTTACACTGTGTATAGAAAAAAGACCCATACAAACCGATATTTAAACGGTGAATCCCATCATCATCCTTTAAAGTTAGCTACCGTGGGCAAATCTTTGTTACAGAGAGCACGAGGGATCTGTGACAGCAAACACCTGGCCGCCGAGCTTTAGCACGTCAAGCACGTTCTGCACGACAACAAGCTTCGAGTCCCGCGCCTACATCACAGTGACCGACTGAAGCCGGCCACAGTCGAGTACTCATCTCTCACTAAGTCTACATTACCTGAGGATGCCACGTGTTGAGGCGAAACACGTGTCGTATTATCGTCAGTGGTGTGTCTTGCCTAGTGTAGTGGTGTTGCGAGTAGCGGTGCCGGGATTAGTGGTGAAGGGGATAGTGCACGCAATTGAGGGAGGGCGGGAGGTGCTCTTCATACTAGGTAAGACACATCATTTTATTTTATAAAGCGGATATTTGCGAAGTAAATTTTTCTAAAAGCTTTTATATAATGGATTTCCGCAAAGTAACGCCTGATTCTATTAATTCGTACAGAAACTCCATCCGCGGCTGGTCATTGCTGCTGGTGATAAGAGGGCTGGTTCTTTTCTCGCTCTAAGGCAAAGTATAGCCATTCAGTGGGGAAACGCAGCCAGTATTATTGGCACGATACCGCGGGGAATAGGACTATATGATAATTAAGTTTTTAGTTTTAGCTTTTTTTATTATTATTATAGTTTTTAATTTTTTTTATATAGGATAAGGGTGACAAACGAGCACACAGTCCACCTGATGGTAAGTGGTTGCTGCGGCCCATAGACATCTACATCAATCCTCTATTACAAATCAAAATGCAGATGTGTCGTCACCCGTGAGGACTAAGATGAAATGCCTTGGTTCCAGTGACAAGGGTCTCCAGTTCTCTACACTCACCATACGAAACACAGCAGCATTAAGCTGCTATTTTATGCTGATATTTTGTAAGATCGTGGTCCTTCCCCGGTCGAGCCGACCCATTCATGCTACAATTATACCACTAATATAGCTGCAGCATGGTTCTATCACAATCAAAAGCCAACAACAAGCTGATGAAGAAATTTGAACATTAAGATCATTTAATGTGAAAATATTTATTACTTCTTTTTTAGTTTTACTAAGACCAAGAGAGTGAATAAACTTACATGTCTCTGATTGTGAATGAATTATTTAGAAAATCATGAAAATATCGGCGTTTAGCGGACCTCACCACCTGATTGCAGCGATTCCTAGGCTTATATAATCTATACAAATAAATAAAATTGAAGTGTCTGTTTGTAATGTCAAAATTACAGTTTTTTACTAAATGGATATGAAAGTAAATACGATACCTATAACTAAAATACAATTTTTAAAATTTTTGTCTGTCTGTCTGTCTGTCTGTCTGTCTGTTTGTTCCGGGTAATCTCCGAAACGGCTGGACCGATTTTGACGGGACTTTCACTTGCAGATAGCTAATTTCATAAGGAGTAAAATAGGTTACTTTTATTTTAGAAAAAGAATCAGGGTTCCGCGCAGAAACATAAAAACACTAACACGCGAACGAAGTCGCGGGGAACAGCTAGTCTATACAAATAAATAAAATTGAAGTGTCTGTTTGTAATGTCAAAATTACAGTTTTTTACTAAATGCATATGAAAGTAAATACGATACCTATAACTAAAATACAATTTTTAAAATTTTTGTCTGTCTGTCTGTTTGTCTGTCTGTCTGTCTGTTTGTTCCGGGTAATCTCCAAAACGGCTGGACCGATTTTGACGGGACTTTCGCTGGCAGATAGCTGATTTCATAAGGAGTAAAATAGGCTACTTTTATTTTAGAAAAATAATCAGGGTTCCGCACAGAAACATAAAAACACTAACACGCGAACGAAGTCGCGGGGAACAGCTAGTAAAAACTATAACAAAAACACAATTTTTAAAATTTTTGTTCAGTCTGTCTGTCTGTTTGTTCCGGCTATTCTCCGAAACAACTGGACCGATTTTGATGGGACTTTGACTGGCAGACAGCTGATGTTATAAGGAGTAACTTAGGCTACTTTTGTTTTAGAAAAAGAATTAGGGTTCCGCGCAAAAAATTAAAACCTAAATTACACGCGGCCGAAGTCGCGGGGAACAGCTAGTATTCAATAATTTAGAATTAAACTCCATAACGATAATATTAATTGAATCGGTATTTAACACCGGAGACCAATCAATGGCAGATACATCATTAATTAAGCTACCTCTATTATGCCGTGGCTGGCAATTTCATTTAAAGGTAGCAAAATATACACAATCTTTGGAGACCAAGACCGAATGCCTTACAACGTGTAATTTTTTCCCGAAAAATTTTAGGTAATCTCCCTCCGTTTATGTTTAGCATAGAAATTATATGTACTACATACTAGAGGAGTCGCCAGACATAGTACACGTTATTGTTTTATTGTTTCTTTAACAAAATCATTAAAAAGTGAACAAATATTTTTTTGTGTTAATTTTGTCACGTTTTGCCGAATATGTAAATTTAAATAATAGGCTTGGGTAAAAATATCGATATATAGAAATATCCATAATTTCTAAAAAAAACGATATTTTTTATCGCGATATATCGATATTTACTTAAGAGTATCGAATTCGTGTCAATTTGGATATATTTTTAAATATTGTATTAACATGAAGCAACAAAAGCAGCTACAAAAGCATTCAACATGTAGGGTTGGGTTAGGGTTTTTTTCGTCGTCCATTCGTTACTAATTGAATTTTATGCCTTATACTCGTACATCATGCAAATGACGATATATCGATATATTGCTGCTGTTTAAAATATCGATACAATATATATCGATATATTTTTTGGACTTGCCCCCCCCCCATAAAATAATTATATTGAAATCTAAATTGTAACAGAACATAAATAGCACCCATTTTCATAGGTAATACTACATCATAGCACAGAATATTGTTAAGTCATAGTTACAAAATTATTGTATTTTCGTCGGGTTTTAATACGTCTGCAAAATTTTGCATTATTCAGGCGCCCGGAAGTGTGTAAAAACTAAGTATAAAATTTTCAATACTTACATAAAAGCGAAGCTCATTTCGTAAAATTTGTTCATTAAAATTTTAATTAAATTTCATATAAAAGGATAATATTCACTAGTCAAATTTAGAACTACGAGTACGTGTATGTTGGTTTAACAAAGCTCGTTTCGTGCGGCGTGAAGCACCTGCGGCACTCCAAACCTCAAGCATAGATAATGTAAACGAACTGCAAAGTTATATGGAAGATATAATGGTGATATTGGTTAGTAAATTTTCTTACGGGTTGGTACGTTGTCGGTATGTATAATATGTTGTTTAAGTTAGTGAAATTATCTGAGAAATAATAAATCAAATATTTTATATAAGTTAGCCGCTGAGAAAACTTCTAGCTATAATTTATTGCCTTTGTGATTATGCAATAAATTTCAGAAAAGCGACCTTAGTTTTCCCACAAAACTAAACAAATTAAGATAATGTGGGTTTTAGTTACAATACAGCATACAGGCAACTGAACAGACAGATCTCCAAATGCATGCGGCGGGACTTACGCAAATTCAATGCAGCTTGTATTGAAGAAGCGATCGAGCGAAACCAAGGCTCCAAAGTCTTTTCCAGAGATCTGTCTGCTAGAAAAAGCCAACTGTCAAGGCTGAGGACCGAGTGTGGCAGCATCGTTTCCGGGGCACCTGAGATTTTGAGTGAGATTGAGAGGTTCTATGGGCAGCTGTACACGTCATCGTTGGAGCCACACGCAAGTGTGAGTAACGATCCAAGAGCGAGTCTTATCCGACACTATTCCGAAGATATCCTGGACGTCAGTCTGAGCGAGATTAGAATGGCTCTCCAGCATCTTATAAACGGCAAGGCCCCAGGCGAGGATGGAATTACAGCGGAGCTTCTGAAAGCGGGTGGAAAACCGGTACTTGAAGTCCTTCAGAAGCTCTTTAATTCCGTCCTCCATGGTGGCATTACACCGGAGGCGTGTAGCAGAAGTGCGGTGGTATTATTCTTTAAGAGAGGTGACAACGCTCTCTTGAAGAACTACAGACCGATTCCTCTTCTGAGCCGCGTCTACGTGCTGCTTTCGAGAGTCATTAAGAATCGTCTCGCGTGCAGACTTGAAGACTTCCAGCCTCCCGAACAAGCCGATTTCCGAAAGGGCTTTAGCATTATAGACCACATACATACCCTTCGGCAAGTTGTACAGGAGTCCGATGAGTGCAATTTGCCTCTATGCATGGCGTATGTGGACTATGAGAAAGCCTTTGATTCCGTCCAAATTTGAACGGTGTTGCAGTCCCTTTAGCGGTGCCAAGTTGACTGTCGGTATATCGAAGTGCTGAAGTGCTTGTACAGTAGGGTTACGATGGCTATCCGAGTACAGAACCAGAGTACGAAACCTATCCAATTGCAGAGAGGTGTAAGACAGGGTGACGTTATATCCCCGAAACTCTTCACTGCTGCATTGGAAGACGTTTTCAAGCTTCTGGACTGGAAAGGATACGGTATTAACATCAATGGCGAGTACATCACTCACCTTCGATTTGCCGACGATATAGTCCTTATAGCAGAATCGCTGGAGGATCTAAGCACCTAACCCAACGGATAGGTCTAAAGATGAATATGGACAAAACAGAGATCATGTTCAATGTCCATGTCACACCTATGCCGGTAGTTGTTGGGAGCACTAAGCTCGAAGTTGTTGACGAGTATGTTTACCTGGGACAAATAATCCGACTAGGTAAGTCCAACTTGGTCGTGGACGTGGTCCTTCACTGCTGGCCGTATGAGGAAGCTCAAGGTCGGTCAGCGACCTATGGAGAGGGCTATGCTCGGAGTTTCTCTGCGTGATAAACTTAAAAATGAGGATATCCGCAGTAGAACCAGAGTGACCGACATAGCCCAACGGATTAGTAAGCTAAAGTGGCAGTGGGCCGTCCATATAGGTCGAAGAACAGACCACCGATGGGGAAGAAAGGTCGACCCCCCACTAGATGGAGTGACGACCTGGTAAGACATGCAGGAAGTCGATGGATGCAGGTGGCTCAGGACCGTGCTTTGTGGCATTCCTTGGGGGAGACCTATGTTCAGCAGTGGACTTATGAATACATAAGGGGAAGGTGCTAGTGGATTTCTTAGGCCTGGACTACATTGTCTGTTATAAGGATATCTCGCCTGTTTAACTATTTACCGATATAAATTATGAGAAATTTTAAAAGCCTTGAATCAATAACACGGTTAAATTTAAACTCTATAGTGTATTGAAAAGAACTACATTTTATTTACCACAAGTTTTAATTTTATGATATTAAAACTTTACTACTTATATATATTACTTAATTTTCCATGATGTTGATAATAAAAATGAGAATATGTTGTGTTAACAAACTTTTCATTATAATTACTAAACATGTCTTGTATTAAATTATTTTGCTCATCAAAAGGTAGAGTGTGTATTATTATTGAAATCCTCAAGAACTATTCTAACCCATATTTTTCAAACGAATTAATGAATTTGAATATGAATTTCATATTTCTATTCTCGGAATACGATGTCAGTATTTTAAGTTGGCAAAAAATTATATCAAGGCCACGTTGTACGAGTATATACAAATATAAACAGCGTATTATGACTGCATCACGATAGAGTGGAATCGAACGAAGTAGAACTAAGCTCTAACAGAATACCATCGATACAAATAGCAATATTATGCTGTTGCGTTTTCTATGGTGAGTATAGAACACCGGAGACCTTTTTTACTAGAAACGAAGCATTCCATTTTAGTCGTAAGGAATGACAACGCATCTGCATTTTGGTTCTTAATCGATAGAAAAGATGTAGGTATTTATACGAGCGACAGCACCGTCATACCATCAGGTGGATCGTGTGCTCGTTTAATATCCTTACTACTGTAAAAACTGGAGGCTCTCTGCAAACTAGCTAATTTTTTCACATAGAATGAGGGTGACAAACGTGCACACAGTCCACCTGATCGTAAGTGGGTGCGTGGCCCATAGACAACTACATTTAAGTTCAATTAAGAATTAAAATACAGATGCGTTGTCACCCCTGGGGACTACGATGGAATACCTCCTTTCTAGTAAAAAGGGTCTCCGGTTCTCTACACTCACCATACGAAACACAGCAGCATTAAGCTGCTATTTTAAGCTCATATTCAGTGGGAGCGTCGTCCTTCCCGGGTCGAGCCGACACATTCGAGTTACAACCATCATATAGGTACAGCATGGTTTTACCATGTACAAATTATTTTCACAATTTTAAAGTTTAATATTAATTGAAAATAATATTTCAGATTTCCGCAAAGAAACGCCTGATAATAAATAATAAGCAAATAATATTTGTCATATTCTTAACATGCTGGTGACCTAAAGAACCGTCAACCGTCTCTTTAACGATATTTTTAATAAAGGAAATGGACCACGCTATAACAGAACACTAGCGTGAAATAGCAGCTTAGCGCTACGGTGCTACTGTGTCGTATGGTGATTGTATAATTTAATTCCTCCCTCTACCTTCTACATCGGACAACAAGAGGTTCAGCCAGTCTCCACCTCTTAGTTGTTGACTTACCACTTCGGGCCAAATGGTTTGCTACATGGTTCATCATGCATTCACCAAAGGAGTGAAATAAGTTGCCAGCACCTCATCTGTGTTTCCACGCGAGTATAATGTGGGTGTCTTCAAGGCAAGAGTAAATAGGTTTTAGTTAAGTCATCACCACTTACCATAAGGTGGAATTGTAGATAAGCGCTGGGTTAGGATAGGTCTTATAGAGAAAATGATACTAGTGGAAAGTTTTTGAAAGTTTATGTTTGCCATATTTATTTTCAGCTGACGCAATAACAAAGTCACATTAACTGTGCAATTATGACAAATCCATTGAGAAGTTATGAAAGAAATCGCATGTAAAATCACGAAATAAGTATAAAATATGCACAAAAATGCAAGACTTTAGAGGTAAAGCCCAATTATTTTTGAATTTGTATTTTTAGATCACTAACAATAACTCCAATATATGAGTCAAAATTAATCTAGACTGAAATAAACAGAACATAGTAAAATTGAAAAGAGCTCATCAACTACATATTATGAATAGACATATTATGAATATCACTAGTAATGTAACGATAGATATAATAATTGATATATGGGGTTGTCTATATTTTTAATATTACTTCAACACTCATTTTATGTGGTAGAGTCACGCTGCAGCCCGCGGTGTTCTACCACGGAACCACGCTCTCACTGAATACTGAGTGTGAAGTAACGAGGCATTCCATTTTAGTCTTCAGAGGTGACAACGCAACTGCATTTTGATTCTTAAACGTTGAAATATGTATATATCTATGGACCATACTCCTCAATTACCATCAAAAATATTTTCTATAAAAAACGCAGGCCAAAAAAAATTGACGGAGCACTGCCTATATTTATATTTCAAGTGATGCCGAACCCCAAAGTCCCATGCCCAACTTATTGTATAAATATACTCGCGCACTTATGCATCATAAATCACATGATGAACCAACAACATGGTTTTATATGCGTAATATGTATTCGTCCAACAGTGAACTTTTACGGACTGTTTAAAAACCAAAGAAGATAGGTGTGTGTGAAAAGTTAAATCATGGTTTCTGATCTATTTGGTTGGCTGTCTGGGTATTTCAATTATAATTGTCTATTGATCATTAGTAGGAAGGGGATAAGCACTCTCCGTAATATTGTGATACGCGAGAAACTAGTGTTAGTTAAGCCGTGACAAAAGACAATCACGATATAGTATTATTTACTGACGATACCTCTTTAATTTTCAAACTCAAACGGCAGTCAATTAATTATGACGATTTATATGCGTAATATGTGTTCGTCCAGCAGTGAACTTTTACGGGCTGTTTAAAAACCAAAGAAGATAGGTGTGTGTGAAAAGTTCAATCATGGTTTCTGGTCTGGTTGGTCGGTTGTTTTTTTTAACGGATAGGGTGACAAACGAGCACACCGTCCACCTGATGGTAAATGAAAAGTTGGTTGTCTGGGTATTTCAATTATAATTGTCTATAGATCCCTAGTAGACAGGGAATAAGCACTCTCCGTAATATTGTGATAAGCGAGCAACTTGTGTTAGTTAAGCCGTGTGATGGCGGCGTATAAAAATCCAACATCTAATTATTGTACCACCATCGATGATTGCACACACGCTCACAGACACACATTCATTTTCATAAGTGCGACTTGTACATAATATTAACCTATTCAAGAGACACTAAACTTATGTTGAACCTTGTATCAAATATTTATAGTAGCATGTTTCGTACCGTTCAGATTTTATCATATTTATTATTTTAATGAATCTCATTATGATTTTTGTACTAGTTTATTAGTTACATCATACTGTGTATATTTTGTTGGAGATCCTTAACAAATAAATTTATTGTAAGGGCGATGTACCCTAATTTCCGCTTGGATGTCGCAAAAGGTGACAGAAAGAAAACAACCAGGAGATGGGCAGCATCATATTCTAGATTACAAATTAAAAATAACTAGCTATGAATACTGAACTAAAACTGATATAAAAAAGTAACTATGGTAAATATTGCCCTATGAGGGAATCTGTTAGTAGCTCATGTTCGGCAGTGGGCTTTAGATAGACTTTAATGATGTTTAATGATACAAATGTAGGTTATAAATAGTACCCACAATATTGTATACATTCAAATTTTACTGTTACTATAGCCACCAAAACTGGATCAATGTTTTGGAATGTAATCGTATAACTCTGAATCCCAGTGTATAACTGTCCTACTGTCGTGCTTCCGCGATGAATTTAATGTCGCTTAGTTATTTTAAAATTCGAGGACTTTTTGTAGTTTTCGGCGACCAACCGACGAAAATTTTCGTCATTAAAAAAAAATATTACGTTTACGACAATTTTTAATCTACCTTATTTCTGCTTAATAACTTTATCCTGTTTTTGATATAAATTATTTTGGTTTTAAGTTACTTTTTCCTAAACTTTAAAAATTTATTTAGCTATCTTTTCCTATGTAAAAAAATTATTTTTTTGCAGCCTCATACCTTTTTACCTGTCCTTAATATTAGCTTTTTGTCATTTAGATATTTTTTACCAGGTCTGATTAACTAAAAGATGTCACTTAATGATATGTTTCCTTCCTGTGATTTTGTCGCTTAGATGAATGTGACCTGCCGTTTTCTAATATATTTTGGCGATAAAATATCTCTTTGAAGAATATTTATTAAATAAAACGTCAGTTGAGACTTCCGCGTTGATCTTGAACTGTCGCGTAACTAATATTGAAGTGGTCGTTAGGAACAAGAAATTGAATCACCGTGCTACAAGCTGGCGCTTGGTGAATAAGTGTGTGACCGCGCGTCCCAATGACTCGTCGCTTGGTCTAGAGAAGCGGTAATTATTATTTTCATTTAAGTGTTATATAATAATTTTTTTTAGTTGTGCTAATGTTTGAGTTACTCATATTTTACAACTGCGAAAGGAACTGTATTTTTCGAAATTAATAGAACTAGCTTTAATTAATGCAGGTATTAGTCCCAAGTACCTCGTTAGAAGATAATATACCAAGGATTGGTTAATATAATTAACTTTTATTATGATAATAACATAATTTTGTTTGTCTTTGTATGGGTAAGGAGTTCTCCTTACCCATACAAAATGTTTCTGAAGATTACAATGTCGTGTAATTCTAAGAAAAATATTTTATTACTTTGAAGTATTTCAAAGTTGCTTCTCGCCGGAGCATTCCAACGTTGTTGCTGATTTTGTCGTTGATATGGAACTTCAGGAAAAGGACCTTTTTATTCCATCATCTTTAGTGCCCATAGGAGGTAGATCCCAGCTATGAATTTATATCTCATGTAAAATCGCATCTTGCCATAAGCGGGAGCGCTATCGGGCCTGGGCTGACCCGCCGGTGTCCCAGGATGCAAACAACAGGCAGAAAAGAAGTATAATAAAATATAAGAAAAATAATAAAATAAAGGAAATTCCGCTTCCAGGTCCTTCAAAAGAGTCATTTCTAAAGGAAAGAAATAAATCTGCAGAATTGGCGAGATATTAGTTCGCGTTCCATCGGGAATCCGTGCATTCTAGTCTCTCGCCAAGGCTGTCCAAGGGAATTTCTGTCAGCCATCTGTTTCATCTCTACACAGGGAGAACGACTCACTGGCCCATGCCGTAAAAGAGAAAGCCAATCTGTTAGACTCTCTTTTTGCGTCCAACTCGACTTTCGGTGACGGGAGGAACACACTGCTGACCATATTGCGGTGTGAGTGCTCAGTGCACAAAGCGCTCCTCTCCCTGAATGTTAACAACTCGAGTAAACCTGATGAAGTTCCTAATATTGTGTTGAAGACATGTCCTACCAGGCGTATGGGTAGTCCCGAACTCATGTAGATAGCTTTAGTGCACCCGATACCTAAAAATAGCGACAGTTCAGCTACAAGCCTATTACCTCCTTGTACTCCAAAATCATGGATATCATTATAAATTGCCAGCTGATTACGTACCTTGAGGTCCATCAGCTAATTACTAACTGCCAATACTGTTTTCAGCACGGTCACTCAGCGGTTCTAGTGGACCTGAATCCCAAGATGATGGATGCAGTAGAGTCCAAGAGGAAGAAATTGGCCGTTAGTTTGGACATATCAAAGGCCTTCGATCGGGTTTGGCACAAAGTGTTTCTTTCGAAGCTTCCTTCATATTTGCTTCCCAAGAAATTGTGCAATTGGATTACCAGTTTTGTTGAATGTTCCGACTGCAAGCCCATTTATTGCAGGATTCCACAAGGCTGCGTGCTAACACCTCCACTGTTTATGTTGAATATCAATTATATGTTGCAAATTAGTAACATTCATTGGTATACGGATGACAGTACATGTGATGTATTTTAAATCGGCCGTACCAATGTTTCTCAGGAACACGTCGTCGAGTACCGGAACAAACTTGTGCCTGAATTGATGGGCAGCAGAATCTTTCACAAGAATTCAAATTTATAAGAAACTGCGATTGCCAAGCGCTTGCCAAGCATGGCAACTATACCTTTGAGACACTCTATGAGGGAGGCCTATGTACAGCAGTGGACTTTTATAGGCTATAACGGATGCTCTTATACTTCATATTTATCCAGGAATTAATTTATTATTTTGTTTTTCATTCATTGACTCATTAATTAATTCGTGCATATATCATTCATCTTTTCATAAATTAAAAGTGAAAAAAGTCATACGTTCATGCGTCAATACAATATAGTATAGCTGTTGCTAAAACATGAATGTAGGAACATTAACAAACTATTTAAAAGTACCCAAGTGAAACCAAATGTTCGTAAAAACATCGTTTAAAATAACTTTAACAGCCTCTTTGCTACTTAGATACGGCTTCTTATGACTCTGGCGCTTTGCCAATTTGCTTCGAAGGATATTTAAAAGGTCATTTTACCAAGATTCATAGACGCCTTTGAAAAGCCCTACTTGAGATGGCCTCCGGGAGTTATGAATCTTATGACTAACGAAAATCTAACGAGATCAAAGTTGAAGTAAATATTAAAGATACAGATTAAATACGTTTCACTACTAAGCTCAGATCTACCCTCATTTCTGAGAGGGTTATGGAGAAATTAGTCCGCCCAGTTGCTCCAGAGCTGGCGGACTTCAAAAGGCTTCCAAGTATTTTTATTGCTCAGAAAGGTGAATAAAGTAAGAATAAATATTCGATTTAACATATACCAATGATATATTATACAACTTAACAATACATAGTTATGACTAAAAACCGCTATCTTCAAATTGCTAAATTTCATATCGTCAATGGAATGGTATAACTTCCAAAACGCTACTATACCAAAATTTCAGGAGGCCATTTTAAAAATTTATGATTTTTTTTTAATAACAAAATCATATCTTTGTTTCTACTATAAATATTTTAATAAAAGTAAAGCACAAATTCTGTTTTTCAATTTTACGTGTATTTTATACATACATACATACATTATTTTGTAACGGATATTGTTTAGGCTCAAAAAAGGTAATTTGTACGACATCCAATCACGTTCGACTTCGTGAATCGGCCGATGTTGCCAGGTGTCATACGTGTTGTGGGGAAGGGGCAGCGGAAGGGAGCTTCCCAGCGTTTTGGCGCTGTCGGGCGAGAGAGTAGTTGAGAGTAGCTTGACGGCGGCTGGGCAGTTAATTGGTGTCTTTCGATGCCCGCCGCTGAAGTTTCGCGAGACTGTTTTTTTTTTGGATTAAGGTCTAGAATTTTGGAAATTGTGGGCGTGACTTCGCTACGTAATTGTGTTTCATGAAAACTGCCTCGTTTTAGGTTGTCTAGGGTTTAAGTTCTTGACAAGAGGCTTGTATTGTGTTTAACTGATTAAATTAACTTCTTTGAAGGTAATTGTGCTGTCGCGTTAAGTGCTCTTTTTTGTGTGTTGACTGTTTTGTTAGTTTTACGTGTCAACGAGGCGTATTTTGAATTCTTATCGCGGCGTAGTATTGGACATCGAACGAAGGAATTTAGTTGTGTTTGTAACGCTGAACCGTGTGACTTACCAAGAGATCGCGTTAGTTCACTATTCGTCATTTGGTGATAAATGAATCCGGGATATTGAATTTTGAACTTTGAATTAATGTCCGTTACTGTGTCGGGTGTCACGTGTTCGATTCTACGATGAATGTGGAATTAGGCGAGTTTAAGTTAGTTAAATGTACAATGAAGTTAATAGACTGAAATAGTGCCATGAAGAAAGAAATGGTCCAGCGGGGAAGCCTACTGGAGTGATGCAGCATTGTGGGGCAGCCTGGAAATCGGCCGCTGGTAGTCACCTCAGCTGGTCCAGGTCTCAGACACATACACATCACTAAGCACTACTTTCCATGCAACTTACACCCACCTACGGCCTGACCGAGCCTTGGGGCGGCCTTAGATTCGGATACAGGTACGTACTATATTTTTCTAGCCTTCTCCCTTCAGTTTAATATGATAGGACATTCTTCCATATGGCCATTTGGGCCCGACCCGCGTCTGCCCGTCGAGCAGGCTGCTATGGGCCCCAGCCAAGGCGACCTTTGCAGGGGCAGCAGCGGGCCGTAACAGATATAAATGTCGGATAAGAAAAAAAAACTTTTTTTGTTCAGTGAAACATAGATAAAATGACATAAGATGCTAATACAATGCTAAATACAATAATATATTTATAAATGTCTTATTCAGTAAACAAAATTTACACACGTGTCTATGAATATCTAACTCAGTAAATGAAATCTACTTATGTGCTTATAAAGTGCTTGATATGGCATGGACAAAATCTTGCCAACGCAACGAAATGTTATTTTGTCTAAGAAAAATAACATAAGCGCAAACTTTATAGATATAGCCGAAATACTAATCCGCTAATAAAAGACAAATAATAAGTTTAAATCTGTTTTAATTTGAAATCAACTTAAGAGAAACAAATTATCACAAATTATGATAAAAACAAAACAATAACACAAAATGTAATTAAATGTCTCTTGAACTAAAAACAATGAATCTTAGACATCATCTTCAATGTCGCTCTCAGGAATGGCGTCCTGAACATTCCCCGCGTTAGGTAAACATATGTACACTTGATGGTAAATTTCGGGGATAGTTTTGTTCGTACATAGTTTTTAATATACGCATATTTCTATTTGTGCCTTTTATCTATTTGTGCAAGGGATTCCTTAAACTCTTGTTTGTAGGGTTCTTATGCGGTCTTGTTAGTTCAGCTTTCTTGTTACATCCTGGAGATAATCAGGTTTATGAAGGACTTTGGACAATACTTTCTTGGACTTTTTCTTTAAAGAAGCCGTAGTCGAAGTTTCAGGTTCTACCGTCTGGAGGGAATGAGGAAAAAGTTTGTACTTTTACTATTTGGCTTTCAGTGTCAGGAAAATTCCTCGAATATTCATTAAAATAATTTTTTGCTCATTTTCTATTGTGATCTGTAATTACCATAAACTAATAAATATTATACTTGATATCTTGTAAGTAGTAGTAAGTTATAAACAAAGAACTTTTGCATAAGATGACGCTTAAAATTATGCAGGTACCTATCTCAAGGAAGTTAAGCCTGTGCAAATGTTCATCATCTTAAGGTACAATTCCGTAACCGATCGCAGACAGCACCAGCAGGCGACGTCGTTTGCCGGAGCGGCTGACGACATGTCACCAGACCGCAGATCAGTAGTGCCGCCAATGCCCGAGCGATACGTTAAATTTTCCTCAAAAAATGAGTTTCACTGATTCCGTGGAAGAGAAGAGTCAAATAAAAGCGGTAAATAGGCATATATATATATATATATATATATATATATATATATATATATATATATATATATATATATATGTATATATATATATTTAAATATATATAAATAGTAACTATTTTCTTTACATAAATAGAGTACCCACAGAACATTCGGAACATATTGGAACACGGGCTACTGCCGCCTGCAGTCAGGTTCGGAATCATCACTGAAGCGACATGATGCGACGACATGTCGCAGCGACATGTCGCGACGACACGTCGCCTGCTGCTGCTGTCTGCGGTCGGCTACGGAGTTGTACCTTTATACGCGCTTATTTGCGAACTATCTACGGAACAACCAATGTAAAAAATAATTTTACTAAATATTTATTGTCTATTCTTGTTCACTTTAAACTATTTTGTGCATAAACAGTATTTTAAGTAACATTTACATCAAAATGTGTTGAATACCACAACAATTCTAGTTACTTAGCAATAAAGCTTGAGAATTCGTTTAGTGGCACAACAATAAAGGATGTATCGAAATAGTATTTTTAGAGGTAGCCACTTTTACATATTCATACAAGGTTATATTGTGAAAAATACCACTTTCATGAATAACTTTCTTACGGTAAATAGCTTTTGACATTATTTAATATAAAAAATTTTGTACAACCGACTTCAATATAAATTATTAAAAATAACTCAAAAACTATATGGGACTACATTTGAAGTACCATCTTTTAAATAAAAAAAAGGAATCATCGAAATCGGTTCATCCAAAAAAAAGTTAAGAGGTAACACATTAAAAAAACATACAGTCGAATTGAGTAGCTCCTCCTTTTTGAATTGGGTAGATAAACAACTATTTTTACTTCACTGTTGCTGCTGCAATGATGTGCGATTTAAAACTGAGCACGTTGCGACGTATTTTAACCAACGCACACTCACGTGCCAAAGATCAAATAGGAAGGGTAATTTCAGCCTTTTTTACCAATACTACTGACTGTTAAAGCTGGTATTAATAATGAAGCGATTATTAAAGCGTCATTTCCATGCAAAGATTTTTGTGATAAAGTTAAATCATTTTAACTTTATCACAAAAATCTTTGAAAATGTACTAAAGTAAAACTGCCTTTACCTGTCAGTGAAACTTTTTTGCATGCCCATTAATTCTAAACATTTTTTTTTATTTTTTATATTTTTAAATCACGATAGTTTAACATTATTAACTCGTCAATAGTAGTTAAAAACTGTAGCGCGTTTATTTCTCATGCGACATCAGTTATATTTTAACAAATAAACGCCAAAAAGAGGTAAAACATGTTCGTACCTTTAATAGTACAAAAGGCTTATGATTGTAGCAATCAAAATTTACTTTTAGTGCGTCTGTAACGAAACGCCTGTAATTTATAGTAACCGATGTAAAAAATTCAACGTGAAATCAAAATGTATAAAAGACTTATCAATTGTTAGCGAAAATCTCTCAGTAAGTTGAAATTACTTACAGAAGTTTTGTTCTAATGAACCTCTAGAGTAACATGTTATAAAAATTGTTATAAAACGGGCGCTTTAGCACATTACGTTTCAAATGAACGTCATTTTATGATTTCTTAAGTGCGAACATTTTGTTAGGATCATCCTAAAATCTAGACAGATCAACGCAGAAAAATATCCCAGTTCTGTGACATATACATATAACTAATTTTCGTAAAAAGTGGCGCTTTAGATGTTTTGTCTTTCCACTGACGATATTTTCATAGAATAGACAAACGAGTACACGGTCTACCTGATGGTAAGTGGATGCTGTGGCCCACAGACATCTACATCTATACTTGGTATAGATGTAGGTATATATATATATACATATCGCCGATTTGGTCGATAAACCTTCGTCTAGGGCATCCCTTTCCGACTCTGCCGTTCACTTCTGCAATATAAATTTGCTTTGTCACTGTTCCGTATTTGATATCTTATTTTTTTCCATTAATGTTTCGGTATAATTTTATAACTAGAAATAGTACAATTACAATATAATACAAGTACAATATAACTAGAAATATTACAAAAAAAAACAACAAGAAAGGAAATCATTTCGTCTTACGTATAACATTTCGAATAAATATTTTTTCTTACTGGCAAGCACTCTTTAACTTGGAAGCGAGCAAACCTTTTTTCAACTACACCCGCAACGACCGCTAGTAACGGCCAACTTTCTCTTCAACGCAAGCACTAACGCTTTTGACGGTACACATTACGTGCGCGTTCCGTTACCAGCAGTAGATAAGATCTCATTCCCCTGCTCCATCGAATACTAAGACAGTTTTCCATACCTGACCTGTGGATAAAAGAACACATTTGGCCAGAAGACACATCACACCGGGCCCGGTAAACGTCGGGCAGCTCAAAAATTACCCAGGTGAGTGTTTACCAGGTGTTATGTGTACATAACATAATTATTTTTTGATCCTTGCGAGCCAAATCTTTCCTTTCAAATCGTGCTGTCTTAGTAAAAGTGTTATCTTTAGTTTCACACACACTTTCAATTTTCAAATTTAACGTACATACGTACTTTCACCGACTTGTCATATAGGCCATCTTTGCAACGCAAAATGCCGGATCCAGCACGAGTTGAAGAATTTATGTGTGATGTTTCATGCGAGCAGGACATGTTTGAACGCGATATTATTTTAGATGATTTAAAAAGAACATTACAGTTCGCAACGACCGATGAACAAAAGTTCCGTTCGCGAACTAAAGATCTTACTGCTCAACAAGGAAAGTTTAGTAAATTACAAACTAAAATTGAAAAATGTCTAATAAAGACAAAAATGTTCAACAAATATGAACAAATTAAAATTCGTAACGATTTTGATGACGCATTCTTCGTTATTGTCACGCATCTGAGCAAATTAAAACAAGATGACGAACAAGTCAGGCGTATGAGTAGGTCTTTTAACTCCGAATCCTTTGCACAATCCCACAATCCAAAATTGCCTAAACTTCCCTTGCCCAGCTTCTCGGGTAATAGGACTGACTTCATTTTATGACTTATATATTTCTCTCGTACATAACAATAATGTCTACTTCAGATATTTACTTCTTACGTATAAAATGAACTTTATAATTTAATTAAATCAATTCCCATTACCGACGCGAACTATTCTGTAGCCTTACATGCATTAATTTCGCGTTATGAGAACAAAAGAATTATAGCTTCCTCTCATCTCGACAAAATTCTCGATGTTGAACCTTGTTCAGAAAGATCAACAATCAGCTTACGTAACTTACTAAACATTTACCAAGAAAACATTAAAGCTACTTGAAGTCATGAAATTTCCTACAAACGAATGGAGTTTTATGTTATTAACGATTTTACTGCGAAAAATTCCCTCATCTATCCGCAAAAGTTTTGAGTTATCATTAAAATCACCATCAGAAATTCCTGATATCAACACACTAATATCCTTTTTGGAGCGGGAATTGTTGGCAAGTGAAATTTCTCACCCTAATTTCGTTCAGATTAGTGGTAGCGGTAAAAACGTTTGCTGTAATTGTTTACTCGTTGACACGACGTTAAGTAATGCAGATCAAATTTTATGTGCCGGACGTGCAACAAACATCATCATACGCTAATTCATTTCGATAATCAATCTTATGTAGGTGCTACCGAGACAGCTGATCCGCATGACAGCTACGCTTCACTCCTTCCTACAGCGTACGATCCCGCCACTTCGAGCGATTCTCAGCTGGTTATGACGTCGATAAATCACACGACTCGCGACGCTACCGCCTAATCTAGTTCTGCTCCGTCAGTACGAACGAGTACAGTGTTACTGTCAACAGCGCTCATCGATGTTTACGTAAATAATCATAAACAATCGACCGTGCGTTGCCTCATAGGTTTCTTTATTAGTGAGGCGTGCGTACAACGTTTGGTGTTCAGGTTTCCAGGGTCCTAAGGCGAGCACACACAATGAAACACACAACTGCTTCAATTATGATAACTTTATTCACAAGGAATCTCAACTCAACAAAAATCAAAAAATATATATATGGTTTTCTTAGCAAGGATCTATTTCGATCCCAACGCCATCTATGGAAGCGTCAAGTAAAGTTTACACATACAAAATATTAAACATACCGCCCACCAAGGACATATTGAATAATGTCCTTCTCTTAATCTAAACCGCCCACCATGCAACACCATGTATACAAATGACAAAACAAAAAAAAACAATTTCGTAATGCTTACAAACTAGGTACATCATATTACATCATCCTAAACAATACATATTATTAAATTATACCTTAGAAGCACTAAATTTATGATGCTACAGGAAGAATAGCTAATTTGGTAATAGGTCTCTTTATGAGGGAATTTTTAGTTTTAACAGTAACGACTCGAGTGATTCCGTCAGGGCCAGGATGTTTTAACTCAATCTTCCCAAGTAACCACTTACCAGGAGGTAAATCATCCTCTTTTACTAGAACTATGCAACCTACGGCCGGCTCTGGATTTTGGTGAGCCCACTTATGTCGTTGTAAAAATTGATTTAAATAATCTTGTGATCACCGCCGCCAATAGTCCTGTACCATTCTTTGGGTAAGTTGCCACCGTCTGAGACTAGAAATGTTAGCCTTTTTGAAATTTGAATAAGGTACAAGAACGAGTGGTTCCCCAACCAGAAAATGACCCGGAGTTAATACCGTTAACTCATTTTGGTCAACACAAGAAAGCGGTCTCGAGTTGAGGCACGCCTCAATCTGTGCCAACACCGTCGTTAGTTCCTCGAACGTTAACGTAGAGTTCCCTATAACCCTTCTGAGATAGTATTTGGTGGACTTTATTTCTGCCTCACATTGACCTCCAAAGTTTGGAGCGTGAGGAGGAATAAAGTTCCACTTTGTGCCATTATTTGCCAAACACTCAACCAGTTCGGGAATGAATTTAGATTTTTCTTCATTAAATAATTCCTGCAGCTCTCGCGCAGCGCCAACAAAATTTGTGCCGTTGTCACTGTGTAGTTCTGCACAATGTCCACGCCTTGCCCCGAATCTCTTAAAAGAGGCTAAGAAACCCTTGGAAGTCATGTCACTGACTGCTTCGATATGAATCGCCCGCGTAGATAGACAGACGAAGAGTGCGACATACCCCTTGTACGACTTATTACCACGTCCTTTAGACACTCTGATGTTTATCATGCCAGCGTAATCGACGCCACTGTACAGAAAAACTTTATTTGGTGTAACACGAGCAGATGGTAGCTTCCCCGGGCTTCTGGCTTTATTTGTCTACAACCCAATATCGAGATCTCAAGTAAGCGATCATAGCTTGAGGCCCCCTATGCATCGTTTTAAGATGAGCCTCGCTTAAGAGAAGCTTAGCGAGGAAGGAATCTTTAGGTACAAGTATAGGATGTTTGTAATCATAACTCAACTGAGACATCTCTAATCTACCTCCTACTCTAATTATCCCCTTTGAGTCTAAAAATAAATTTAATGATTTGTACTTTCTTCCCTTTTTACCTAACGATCGCGTCTTCTTAAGTTGTTGTATTTCTTCTTGTAACTCTTCTTCTTGACCCTTTATAATGCATACCTCCATTGCCTCCTCGAGTTCTGTCGTCGACAACTGTTTATTTCTTTCCTTGTTAGCACATTTGATTCTTAAGTGCAAGAACCTTCTACAGTAAGCTACTACCCTGATCATCCTTAAAAGCGATGAAAACCTCTCCTAAAACGAAATGTCAAGGACACCTGAATGGACTTTTACTTCCTCCAATTTAGTAATCAAGTGTTTAGGTTTTTTATATTATATCACTAATTGCCTTAAAAACTCGGGTCCATTGAACTATATTGCAGTATTGCAGAGTTCTCCTGGAGCCACGCCGCGAGAGGCACAATCCGCGGGATTGTGTTTAGATGGCACATATGATCAATAATGGGTATCCAATGTATTTAAAATTTCTGCAACGTGATTGGCCACAAACGTTTTCCAACGGCTAGGAAGGCTATTAAGCCATGCGAGAACAAGACGCGTACCTAGCCCTAACAAACTCCTGCTTGCTTAGCCTAACGGGCGCGGCTTTTAATTCTACCCGCTAACAAACAAAGGAAGCAAACAACAAAACGTATTATTACGTATTACGGCCGGGCGTGATTGTAGAAACAATCCAAACCACGCTGTGCTACCAAAAATTGTACACGCCCATAGCTGCCCCAAACAAAGATGAAATATCCCGGGGCCCATCAGCGGTAGATTCGAAGTACAACTAAGGGTGGGGCTCAACGGCCTATGGAGACTTATCATTCTACACAATAGATATAAGGCTAGGTAAATAAATAGTACCTACCTGGTTCCGAAGCAAAGACTGCCCCAAGGCTCGGTCAGGCGGTAAGTATATGCATGTAAGTATTGTGTGGTAGTGTTTATATATGTGACCTGACCCAGCTGAGGTGATCGGGCGGTGGCCTGGTTCGATGCTACCACACAATGTTGTATCACTCCAGCGGACGTCACCAATTGACACTTCTTTCTTCATTTCACTATTTCCGTCTATCAACTTTATTGTACACTATTTCAATCCATCAACTTTATTGCACATTCAATCAACTTCAAAGTCAACCAATTCAGCGTTCATCGAAATCAAACACGTGACACCCGACACAAGTAACGAACAGTCGTTCAAAGTTCAATATTCGAGGTTCCGGGTTCATGTAGCACCAAATTACAAACAGGGAAGAACGCGATCTCTTCTCTAGTCAAAGTTCAGCGTTACAAACAACAAACTAAATTCCTTCGCACGATATTAAATACTACGCCGCATTGAAACTCAAAATCAGTCTAGCTGACACGCAAAAAGCACTTAACGCGACGGTACAATTAAACATTAACTTCCAAAAACAATTAACCAGGCCACGCCCTCAAAATGGAATGCGAGCATCAAATTCAAGACCGTATGTCCACTCGGCGTGCGTGCAAGTTTCTACGTCACACAAGCAAGTTAAATATTGCAAAATGCACTTCAACATGCAATCACTATACAATTGACGTAATTACTTGCAACGAAATTATTTTAATCAGTCAAATTCAACACAAGCCTCTTGTTCGAATCGTACAACTTAGACAAACTAATTCGAAGCGGTCTACACGACCCAAATTCAATAGCAAATTAAACGCGCACAAAGACTCAAATTCTAGACCACAAAACCAAAAAACTGGTCGCGCGAAACCGTTGCAGCGGTAACAAAAATACACTAATCGACAGCACCGCTGCTTTCAAGCTACTAACTTTGCACTCACGAGGCCGAACGTCGGGCAGTGGCATACCGCTGTCCCCCCCCCCCCGGCGTCGCGCACGTTACCTCACACCATCGGGCGATTCGCCCAGTCAAACGTGATTGGATGGCGTTTCAAATGCCCAAGCTTGGGCCTAAATAGAAATTACTTATTTTTGATTAGCGAGCCTTTCGATTTTGATTTAACTTTCCACACTTCCCGTTTTGTATGGTGATCACGAAAATATACTATAACGGGCCTAATGTAAACTTTGCTGCACGCCAAGTCTATAGCAGCTGTCCAAACTAATGGCACTTATATGCGTTAAACCCAATTTATTGTGCAACAATTGTAGTATTTCATCTGTTATATTAGTCACAGATGCCTCTCGGATGCCATTAAAAACAATAGCCTTTCGACGATGCCACATGTTAATAGTATCAACATTCTTCATGCACTCATGAACCTGCTCCGTAAAAGATTTAGCATTTTGATAACAAGTTCCTTAAAGGAGTGAAATTCTTCCTGTAGCTGTGCCAGTGTTGGGATTATTGGAGTGGATGCATCCTTCAAGCGTTTCTCAAATTCGGCCATTTTCTGACTCCAACAATCTTACAACTCTCTCTCTGCATATACTCAACATCCATTAAATTTGCCATTATTCAAGAACTTATACCAGGAAAGTTATTTACTATGTAAATAAATGAACGTTGTCACGATTTGAGGTTATGAGAGGAAGGTGAATTGTGTGTATTTAACGATTTAAATTGTCATACTTATTAAACACTAAATTAAAAACAAATTACTAGTTATTATATTAGCACGAATACTACAAATTATATTCAAAATTATATTTAGATCATAAAATATTACGAGAGCACTTTTGTAACTGTATTTTATTTAACACTTACCTGCCAAAAAATTATTAAAATATAGTTCACATTCAAATTAGTACATTCAAATTTATTAAAATATAGTTTTATAGTGTCCCCACGGTAACGTATTGTAGCCATCTGCCATAATTTGTCTTTTGTCATCATCTCTATTAAGTACAAGTTTATCAACTTTTTGAGTAAATATTTGATGATTCTTTGATCTAATTATACACATACTCTTTCTAAAGTTTTCATTAGACCATAACGCTCGTTTATATTTTTTAATATTAAGATTTTTAGTAACACATTTTTAATACCCTTAGCTTTTCTTATTAAGGTTGTTTTAGAATCAATATAATATAATTTCGCTCTTAATCCAACAAATTGAGTTATTATATCACCATCCATTTCGTCTGTGAAAAACCCTGGAATTTTACAATTTAATTTGAGCATATCACACTGATTGTTTTTGAAATTACTTGTATCAAAATATTCTTTTTTCATGTCTTCATAAAAATCATTTGTATTTATTAGATACAGCAGACTATCAGTATCAGTATAACAGAGTTGCAGTGAATTTTTATACATGCCTTTCATTACAGAGTAATGAAAATGATGAAAATGACTCTTAGCTAAATCCAGAATTGAAAACCCAATGTAAATTGGGCGATCGAGGATAACATTTGTTATCCTTGATCGCCCAACTCGCCTTGAACTGGATTGCTACTAACGAATCTGAAATTATTGACAAATTTTTAAAATTAGGAGCACTTACATATTTTTTAGCTCCACATAGTTTTTTAGTCTTATTGGATGTATATTTCCATACATTAACCAATTTTACATCGACTTGTTTTCGTTTATTCTCTATTGTCTTTCCAAAAATAGAATTGTTTTGTTTTGTAAAAAAATCTCTTTCAAAGTCTGAAGCAGCGTTTTGTCGTAGTGTTGTATTTAATAAAATATATAGTGCGAAAAATGCATTTTGACTAAATAACAATATCCTATAAACTTGGAGTAAAATGAGTCCATGACGTAAACATTCTTTTAAATGCTGATAATGAATAACATATTTATATTTATCGTACAAACTAGCTATTAATTTTTTATGTTTGCTTCCTGGCGGAGCAAGCTTTTCTGCTGCAAATGGTAAATCTGAATGATCATCATGTATTTCAATTGGATAGTGCAAGTCTACTTCGAGAATATACCCAATATCACTATCATCAGGAACACTCATTACATCAAATTGATTAATTTTTTTTCACTTAGGAATTTAAAGTACCCCGTTGGTAACTTTTGAATTAACCCTTATTGAAAGTCATTCTTTCGTTAATTAACCTATAATTCTTGTCAACTCTAATGTCTTTAAAACAATTTATTTCTTAAACAAGTTTCCTCACGATGTTTTCCTACATCACCGAGAACTTGCTTATAAGTAATTACATAGGTTTTTTTCACTTTTAATATTGTCCCATTCGTATTCTCAAATAAATATTTTATAGTTCTAGTATTATTAAGGTCTGAAAAGTGACATATTAATCACTCTCACTGGCTCACTTTTCAAAAAGCTAGGCCACTTGTAGTTACTTAGAAACTTGAGATTTGGCATCAATTATGCAGTTGCATGAATGAATGAATGATCAATGATGGGTTGTGAAATGGACAATGAAATGTTAAAGATAACGCCCAGTTTTTAGGGTTCCGTATCTCAAAAGGAAAAACGGAAACCTTATAGTATCACTGTATTGTCCGTTTGTCTATCTGTGTGTCTTTCTGTGTGTCAAGATCCTTTTACTCAGGAACGCGTGGAGGTGTCAGGTTAATATTCATACCAAATTCTCAAGTCTACTGTCCCTTGGAGCTTTGAAAAAATCAAACTTCTAAGCCAACGCAATCAAAAGATACAGCCGTTTATGCCGCAAATTTTCGACATTCGCAAGGGAATCGAAACCTACAGGGTACTCCCCGTGAACTCAGATTCTTAAAATTTGGTACGAAGCAACGTATTATAGCACAGATAAAGGAAAAATTGCGAAAAGCATTAATTTTTAGTTACATTATATAATAAAAATATTTTTAATAATTTTAAACGTATATTTCTACGGATATATCTTATATACCTACGGATTTGTTCGGAACCCTCGGTACACGAGTCCGACTCGCACTTGGTCGGTTTTTTTTTCATTCATTTATATATAAGCCATTCTAAAGTTCACTGCTGTATAAAGACATTCCCTACAGAATCACCTTATATAAGAGGATATTTGCTACAGATGCCACGGTTGGCAGGTGAGTTTGCAACCGGAGTTTTTTATTATTTGAGTTATTATCAAGGGTAATTTTCCTAGGTCTATTACAAAACTCATGAGATGATATGGGGAGTACCCCATATTATCACATGAGTAAGATAATTCAGTAGAATTATCTTACACCGCTGCAATACGCGAGTCCTTTATTTTCCCTTCATTATGGAATAAAATATTACGAAGTAATACTAGGTGGTAGGACTCAGACCTCTGACTCAGTACGATTTATACTCTTTACGGACACTAAAACCCTCTTACATATTCTTACCTTCAAATAATAGTGATTGCACTGTTGTGTTCCTGTCTAAATGGTATAGAGAGCCAGAACAGTTTTAGGCCATGAAGAGTTCCATCTTAGTCCCTTGAGGCGGCAATGTATCTGCAGTTTCCTTTATTTTCTTCCTAAATCAATTTGGTTTCACAAGGGGTCGCTCGACAACTGATGCCGATGTTGAGCAGATTATTTTAATTTTATATTAAATATATCTTTATTGTGTGGGAGAATTCACAGAATGCTTTGGGTATATTCTGTGACCTATCCAAGGCTTTCGATTGTGTTCACCATGTAACATTAATTAGGAAACTTCAACAGTACGGTGTAAGAAGTGATGCTCTTAAATTATTTCATATTTAAGTAACAGAACGCAAAAAGTTGTTATTAACAGTATGAGCTCTTCCGGATCGATGTTACAAATGGGCATGCCTCAAGGCTCAATTCTCGACCCCTTTCTGTTTCTTGTATACATTAATGACTATAGTATTATTTGCTGATGACACTTCTTTAATTTTCAAATTAAAACGACAATTACTAAAATATGACGAAGTAATTAATGTTATATCTAAATTAGTAAATTGGTTCAATGTTAATAATTTGCATTTAAAGGGCACTTAATCAAAATGTATGAAAGAACAATGGCAGATTTTCATACTTAAATTTAGTTGAGAAGAAATGGTAGCGTCAATCCCTGAGTAACTTTGTCAAAGAATTTTGTCATGAGAAGGCGTCAAAAAAAGATTTAGATTTGAACCTTGTTAGGTTATGTCTTATGTCACTTGGAAAAAGTCATGCGTCCTGTGGTTGTTTGATGTTAGCTTAATACATTCTCAACATAATGTTCCTACCTATATAACTGAGAGTTTTTAGATTATTAAACATAAAACTCACGCCTGTCACCCAGAGGGGTAGGCAGAGATTATGGACTTCCATTTGGCACGATCCTGACACACCTCTCTCGCTTCCTCCACATCCATATACCTACGCAAATACGCTCGTCGGTTAAAGGTACTCTTGATTTGGCTCATTTTTAATATATCGCCAATTTGGTCGATAAACTTTCGCCTAGGGCGACCCTTCCCAACTATGCCGTTCACCTCTGCAACATAAATTTGCTTTGTCACTCTTTCCTCATTCATTCTTTCTACATCGCCAATCTTGCAAACCACACTCTTCTCTTATTAAACAATTTATCACTCTGTCATTCAGATTCATCCCTAACATACTCCTTAATGACCGCATTTCTGCAGCATTTATTCTACTCTCGTGCTTCTTCTGCCACACCCAACATTCACTACCATACATTAAAGTAGGTACTAACACAGCATTGTGAATTGCCATACGTGCCTTTTTGGACACATTCTGACTTTTCACAATAGAGTGTAGAGCCCCATTCATTCTATTTCCTGCATTCACTCATCGTTCTATATCCTTATCATATCTACCATCCCTGCTAAACACACATCCCAAATATACAAACTTTAGATTATTGTATCTGCCGTGTAGTGGCGGTCAAGAATATCCACTACCCCATATCCTCCCGTGGGTGTCGTAAAAGGCGACAAAGGGAAACAGCCAGGAGATGGGCAGCAGCATCTTCCTGATAATAGCCAAATGACAATAAAAAAACTGCGGTTGCCAACCCGCTCGCCAAGCGTGGCAACTATGGCAAATACCCCCCAATGATGAGAGCAACAAAAAAACGGCCCCCAGTCCCCGGCGGCCCCGCTATTCCTGGCTACGGTGGCGACCATGGTAACGGCGGGGCAGGGGGTGCTAAGAATCTCCGGTGGAGGTTCGGTTGCCACCTTAGACGACTCGACCTGGCAACGTACAACGCACGCACCCTGAGGACTGACGAGAAGATCGTGGAGCTGGAAGAAGAGATAGACAAGTTGCGCTGGCATATTATAGGATTATCTGAAGTCCGAAGAGAGGGGGAGGACACGGTAATCCTCGAATCCGGCAACTTGCTCTATCACCGGGAGGGCGACCATCTGTCCCAAGGAGGTGTCGGATTTATCGTCCACAAGTCTCTCGTTAACAACGTTGTAAAAATCGGGAGTGTGTCGACGAGGGTTGCGTACCTTATACTCAGAATCACCAAACGGTATTCGCTGAAGGTCATACAGGTTTACGCACCAACCTCGGCACACCCCGATGAGGAGGTGGAGGAAATGTATGAGGATATCTCTAGAGCCATGCATTCCTCCAAAACCCAATATACGGTGTTAATGGGAGACTTCAATGCAAAACTAGGCACAAGAGAGAACGGTGAGCTGAAAATAGGGAAATTTGGAATAGGGCAACGGAACCCAAGGGGCCAGCAGCTGGCCGACTTCATGGAGAAAGAGGGACTCTTTATGATGAACTCTTTCTTCCAGAAGCGGCCCCACAGGAAGTGGACCTGGTCGAGCCCCGACGGTTCCACAAAAAATGAGATTGACTTCATTATGACGACCAGACGACAACTGTTCAGTGGTGTCTCCGTGATCGCGAGGGTGAAAACTGGTAGCGATCACCGAATGGTTAGAGGCACACTGAACCTAAACGTTAAGTTGGAGAGGTCTCGTCTAATGAAGTCAACGCTCCGTCCCCCTCGTGCTCTGTTTCAAAGTCCCGAAACCTTTCAGCTCGAGTTACAAAACCGTTTTCAGTGCCTAGAAGACTGCAATGAAGTGGACGATATGAATGACAAGCTCGTGGAAACTGTCCATGCGGTTGGAGCTAAGTTCTGCAAGACCCGCCGCAGAAGAACACAAAAACTCTCCGATCACACTCTTAATCTCATGGCTGTTAGACGGGAGATGAAGCTACATTCTTCAACAGACTTGACAGCATACAGGCATCTGAACAGACAGATCTCCAAATGCATGCGGCGGGACTTACGCAACTTCAATACAGCTCGTATTGAAGAAGCGATCGAGCGGAACCAAGGCTCCAAAGTCTTTGCCAGAGATCTGTCTGCCAGAAAGAGCCAACTGTCAAAGCTGAAGACAGAATGTGGCAGCATCGTTTCCGGGACACCTGAGATTTTGAGTGAGATTGAGAGGTTCTATGGGCAGCTGTACACATCATCGTTGGAGCCACACGCAAGTGTGAGTAACGATCCAAGAGCGAGTCTCATCCGACACTATTCCGAAGATATCCCGGATGTCAGTCTGAGCGAGATTAGGATGGCTCTCCAGCACCTTAAAAACGGTAAGGCCCCAGGCGAGGATGGAATTACAGCGGAGCTTCTGAAAGCGGGTGGAAGACCGGTACTTGAAGTCCTTCAGAAGCTCTTTAATTCCGTCCTCCATGGTGGCATTACACCGGAGGCGTGGAGCAGAGGTGCGGTGGTCTTGTTCTTCAAGAAAGGTGACAACGCTCTCTTGAAGAACTACAGACCGATTTCCCTTCTGAGCCGCGTCTACGTGCTGTTTTCGAGAGTCATTACGAATCGTCTCGCGCGCAGACTTGACGACTTCCAGCCTCCCGAACAAGCCGGTTTCCGAAAGGGCTTTAGCACCATAGACCACATACATACCCTTCGGCAAATTGTACAGAAGTCCGAAGAGTACAATTTGCCACTATGTCTGGCGTATGTGGACTATGAGAAAGCCTTTGATTCCGTCGAAATTTGGGCGGTGCTGCAGTCCCTTCAGCGGTGCCAAGTTGACTGTCGGTATATCGAAGTGTTGAAGTGCTTGTACAGTAGGGCTACGATGGCTATCCGAGTACAGAACCAGAGTACGAAACGTATCCAATTGCAGAGAGGTGTAAGACAGGGTGACGTCATATCCCCGAAACTCTTCACCGCTGCATTGGAAGACGTTTTCAAGCTTCTGGACTGGAAAGGATACGGTATCAACATCAATGGCGAGTACATCACTCACCTTCGATTTGCCGACGATATAGTCCTTATGGCAGAATCGCTGGAGGACCTAAACACTATGCTCAATGACCTCAATAGTGTTTCCCAACGGATAGGTCTTAAGATGAACATGGACAAAACTAAGATCATGTTTAATGTCCATGTCACACCTATGCCGATAGTTGTTGGGAACACTAAGCTCGAAGTTGTTGACGAGTATGTTTACCTGGGACAAATAGTCCGACTGGGTAAGTCCAACTTCGACCGAGAGGTCAATCGACGGATTCAACTCGGCTGGGCAGCGTTCGGGAAGCTACGACACATCTTCTCGTCAGACATACCTCAAAACCTTAAAACGAAATTGTACAACCAGTGCGTGTTGCCAGTGATGACTTACGGAACTGTGACGTGGTCCTTCACTGCTGGCCGTATGAGGAAGCTCAAGGTCGCTCAGCGAGCTATGGAGAGGGCTATGCTCGGAGTTTCTCTGCGTGATAAACTTAGGAATGAGGATATCCGCAGTAGAACCAGAGTGACCGACATAGCCCAACGGATTAGTAAGCTGAAGTGGCAGTGGGCCGGCCATATAGCTCGAAGAACCGACAACCGATGGGGAAGAAAGGTTCTCGAGTGGCAGCCTCGTACCGGTAGGCGAAGTGTAGGGCGTCCCCCCACGAGATGGAGTGACGACCTGGTAAGACATGCAGGAAGTCGATGGATGCAGGTGGCTCAGGACCGTGCTTTGTGGCATTCTTTGGGGGAGGCCTATGTTCAGCAGTGGACTTGTGAAGGGCTGTAATGATAATGATGAATGATGAGATTATTGTATCTCTATTAGATATTTGCATACTATAAATGTACATTTCTGGCATCGCTTCTGGGCCTTTTTGCCATACAGTGACATTTTGTTTTAGCTAGTGTTGCCATAATATTAAATGGAATTGTTACATAGTACTAAGATTAAGATAATATGTTATTACAGGAAATTCTTTGTAAGAGACTTATTTTCAACCATAATTCACTTTTATTTTTATATTGATAGTATAGTTATTACTAATAATAACTTCCAATAAAAAATTGTGTTTGCGTGTTGTGTAGGTAGTCTTACAAAGTGTATACGAAAATAATATTAATATAGTAAATGGCAACATTTGAATAGTGTAAAATGATTGATACTGAAATGATATTCCCAAAATGTATCTTTAAATTAAACACAATTTTATTTGAAAAAACTCATTTTTAGCATAACTTATTTCTAGACGCAATCATTTTTGTCACAACTCTTTTTCTGCCCTTCTATTTATGACTCCAAATGTCAAACAATTAAATACTAATGTAACTTTAAATGGGGAGAAACTGAGTCTTGTAGATACCACCAATTTTCTTGGAATCTCACTAAACTCACTATATGCGAAGCTTCAATGGAGTACCCATATATCAGAACTAGTAAGCAAACTTAGTTATGATATATGGGTGCAGCTTTCTGCAGCATATGCTCTAAAAAATTTGGAAATTACCAGTGTTGAAACAGCTAGAATAGTTTACTTTAGCTATTTCCATAGCATAATGTCGTATGGTATTTTGCTATAGGAACACGCAGCTGATACTGAAATTGTATTTGTTTTACAGAAGAGGGCCATAAGAGCAATTTATGATTTATAGCCTAAAGAGTCGCTGCGACAAAAAATTAAGGATATTAATATATCAACTTTGGCCTCTCAATACATTTATGAAAATGTAATGTACGTACACAAAAATAAAAGTAGTTTTACAAAAATAAGTGATATTCATTCTTTCATTTCGACCCATCTCTAATACGAAGGTAGAACAGCAAAAATATAAGCAACTTAAGTCTATCGCAATTTAATTAAATAGATAATTAATTCTAAAGCAAGAAGATATGGACTTATAAGAACTTAAGCATATCACAATTTTAATCATTCGTATATTTTAGCTTCGAATGTAGCGTTCTCGTTATTGTTACACCTTTTATTCCTCTCGTCAACGTCAAGCAGATGGTGAGAAGTGATGGCATAAAATTTCTCGAGGTCGCACAGCGGTCCACCGCATCCTTCAATCTCTAGGTACTGCACTTTTTCACCAGGAGAGTTCACGTAAATTGGCTGAAAAAAAAATAATGTTTTGATATGTTGCGATACGTCTTCATAAAAAACTTATAAAAAACAATTGTGTCCTCCAGATTGAATTTCGGTAACGGCGGCCAGTCTGTACAGAGAAAATTCATCAGCGTAGGATATACTCTCTACTTCCTTACTCTCATAGTCCAATTGGGCGGTAAACCGACACGACTGGAGAGGGATCAGGCACAAGACCAACGGCTTTACGTAATTTCCGAGGCACGAGGGTGAGATAACGCCAACTTCCTGACTAAATAACTGATTTAAGTAAAAACCGTATAACAGCACATTAATAGTAATAAAAAAAATTAGTTGAACAAACACCAACACACATAAAACTAAAAACTTAATAAGCTACCCAATTTATTACTATAGAGCTAAATGAGTCCATCTCCCTAATTCGTAAAGTAGGTGTCGTAACAGGCACCTATGGAATTGCCATAAGGATGTTGTTATATTTTCCAATAGATGGCGGTAAAACTATCTCGTTTAGGCCAGGAATAAATTATTCAAACCGGCGATGAGAAGCAACGATGAAGGTGCGTGAGTTCTGGTGTAGCATATATACATATTAAAATAGTATATGTATATATACCATCATCATTACAGCCCCTCACAAGTTCACATCTGAACATAGGCTTCCTCCAAGGAATGACACACAATAAGCTCCTAAGCTACCTAACTACCTCCATCGGTTTCCTACATGTCATATTTCATCTAGTGGGAGGGCGCCTTACACTTCGCTCACCATTACGAGGCTACCACTTTCTTCTTTCTTTCTTGCCCATCGGTTGTCGGGTATTCCAGCTATAAGAGCGTCAACCACATCAACTAACTGAACCGTAAAATCTAATAAGGTTAGGTTAAGGTAGGTTCCCCTCCCCCCCTAACGGTTCCCACCTTGTCACCCGCGGTGAACAAATAGGAACCTCTTGGCTGGCCCGGGGTGTAGGGCCGGCCCGAGGTTGCCAGTCCGAGTGGGCTTGGCGATCCCACTTCGGAAGTGTGTCGGTGGGCTGCTGTGAGAGGAGTGTCCTCTCCCCCTACCGCTGCAGCCTAGGTGGAGTCGAGGAGGAAGAGGAGTGTTGGTATGGCAATGCGCCACTCGCCCTATCCTCCGTAACTCCGACAGGGCCGCACCGTTAATTGATGCAGTGATGGTGGGGCTGCGGGGGGAGGAGTGTCAGTATTACGAGGCACCGCTCTCCCTACCCTCCGCAGCCGAATCTTGGTTGGCGGCGGAGCCATAGACCAGATCCGCCGCTGAGGTCAGGAAGGCTGGTGCTTCTGAGTGCTAGTTTTTCCTGGCCCCATGGCCTTCGCGCATCGGACACGAGGGCGTCCGTTGCGCATGTGAAATTGGAGGCCGAGGAGGAGGGCGCGCCATGTTTTCTGGTGCGCCTTACCTGAGAAGGTGATGGGGGAGGAGTAGTCCTCTCCCGAAGAGAGGCCGCCATGGGGCGGCCTCTCTTCGGGACAGGCGCCATAGGTGGGGCCGCGGATGTGTGCAAAAGCGTTCCCTTGGCCCTGCCAATATGCGAGAAAGGTGGAACACCGTGGAGTTTAAGTCGGTGCGAGTCCAACATAACCCGTCTTTGCCCCCGCGCGGCGGGTATGCGTAGGCATTTCCCCATGTAAAAAATGTTAAGTTAGGTCCCCGCCCCTGACCCAAAGGTGGATAAGCTGGCAGAAAAATAGCGCGAGGTCCTCTCCCGTCTGAACGTACGAATTAGTCGCCCAATGAAAATGCGCGACGTAGGACTGAGGGACCTTGACGATACTGTCAGCCCTAGTGGAATAGCAGCCGCGATCGCCGAGTTGGGTAGTTATGTCGGCTACAAAGGCATTACAAATTGCTTAATCTAACGCCAGGTCTCGGTTTGGAAAGAGCTCCTAAAGGGAATCATCGAAGATCCCTGGGGGCGATTGTACAGGATGGTACTGGGAAAAGTCCGGCCCTGGTCGCCGCCCTGGACGGAAACTATCGATCTGGACCTACTGAGAAGAGTGATCAGCACGCTTTTCGCAGAGGACCGGTCAAGTCTCTCAGGTCACCTGCGGTCGTCATCGGAGTGGCATGATGAGATGGAGGTGACCATGAAGGAGCTAGACCGAGTTGCTGGCCGCTTGGGAGCCTGGAACACCGCACCGGGGTCTGACGGAATTCCTGGTCGGGATTTGTTGCTGAGTCTAGCTGCCTTGAGGGACAGGCTAAGACAGCTGTTTTCCGGCTGCCTGCAGAGTTCCAAGTTCCCCACAGCATGAAAAGAATTAAGGTTGGTCCTCTTAAAAAAGGAAGGCAGAGCCGATGATTCTCCCTCTGCGTACCGTCCCATATGCCTATTAGACGAGATTGGCAAATTGTTTGAAAGGATAGTTGCCACTCGGCTCAACAGCCATCTGTCACGCATCGGTCCCAATTTGGCTGATAGCCAATTTGGATTCCGACGGGAGCGTTCCACTGTAGATACCATTATTCACGTACGCTCCTTGTCGGAACAAGCAGTATCCGAGGGTAGTATAGCGTTGGCGATAAGTCTTGATATCGTGAACGCCTTTAACTCTCCACCCTGGAATACGATAAGGAGGGCATTAGCACACTACCAGGTGCCTGCCTACCTACAAGGCGTACTCGCGGACTACTTGCGCGACAGGTAGATGCTGTACATGGGGCATGATGGTGGGAAGATCGGAGGGAGATCAAACGTGGGGTTCTCCAGTGCTCAGTGCTGGGTCCGCTACTGTGGAACTTCGCGTACGATGTGGTTCTGTGTGTCCACCTTTCTGCTGGCGTAAATATCTATTATAATATGTACTATGCCGATGACACACTGGTGGTCGCCACCGAAATTACCTTCAAGGGGACCAAGGAGCTCGCTAAGCTTGGGACGTAAGTCATCGTCGCCAAAATCCACGAGTTGAATCTAGATTTAGCGCCTCATAAGACTTATGGTGTCACAAACTACCTCGGAGAAGGGAACCACTTGACTCGTGCTGTATGTTGTCAGAGTGGGGCGATACATGAAGTACCTAGGGCTCCACCTGGACAGTCACTGGGGCTTCGAAGAGCATTTTGAGCGCCGTCCCCCGGACTGAGAGGGTGGCGGGTATTATGGACAGACTGCTGCCCAATCTAGGGGAAACGAGGGAGGAAATACCCCGCCTCTACGCGGGGGTAGTGCGGTCCGTAGCCTTATACGGGGCACCTGTGTGGGCAAAAAGGCTAGCCATCCGAAGCTGTAAATCTAAAATCTACAGTGTCCAGCGGAGGATGGCTATGCAGATCGTGTGGGAACACCGCACGATTTCCTTAGAGGCGGCAACAGTCCTGGCTCGCTTTTCACCTCTAGATGTACTGGCGGATATGGATGAGAGTTTATACAACCGAATACGCAACATTCTCCGTCAGAGACGTGGCAGCGAGCCAGGTGAGGAACTCGGGTCTATAAAATGGCAGAAGTGACAGAATGCTTTGTCGATATGACGCACTCGACTCAATGAAGAGCGTAATTTCCGCAAACGCGTTATTGGCACAATCCTGCCGGTCTTCAAAGTCTGGATGCAACGACGAATAGAAATACTTCCTTATAGACTTACACAGATAATTCCGGTCACGGGTGCTTCGGTGATTATCTGTGCAAGATCGGACGCGAAGAGACGGTAAACTGCTTACTCTGCGGTGGACAGAACCAGGACTCCACGTCCCTCTCGCTAGCGGTATGTCTAGCGCGGGAACGGGAGCGGACTATCCTGGCGAGCCGGGTCGGTCGGGAACTCTCCCTGCCAGCAGGCGTATCGGTGATGCTGAGTGGAGAGTCGGTTTTAAGGGCCATAGCCAACTTCTGTGAGTCCATAATAGTCCAGAAGGAGGCTACTGAGCGGGATCGAAGGAGAACAGATGCCACTCGGAGACAACGCCATAGTTACGGCCCTCCTCATGAAGATGGTGTTTCCCTACCAGAAATGGGGCCTCTGCAGTGACAGGCGTTTAGAGCGGGGGCCTTGAATGCCTAGTAACGTAATCCCCGAGGAGGACGATGGCTCGGAAGTGGTCCTGAGACATCATTACAGCACTGCGAGGGTGTTGGCGGCAGTTAGTATTTTCCCCGGGACGTGCTTTCAATAAAGCAAAGCGAAAGAGGTGCTCCAGTTTCGTTCCAAACGGATATCCCGGGACCCCACGTACATGCTGATGAAGAACATCGTGAGGTTTTAGCCGGTTGGATTTCCGTTTGCCCCCGCAGCCAAAGTTATCCAAGAGGATTTCCCCATGAAAAAACGAATCCACCCCGAACGGGTTCCTACCTTGTCGTGGCGGCGGGGCTTAATGGCCCTGGCATGGTCACCCGCGGTGAACAAAGAGGAACGAGTTTTCTTTCGAGCCAACTTCGGATGTCCTGTCGGTGAGCTGAGGCGAGAGGGACGCCCATTCCCCCTATCGCTGCAGCCGAGGTGCTACCGAGCGCTCGATTTTCCTGGCCTCATGGCCTCCGCGTATCGGACTCGGAGGGGCCCGTTACGCTGTTAGAGTAGGAGGCCATGGAGGAAGGCGTGTCTTGTGTTCCAGATGCACCTGGACTGAGAAGAAGAATGGGGAGATTTCCTCCCCCGAGAAGGGGCTGCTATGGCGCGGTCAGCGCTTTAGGGGCCGCGGATGTATGCCAAAGCGTTCCCTTGGCTCTGCCAATATGCGGCTAAGGTGGAAGACCATGGGGTTTAAGTCGGTGCGAGTCCGATATAACTCGTCCTTGTCCCCGCGGGGCAGGTATACATAGGCATTTCCCCATGTAAAAAAAGGTTAGGTTAGGTTAGAGTAGGTTACTGAAGTCATCGTTTACACAGCCCTAATTCTTACACTACAGTGCCAAGAATTCATTACATTATTATGAATTAACTATAGCATTATTATGAAGATGATGCTTACATTCTTATATATGATACATTACAGGTTTACGTATAGTTCATGTCAGAATATACCGATTAGCTAGTTCAAAGGCGGAAAATAGCATTAAAAACTCTGTATATATTTAGATATTCTCAACAAAATACTTACCAAAACAACATATCTTCCCGTTTCCACAACTCTCCTTAATTCCAGCGCAAATAACCCAGCATACATCGGTAGGTACACCTTTGGTATTGCCTTGGATATCGTCGCGAAGGCATAAACATTGACGCCGTGAGAGGAGTAAATCCTCACTTTTTGAATGGGCTTTCCAGCAACTGCTAATCTGGATACTTCGATGAATTCCCTTAAAAGTAGACCTGTGGATTTGAAGATCTGTTAATGTTTTTATTCATTTAATCATTCATTACAGCCTATCAGAAGGTCACTGCCAAACACAAAGCTCCCCGCCTCATAGAGAGGATATTATCTTACCCCTCCGAAGGGAGATAAGATAATATCCTCCCCATGAGGCGCTATCACTGAGAATTCACATGTGTGAATTTGCTAAATTTAGGCTCCAGCGTATAATAGCTAGAGACAGCAAGCACTCTTCCTGGAACTCGTTTTTATATAACACGAATCATAAGATAGAGATCATTACGAGCTATATGCCCGGCCCATTGCCATTACAGCTTATAATCTGTTGGGCTATGTCGGTCACTCTGGTTCTACTAAGGATATCTTCATTTCTAAGTTTATCACGTATATAAACAATCAAGAATAGACCTCTTCATAGCTCGATGAGCGACTTTGAGCTTCCTCATACGGCCACCAGTGAACTTCACTGCTGGCCAACCAATGCGTGTTGCCGTCATCACTGGCAAGACGGTTTAGATGTACAATCTCGTTTTCAAATTTTGATGTATACCTGACGAGAAGATTTGTCGTAATTTCCCGAACACTGTCAAGCCGATTTGAATCCGTCGATCGACCTCTCGGTCGAAGTTAGACTTTGCTAGTCGAACTATTTCTTTCAAGTAAATATGCTTGTCAACAACTTCTAGCTTAGTGCTCCCAACTTCTACCGGCATAGGTGTGATATGGACGTTACAAACCGGAGGTGAGTAATGTAATCGCCAAATTCAAAAATATGGACGTGACAAATAGAAGGAGAGTAATGTAATCGCCATTGACGTTAATACCGTATCCTTTCCAGTCCAGTAGCTTGAAAACGTTTTCTAATACAGCGGTGAAAAGTTTCGGGGTTATAATGTCACCCTGTCTTACATCTCTCTGCAGTTGTATACGTTCCGTACTCTAGTTCTGTACTCGGATAGCCATCGTAGCCCTACTGTACAAACACTACAGCACTTGGATATACTGACAGTCAACTTTAATCGGCCGAAGAGTGTTCTGGTAAGATTTGGATATCGAGCAATCAACATAAGAACCTTCCGAGAGATATTCGACAGCTCGTCAAAGCGAAGAACGCAGCCCTAAGACAATATTGCACATTAGAAAATAAATTTTCAAATTTAGACAGGATAAGTGGGATAACCTGCTAAACTATATCGAAACATAAGGATATACACCGCCTTCTGTCAGTTGACCCGAGCCCTGAAAATAGGACAGAACTCACGCATAAAGCTAGGAAGCCCTGTGACTGTCGACAAAGTCACAGACACCATCAAAATTCTCCCCGAACGAGAAACAAAGAAAGAAAATAAGTTTGTTTGATAAATGGTTACTAAAAATGTACCCAACTCAGCATAGTCTTGGTACTGATAAAGTACTTCGACACTGATCTTCCGTGGGTGCCAATAAAAATTTGACAAAAAAAAACAACATTATTCATTTTTATACAATTTTCAATATGCACATATAATATATTTAAACTATTTAAAGAAACCGATAGAAGCTTGATCAGCACCCGGCCTTAACGGCATTAAAAGCACGGTGCTGAAATCGCTTTCTGCGCCACTTTCTATGCCTCCTAGGCATTTTAACACTTCTGTCCAGCTGCATCTTCCTGGATATATGGAAAGATGCAGACGTTTTAGTAATCCCAAAACCCAGAAAACCGCGCACCTTAGTCTCAAGCTGTAGATGAATCAGTTTCCTCAACACACTGGGAAAAATTTGCGAGCCACATATATTGAATCGTCACCGAAAATATGTAAGCTTCTTCCTTACAAGCAGTTCGGCTTTATAGCCGTGCACAAATCAGATCCATCGCCTAAGAGAATACATTGTGGAAGGCTTCTCCCACTCGAGTAATCACCCAACCCTCAACACCGGTGCCCATTTCTTCGACATAGGATCTCGAAGGACCAAGTAGTCAATACTACTCACTTCACATACATTGTCACCCAAAACAATGAAAAAAATCTCGCCATGATGCTCCAAAAAGAGAGAATCGAAGTTATTGAAGAGGGGGCAAACAAGTATGCGGCTCACCTGATGATAAGTCACTACCGCCGCCCATGAACAACCGCAACACCAAGCAAATTAAAAAAAGAAGAATCTAAGTTACTCACTTAGATTCTTTTTTTGAAAAACTATAGCAGATCTGAGAAAAGTGTAGCAACAATATACTTTCAAAAGAACCATTCTCTTTTTCGTCGAAATTTAAGTCGAAATAAATCGTTAGGTACGATCACCCTTTTCAGTCGCCAGATCCCCTGGCAATCCAGTCTAGGCAATCTAGCAAATCTAGGCAATCATTCACATAATGTGAAAATCGCGAAATATATTCGCAATCTCGATAGGGAATGACAAACTTATATAATATGCAACATCCAGGTTTAAATGTCAATAGTCATAATAAAAGAAATGTGAAAATCAAATTGACAATAAATCAATTTAAGAAATGTCAAAATAATTAAAAAAGCAACTGAGCCCTGATTTTTTTTGTATGACAATCAAGCACACAGTTCACCTCATGATAAGTGGTTGCAGTGTGTGCCTATAGACATTTATTCCCGAAGAATCATCAAGACCCTTGAGGACGTAAATAGAATGCCTCGTTTTCAATAGGAACTGTCTCCGGTACTCTACACTCATCATACGAAATACACATACAAGTTTTACGCTGCTATTCTGTGAGTGCGTGATCCTACGCCAGTCAAGGCAACCCATCCATGCCACAACCATAATATAGCTGCAGCGTGGCTCTACCACGGTGAATACCATTACGAAAGTAACGTTGGACAGTATACACGATCGTCACACCCTTTTACAGCTCGCGGCCTTCCAATCCGTTCGTGCCTATCAAGCTTCATTGATATCTGTAAAAGCTGTAAAAGCCAAAAGGCGCACAGCATTAACATCACAGAAACCAGAGCGGAATGCTATTTGCATCTCAGCGCTCCCGTCGAATTGATCTGTAGTGTTGCTGCGCGTACTAGACCAGTAAAACAGTTCTTTTGAGAACTACATCATGTTTCATGCGAACAATATAATAGCTCTTTTCAGAGATGATTTTCACGGTTTCGACGGACTGCAGAAGCTCTAGTTCTACTTGTCGAAGAGTTCCAGTAGCAGATACCCACGTACAAGATACAAAAGTACAAGACGTATATATTATATTTATATATATATATCCTTCCTGTACTTTAAGCGAAACAAAATATTCGGTCAAGTATGTATCAAATTTGGTTTTTGGAATATTTTGTATTTCTACAGCGATCGATATTATTCATCACTAGCCGCTGTAAACAAACGATACAGTAATCCACTCAAGACGTAGGCCGAGCTCGGAACGGAATAAAAAGGTACTCTGTGGCCCGGAGTGACGAGGGAGGCAAAGTGTATTTAGTTAAATAAATTATTACAAAGCTGCTCAACACACCGAAAATTTCAGCATTACTCAGCTGAAAAAATTTATTATAAGTAAAAAAAAAAACAAAATTAAACTGTCATTTACATTCCGCCATTGCCATTTACATACTTCACACACGATAGATAATCAGATAAAAATATTGATTAAGAAACTATTGATATTTTCAAAAGTTATCGTGTTTACCCCTCCATGCGGACTTGACAAATATACTCCATAAGCCAATTAAACCACTTATTTATGTAAAAATAGCAATTAATCAATTTAAAAAAAAATATTAATTTCAACAATCATTTATCGTTCTGACAATGTGCTTTTTATATCATCTATAGGTTCAATATGGTTGTTAGATACGATTTTATGCGACAAAACGTTGCAATCTTGATTTTTAGGCGCTAGTAGAACATATCTACGCGCTTTGCGCTTAAGGCATGCAATCAGCCCGAACTAACTTTTTAGTCGCATTATAATGAGAACTTACCACCGAACTTGATAAAGTGACTTTAAAGTGTACTTCGGTGAATGCTACTGGAACCTCTCGATGAGTAGAACTAGGTGTGCTGAGTTTGGCCTCGTTTTGTTAGCTATGATGAGACCTTACTTCTGGACATGATGAAGTGATTTAAAGGTATACTAGGTGTTATCGCGCGCAACCAAGCTAGAGTCATACTTATGTAACGTTATCTGCAAGAATTATTCTTTGTGCTACCTTTTACTTACCAAACAATTAAGCGACACAGTTTATTTATTGGAATTGCATATCGTCCTAAGTGTGTAAGTCGAGAAATCGCAGTCGCTTCTCTTCACGAATCTTTATCAGTACTAGGATCTAAATACGAGCACATATTTATTGTAGGTGATATTAATATAAACTGTAGAGATCAAAACAATCTTGTAACTCTAGCTAAATGTTTCGAAGTTCTGAATGACTCTTACAAGCTACATCAAAATGTTTTTTGCCGACTCGTATAACGCGGCATACTTCGACATTTATTGATGTCATATTTACTAGAGTTAATCTGGAGACCATATCGGTACATATGACGTGTATATTGATGACTTAAGTGATCACGGTCTAGTAATAACGACATATTCTATTAGTGTTCCTAATATAAAACCTCATACCGTCCAATATAAACCACTGGCAGATAATGCCAAATATATTAATTAAGGAGCTGCATTTACTCCCTGGAAACTCATACTGGAGTATAATGACCTCAATGAAATGGTCAACTTTTTTAACTTTCTTGTCTTAGACTTAGTAGATACTTTTGCACGTAAATTTTAATAACCTCCATCTCCATGGATGACCATTACTCTTATAGAAATAAAAAAAAATATTCATAATAAAGCATGTCGGAAAGCTAAAATAGGTAATTCCGAATCAGCTTATAAATTTGACCAGGACATGCCCAACCGATATAATTGCACTGTTCTTGTTGAGAAACAGGCTACTTTACCCAATTAGTAAGTAATAATATTAATAATCCGTCCTTAATGTGGAGTCATATTAATAAAACAATTAAGTGCGGTTCTAGTAAATCAATTACTGTGCATCATTCGGGTGCCACATAACTCATTAGACATTTTATAAATAGCATTCCTGTGTTACCGGTTGATTTAAAACTGTTTGAAAAATTTGAAAGTATTTGTCGTAGTAACTTATCAGTTCAATTTTAATAGAGTGACTGCTTCATAAGATAATTAATTACTTTTCTTCTAAGTGTAAAGGATGTGATGAAATTTGCATGAATATGATTAAGCTTACATTACCCTACTCTTTGGTTGCCATTAAAGCCATCGTTAATAAATAATTACTAGAAGGAGTATTTGCCGATGTTTGGAAGTGCTCGTTGATCATACCCTTACCTAAGAAACAGAAGATAGACAGCTTTGAAGAACTCAGACCAATAAGTATATTGCCTGCCTTGTTATAAACAGTTGAGAAGTGTGCGTAGTTACAAATTACTAGCTATCTGACTGAGAATGCCATCCTTACAGATTTCGAATCGGGTTTTCGGAAAAAATGTAGCACAACTATAGCATTATTACACATAACGGACGATATTGCTACCGCCGCTGATAATGGACAAGGTACCATTCTAGTGCTACTAGATTTCACTCGAGCTTTCGACAGCGTCAATATACTACTTATACTGACAAAATTTAAAAAAAAGTTGGTTTATCGGAAACGGCATGTTCGTGGTTTTAGTCATACTTCTGCGGGCTGAGTCAAAAAATAAAATGCGTCAATACTGAAGGTGATATTTCGGAGTCCCTATCAATTTCTAAAGGCGTTATACAAGGGTCCATTCTTGGCCCAACTCTTCGCCATACACACAGCATAATATATAAAAAATGTAGTTCAAAACTCCAAATAACGTCACTTAAAACGACAGTATTTCAACAGCGGTTACCATTCTCATTGATGATCTAAAATTAATAGAGCATTGGTCAATCTCTCGTGGCCTACTACTGAATCTTAAAAAAAGCACTTACACGTTATCACACACACACACGTTATCAGGTTGCGTCTTAAACTTCAATTACTTACCAGATTTTAATGGCAGCATGGTATCGTTTCCAAATAATAAATCAAACGCTTTATCAGCCGCCTCCTTTATAACCGGCATCATTTTTTGAATTGATGGTGGTAGAGGAAGGCCAAGATTAGTCTGAAAAATTATTGGTAATATTAATAATTGGCTATTGGTTATTAATAATAAATCTCAAAGGTTATGTACATAAACTATCACGCCCGTCACCCAGAGGGGTAAGTAGACACTATGAACATCGACCATCGCCGCGGTTTTCTTCTTTTTTAAATTTTAATTATTTGCTAAATAACAGATACTGTGAGCCGTACTGATGGATCTAGAGAGCCAGTTTAATTACAGGCTGTGGCATTCCATCTAAGTGCTTAGAGGTGAAAACGCATCTGTTGCTGTTTATAGTTGGTTGCAGGTGTTCATGGACTGCAGAAGTCACATACTATCAATAATAGACAATAACAGTAACAAACAAATTTATACTACACCTGGTACTGTTAATTTGTTTTGTATAAAATATATATTTTTGCCTAAATGTGGTCCTTGTCGCTCACTGATCTTTTAGACACACTCCTGAAATGGCTCTAACTTCCCTCTCGGGAACCTCAGGTGTGATGATCTGCAGCGTGGCTATACCACGTACGTTTGTACGTGGTATAGCCACGCTGCAGATACGTTATGATTGTTGCACAGATGGATAGGCTTGACCGAGGAAGGAACACGCTCTCACAGAATACTGGCGTAAAATAGCTGCTTTATGCTGCTATGTTTTGTATAGTGAGTGTAGAAAACCGGAGACCCTTTTTACTACAAACGAGGCATTCCATATTAGTTCTCAGGGATGAAAAAATGTCTGCATTTTGATGTTTAATGAAAGTTAGATGTAGATTTCTATGAGCCACGGCATCCACTTACCATCAGGTGGACCGTGTGCTTTATTGTCACACCTATTCTATAAATAAAACCAGCCAAGTGCGAGTCGGACTCGCGCACCGAGGGTTGCGAACAAATCCGTAGGCATATAAGTTTAAAATTATTAAAAATATTTTTATTGTATGATGTAACTAAAAATGTATGCTTTTCACAATTTTTCCTTTATCTGTACTATAATACGTTGCTTCGTACCAAATTTTAAGATTCTGAGTTCACGGGAAGTACCCTGTAGGTTTTGATTCCCTTGCGAATGTCAAAAATTTGCGGCATAAACGGCTTATCTTTTGATTGCGTGGGCTAAGAAATTTGTTTTTTTCACAGCTCCAAGGGACAGTAGACTTGAGTATTTGATATGAATTTCAGCTTGATACCTCCACGCGTTCCTGAGAAAAAGGTTCTTGACACACAGACAGACAGACAGACAGACGGACAACAAAGTGATCCTATAAGGGTTCCGTTTTTTCCTTTTGAGGTACGGAACCCTAAAAATGTCTAAATACACGTTATTTATACTTTTATCGACATCACGCATGAGATGAATGGATTTTTGAGAAGAATGGATTAGTTCAGCTATTCACTCAGAATTCTTACCTGACTAAGGAGAAAATCATATGTGGAGTATATTTTAAGTGGATTACGTTTTAGGACATCATATTTTAGTGCTGAGGAAAGTCGATCCAGCATGTCACTATATTTCGCCATTTCAGGAACATAAGTATTTGTATAATTAAGAAAATACTCGTCGAACGTTGGGCAGTTAATGCCCATGAGCTGAAAAATGTTTACATAAAAATAGATCATTAAAGAAGTAAGAACACTAACTACGGGACATTGGACTCCAGTCATAGCATATAAAATAGTGGAGCTTGACCGTGTAGTGGCGATGTGGAAGTATCCGCTACCCCATATCATCCCATGGGTGTCATAAGAGGTGACGGGGGAACAAACCAGGAGATGGGCAGCAACGTATTTCTAATGACAATAAAATTAACATACTTCGGTTGCAATCCCGCCAGCCAAGCGTGGCTACTGTGGCAAAAATCAACAATCACGAGTAATCTATGGGATGACCTTTGTTCAGCAGTATATTTTCGATAGGCTGTACGATACGAGTAGCTATGCAGCGTATTATGGCTAAAGTATAAATAATAAATGAGTAAGTTTCACAGGTGAATACCACACTCACGCAGAATACCAGCGTAAAATTGAAGCATAGTGCTCATAAATTTAAAAAAATAATATAACCCAGTAACATATAACTCAATAATAGTGCTGCTGTGTTCTAAATAATAAGCGACAAGAAAATAGGCCCCTTTTTACTGGTAACGAGGCATTTCTTCTGTGTTCTCTACGGTGATAACGCATCTGTATTTTTTATGGAGGATTGTCAGATGGAATTATCGTAATATATAACAAATATTAGAATTATATCATACTAGTTATCAACAAGTTATTATAAACTTCCACAAGTTGTTGATCGAAATTCTTAATCAATGTCGTTTTTTACTACTTTTTGTTTTAAGTTATTTTTTATGAAATTTGAGTGGCAAACGAACCAACAGACTACCTAATGGTGAATGGTCACTATCTGTCTCCGGAAGCCTGCAACTAACTACAAACGAAGAAGGCTAGAGATACGTTGTCACCTCTGTGAACTTTGATGAAAGTCTCTAGTCTGTAATTATCAGTACCTATTCGATCATTACAGTTTTTAAAAGTCCAATGCTGAATGTAGGCCTCGCCCATAGGTTGCCACTTAGAGAGGATTTTGTCATATTTGCCTTGCTGGCAGGCGGGCTATAGCCACAGTTTTTATAAGTTTGAGCATAGAGATATTATCAGGAAGATACTGCTGCCCATCTCCTGTATCGGTTTCCCTCTGTCGCCTCTTACAACACCCACGGGATTTTACGAGATAGTGGATCGACGTCGATTTTTATTCCTCAGATATGCAGGATTTCTCACAATGATTTCCTTCATATGATCTTTTTTGTGTGGTAAAATTTCAATAAATAATTTTATAGTTGTTGACAGGAACTAATCGTGGGTTGCTCACTCAGTTACGTACTGTGAAAAGTACTTAGCGCCGTGTTAATTACTATACGTAACTTACGTAGTCATAACGCAATGGTACGGTGGTGTACGGTACTGGAACCCAGTTGATATCTTCACTCCAGCCATGTCCATCAGGGCGATATACAGCTGCCATTGCCACTAGCACCGTCATCTTAGCGCGTGTGGAGTCGGTAGATCGGATGTAGATTTCTGAGTGGTTGTATATGGGTGAAAGGTAATCGTTATATCTACTTCGTATGAATTTTCCCAGTTCGTAGGCTCTACGTTTTCCGAACTAAAAAAAGGCAATTTTTACAAAGTTAGAGTTACAGTCTATATACATCCCACTCCTGGGCACAGGCCTCTTATTTTTAAGATGGTTTGAGATTAAGAAAATGTCCGCCACGCTGCCTCAGTGTGTACTAGCGGACTTTACATGTCTTCGTATATTCTTTTACTTCCTCAACCATGCAGATTTCATCACTATGTTTTCTTGACCGCCGAGCACATGGAAGAGCACGTAAATTTATTTTATATTCTGCTAGGGCCTAAAAATTAAGATTTCAACATTTTGTCGCATGGAATCGTATCTAGTAATCACATTATACATATAAATGATATAAAAAGCATGTTGTCCGAAAGATAAATGATTGTTGAATTTATTAATAATTTTTTTGTAAATCCATTAATTGCTATTTTTACATAAAAAGAGGTTTTAGTTGCTTATGGTGTGAATTTATCAAGTCCGCATGGTGGCATAAAAATATCAATTGTTCAATTCAATTTATTTTTAAAACTCTTCATATATCATGTAGGAAGTCATAGAATGTAAATAGCAGTTTAATTTTGTTTAATTATAATTAATTTTTTTCGGCTAAGAAATGGCGAAATTTCTGGTGTTTTGAGGAGATTTGTATTAATTTATTTTACTAAATACATCATCCGTCATTCCGGCCTAGGCCGCAGTCGTCAGTGGATACTGTATCGCTTGTTTGCAGCGAAAATGATAGCCATAGATATACAAGGGTCCTTGCAAGTGCGGTGTTACTTCACGCCGGGGCAGCTTCTTACCAAAGCGCAAGTCCGGTCGTGCATGGAGTACTGCTGTCACATATGGGCTGGTGCTGCAAAATGCAACCTGGCAGCATTTGAGTCAGTAGAGAGACGTGCTAAGAGGCTTATTGGTGACCTTGATTTGTTTGAAAGCAATCTTGTCAGCCTTGAGCACAGGCGCAGATTAGCCAGCTCTCGGTATTCTATATGATGCATTTCGGTGAGTGTGCGCAGGAATTACACGCTTTAATTCCTCCCTCTCCTTTCCACCATCGGACAACCAGACGGTCGGCGGGTCTTCATCTCTTTGTTGTCGATATTACACGCATTAGAACCAAACAGTTTGCTTCGTCTTTTGTAATGCGTACAGCAAAGGAGTAGAATAATTTGCCGGCGTCTATCTTTCCGTCCGAATACAATCTGGGAGTCTTCAAAGCAAGAGTGAATAGGCTTTTGTTACGATAAGACATTGCGATTTACCATCTAAGGCTGCATCACCACTTACCACCAGTTGGGATTGTGGTCAAGAACCGGCTTATAATAAGTAAAAAAAAAGATATACAAAATTATCCCAAAACCAAATTTGACATATACTTGACCAAGGTAAGATATTATTATTTTTATAGTCACAGATTTTTATTACAATATTTTGTTGCGCTAAAAGCACGCAGGATTTATTTATATATAAATAAATATACTTATACGTCTTGGACTTTATAGACCTGAAAGTGTACTTCGGTATTTGCTACTGGAACTCCTCGACGAGTAGAACTAGGTGTGCCGAGTTTGGCCTCGTTTTGTTAGTTATGACGAGACCTTACCTCCGGGCTTGATAGGATGATATGAAAGTGTACTTTGATGACTGCTACTGGAACTCCCCGACGAAGAGAACTAGGTGTGCCTAGTTTGGGCTCTTTTTGTTAGTTGTGACGAGACCTTACCTCCGGACTTGATAGAGTGGCTTGAAAGTGCACTTTGATAACTGCTACAGGAACTCCTCGATGAGGAGAACTAGATATGCCGAGTTTGCCCTTGTTTTGCTAATTACGATGAGACCACACCTCTGGACTTGATAAGGTGACTTGACAGTGTACTTTGATGACTGCTACTGGAACTCCTCGACGAGAAGAACTAGATGTAACGAGTTTGGCCTTGTTTTGTAAGTTATGATGAGACCTTACCTCTAGATTTGATAGAGTGACTTGATAGTATACTTTGCTTACTGCTACAGGAACTCCTCGACAAAGAGAACTAGGTGTGCCTAGATTGGTCTCGTTTTATTAGTTATGATGAGACATTACCTCCGGATTAATAGAGTGGATTGAAAGTGTACTTTGATAACTGCTATTGGAACTCCTCGACGAGGAGAATTAGATGTGCCGAGTTTGGCCTGTTTTTGTTTGAGATCTTATTTCCGGACTGGAATTTCCGACAAGGAGAACCAGACGTGGCGAGTTTGGGCTCGTTTTGTTAGTTATGACTAGACCTTACCTACGGACTTGATAGAGTGACTCGAAAGTGTACTATATACTTGACCAAGTATATAGTACACTTTCTGATGAAGCTACTGGAATTCCTTGACGGATAGAAATACAAATTATTTTTATTTTTTTATTTTAATACTATCATATGAGCATTATGAATCATGCACTTTTGGATTTTCGTAATTTTTTAATGCCCTTAAAGCTTACACAATTGGATTTACCAATAGTTTATTTTATATTAATTAGAAAAAAAAGTAATTGTATTTATATAAACTTTTTCATTTTATAAAAAGGGACAAACTAATCAAGAAAAAGCGTTTTCGGTACAGATCGTAGACTTTCTTTCTGATTAGTCCAATTCGAACCACCATTGGATTGTGCGCTAGCTACGGTTTCGGGATTCGAAATTGTAATGAGTTCGATTAAAGATTGATTCAGAACTCGATTCTGTCGGAAGTAGGCTGACCTTAGACTATTTATTAACAAAGCTTGCTTATAAATTCTGTACAAGGCAGGCGGATCAATTTAAGTTATCGTATAATTCAATAATGAATACTTAAGAGTTTTAATAAACATACTTTGTTGATAAAAACTTAATTCATTTACATATTGATAGCGTGAGGTTGCCGAAACATGTTCATTAATACAATTGAAATTTTATTACGACTTAAGTATATACCACCGCGTAAACTTAACACCTAATATTATAAATACGAAAGTATGTTTGTTGGTTTGTCCTGCCTGTTGTTGCCTGTAGAAATTGGGTGCTAGTTTTCTAGCGATCTTATTGCAAAAGCATAGACCATAGCGCTCAACATGTGTGAGTTAAGAAGAGGAATTCGTCAATGCCTTTATGTTTAATAACTCTTGCGCAAATGAATTGCAGCTAATTGGTTGTGAATGTGGTGAATGGAATTATGCCTAATTTTAGCAGTAAAAGAGGGCGGAGTTGGACGCCCGAGAAGGGTCCATATGCTATACATAGAAGGGATGACATAGGCTAATTTTTGTCCCGAAAAATGAGCGGTTCCTGTGGAATAAATCTGGAATGTAATTCTGTAATTTCACTTGCTGTCTTCGGTCTTGAAATATTGGTTGCAATTTTTCGATTTTTAAAAAAACTTGTCTTTTTCAAAAAACGTTGCATATATCGCCACTTCTCACACTATGATTTTCTCATGTATTGTGCATGCAGTTTACGGCTCCCTGATGCAGTGGCTTAGCAATGAGTTGCTGCGCTAAGGGCTGCGGGTTCGAATCCCGCACGGAACAAGTATTTTTATGGTCTACAAATAATTGTCCGGGTCTGGATGTTTGTCCTTGTGAAATTTATGTATGTAAACCCACGATACAGGAGAAAATCATAGTGTGGTGGTAACGTTTTTTAAAAAGAAAAGAAAAAGAAAGTAATACATAAATTGCATTAGGGAAAAAAAATTGCGCCGGTACAATTATTTGAGAGTCATAAGAAATAAATGTTCCATGCGGGATTTCAACCCGCGGCCCTCGGCGCCGCAACTCAATGATTATAAGCCACTGCGTCACAGAGCCCTCAAACATAAAATTAACGACGTCGCTTTCCGATATCCACAGAGGCAAAGCCGCGGACAAAAGTTAGTGTTGTATAAAAACGGAACATAATCAATTGTCAGCGCACATTAAAATTAAAGAAAAGTTAATTCCATAAAACTGTTACGTGCTACTGAATATACAACGATAGACTCAGCTCCCGCCTGGGGCAAACAGGCAGTCGGAAACAGTTCAATGTCAGCGATTCCATTTGCAGCGTGTAGGAATATTTTACTTTTAGAATACTTCGATTATTTAAAACTTCTAATATTACAGTCAAATATCACGACAATACACGCGTGACTTTCCTACGGTAGCACTCATCCATCTTCTCTATTCACGCCTCTTGAATAATTCTTGGTAGGAATCGATGTTCTTTTGCTTTATACGTGGTAGAGCCATGCTGCAGCTATATTTCTGGTATAGTTGTAACACGAATGGGTCGGCTCGACCGGGGAAGGACCACGCTCTCACAGAATACCAGCGTAAAATAGCAGCTTAATGCTGCTGTGTTTCGTATGGTGAGTGTAGAGAACCGGAGACCTTTTTTACTGGAAACGAGGCATTCCATCTTGGTCCTCACGGGTAACAACGCATCTGCATTATGATTAATATATGGTTAATATATGGATAAATGTAGATGTCTATGGGCCACAGTAACCACTTACCATCAGGTGGACTGTGTGCTCGTTTGTCACCCTTATCTTATAAAAAAAGAGGATTAGTGATAACAAATCTTATGAAATGGTGGGGACGATTTTGAACATTGTCACAGACTGCAGTAGTATTTAAGCGTTGGAGTAACGCGTTCAGTGTAGTCATATGTACAGTTAAGTGTATATACGTAACTGTGTATACGTTCTTCGTATGTAGGACCAACTCCCCCCTCCCCCGTTACCATGATAAAATCCGTAAAATTTAAAGTTGGTAAAATAATTACCTAAAAAAAAACACTTCCCGCCCTCCCTCAATTGCGTGCACTATCCCCGTCACCACTAATCCCAGCACCACTACTCCCACCACCACTACACTAGGAAAGACACTACTGACGACAATACAACACGTGTTTCGCCTCTGCGCCAATAGTAAGGCTATCCTCCGGAAGCGAGGGAGGGAGGTGGTGAATGCTCACAGCAGTTATGTGGGAGTCACTAAGATGTGCCTACCCACTAAACACCACATGTGGGACAGGATTTGGCCCTTGTGGCCTTTCTGCCGAATCGGAAGCGACCCTCTTTAGGGAAACGGGGGCGCAGTTTCAAAACAACTGCTATTTATGCAGCCTGCCGATGCAACCGCTCCCCACTTAAGTAGCGAACGACTGCGTATTGCGATAAAACATGCGACTAATCACCACCTGACGTACGCAGCTCCTTTTAAAATTAAAAAAACAAACCGCCGCGTAAAGTCCGCCAACCCTTCAATCACTCTAAGACCAAATTGCGAAGCTGTCTGTTATTAGAGATCAGGCTTAAAGATATTTAAGAGAGGTGAGCTAGAAACATTTGTTTGTTCATTCAGCAGTGCAATATTACTATTATTAATTTTTTAAATCTCTAACTGTTCCAGCACACATTGTCGCAGCCCTTTATTACACGTATCTAAAACTTTAAAGGAGTGGTCGTTGGCTAGGTTGTGTCCAGTATCCAAAAGATGTGTAGCAAAGTGGAATTTATCAGGATTGCAATTCCTGTACGCGGCTAAATACTCTTTATAACAAGATTCGAAGTTGCGACCAGTCTGAACCACGTAAACGGCTGCGTCGAGGTACGAGGCTGCTACTCGAGAACCTTTCTTCCCTAATGGTTGTTAGTTGTTCGAGTTACATAGTTAGCACTTGAGATTAATTAAATACAACGGGAATAGTAGTAATTTTAGTAGTGTAGCTAGTATTCCTTTAGTATTTTTTAATATCTTACGTTAGTCAGGTAGCCGTATCCGATTGGTTGTTCAATTTTCTGTAGAAATTCAGGCCTTTCACTTAGGTAGTGGTCCTTTATCACATCACCATGTCGATGCATCTGGAACAGAGAAATATTTAAATAACACTCCAAATTCGACGTCACCGCCATACCATGGACGTCTAACGGACATAGAGATCTTCTATGTTGTACTGCTCTCCATAGTTGTGAGTGAAATGTATCAATGCTGTTGATGATCCGAATAAAATATTTATTTCATTTCATTTATTTTATTCTATTTTTTATACGTGGTAGAGCCATGCTGCAGCTATATTAGTAGTATAGTTGTAGCACAAATGGGTCGGCTGGACCGTGGTAAAATAGCAGCTTAACACTGCTGTGTTTCGTATGGTGAGTGTAGAGAACTGGAGACCCTTTTTACTGGAAAAGAGGCATTCCATCTTAGTCCTCACGGGTGACAACGCATCTGCATTTTGATTCGCAAACGAGGATAGATGTAAATGTCTATGGGCCACACCAACAACGTACCATCAGGTGGACTATGTGCTCGTTTTTCACCATATCCTATAAAAATGGGGGTGAGTGAGAGAGAGAGAGAGACAAAGAGGGAGAGAGAGATATCTGGTATGAAATCGCTTTAAGTTACATACAAATAAAATCAATATGTTTCTGTCTATACTACTATCATAGCAATTATAATAGATATAATAATTAATTATGCCTCTTTTTAATGTTGTAAGTTAGGTAATTTCTTAATACAACGAGAGAGGTCCCACAGTGGATTTTTACAGGTCGCTAAAAAAGGATTAAAGGTTCATGAAATATCAACTAACTTAATGTAATATTTGTTAATGTAACTCTAAGTGCGGTGCTAGCTCAGGGGCTTAGTGTGTGCCGTAAATATTAGGTACACGAGCAACTCGGGTTCAATCCCCGCCGGCACAATTGAAATTGTTAGTTGTTGTTTTAAGAGTTTATTTCCCACGAGCTCAGCGATGAAGAAAACATGCAGGTATTCTCACGATGTTTTCCTTCACTTCTGAGAAACTTTTCTTCTCCGAGAGAAGTTTCTTCTGAGAAAAAAAAAATTCTAATTTCGAAGACATGTGTGTGTGTCTACACTACCATTGTCTAAAACTCTCTCAGATTTTAGAGCAGACCTGTGCAAAGGAGTGGGTGTATATAGGCTGCAACTTTAACCTCAACTTTTAACTTAAACTAAGGTTAAGTTGTTACTGGATGGGTAAAACAACATATAATAAAATTCCAAACATAATTAAAGATCTTCCTATGCAAACATTTAAAAAAAATTAAACCAGTGGCTTCTTCAAAATACATTTTACTCGGTAAATGAGTTTTTAATTACTGATGACAACTTTTTATAGGACACAATTGATATTTTTTGTTATTAACTGACATGGTATATAATATTGCTTAATTTTTTTTAATTTGTTATTTATATTTTTTTTTGTAATTTTACTTTTGATAAATTTAGGTTAATTTGGTGGATTGTTTGTTGTCGCTAATTTAACTTTTTAATAATGATTGATTTTGATGAGTTAATTTTGTATAATTTCATATATTCTAAGAATTAATAAATGTGCATATCTCCATTAGGGACTTACTATGTATACATAGTATTTAACAATATCTTATATAACATACATACTAAAAATCAAATAAATAAGTAGTAAATAGTAGTAATAAATAAAAAAGTCCCGCTGGGTTTCTTGCTGGTTCTTCCCAGGACAGAGGTATTTTCCGAACCAGTGGTAAATAAAATAATGACTTTCAATAAGTATTATGTAATAATCCATATTGAATAAAAATCATTCTATTCTATTCTATTCTATTCTAGTAAAATCGTTCCTAAGTTAATAGAGGAAAATCACAAATCCTTACCAGAAAAGTAAACACTAGCTCTGTTCCATTTAATCTGTCAACGTAACTCGCAAGACTTGCATGTATATAAAACGAAGTTAACAGCACATTAAAAAGCAACATTATATTTGCTATAATAATACGATTACATAAACTATTAAAAAAAGAAATATTTAAAATAATTTAAAATAAACTATTCTTCAGAAGCAATCACAGAGAGATAAAATAACCTATGTTCTATAACGTCTACTTTACAAATGACGGAACGTTATGGACCTACACGTTCCAAGTGATGTTTGGCTCAAAGCAATTTTTTTCAAACCAGTTAGTCCATCACCCGTTTATCATATATAATAATAATGATCGACCTGATTAGGTTTATATATATATATATATACAGGCTGTCCCAGTAATGGTGGATAATCTGGTACGGGGGGGGGGGGGTGGTTTTTTTTTATAGTATAGGGTGACAAACGAGTACACAGTCCACCTGATTGTAAGTGGTTACTGTGACCCATAGACATCTGCATCTATCTTCGTTTGTTTGCGAATTAAAATGCAGATGCGTTGTTACCCGTGAGGACTAAGATGGAATGCCTATTTGCCAGTAAAAAGGGTCTCCAGTTCTCTACACTCACCATACGAAACACAACAGCGTTAAGCTGCTATTTTACGCTGGTTTTCTGTGAGAGTGTGGTCCTTCCCCGGTCGAGCCGACCCATTACCACGTAAAGGGAGAAGGTGGCCTCGGTTCCCTAAAAAAAAAATTCTATCCCGAACGGTTCGCGGTCTACGCCATATTTTATAAAATTCCGAAAATTCGTATTCGTTCGTGATGATCACAAATATGAGCAGAATCACATTTGTGGTCATAACGTCCGCAGTTTAATGCCTAGATTAGATTTTTTTTCTTTTAATGTGTTCCCTAATAATGATGTTTCTAAATTACCCTTAAAAGTTTTCAACTACTATGGGTAGTATTTTACAAGACGGGACTAAACATAAGTTTAAATTTTTTACTTTATTTAACTGCTAAGTTTGAGCACCTGTGGTGAAAAAAAACGTATAAGATCTGTGTGGCCAACCATTTAAAAAGTTTTCCTATATCATAAGGATTCTTAAACATTACCATAACATGTACTTAATGTTATTACTTACTGAGCTATAGCCGTTAATGTGTAAAAGTAGGTATTTCATTACAAAATTACAAAATTATTGACAGTTTTTTTTAATCATTGCATGTTTTTATTAGGTAAGTACATTTGTCGCCCTTGAAAATTTTACTTTGAAATTTATATATAAGTACATATATATATGTATGTATTGCATACCTTAAGCGAAAGCGTAAGGTATGTTCTACTATCGCCTAAAAATTAAAATTCCAACGTTTTATCGAATAAAATCGTATCTAGAAATCATATTATACATATAAATGATATAAAAAGCACATTGTTAGAAAGATAAATGATTGTTGAACTTATTAATATATTTTTTAAATCGATTAATTGCTATTTTTAAATAAAAAAAGGGGTTTTAGTGGCTTATGCTGTGGATTTATCATGTCCTCAAGGCTTGTAAACACAATAAATTTTGAAAATATCAATTGTTTAACTCAATCTATATTTTAATCTCTTCATCTATTATGTGGGAAGCCACTGAATGTAAATGGTAGGGTAAATGGGGAGCTACAGCCACAGAGTAAGTAGTTTAGATGGGCTTCACGCTTCAGTCGCCGTCGTGAGTGGACATTGTTTCGGTTGTTTGTAGCGGCTCAAAAAGATCGCTGTACTAATACACAATATTCGAATAGGTAACCAAATTTCTTAAATACTTGATTATAATAATAATAGGAGATTTTTTTTATTACAATATTTTAAAAGCACAGAATAAATAATAGTAGTACGAACTAAAAGCAAGTAGTATAATTTTTTTTGTCATGCGTGACATTTTCATGGTTTTCGAGGGTGTTGAAACTGATAGGGTTGTCGAAATGTAAATCCAAGATGGCGGCTGAAGTAGGTACCAATTTTTTCATCTTGGGTGTCATTCTCATGGTTTTCGCGGGTGTTGAAACTGATAGGGTTGTCGAAATGTAAATCCAAGATGGCGGCTGAAGTAGGTACCAATTTTTTCATCTTGGGTGTCATTCTCATGGTTTTCGAGGCTGTTGAAACTGATAGGGTTGTCGAAATGTAAATCCAAGATGGCGGATGCAATAGATATCAATATTTTCATCTTGGGTGTCATTTTCATGGTTTTCGAAGGTGTTGAAGCCGATAGGACTATCGAAATGTAAATCCAAGATGGCGGCTGCAATAGGTATCATTTTTTTCATCATGGGTGCCATTTTCTTGGTTTTAGAGAGAGTTGAAGCCGATAGGGTTGTCGAAATGTAAATCCAAGGTAGCGGCTGCAATGGGTATCAATTTTTTCATCATGGGTGTCATTTTCATCGGTTTTGAGGGTGTTGAAGCCCGTAGTGCTGTCGAAATGTAAATCCAAGATGGCGACTGAAGTAGGTACCAATTTTTTCACCATAGGTGTCATTTTCAAGGTTTTCGAGGGTGTTGAAGCCGATAGTGCTGTCGAAATGTAAATCCAAGATGACTGTTGCAATAGGTATCAATTTTTTCATCATGGGTGTCATTCTCATGGTTTTCGTGGGTGTTAAAGCCGATAGGGCTGTCAAAATGTAAATCCAGGATGGCGGCTGAACAAATTACCAATTTTTTCATCATGGGTGTCATTTTCATGGTTTTCGAGGGTGTTGAAGCCGATAGTGCTGTCGAAATGTAAATCCAAGATGGCGGCTGCAATAGATACAAATTTTTTCATCTTAAGTATCATTTTCATGGTTTACGAGGATGTTGAAGCCGATAGTGCTGTCGAAATGTAAATCCAAGATGGCAGCTGCAATAGATATTAACTTCTTCATCATGGGTGTCATTTTCATGGTTTTTGAGGGTGTTGAAACCGATAGTGCTGTCGAAATGTATTTAAACTACTTTAAAATGATGTTATACGTAATTTTTTAATGCGCTTAAGGTATGCCCAATTGGACTTACCAATATTTTATTTTTAAATATATTTATTCTATTTTATTGATATTTACGTACATATGATTATATCCTTCGTTTACAATTATATATTTGAACAGCCCAACCAGATGAGAAAACTTTAAAGATAACCCAAATAATAATAATATTTATGTATTTCTTATGTATTTATTCTATTTTATTGATATTTAAGTATGTTTATATCTTTCGTTTACAATTATATATTTAAACAGCCCAACCAGATGAGAAAACTTTATAGATGACCTAATAATAATAATAATAATATTTATTTGCATAAAACATGGTATATTTTAGGTCTTATATTATTGTGTGAACATGCATGTTTTACCGATTTATCGGTATGCAAATATTACGTCGACATGCAATTGAATAATAAAAATTACAATAACGTTTCTTATCAAAATTTAATAAAAGAGTATAATGTCAATAAAATGATGTAAAAAAGAGAAAAAAAATGCATGATCTGATGAGATGATGAAGAAGGTATGATCATGTCATAATGCATAATATCAAACTAGTATAATGTCAAACTTACAAATTCTAATTCTTTTGTCAATTTAAAATTTCAGATACATACATACAAACACTCACGCCTGTCATCCAGAGGGGTAGGCAGAGACTACGGACTTCCATTTGGCGCGATCCTGACACACCTCTCTCGCCTCCTTTACAGCCATATATTTACGCATACAGGTTCGTCGGTTAAGGGTACTCCTAATCTGGCTCATTTTCAATGTATCGCCGATGTGTTCGATAAACCTTCGTCTAGGGTGTCCCTTCCCGATCCTGCTGTTTACTTTTGCAACATAAATTTGCTTTGTCACTCTTTCCTCGTTCATTCTTTCTACATGACCAAACCACCGAAGCATTCCTTTCTTAATCCTTGTCACGTTATCTTGCAAACCACACTTTTCTCTTATCACACTATTTCTCACCCTGTCATTCAGATTCAGCCGTAGCATACTCCTTAAGGAACGCATTTCTACAGCATTTATTCTACTCTCATGCTTCTTCTGCCAGACCTAACTTTCAGTACCATACATTAAAGTAGGCACTAACACATCATTATGAATTGCCATACGTGCCTTATTTGACACAATCTGACTCCTCGTAATAGCGTGTAGAGCCCCATTCACTCTATTTCCTGCGTTCACTCATCATTCTATATCCTTATCATATCTACCATCCTTGCTAAATAAACATCCTAAATATACAAACTCATCCACTTGCTCAATCAACTCCCCTTCTATTCTTTCAAATTTCAAATATCAACAACAATTCAAAACAAGGCAGTATTTGATAAATTCATTTACGTCATAAAACAGTTTTCAATCAGTCAGGAAAATATTTTTTTAAAAAGATTAAATGTCAAGTTTTCAATGTGTATGGTTCGGAAGTAAATTAAATAGTCGAACGCACAGGCTATAACTATTTCTAGCAAATCAAGTTATGGCTGCCTGAGGCACCGATAACTTCCACGGGTACCTTCTTGTACCACCGCGATCATTATGTTGTTTCTTGTTATGCCTATACATTACTTTGATTTAGTTACATTAATACTGTATTTGTGAATGCTATCAAGATGACCAAACAAAAGTTTTCTTAATTTCCCTTTTAGCGTTAATTCCAAAGCTTAAATATCTGAAATCGCTAGAAAACTTAAAAAACAAAAAAGTATAATCAATTCAAAGAAAAAACTATTACATAAAAATTGAATTAAAATTTTTAAGAAAATACTGTGGTTAAAATGATTATTTTTTCTCCAATTTGTTACTTAATAAAAGAAATATTATAAGTAGTATGGGTAAATAGGTTAATAGACTTCCGCTTTACAATTATTCTCAAAAATTACAATGGCCGCTATAGTTATCATTTATTATAACTATACATAAGTCCGAGGGTGAGATTTTAAAAGCGTCGGGTATTCGTTCGGACACTCCGTGCTTTTCGCATGGTTTTATGTCATCGGTTCGAGAGTAAGCGCCTAAACTTGCATGTTCTTGCGGTAAATAATGGTAACATAACATAGCTTCACGCCTATTATAAACGTGGAGGTAGGCAGAGTCCAAAGTAGTGGGTTACTTGGACCATGTTTAACTAAAATAAATATAACCTATTTTTTATTCTAAATGACAAATTTGGAAAGTAGTAGCCTTTCACATCAAATAATTGGCACATACTCTTTTGACAGGTACAAGTCCCACATAAACATGGGACCTGTAAATGCCAGACCAATATTCGACCATCTAACATCGCAACAGGTTTCACGATACCATCTATACCATCTGGATGCTTGGTGGTCCACCTCAGTGCGATTTAAAAGAAGTTTTTTTCTTCGACGACTTAATCGGCTACTACCCGAGGTTTTTATGGACCTATGCGACTATGGGACCTTAAAAAAAAAAGCCTTTGCCATTTTAAAAGGCCGAAAACGCACCTGCTATTCCCACTTAGTCACTTAACAACAGGTGCAGAAACTCGACGCGGGCAATGTCGTGGGCAAAAGCTAGTAATATAATATATCTGTTTGCTATCAAATGTCGACCTTCCATATTCCACATCCATATTTTAAAGTTATTAAAATATTCTCACTCTTAACGAGTTTCTCGCTACTAGTTTGTCTACTATTACAAATACGCAATTTTATCAATGATTCCAAGATGGGGCAACTTAGGCATGCGTCAAGAACACACGAAAAAACTGTTTATCAGGTACCTTGAAAAAGTCTTAACCAGTTCCAAATTATACATTTGGGTTACATAATTAATCCGTTTTATTTCCGTTACTTAGAAGACTGGTTCTTTGAGTCGTATTAGTATCTTTGTCTTTTTACGTCCTAACAGTAAAAAGCAACACGGTTAGCCTGGATAGGTTAGGATGAGTAGGATTTACCTAGGTATTTGCTGCAATAGTATACTATCTTAATAATTACAATTTAAATAATTGCAATATAAATAATTGCGATTAACATTAATTTAGTGACCAACAGCAGACATAGCATTATTTTGATATATGATGATGATGATAGAGCTTAAGTTTAGTAGTAAACAAGGAATCGCGGTTCACAGAAACATATACTGTTTAAAAGTGCCCATATAAAAGCAATTTTGTCTTAAAACATCTTTTTAAATAACGTTAACAGTCTCTATTCTACTTAGATACGAGCCGTATGACTCTGGCACCTTGCCAATTTGCTTTGAATTATATTGAAAAGATCATTTTACAAACATTCATAGCCACCTTTGAAAAGCCCTACTTGAAATGGCCCATGAGAGTTATGAATCTTATGAGTAACGAAAATCTAACGTGATCAAAGTTGAAGTAAAATTTAAAGTTACAAATTATATACGTTATGTTTCAATACTAAGTTCAGATCTCCTCTCATTTCTGAGAGGGTTATGGAGCTATGACGGCCACGACGTTTCTGTCACCATAGCGGCGCCACAAAGGTTGAGGTGAAATGTTTGATAGATTTAATAGCGGGGGAAGTTAATTTGTTAGAAAAGTGTAAAATGTTTATTTCTTAAATATTAGTTATATTTTATTTAAGTATTAGATTTATTTATTAGATTTTTATTAATTAAATAATAATAATAAAAATTTTGATAAAACATTGATTAGATATATTAACTAGATTAGAAACGGATAAACCAAACTACGGTTATTCCTAAAAATAGAAGATTAAACAAGTAGTAAAATTAAAAATATAGTAGAACAGACTTCAATATAAATAAAATTAGAACGTTATCAATGTAGTTGAAGTCAATTAAATACGCATTATTAAGTATAACTCATAAACTTACAACAGTGGTAGAGCCACGCGGCAGCTTTTGCTGTCGCACGGATGGGCCGACTCGAACCGGGGTGGTACCACGACCTCACAGAAAACCAGCGTGAAGTAGAGGCTTACCTCTGCGTTTCGCTTGGTGAGTGCAGGTGGTCGGAGGCCCTTTTTACGGGAAATGAGGCATTCCATCTTAGTCCACACGGGTGACAACGTATCTACATTTTGATTTGTAATAAAGGATTGATAGAGAGTAGATGTCTATGGGCTGCAGCAACCACTTACCATCAGGTGGACTGTGTGCTCGTTTGTCACCCTTATCCTATAAAAAAAATAAACTACTGGTCAGCTTTAGATCATATTTATAAAAGACCACATGAGACACCATCTTTCTTTAAAATGCAAAAACTACTTAAAAACAACCCTTTCGATGAAATTTTGAGAATAACCTATAATAGATATCGCAATTACTGTAACAACTGTAAAAGTTAAAACGTTCATATGAAAGAACACTGTTATTAAAAAAAAACCTAAAATCTTATGGAATAATATAAAAAATATTACACATACTAAGGAAAATAAAACTACTAATAATGCATTATTAGACATAGAATCAAGCCCTACTCAATCAGTTAATACAGTCAATAATTTTTTCGCAAATATTGGGCATAAGCTTGCCAATGACATTCAAAAGAACACAGCACACGATCACAATATACATATTGCAGCACACTTAATTAATAACCAGCCTCCATCTTTCGCCATCTTAGATACTGATCCTAATGAAGTTCTTAGTATACTCATGAACTTAAAATCCGATAGCACTCCGGGTTGTGATAAAATACCTACAAAATTTGTGAAATTGGCCAGTTCTTTATTAGTGCCGATAGTTTGTCACTTGGCTAACCTCTGTTTTTCTAAAAGTGTATTTCCAGCCTTCCTTAAACGTTCTATTATTACACCAGTATACAAGAATGGGAGCAGAGATGATATAAATAATTATAGGCCAATTTCCATCTTACCAGCTTTTTCCAAAATCTTAGAAAAATTAATTAATAACAGATTAATACGGTATTTAGATAAATATAATATTCTATCGCAAACACAATATGGATTTAGAAGAGGAAAAAACACACAGAACGCTGTCATAGATCTAACTACATATATTGTTGATCACCTTGACCAAAATAAAAAATGTCTTGCTATATTTTTGGAATTAAAAAAGGCATTTGACACCGTCTCTGTTCCCTTGCTTGTTAGGAAGTTTTAAAAGATCGGTATAAGGGAAGCCCAACTAGAATTACTAAGAGATTATTTAAGAAACAGAACGCAAAGCACTAGAATAGGCAATTATGTCAGTAATGACCTTCAAATAACCTTTGGGGTGCCTCAAGGCAGTGTACTAGGCCTTTTTTCTTTTTATATTAATTACCTCTGTAGATTAAAACTTGACAATGGTAAGATTTATTCATATGCGGACGATACTGCTATCGTATTCACGGGTAAATCGTGGGATGAAGTCTACGATACAGCCGAATTGTATTATTTAAACGTTACCTTGCGCCGTAAAGGCCCGGATTCACTCCTTGAGTCAGACGCCGGTACGAGTTTTAATGTATCACGGTCGGAGTTGCGTGCTATTATACAGGAGGAGATGAGGGTCATCGTGGAAGAATGCGTGAGAGATTTGAAAGCTGACCTGAATAGACAACTAAAGGCTTTTAGGGGAGAGATCACTGGTCTCACGGAATCAATATAATTCATGAATGATTCGTTTGAGCAATTTATTAAGGATTTGAGTGGCTGTAAGACTAAAATTGACACAATTATTAAGGAAAAGGAAACCCTACAGAGTGTTCTTATCATCATTACTAGCCGTCTTAATCAAATGGAGCAAATCTCTCGGGCATCGAACCTGGAAATCCAATGTGTTCCTGAGCGTAAGTCTGAAAACGTTTTATCTATTGTAACACAATTGAGCAAAACCATATCTTACCCTATAAGCGAGTCGCATATCTTATATTGTTCACGCATTGCTAAGAAGAACCCCGAGAGTACCCGTCCCCGCTCTATTCTAGTTAGACTTAACAGCCCTCGCTCCAGGGACTCCCTGCTAGCCGCTGCTTTGAAGTACAATAAAACTCACTCACAGGAAAAATTGAACACGGAGCATGTGGGGTTGGGGCCTAACAGGAAGACTCCCATATATGTAGTAGAAAATCTTTCACCTGAGAATAAGCTTCTTCATGCTCTGTCCCGTAAACGTGCAAAAGAACTTCAATCAAACATGTATGCGTCCGGGGCGGCTGCATATACATGCGAAAAACTAATACATCTGAATACGTCTTAGTACGTAATAAATCGACCCTGGACAATTTATCTTAGGTTCTTTTTGTTATTTTGTAATCTATCGTGGAATAGTATACGGCTTAAAGTTCGGTATAAACTTGTACAAAAACATATTATAATCGTATTTTATATATAGTTGTGTTATGTGAGACTTGGTTAAATAGCACTATTTTTGACTCCGAGTTGTTTAGTGATCGTTACGCAGTTTATAGACGCGACCGCGAGACTAGCGGCTTTCATCAACACAAATCTGGTGGCAGGGTATTGGTGGCTGGGGTGCGAAGTCAGAAGTCCTCCACGTGTGCCTGGTAGTTGCGGGTCCCTCTCGATACGTCTGGAGGGAAGAGCAGATACTGGGCCGGTGCACCCTGGGCACGGCAGTAATCTTCCTCGAGAAATGAGAAGAAATTCTTACTCCTTGGGGAATGGTACTGCCGCGGCTAATTATTCTGACATGGGTGGGGTCCGTCCCGGACCAACGGTGCGTTCCACTGCGTGACCCTCTGACCAGCAGATGGCATAGCAGAGGAGTGAGGGCGGGCTCGGTGTGCACTTACCCTGCCTCCGGGCAGACAGTGAAGGATTCATCCTTTGCTATCACCACCGGTCTCGTAATCCCAGTATCGAAGTGTCGTGGATCATGTCTCGCGGCTTTGATAGGGACCGAGGGTCTTGGCTTAACCGCCCGGACCGCGAGGGAGAAAACCTCTATAAAAAGTTACCCCGAATCTCAAGCGGCGACGCACCGCGAGGGGATGGATGGCTGACGGGGTTCTATGAACAAATCAGTCGTTAGTGCGCTCCTCGCCAGGGTACCAGCAGACCCCCTGGCGAGTAATAAATCCTCTAAATCTGCTTACCTTGGTAAGGGGTCTCTGCCAAGGTGGACCTTTAATTCCCTCATACTCGTGGGTACAAAAAATGGAAAACCAAGATAAACAAAAAACCAAAACCGCCGGCAACGGCAACGTAGAGGAGAGGAGGAACGATGCGGGGACAGAGTCCGACGCCACATCGAGCAGCGTGGGAGGCTCAGAGAGCTCCCGAGAAGTGGAGCCTGGGACCGCGGAGACCAGCAAGTTCTTCCGCAAGCGGTCCAGGCGGGATGGCGACCAGGGGTCGGCATCCGGTGAAGAGGAGGTTTTGGCCCGGAAAATCCCCACCAACAGGCGGGGCGGGCTGAGAAGCAAGGGGAGGGAGCTCTCTGCCAATCAGAGGGCCGACCGAGCGGCAAAGCTTGCCAAGGAGGGACGTCACCCGGACGATACGGCTCGGGGATCAGGCGAAGAGACAGATGCGACTGGCGGCTCCGAGGTGGAACGTAAGGCCAGATTCGTAAAGTAGGTGGAGGCCGCGATCAAGGTCGTGGCCAACAAGCAAAAGTCCTCCTCGAAACTCAAGGCCATTACCGCGGCCTCCGCCTCCATCATGGCGGCTGCGGAGGCCAACTTTGCTGGGGCCGGGCCTAATGCGGACGAGGTGGCGAAGCTGCGGGCGGACGTGGCCCGCCTGACGTCCGCCATGGAGACTCTCCAGAAGGAGAATGAGAAGCTCCGCGCAGACCTGGCAAGTCTACATGAGCCTGCCTCCCGCGCGGCGCCCCAGACGCAGCGTCCAAGCCAGCCCGTGCCGGTGGAGAACCAGGTTCTGAATCTGGTCCGGCAGGAGCTGGCTGCCTTCCAGCACCGGTTCTCCGTGCTGGAGGGCATCGTCCTGCCCCCCCCCCTAGTGGCAAACAAGACGGCGGCGAGGCCGGCAACGGTTTCTTACGCGACGGCCACGGCTGCCGCATCCAGGCCGGGACCGTCTAGCCAGCCCTCGGGTGGGGCTGCAGTTGCCCCTCCCCCCCCTGAAAAGCCGGCTCCGGCAATACCGATACCGGCTGAACCGGCTCCGGCTAAGCCGGCGACGGGAAAGAGAGGCAAGGCGAAGGCGAAAAAGGGCAAGGCGGCAGCACAGGTGGTGGCTGCGCCAGCACCAGTGTCTGCGGCGAATGGGCCAGCACCAGCGGCAAGCCAGCTGCCGCCGCCGCCACCGCCCCCCCAGCTCCCTACACCTCCCGCGGCAGAAGCCGGTTGGCAGGTGGTCGGGGACAAACAGAAGGGGAAGAAGGCAGCCAAAAAGGCCAAAGAGCAGGAGCGGCAGCGCCAGTTCAGGGCGCGCAAGATCGCGGCTAGGCTCCGCGCCCCGAAGACCGCAGCTGTAGTGATTACACTACAGCCGGACGCGGAAAAGAAGGGCGTTACCTACCGCGATCTGCTCGCGAAGGCGAAAGAGGCGGTGGATCTCGGGGAGCTCGGGATCACTGGGGGCCTCCGGCTCAAAGTCACCCAGACGGGGGCCCGTATGCTGGAGATACCCGGGGAATCAAGTGGCGCGACTGCGGACGCTCTGGCTGCGAAGCTCGGAGCGTCCCTGAACGCGGACGAGGCCCGAGTGTCCAGGCCCGTTAGATGCGCAGACCTGCGCATCATGGGTCTGGACGACTCGGTATCGGAGGAGGAGTTGGTGGCCGCTGTCGCCAGGTCCGGGGGGTGCACTACTGACCAGGTCAGGTCAGGCGCCATACGCCCGGACCAACAGGGTATGCATGCCGCCACGGTGTGCTGCCCTGTTACGGCGGCCAAAACCATAGTGAAGGGCCGAAGGCTTCTGGTGGGCTGGGTCTCAGCGCAGGTTAAGCTGCTGGAGCCCAGACCTCTGAGGTGCTACCGCTGTCTCGTGGGGCATCACGTATCAGTGAAATGCGCCTAGGAGGTTGACCGCAGTGGCCTTTGCTTCCGCTGCTGTCAGGCCGGACACATATCGGCGACCTGCTGCGCCACGCCGCACTGTGATGCATGTGCGGCGACCGGCAGTCCTCGCGCGCTTGCACGAATGGCGCGCGGAGGTACTATGCCGGGGGGAAACCCCGCTGCCGCGGCAAGTTGTCGTGCAGCGGACAGACTTCCGGCATGATCTCATGGCGACATGGAGAGAGCGACTGTCGCAACTCTGTGCTGGGCACGCCACTATAGCGGCGATAAGACCCCTCTTTGAGGAGTGGCTTGAGAGACGCCACGGCGTCCTCACCTTCCGCTTGACGCAGGTCCTCACCGGACACGGTGTGTTCGGGAGGTTCCTGCACCGAATCGGGCGGGAGGAAACGCCCGGGTGCTCCCACTGCGAGGATCGACTGGAGGACACAGTGGAGCACACCGTGGAGGTGTGCCCTGCCTGGGCGGAGCACCGCCGTGTCCTCGTAGAGGCGATAGGCGGCGGCGACCTCTCGCGTCCGGCCCTGGTCGAAGCCATGGTCCGGAGCGAGACGGAATGGGATGCTGTCACCACCTTCTGCGAAGCAGTGATGCTAGCGAAGGAGGTGGCGGAGCAGGAGAAGGAGAGAGCAGCAGCTTTCCCTCCCGGCCGCCGCGGGAGACGCCCCGGGCGTCGGGGGCTACGTCGTGGCCCCCGGCCACCGTAGGCGCGGGCCTGTGGACGGCGAGCAATGGGTAGCTCGCCGTCCGTCCGTCTAACGACGACAGGCCGTGTCGACGGCGCGTTTTGTCCCACGCGCGCCTCAAAGAGCTGTCAGCAGCGTGAAGGGGCCCGCAAGGGCCGACGCCTGCCGGGGCTGCGGGCTGGTCGAAAGAGATACCGCGGCTCCGGAACGGAAGGGCACTGAAGGAACACGGATGGTTTTTAGTCAGTAAAAGTCTGACACACCCTTCCGCTCCACCCAGAGCGAAAGGCGTCATTTGATGATTTTCCATCCGCAAAAAAAAGGGTATTGGTGGCTGTGTCAAAGCATATTTATTCCCGTAGGCTACACCATTTTGAGAGTAAATGCGAGGATATTTGGATCGAATTGAATATACCTACGGAAAAAGGTACCCCAAATAAGCTTTTATTGTGTGGCGTCTACCTCCCGTCGCCCATTCAAAAACATTTTCTGGAACATTATAGCGACAACGCTAATAGAATCTTAGAGTCAAACGCAAAAGTGTTAATTTTGGGAGATTTTTATCTGAGTGGTATTGCCTGGAACGATACAGAGGTACCGTTTGCTGTAAATGGCAATAATATGACTAAGACTTCATTTGAAAGCACTTTACTGGACTTCATAGCTTTAAATAATCTTACTCAATATATTACTACGGTCCTAAACCATAAAGGCAAAATTTTAGACCTGGTTCTCTCTAATCTTAATATTCTGTTGAATGTGACACGAAGTAACTCTGAGCTCAGTTCTGTAGATGATTATCACCCACCGCTGGAATTTACGCTGCCCTCCGGATATTCAGCTAAACTTCTTTCCCGTAATTATAATGAGAGACATAACTTCTATAAAGCTGATTTTGAAAAAATATCTAATTATTTAAGCTCGATACCATGGGAGAGTGACCTGGCTTCGTGCTCCTCGGTGGATGAAATGACTAACAGATTTTACTCAATACTAAGAAGTTCTATCTTAAAATATGTTCCTAAAAGCAAACCAGCATCAAAAAAGTTTCCCCCGTGGTATACCAGGGATCTTATTCGCCTTTCACGTGAGAAGTATAAGCTCAGGATGAGATACAAAAAGTACAATAACCCACTCGACGAACTGGCATTCCGTACAGTTAAAAAACGGTGCGCTGATTTAACAGAATCTTGTTATCTTAAATATATAACTGATCTCGAAAAGTCCCTATCAGTAAATCCAAAAAAGTTTTGGACCTTCCTCAAGAGTAAAAAAGTCAATAGCAACGCGTATCCATCTGCAATGATATTCGATGATAAAGAAGAAACTTGTGGAACTGGTATTTGTAATCTTTTTGTTTCGTATTTTGCCTCGGTTTACCGGCCAAGCTTGCCTCTCTGCAATGTACCTGATCTAGAATATTCAGTCTCTTGCTTCCTTGGAAGTCACACCCTTAGGCGTGAGGATGTTCTGAAAACTCTGAAAGGACTAGATAGGACTAAGGGAGCAGGACCGGATGGAATACCCTCCTTGTTTGTAGTTCAATGCTGTGAATCTCTCTCCTATCCTCTAAACAATAATATTTAATGAGTCTTTAATGAATGGCGTATTTCCCTCGATCTGGAAGGAGGCAAGAATTGTTCCAGTTTTTAAGTTGGGAGATTCAGCATCCGTGAAGAACTATAGGGCCATTTCGATACTATCAGTCTTTGGGAAGGCATTTGAATCGTTGGTTTGCCCGGTCTTGTCCTATCACATAAAGCATTTAATTTCTCCTCGCCAATCAGGTTTTTAAGCAGCTCGCTCAACGGTAACTAATTTGATCCCGTTTGTGGATTTCGTTTCTAACTCCCTTGATTCCCGTATTCCTGTAGACACCATATACACCGATTTTAGTAAGGCTTTCGATACAGTTGATCACAAAATTTTACTGGGTAAACTTTCTCGTTTGGGTGTGTACGGCAGCCTTCTGGAATGGTTTGAATCCTATCTTTATCAACGCAAGTCGCACGTTGTGGTTAATGGCTACTCATCGTACTCCTTTCAGCCAACTTCCGGCGTTCCACAAGGTTCGAATCTGGGTCCAATCCTCTTTAATATATTTATTAATGATATCGTGGGTACCTTTGATCATGCTGCTTGTTTCCTTTATGCTGATGACATGAAACTGTCTATGCAGATCAGAGGTATTAATGATTCATTATTATTACAGGAGGATTTGGATCGACTCGCTGGATGGTGTAGGGAGAACTGGTTATATTTAAATACTGAAAAATGTAAATTTATTAGATTTTCCAGATGCAAAACAAACTTGTCGCCGTCCTACAATATAGCCGGTCAAAAAATTCCTACAGGTGGACTCTATTCGCGATTTGGGCGTCATTATGGATAAAAAACTACGCTTTCACAAACACATTGACCAAGTCGCAACATAAGATTTCCAGATGCTAGGGTTTGTGCTGCGGAATGCAAAGGAATTCAAAAAGCCCTCAACAAAAATTCTCCTGTATTTGGTATTGGTTCGTTCGGGTTTGGAATATTGTAGTCAGGTTTGGTCCCCACATTATGTGGTCCATATTAAGCGAATCGAGCGAATACAGAAGAGATTTCTCTGGAACCTATCCTACCAATCTAACAAAGCCAAACTGCTGCCCTCATATAAGGAACGTCTTGCCTATTTTAAAATGACTAGCCTACAAGGGCGAAGATTGTTTTTGGATCAATTACTTTTTTATAAAATTATCAATGGCCTCATTGACTGCCCTGCGTTATTGCGATCTGTCAATTTTAATTCCCTAATTCCATACAAGTTGCCGCGTCGCGTACGATACGTTCCATTTTCACCAAAAGGTGCCAAAAGTAGCTTAGCTCACCACGCCACCATGAATCGCTTACAGAGACAGTACAACGTAATATCTAAGTCTTACAACATCGACATCTTTTCTGACAAGCCGTTGAAATTTAGACGCAAGCTCGGTCAGTCTCTCGAGTCAATGGTGTTTGTTTGATTCAAGTATCTATATCTATTGTTTGATTTTTTTTTCAACATATAAAAATAATGATTGTTAAATGATGATTAAAATGTTTAAGTTTTCATTTGCTTAGTATTAACTAACCTATTTAAGTTTTATTTGCATAGTCCACATTTGCATGCCGTGGCAGCCTATAATTAAGATGACGCTTAGCTTTAGTTTTATATTCATGTTACCTTAATATCCATGTATTAGTGTTCGTCTTGTTGGTTGTCCTTTTAAATAAATAAATAAATAATAAAAAATTTGGACTGTCCAAAGTTGCGAACTGGCTCGAAATAAACTTGCTTACCCTAAACACGTCTAAGACTAAATATATATGTTTTTCCATTAACAAACGGTCACAACCTATAACACACAATCTCAAAATACACAACTGTGGTTTGCGTAACAATTGCACGTGTCATACTATAGAAAATGTAGCTAGCACTAAATATTTGGGTGTTATAATAGACCAAACACTTACATGGCATTCACATATAGAAGCAACTAATAATAGATTACGATAACTTATTTGGATCTTTAAGACCCTCAGACATGTCGCAACTCATAAATTATTAAATCAAATATATGCTGCACTAGCCCAATCGATGTTAACATATTGTATACCAGTTTGGGGTGGTACTACGAAAACTAAACTCCTACAACTAGAACGTCGTCAACGATCATTAATAAAGGTCATGTACAATAAATCATACAGATTCCCTACAGAAGAACTTTACTCAGAGTGGTTTACTAAGTGTTAGAAAGTTATACATTAAATTTGTTGTTAACAAAACATAAAACAACTTTCTACGACTGCAAAAGTAGTAATAGACGAGGAAGAGCTTTTAAATTAACTCTAGTCAAGACAAATTTTGCTAGTCACCAATTTAAAAGACAGGCTGGTTATTTATACATTGTAGTCAACAAAAAACTAAACATTTATTCGCTGAACTCTAATGAGTTCAAAAAGACAGTTACAGAATAGCTACTGAAACTTAAGTATGATGAAGTCGAGGAATTACTAAAAGTTATTAAATAAATTTACAAACGCAGACAAACACACACATATGTACATATACACACGCAAACACACATACATACACACACACACACACACACACACACACACACACAAACACGCGCGCGCGCGCTCGTAAAAAGAAAGAACGGAAAGACGGACCCTGCGGAAAGACGGAAACATTTACGAACTGGAAGCTGAGTTGGAAAATATAAGATGACATATTGTAGGGTTAAGTGAAGTCAGAAGAGTTGGGGAGGACACACTTAGCCTGCAATCCGGCCATCTGCTCTACTTTCGGGAGGGAGACGGCCATTCCCAAGGCGGAGTAGGTTTCCTCGTTCACAGGATCCTCACTAACAACATTGTGTGTCAATGTCTCCAGTGTGTCAACATGGGTGGCATATCTTGTACTGGAGTTATCAAATAGATACTCTCTGAAGATCTTATAAATTTATGCCTCGACTTCGGCAAATGCGGATAATGAAGTTGAAACTGTTTATGAAGACATTTCTACGGCCTTACATAACACCACTAAGACCCACTACAATGTTGTTGTGGGGGATTTTAATGCCAAGGTGGGTAAGCACACGGGCGTCGAGTGAATTTTGGGACCTCACTGTTTTGGAAGCAGAAATGACAGGGGACAAATTATGGTCAAGTTCAATTAAACAAGGGGCTATTTGTGATGAATTCGTTTTTCGAGAAGAAACCCCAAAGGAAGTGGACCGGCGCAGTCCCGATAACAAAACAAAAAACGGGATTGACTTCATCATGACGGACAAAAGGCATATATTCAAAGGAGAATTCGTATTCGAATTCGAAATCGTGATCAGCAAATTCAATACCGGAAGCGATCACCATCTTGTCCGAGGCACTCTGAATATCAATTTTACGAGTCTTTCTGCTTCAAACCGTGACTGGCTCCCATCGCTTCCAGCTAGAACTTAAAAACTGATTGAGACCCACGTTGGATATTGACTAGGACCTTATAACCGTGATCAAGATCTTAAGGGATAAGGGCATGCAGGTGTTGTGGCAAGCAACATATGGGCCGAAAGACGAAATTCTCAGATGAGACACTTCAGCTTATGAAAAGAAGGCGTGAGTTATCAACAGCAATGCCATCGGAACAGGTGACATTAACCAAGCTTGTGAGGAAATTTGTGAGAACTGTGTCGCTCTAATGCGATTGCGATACAAGCGGCAATAGGGAAAAACAAGGGATCCAAAGTCTTTGCTCAGGAGGAACATTGCAAGACTGCAGACGCTTGATGGCAAAGTCCTCACGTCAAAACCTGAGGTTCTCTCTGAGATCTAAGTCTATTATGGCAAATTATATGCCTCATATCAGCCACAACCTGACCCTAAATGCGATGATCCCAGAGCCACGCACGAAAACTGTCTCCCATGAATTCGGGACAATGCCTAGGGAGTTAGAGTACCGAAAAAGACGCGATAGAACCGATGCTATCTCTGGAGCGCATATCCTCAGCACAATTGGCGGGATTCCGTCAGGCCCAATCGACTCGTGGATATCCAGGGAGAGGAGTGATTATATGATTTGGGATTTTTTTTATAGAATAAGATTGACAAACGAGCATGCAGTCCACTTCATTGTAAGTGGATGCTGTGGTCTCATAGACATCTACATTTATCCTCAATTAAGAATCAACATGCAGATGTTTTGTCACCCCTTAGGACTAATATGGAATGCCTCTTTTCCAGCAAAAAGGGGTTTCCGGTTCTCTACACTCACTATAAATATTTACAAAATATCAAATGGTATACTAAATACCTTACTTCAAAATCGTCAGCGTAATCCAATAAGTACTGACCTGTTGAAATTATTTCTCGTTTTCTATTGATCGAATTTAATATTTGATTCCTCTTTAAAGGCACTCGAAAAGGAAACAGTAACGCATATGTATTATATTTATCAAAGATCAAACTAAACAAATTGGCTGACCGTTCCATTAAAGAAACTAAAAAGCTTAGCATGCTCTGGAATAATTTATTTAGTGGTGATAAAAGCAGTAGAGTGGCATTATGGAGACGCTTTTCTACCGACTTCAAAAAGGAGACGGTACTCAATTCGACTGTATATTTTTTTTTTCTTTTTTTATGTGTTTTACCTCATAACTTTTTTCTGGATGAACCGATTTCAATGATTCTTTTTTATTACAAAGCTGGTGCTTTTCATGTGGCCCATATCAATTTGATCAAGGTCTGACCAATGGTGTTTGAGCTATTCTTAATAATTAATTTTGAAGTCGGTTATACAGTTTTTAATTTTATATTATTTTAGCAAAATATTTTATAAACCATATATACAACCTGTTACAAAATATCCCGTAAAAATATAATTAATTTTCAAAACCAAAAATTTTGTCAAACTAGTAAGCTGTCATGTCAGTGAACTAGATTATTTAACAGAAATGCCTACGTACTTGTTTTAACTACTAACTTTATACTTTCATAGTTATTCTATTTTTCATTCATAAATGTTTGCTACCTCAATACGAGGATGGGACCGATGCTATGGCCTGCTCGTTCTCCGGACCTCACACCCTTGGACTTCTTTTTGTGGGGTTATGTGAAGGACAGAGTGTATTTCTCCGATTGCCCGGTTGCCGAGATGGAACAGCGTGTTAGCTCGGTTTTCGCATCAATAACCACGACGATGATGCGGAATACCACACATACAATATCCCGATGAGCGAGGTTGTGTATTGAGCAAGGCGGAGCACACTTTGAGCTGTTTCTGTAAATTTGACTTTTTTCCTTTTTCTTTTTCCTTTAGGTTTTTTCGTGAGGTTAGGTATTTTAAAATTTTTGTCGTTTCGCAAATTAGGTAGAAATGTAGGTACATTCATACGTAGTTTACTCTTTAATTTTAATAGGGCTTCCACATCAGTGAAAATAATTATATTTTTTTATATTTTGTGGTATGTTATAAGGCCCCATTTAACCTTCTTTCGGGTTTACGGGTAGTTTTGTAGCACCCGTTATATTAAGCCTAGTAGAGTGAATATTTTAAATTATGTAAAAGAATCAGTAAAGTTACAGTTCAATATCGTTTCGGCGAATATCTGATCGCGGACTTCACATGTCTTCAAAGTATTTTTTTATAGTTTTCCGGTTTTCTCACGATGTTTTCCATCATCACAGAGCATGTTTTTTTTATAGTATAGGGTGACAAACAAGCATACAGTCCACCTGATGATAAGTGGTTACTGTGACCCATAGGCATATATGTATCCTCAATAAAGACTCAAGATGCAGATGCGTTGTCACCCGTGAGTTCTAAGCTGGAATGCCTCTTTGCCAGTAAAAAGGGTCTCCGGTTCTCTACACTCACCATACGAAACACAGCAGCGTTAAGCTGCTATTTTACGCTGGTTTTCTGTGAGTGCGTGGTCCTTCCCCGGTCGAGCAGACCCATTCGTGCTACAACTATACTACTAATATATCTGCAGCATGGCTCTACTATGTGCAGAACAGTAGATATAAATAAAGCCTCGCAACAAAGTATCACAACACCGTAGTCACGAATTAATTAAGGAAAGTATATTGGATCTACTCGTAGTTACAACGCTTAGCAGGTAGGTAGGTATTCGAATTTTTTTATTACGTAGTTGTTATTTGGAAGACGTTACTGCCCATCTCCCTGTTTAAAGTTTCTCGAGTGAAAGCCTTGTACTAAGATGCAAGATGCAAGAATTGGATGGCAGGTGACTCAGGACCGTGCTTTGTGGCATTCCATGGCGAGGCCTAAGTTCTTCACTGGATTTGTGAAGGGCCATAATGATGATGATGAATGTGGCCAGTGGCCTAGTCTAGGTTACTGTCACCTAGGACTACCTAAACCCCCGAATGGGGTCCTGCCTTGTCGTGGCGGGAGGGCTAAGTAGCCGTGGCTTGGTCACCCGCGGTGAACAAAGAGGCAGCCCTCGGCTGGCCAATGATGTAGAGTCGGCCCGAGGTGGCCACTCCGAGTGGGCTTGGCGAGCCCACCTCGGATGTGTGTCGGCGAGAGGGGCGCCCTCTCCTCCTACCGCTGCAGCCAAGGTGGAGTCGCGAGGGAAGAAAAGTGTTGGTATGGCGATGCGCCACTCGCGCTATCCTCCGTGACTCTGACGGGGCTGCACCGTTGATGCAGTGGTGGTGGGGTGCGAGGAGAGAGGAGTATCAGTATTGCGAGACGCCGCTCTACCTACTTGGTTGGCAGCGGAGCCAAAGACCACATCCACCGCTTGGTTCGGGAAAGCAGGTTTTACCGATCACTCGATTTTCCTGGCCGCATCGCTTTCACGTATCGGATTTGGGAGGGCCCGTTACGCAGGTTTAGTTGGAGGACATGAAGAAAGGCGTGGCTTGTGATTCTGGTGCGCCTTGCCTGAGAAGCAGAATGGGGAGGAGGGGCTGCCATGCGGCGACCATGACATCCCCTCCTCGGCTTGTGGGGCCGCGGATGTGTGCGAAATCGTTCCCGTGGCCCTGCCAATATGCGGCGAAGGTGGAACACCATGGCTTTTTAGTCGTTGAGAGTATGATATAACATGTCCTTGCGCCCGCGAGGCGGGTATGTGTAGGCATTTTCTCATGAAAAAAAGGACTACATAAGCCGTAAATGCAACCTAATCTCCTCCTCATAATTTTAAAAGTATCTTGAAAAATATAAAATCAGAAAGTGTTTTATAGTCTGTGTGTATTTGAAAAATAATTTAAAATAAAAAAATTTGTACAGCCGACATCAAAATAAGTTATTAAGAATAACTCAAAAACTATTGGTTTGACCTTGATCAAATTCATATGGGACCACAAGAAAAGTATCAGCTTTCATATAAAAAAAAGAATCATCGAAATCGGTTTACGTAATAAAAAGTTATGAGGTAAAACACATAAAAAAACATACAGTCGAATTGAGTACCGTCTCCTTTTTGGAGGTAAGCAGATAAGTTATGGTCACTGCGTAATGGCTACCAATCCGCTTGTCTGGCGTGACAACAATGACAATCTATGGGCGAGGTCTTTGTTCAGGAGTGGATTTTTTTTGTCCCGTGACTGCCGTAAGAGGTAACAGAAGGTAACTGACAGGGCAGCAGCATCTTCCTGATAACAAATCGAAATTATAAAAATGCAGTTGGCAACGCCCGCTAAGCGAGGCCTCTATTTAGCAATGGTTTTTAAAGGCTGTAATTGATTGAGATGAATGAATAACATATTTATAATAAACATCCCTATACTCTCAATTCCCCTATAAAGTAAATGATTATGTGGTATTGAGGTTTTCACAGTTTGCGTAAGGGTTCACTTGTACGACTTGTTAATATTTAAATAGGTTGGTAAATAAGCCACAAGGCAATCTATAACAAGGGCCAAGGGTGGCTTTTTCTTGTTTTTTTGAACAAATTATGAAATTGATAGGAAATATCTTCACAGTATCAATTACATTATCTGCCTAAAGATTTTTAAAACGTGAAAAAATAACTAAAAAGGGCGTAGAGTGTTTATTTTTATAGGATAGGGTGACAATAGCGCTCACAGTCCACCTGATGGTAAGTGGTTACTGTGACCCATAGACATCTACATTTATCCTCAATAAAAAATCAAAATGCAGATGCGTCGTCACCCGTGAGGACTAAGATGGAATACCTCTTTTCAGCATGGCTCTACCACGTATAAAATCCTGTGTTTGCGATACGAGCCTACATATACCGTTACCGTTACAACCTATAAAAAATCCACTGCTAAACGTAGGCCTTCCGCATAGATTGCCTCATAGAGAGGATATTTGCCATAGCTGCAACGCTTGGCAGAAGTGTAAGCAACTGCAGTTTCTTTATTTTTAACATGATTTTATTAGCTTGGTATGGTTCTATGTAACGGAATTTTTGAATGTGATTCTCATCCCCTTCAAAACGTCGGAACAATGCAATACAGTACTCTCTCGCTAATCCGCCACTATAAAATCCTAGCCATCAGCGGATTACTGAAAATGGCGGATTATGATGTACGCAACAACAAATTGAAAAAGAAAAACAAAAAATTTACGATTTATTTATATAATGTATTTAAGAAATCAACAAACATGAATCCTTTATTAAAGTAATTACTCATATTTCGCAAAAATTGTCTAATTTTGCTGTTTTCTTACCAAAATATATCTACTTGGTAACTTCACCGCGCATTTTACGTAAATTTGCAAACATATCGCATGACTTTCCATTTTCTTGGGCCCATTTAATACAAATATCTACGCTATTCAGGGCATCTTCAGGCTATTCTTTTGATCTTCAAAATGAAGATCACAAAAAAGCATCTCCAGTCAAAAAACGACGGATTATAGTACTTTTTGGATAATCGAGCGGCGGATTAGCGAGAGAGTACTGTAATTTAAATAGTTTGCCCCAAAATCCTTGCCAGGATCCTCAGAATTTGCGAATAATTTTTAAAACAACTACAATTTCTGCCAGTTCAATCTACTGTAAGCGTAAAAGAACTTCTATCCAAAAAAAAAGGCTTTAGTAGTCGATGGATGCAGGTAGCTCAGGACAGTGCTTTGTGGCATTCCTTGGGGGAGGCCTATGTTCAGAGTAGACTTATGAAGGGCTGTAATGATGATGATGATGAGCTAGCCACACTAAATAATAGAAAATAAATAATATTTTTTTTAAAATACTAAAAAAATACGCTTTTGTTATAACTACAAAAGCGTGTTTTTTTAGTTTTTTATACTATTATTATTGGTTGTTAGGAATATAATACTTATATATATATATATAGTATAATACTTACAATAAGAATATGAATATGGCTCTATACAATTTATTATACCGTTATGTCTAGCCTTAACAATAAAATACCTGTATGTGCACTTTACATGGACTTTACTAAAGCATTTGATTATGTTGATCATAAAATATTACTCAAAAAGCTTGCAGCCTACGGTATTCGATGTAATCCACTAGATCTACTAACATCATATTAGTTAACAGAAAAAAAAAGTACACACATTACAAAAATTTGTCTAAAATCAAGAAAAGAAATAACCTATGTTTCTGAATACAGAGTCGTACAAACTGGAGTACCGCAAGGGAGTGTTTTACGGCCATTGTTATTTCTTATTTACATCATCGACTTCCCAATGTCATTAATCACAAAATAGTATTATTTGCTGACGATAGCACAGTTATAAAAAGGCTTTAGCACCATAGACCACATACATACCCTTCGGCAAATTGTACAAAAGTCAGAGGAGTACAATTTGCCATTATGTCTGGCGTATATGGACTATGAGAAAGCCTTTGATTCCGTCGAAATTTGGGCGGTGCTACAGTCCCTTCAGCGGTGCCAAGTGGACTGTCGGTATATCGAAGTGATGAAGTGCTTGTACAGTAGGGCTACGATGGCTATTCGAGTACAGAACCGGAGTACGAAACCTATCCAATTGCAGAGAGGTGTAAGACAGGGTGACGTCATATCCCCGAAACTCTTCACCGCTGCATATGAAGACGTTTTCAAGCTTCTGGACTGGAAAGGATACGGTATCAACATCAATGGCGAGTACATCACTCACCTTTTAACAGTGGTAGAGCCACGCGGCAGCTTTTGCTGTCGCACGGATGAGCCGGCTCGAACCGGGGTGGTACCACGACCTCACAGAATACCAGCGTGAAGTAGAGATTTAACTCTGCGTTTCGTTTGGTGAGTGCAGGTGGCCGGAGGCCCTTTTTACTGGAAATGAGGCATTCCATCTTAGTCCTCACGGGTGACAACGCATCTGCATTTTGATTCACAAACGAGGATAGACGTAGATGTCTATGGGCCGTAGCAACCACTTACCATCAGGTGGACTGTGTGCTCGTTTGTCACCCTTATCCTATAAAAAAAAAAAAAAAAAGCTCGAAGTTTTTGACAAGTATGTTTACCTGGGACAAATAGTCCGACTAGGTAAGTCCAACTTCGACCGAGAGGTCAATCGACGGATTCAACTCGGTTGGGCAGCGTTCGGGAAATTACGGCACATCTTCTCGTCAGGTATAGCTCAAAACTTGAAAACGAGACTGTACAACCAGTGCGTGTTGCCAGTACATACGCAACTGAGACGTGGTCCTTCACTGCTGGCCGGATGAGGAAGCTCAAGGTCGCTCAGCGAGCTATGGAGAGGGCTATGCTCAGAGTTTCTCTGCGTGATAAACTCAGAAATGAGGATATCAGCAGTAGAACCAGGGTGACCTACATAGCCCAACGGACTAATAAGCTGAAGTGGCAATGGGCCGGCCATATAGCTCGAAGAACCGACAACCGATGGGGAAGAAAGGTTCTCGAGTGGCAGCCTCGTACCGGCAGGCGAAGTGTTGGGCATCCCCCCACTAGATGGAGTGACGACCTGGTAAGATATGCAGGAAGTCGATGGAAGCAGGTGACTCAGGACCGTGCTTTCTGGCATTCCTTGGGGGAGACCTATGTTCAGCAGTGGACATGTGAAGGGCTGTAATGATGATGATGTGCGATAGTGCAATTGAGCGGCTGAAATCAGTCCGAAAAATTCCTCAGAGCACTCCCCGTGATAGATGCGATAAAATACGCAAAAAGATGCAACATCTCTACACAGATCCAGTGAGTCAAGCCGATCGGAAAGAACTCGGTCGTCGATGATTCGAAACATTCTGCACTGGATACGATCAAGTGGAAGGAGCTGGCACTGGGGAGCCCCTGCTCAGAGATGGGAACAGTATTCCATGTCAGGCCGAACCTGCGCCTTGTAAAGTTGCAAGCGATGTGCAGAAATGAAATACTTTCTCGCTCTGCTGAGCACACCAAGCTTTTTAGAGGCCAATTTGGCCTTCTCTTCCAAGTGACCACGAAACTGCACGTCACTCGATATGTCGACACCGAGGATTCCGATACTGGCTGGGACAACAAGGGGAGTGCCTTGAAACTGAGCAGATACTACAAAAGGGTTTTTTTAGCGGTAAACGCGCAAAATTGTGTGTTCTAGGGATTGAAATGGACTGGAATAAGTCGCCCGAAGATTGAGACTTTGTTCAACGAAGTCTCCACTTCTGACACAAGTTTGTTCCGGTACTTTGCGACGTTTTCCCGAGAAATATTGGCACGGCCTATGTATAAAGCATCACTTGTGCTGTCGTCTGCATTGCAATGAATATTGCCGGTTTGAAAAATATCATTGATATTGTAACCCCCCCCCCCTCTTCTATACATATACTTGTACTTGTGTTTCTTTAGAATCTATATCTATAAGATATATAAATATATCCGATTTACGTGACCAGTATATTATAATCATACATTGATCTTTCTAAAGGTTCAAATATAGATATGTAGTGATGGGCGTGCAGTAAAAACAGAAATACCTTGAAAACACTCTTTATTTAATTTAATTAATTTTGCGTGCGTGTCTTTACAAGCGTCCTTCCTCCATCTTTTTTCTTTTTTTTTCACTTACTCACTCACTATCATTCTTTTACACATTCGTCATTCGCTCCGTTCCTTCCAGATCACTTCATTAGGCTGCGTTCCATCCCACATTCGGCCGTCCTGATCTCATGCCTGTCCTCAGGCATCCATGCCGCTTTCACTCCTAAATCTTCTCTGTTTCTGTTATACTGTTCAACCTCGTGAAGAGTGTAAAATTTGTATTATTTCCAAATCTTCCTTTTGTCTCAACTTTGTACCAATCATTAGTGTAAATGGAGTTGTATCAATGCTCCTATGGCACGTGCTGTTCAAAGCTCTCTGTAATCGACTTACATGCTTATACCATAAGGAAGGGTCTTCAATGCATAATAATTTGTCAAAACTTAGATGATCTTGCGATGCACACGTTCCACCTGTCCATTTCCACGTGGTACTCCGGTTGTTATAGTGATATGTTGTATACATTCTGTCTCGCAAAACTCTCGAAAATCATTTCCTGTAAATGCGGTACCTTTGTCAGTTATTATTCTGTCTGGGTTGCCAAAATGTTGTTGAAAAATCTTTAATTTGTCCAATGTTTCCTTACTGGTTGTAAACTTTGTTGGAAATATCCATGTAAACTTGGTGAAGGCATCAACCATTGTCAAAATGTAATTATACTGTTTTTTGGTTTCCAGTAGAGGCCCAATATGGTCGATATGCATAGTATGTAATGGCATACTGTCTTTTTCTGTAGGGTGTAAAAATCCTTCTTATTTTCCAGATTTTTTTATTGCCAGTAAGCATGGTATGCATGTTGACATGAAGTGTTGTAATTTCTCATCCAACTGATTGATGTAATATCTGTTACTTATGATTACTTTCATTTTCTTGCATGAAAAATGACCAATACCATGAGTTCTTTTTATTATTTCTTTTTCTAAAGTTTTTGGTATTAGTAATTGTTTCAATTCTTCTTTATACAGCAAATCATTTTCGATGCAATAATCTTGGTAAAAACCATTCTTCAATATTTCTTTGATAGCTTTGAGGCCTTCATTTTGGTCTTGCATATGTCTGATCTGTTGATGCATATCGGTGATCAACATCACTGTAGGACAATCACGGCTGAGTGCGTCTGTATGTTTCATCTTTGAACCTGCTCGGTGCTCCACAGTGAAATCAAATTGGTCTAAAGATAGTACCCATCTCGCTACTTTAGCTGACAAATCTTTTTTCCTCAATGTTTGTTCAAATGCTCGGCAATCTGTAATGATTTTAAACTTAATTCCATGCAAATAATGTCTAAACTTCTTTACACCTTCAATAATAGCTAGTGCCTCCAATTCGTAACTTGAATACTTTCTTTCCACATCATTGGTCTTTCGACTCAGGTAGTAAACTGGATGCCATCCGTCATGATGAAATTGTAATAATATTGCTGCATACGCTAAACATGAAGAATCAGTGTGTAATTCTGTAGGCAAACTACTATTAAAAATCTTTTACACTGGATTACTAGATAATTTATACTTTAAGATATTAAACGCTTTCCTTTGGTCTTCACCAAAACAAAAAGGAGTATCTTTTTGAGCAAATCTGTCAATGGCTGTGCAGTCAATGCATAGTTCTCTATATATTTTCGAAACTATGAGGATAAACCAATAAACCTTTGTATTTGCTCGACATTACAGGGCTCGAGACACCTCACTACTGCATCAGTCTTTTCTGGGCTAGGTTTAACCTCTCCATTCTTGACGACATGTCCCAAATACTCTATTTCCTTCTGGACATGTTTAACTTTCTTCCAGTTTATCTCCAGTCCATATTCAGATGCCACTTCAAGCAGTTGCAGCAGTGCAGGCGTTGTACTGCCTGGCTTTCATCGCTAGCTGGAATCAAAATATCGTCGATTAAGATCGGAATAATCCCTTTATTTATTAAATCTCTGAAAATAATTGAGACAAATCGCATGAAATTCTTTGGACTACTGAGAGTCCAAAGGGGGCTCTCAAGAATTCAAACTGGCCATGATGCGTTACGAAGGAATTATAGGGTATAGATTCCTCGCTTACTTTTAAATGCAAAAATCCATTTTTCAAATCTAAAATACTGAAGAATTTAGAGTCTTTCAATTTATCAATTAAATCCTCTATAATAGGCAAGGGAAACTCATCCTTATTAATTTTTTTTAATAAATTCCCGGTAATCTACACAGTAAAGTTACTTAAAGTTACTTAAAGTAAGTTAAAGTTACTAAGAGACGGCCCCCAGTCCCCGGCGGCCCCGCTATTCCTGGCTACGGTGGCGACCATGGTAACGGCGGGGCAGGGGGTGCTAAGAATCTCCGGTGGAGGTTCGGTTGCCACCTTAGACGACTCGACCTGGCAACGTACAACGCACGCACCTTGAGGACTGACGAGAAGATCGTGGAGCTGGAAGAAGAGATAGACAAGTTGCGCTGGCATATTATAGGATTATCCGAAGTCCGAAGAGAGGGAGAGGACACGGTAATCCTCGAATCCGGCAACTTGCTCTATAACCGGGAGGGCGACCATCTGTCCCAAGGAGGTGTCGGATTTATTGTCCACAAGTCTCTCGTTAACAACGTTGTAAAGATCGGGAGTGTGTCGACGAGGGTTGCGTACCTTATACTCAGAATCACCAAACGGTATTCGCTGAAGGTCATACAGGTTTACGCACCAACCTCGGCACACCCCGATGAGGAGGTGGAGGAAATGTATGAGGATATCTCTAGAGCCATGCATTCCTCCAAAACCCAATATACGGTGTTAATGGGAGACTTCAATGCAAAACTAGGCACAAGAGAGAACGGTGAGCTGAAAATAGGGAAATTTGGAATAGGGCAACGGAACCCAAGGGGCCAGCAGCTGGCCGACTTCATGGAGAAAGAGGGACTCTTTATGATGAACTCTTTCTTCCAGAAGCGGCCCCACAGGAAGTGGACCTGGTCGAGCCCCGACGGTTCGACAAAAAATGAGATTGACTTCATTATGACGACCAGACGACAACTGTTCAGTGATGTCTCCGTGATCGCGAGGGTGAAAACTGGTAGCGATCACCGAATGGTTAGAGGCACACTGAACCTAAACGTTAAGTTGGAGAGGTCTCGTCTAATGAAGTCAACGCTCCATCCCCCTCGTGCTCTGTTCCAAAGTCCCGAAACCTTTCAGCTCGAGCTACAAAACCGTTTTCAGTGCCTGGAAGACTGCAATGAAGTGGACGGTATGAATGACAAGCTCGTGGAAGCTGTCCATGCGGTCGGAGCTAAGTTCTGCAAGACCCGCCGCAGAAGAACACAAAAACTCTCCGATCACACTCTTAATCTCATGGCTGTTGGACGGGAGATGAAGCTACATTCTTCAACAGACTTGACAGCATACAGGCATCTAAACAAACAGATCTCCAAATGCATGCGGCAGGACTTACGCAACTTCAATACAGCTCGTATTGAAGAAGCGATCGAGCGGAACCAAGGCTCCAAAGTCTTTGCCAGAGATCTGTCTGCCAGAAAGAGCCAACTGTCAAAGCTGAAGATAGAATGTGGCAGCATCGTTTCCGGGACACCTGAGATTTTGAGTGAGATTGAGAGGTTCTATGGGCAGCTGTACACATCATCGTTGGAGCCACACGCAAGTGTGAGTAACGATCCAAGAGCGAGTCTCATCTGACACTATTCCGAAGATATCCCGGATGTCAGTCTGAGCGAGATTAGAATGGCTCTCCAGCACCTTAAAAACGATAAGGCCCCAGGCGAGGATGGAATTACAGCGGAGCTTCTGAAAGCGGGTGGAAGACCGGTACTTGAAGTCCTTCAGAAGCTCTTTAATTCCGTCCTCCATGGTGGCATTACACCGGAGGCGTGGAGCAGAAGTGCGGTGGTCTTGTTCTTCAAGAAAGGTGACAACGCTCTCTTGAAGAACTATAGACCGATTTCCCTTCTGAGCCGCGTCTACGTGCTGTTTTCGAGAGTCATTACGAATCGTCTCGCGCGCAGACTTGACGACTTCCAGCCTCCCGAACAAGCTGGTTTCCGAAAGGGCTTTAGCACCATAGACGGCAAATTGTACAGAAGTCCGAAGAGTACAATTTGCCACTATATCTGGCGTATGTGGACTATGAGAAAGCCTTTGATTCCGTCGAAATTTGGGCGGTGCTGCAGTCCCTTCAGCGGTGCCAAGTTGACTGTCGGTATATCGAAGTGTTGAAGTGCTTGTACAGTAGGGCTACAATGACTATCCGAGTACAGAACCAGAGTACGAAACATATCCAAATGCAGAGAGGTGTAAGACAGGGTGACGTCATATCCCCGAAACTCTTCACCGCTGCATTGGAAGACGTTTTCAAGCTTCTGGACTGGAAAGGATACGGTATCAACATCAATGGCGAGTACATCACTCACCTTCGATTTGCCGACGATATAGTCCTTATGGCAGAATCGCTGGAAGACCTAAGCACTATGCTCAATGGCCTCAATAGTGTTTCCCAACGGATAGGTCTTAAGATGAACATGGACAAAACAAAGATCATGTTTAATGTCCATGTCACACCTATGCCGGTAGTTGTTGGGAGCACTAAGCTCGAAGTTGTTGACGAGTATGTTTACCTGGGACAAATAGTCCGACTAGGTAAGTCCAACTTCGACCGAGAGGTAAATCGACGGATTCAACTCGGCTGGGCAGTGTTCGGGAAGCTACGACACATCTTCTCGTCAGACATACCTCAAAACCTTAAAACGAAATTGTACAACCAGTGCGTGTGGCCAGTGATGACTTACGGAACTGAGACGTGGTCCTTCACTGCTGGCCGTATCGTATCGTATAGCAAGGTCGCTCAGCAAGCTATGGAGAGGGCTATGCTCGGAGTTTCTCTGCGTGATAAACTTAGAAATGAAGATATCCGCAGTAGAACCAGAGTAACCGACATAGCCCAACGGATTAGTAAGCTGAAGTTGCAGTGGGCCGGCCATATAGCTCGAAGAACCGACAACCGATGGGGAAGAAAGGTTCTCGAGTGGCAGCCTCGTACCGGTAGGCGAAGTGTAGGGCGTCCCCCCACGAGATGGAGTGACGACCTGGTAAGACATGCAGGAAGTCGATGGATGCAGGTGGCTCAGGACCGTGCTTTGTGGCATTCTTTGGGGGAGGCCTATATTCAGCAGTGGACTTGTGAAGGGCTGTAATGATGATGATGATGATAGCAATTACCTTTCGCCCAAATATAACCACTATGAAATCTATATCCGGTCTACTGTTTCCACGCGCGCTAAGATAATGGTACTTGTGGCGATGGCAGCTTTATATCGCCCTGATGGACGTGTCTGGACTGAAAATATCGACTGGATTCCAGTACCGTACACCACAGTACCAATGCGTTATGACTTTGTAAGTTAATTCAAATAAATTATTTAATAATTTCTTATATTTACGCGTACACTACACATTGAATAAAACTACTTTTACAAATTCTATCGCATTTAATTAACTTATATTTAAATTTTCGACGTTTTGGGTGCTTTACAGCACCAATCACGTCACGGGTCACGGGAGCCTGTGGTGACTGACGTCCCAATGTCATAGTTAACACGGAGTACCTTCAGCTTTTTAATTATTTGTTTTGTTCCAAACTACGTAGAATGAACTTACTGTGTCTTGAAGTCTTGCAGTGGTATGCTTTGGTTTAGTTTTAATTTTATTGATTACAGGATCCCAAGCAGGTGATATTACCCAGCCTCCCTCTCTATTGAAATTAGGATGTTTTTTAATTTCAATAGCCTTAAGTATCATCCTTGGCAGAAACAGAAACAGAAACTTTTTTATTCAATATAGATTATAAATAATACTTATTGAAAGTCACTTTTGTATTATTACCACTGATTCGAAAAAAAACCCCTGTCCTGGGAAGAACCAGCAAGAAACTCAGCGGGACTTTTTTTAAATAACAGCTTACAATCGTGTCTGTTACACAAATTAACAATACAACAAATTAAAAATAGCTTGGTAGCGATCACCTCATTTCCAGGGGTTATTATCATCTATAAATTCTTTAATATTATAATAACCCTTCTTATACAAACTTATTTTAAAAAAGTTTTTAAACTTTCAACAGGTTAAATTTTGTATATTTTCTGGAATTTTGTTGTAAAAGCGTATACATCGCCCCAAGAATAAATTACTGACTCGATGGAGTCGAGTAACTGGTACCACTAGCTTGTGTCTGTTCCTAGTATTTACAGAATGAATATCACTTATTTTTGTAAAACTACTTTTAATTTTGTGTATGTTTTTTTTTATATGATAAGAGTGACAAACGAACACACAGTCCACCTGATGGTAAGTGGTTGCTGCGGCCCATAGACATCTACATCTACCCTCCATTTCAAATCAAAATGCAGATGCGTTGTCACCCGTGAGGACTAAGATGGAATGCCTCATTTCCAGTAAAAAAGGCCTCCGGCCACCTGCACTCACCAAGCGAAACGCAAAAGTAAACCTCTATATCACGCTGGTATTCTGTGAGGTCGTGGTACCACCCCGGTTCGAGCCGGCCCATCCGTGCGATAGCAAAAGCTGCCGTGTACCACTGTTAAAATACAAAAAAAAATACATTAAATTTTCATAAATGTATTGAGAAGCCAAAGTTAATATATTAATTTCCTTAAATTTTTGTCGCAGCGACTCTTTAGGCTTTAAATCATAAATTGCTCTTATGGCTCTCTTCTGTAAAACAAATATAATTTCAGTGTCAGCTGCGTGTCCCCATAGTAAAATACCATACGAAATTATGCTATGGAAATAGCTAAAGTAAACTAGCCTAGCTGTTTCAACACTGGTAAGACTTCTAATCTTTTTTACAGCATATGCTGCAGAACTAAGTCTGCTTGCTAGTTTTGATATATGGGGGCTCCATTGAAGCTTCGCGTCTAGTGTTATTCCAAGAAAAATGGTGGTGTCTACAAGACTTAGTTTCTCCCCATTTAAATTACATTAGTGTTTAATTGTTTGACATTTGGAGTCATGAATTTCATACATTTCGTTTTAGTGCCATTTAAATGCAAGTTATTTACATTGAACCAATTTACTAATTTAGATATAGCATTATTTACTTCGTCATATTTTAGCAAAATTAAAATTAAAGAAGTGTCATCTGCAAATAATACTATATCATGGTTATCTCCTACTATGTAAGGTAAGTCATTAATGTATACAAGAAACAGAAAGGGGCCAAGAATTGAACCTTGAGGCACGCCCATTTGTACCATCGACCCGTAAGAACTCATACTGTTAATGACATGTTTTTGCGTTCGCTTACTTAAATATGAAATAATTAATTTAAGAGCATCACTTCTTTCACCGTCGTGTTGAAGTTTCCTGATTAATGTTTCATGGTGAACACAATCTAAGGCAATTGACAATTTTGATAGGTAAAATAATATACCCAAAGCATCCTGTGAATTCTCCCATGCATTAAAGATATATTTAATCAGCTCAACACCGGCATCAGTTGTCGAGCGACCCCTTGTGAAACCAAATTAATTTTTATGAAGTAAATTATTTATATTAAAGAAATTTAACAATTGATGAAGAATAATTTTTTCATAATGATTTCTTATATTTACGCGAACACTACACATTGAATAAAACTATTTTTACGGATTTTATCGCGTTTAATTTACTTATTTTATATTCCCGACGTTTCGGTTGCTTTCCAGCAACCGTGGTCACGGGGGACTGAGGTGATTGACGTTCCGATGTCAAAGTTAACCCGGAGTACCTTCAGCTTTTTAATTATTAATTTTGGTCCGATCTACGCAGAATGAACTAACTGTGTCTTGAAGTCTTACAGTGGTATGCTTGGGTTTAGTTTTAATTTTATGAATTACAGGATCCCAAGCAGGTGGTAGTACCCAGCCTCCCTCTCTATTGAAATTAGGATGTTTTTTAATTTCAATATCCTCACGTATCATCCTTGGCAGGAATCGATGTTCTTTCGCGAGGACTTGTGGTTTATCAAATCTAATGTAATGACGGGGGCCGTCTAGGATATGATCACAAACTGCAGACTTCCCCGAACGTTGGTGCTTCACGTCAGGTATGTGTTCTTTTACGCGGGTTTTTATTGATCGTTTTGTTTGCCCTATATATGAGAGACCACACTCACAATCAAGCTTGTATACTCCTGCATCTTGTAGAGGAATATTGCACTTGACGGGTGGTAAGAACTGACAAATCTTCTTCGGCGGCTTGAAGAATGTTCTAATAGAAGCTCGCTTCAAGATGTAGCCAATCTTGTCTGTGACACCTCTGACATATGGTAGTACAGCAGGCACACGCTCGACTGTGGCCGGCTTTACTCGGCCACTGTGACGTAGGCGCGGAACCCGAAGCTTGTTGTCGTGCAGAACCTGCTTGACGTGCTGAAGCTCGGCGTCCAGGTGTTTGCTGTCACAGATCCCTCGTGCTCTCTGCAACAAAGATTTGCCCACGGTAGCTAACTGTGAAGGGTGATGGTGGGATTCACCGTTTAAGTATCGGTTTGTATGGGTCTTTTTTCTATACACAGTGTGACCTACGGTGTTATTAGGATTTCGAATGACTCATCTAGGAAATTATTATTATTGATTTGTTAATATTAATTTTATGAATGTATTTGACCCTTTTTTTAAATAAATGTAACTTTAAATGTATATAACATAAACTTAAATTTGCATGCTAATTATAAGCAAAACATGTGTACTTATTTAAGAAGGATTTCGAATGACTAACACATCTAGGAAAGCTAAAGAATTATTTGCCTCTAACTCCATAGTAAATTGAATTTTAGAGTTTATGGAATTAAGATGTTCTAAAAATGCAGTTACTTTGTCTGATGGTAAAATTGTGAAAGTATCGTCTACGTACCGCTTGTAGAAACTTGGAGTTACTGGTGCAGTAAGCAGGGCTTTCTCCTCAAAGTCCTCCATGAAAATATCGGCGACAATGGGAGATACCGGTGAGCCCATCGCAACACCATCTACTTGCTTGTAAAACTGTTCCTTCCACAATAGGTAGCCAGATGTAAGGCAATGTCTGAGTAATACTGCATATTCTGCTGGCATGTTGTTTTCCTCTAGTTTCCTAGTTATAATTGAGATGCAATCTTCAACAGGTAGGCATGTAAATAGAGACTGAACATCAAAACTGACCATAGTTTCATTGTCAGTAAGACATAGACATGCTAGAGCTGAATTACCATAGAGACCAAATAAACAACAATGTCAAAACATGTCAAATTTTGTTTTTAGGCTTGTTATAAAAAAACGGCAAGATTTAAGTGAAAAATGAGATATTATTGATATAGGAAAAAAGGTAGCGCAACTGCCCGCACAAAGCCCGAAATTGCAGAGTTACGGAAAACTAACTAAAAGATCGAAAAAAGGTAGACTCCATTGACACCAATTTAAAAGTGCTGATAATGTGAAAATACGAAGTAGAAATGATTTTTTATTGTGTTCTTATGGTTTAAAATCGTTACAGGATCCTATGGAAATAAAGGTGATGTAAAATATACAGTTTTGAGGTGAATGCAGAAAATCGAAACAGAATGGAAAAATGAATTTAAAATAATGTAAAATGATAAGTAAGTAGCATAACACTACATTTTCCCCCCGACCCTGGAAAATTTTTGACTCAGCAAAAATTTTGATATATACATTCTAAAATAAACCATAAAAACACAGCTTTGCAGAAACAGACATCACCAGGCAAAATCAGATATACTATCTCTTACATTCATCATCTGCATTCAGGTAAGGGTGGAGTTCACATTCAATGACTACCACTCTAAAAGTGTGTTTTCGAAAGGACATTCAGGCTTATTTAAGGAGTTGTCATCCGCTCCTGCGTGGAAAAAAAAAATTATTAAGGGAGTAGTCAACCGCTCCCAAGTGAAGATAAAGATAAAGAAATACCTCAAGTAAGCTTTAGTCGCTATGACTTAAGTAAAGATTAAGAACGGCCAGAGCGGTAGGGCTCAAAGCCAGAGATCAGCAACATCACCAACGAGATGTGTCTGAAATAAAAATAAAAAGTGACGATTAACCAACGAAAGTTCGAGGTCCTAAAGCAAGATGTGTTGAAGAACACTGGACAAACAAACAAACAAATTAAAAGAAATAAAAATAATAAGGTGAGAATGATGGTGATATTTATACATATATACAAATTAACGGTTAATAAAAGTTAAGAAAATTTATGATTTTACATCTTTGATGTGCCACTTGCCTATAACTCCATTAGGGTCTTCAAGCACATAGACTAGTGGTGACAGTTTAGCTATCACTTTGCACTTGATGAACTTAGGGGCAAGTTTAGCATTAAAGTATGCGCCGGCATTGCTTAAAACATGGTTTTTACGCCAAACAGTATCTCCCACATTAAATTCTTTAAAAGCCCGGCGAAGATCATAGCGAACGCTATTTTTAGCGTGCGCTATGTGAAGTTTAGTTTGAACTTTGTGAAAGATAGATGAGAGGAGATCAGCATTAGACGCGTAAATATCACGAGGCATAAATATCAATTCCTCGAGGTTCTGAGTTGGAGTATAGAAGGAACCACAAGGTATTGTTTCCCTACCAAAGACTAAAAAGTTTGGAGTAAAGCCAGTAGCTACATTTGTAGCGCTGTTCATTGCGTACTGAATCTTAGTAAGATGGTTGTCCCAGGATCTATGATCGTCTCCTACTAGAGATGCTAGAGCTGTAATAATTGTACTATTAAACTTCTCCGTAGGATTAACCTGAGGACAATATAAAGCTGTGTGAAAAATAAAAGGAACGTTATAAGAATTTAAGAATGAGAGGAATTCTCGCGACTGAAATTGAACAGCATTGTCCATTATAATAGCTTGGGGAATGCCATGAACTAGAAAAACTGAATTTTCCAAAACATTAATAATATTAGCTGAAGTAGCACGTTTAAGGGGAAAAAACATAGTATATTTAGTAAAATTGCAGTTAATTACTAGAATATACTGATTTCGTCTTCGAGTCATAGGCAATGGACCCATAAGATCTAAGGATATAGTTTGAAAAGGACTGGAGCAAAGTTTAGGTTTACCCATAAGACCATAGGGAGAATGATTAGGGTGTTTGTAGGTTAAGCAGGTTTCACAAGTTGAGATTAAATTGGCAATGTCCTTAACATACCAGGCCAATAGTATTTTAAAGATATTTTCTTGAATGTCTTGAAGATACCAAGATGTAGTTCTGAAGGGGAACCATGGTTAACTTCAATAATTGCATGTCTATCTTGAGGTAGTGGAACTTCTTTCCAAATAAAGTCATCGTTTAGACGATCGGGAGAATGGATGCAGCGGTAAAGTTTGTTATCCCTGATAGTGTAGTTGGGATATGCGTCTGGGTTGTTGGAGCATCCGAGAAAAATCTTGTTGTAGTGCTCAAGTTTACGATCAGGTGGTTCTTCAATCGTAATAGGATGTACGCCTTGAGGTGAAATTTCTCGTGTATCAGGACGTTCTTGATTCTTATGTCTTGATAATAAATCTGGAACAACGTTATCCTTTCCTTTTTTATATTTCAGGACATAGTTAAAGCAAGATAAGCGTAAAGTCCAGCGAGCAAGTCTTCCTGATGGATTCGATAAGTTCTGAAACCATTTAAGTGCAGCATGGTCAGTATATATTGTAAATTCTTTACCATTGTCTAGGTAACATCGCCAATGTTCTAACGCAGTTATTACAGCCAATGTTTCTCTTTCAGTAGTTGAGTAGTTCTGTTGATTTTTGTTTAGTGCTTTACTCATGTAAGCAATCACGACTTCTTTGTCATCTTGATGTTGAGTAAGCATTGCTCCTATGCCATAGTTTGATGCATCACAATGTACAGAGAAGGGTAGTTCGAAGTTAGGACAAGCAAGGACAGGAGCAGTTACCAAAGCTTCTTTAAGTTTCTGGAAAGCAGCTGCAGCTTGTGAATTCCAAAGAAATTTAGGAGCGTTCTTCCCGGAACAGGTTAGTTGATTGAGTGGAGAGGCAATAGTGCTAAAGTTTGGAATGAATCTTCTGAACCAGCTGCAGGTGCCTATGAATCTTCGCACTTCTTTTCTACAAGTAGGTACAGGATATTCTAATATTGCTTTTATTTTATCTGGATCAGCACGTAGACCGTACTCGTCCACTAGAAAACCAAGGTATTTCAGTTCTTTCCTGAAGAATTGACTCTTCTCAAAGTTAATAGTCAGATTAGCATATGAAAGTTTTTCATGAACTTTCATGAGGAGTGATATGTGTTCATCAAAAGTCTCGCTAATGATAATGATGTCGTCCAGATAGCAAAATACCTTGTTCTCAAATTCAGGGGTAAAAAGCATATCCATTAATCTTTGTAGAGTTGCAGGTGAGTTAGAAAGACCAAAAGGCATTACCTTGAATCTAAACATACCTCTTCCAGGTACATAAAATGCAGTTTTATCCTTATCAGCAGGATTCAAGGGAATCTCCCAAAATGCTTTCGCAATGTCGATGCTTGATAAGTATTTGGCATTCCTCAAGTTGTCCAAAATTTCGCTTATTAGTGGCAGACTATAAGCATCACGACGTGTAACTGAGTTAAGCTTCCTGCTGTCTACGCAGAAACGCCATTCACCATTCTTCTTCGGAGTGATGAGAACTGGAGATAACCAAGGACTTTCGCATTGTTCAATGACGTTCCATCGCAGCATCTTGTCAACTTCATTAATTAACGCCTTTTGTTTTTCAGGAGACAGTCTGTAACATCTTTGTTTGATTGGAAGAGAATCACCAGTGTCAATCTTGTGGGTGATTAAGTGTGTGCTTCCCAGGATACCTTTTTCTTCAAAAGAAATTGTCTTGAAGCGTTGGATGATATCATTAGCGATGTTCTTTTGATTAGGAGTTAAATGCTCATAAGGTAAAACTTTAGTATCTTTAGTTTCGATAGCAGAGCATTTAGATTCTGTAAAGTTAAGAGAAGATAAAACACTAGGTAAAAGATTAAATTTTTTCCAAAAGTCAATACCTAGTATTAGCGAAGGAAATATTTCAGGGAAAACGTAAGCTTTAATTAAATGAGTTTGATTATTGAAATGAACAGGTAAGTCAAAATAGCCCAAGGAATTAACTTTTTGATTATTAGCAGTAGAGACAGTAATAAGATCTGACTTGAAAAGTTTGCAGCCCAGTTTAAGAATTTCCAAATGAGAATTATTACCCAGAATAGTTACTGAACTGCCAGAATCTAGTAAACCAGATAAAGTTAAGTTATAAATTTTGACATTAACGAATGGACGATTAAGATCTTGTTCCTTGGAGTAGAGTGTAGAAGAGATTTTGTAATAAGAAAAGAAGTTTTGAATTGTTTTAATCCAATTAGTCCAATCGTCATTATCAAAGTTTAAGTTACTTTTCAAGTCGGCAGTTAGTTTTTTTGAACTAGTATTAGGTTTGGGAGAACAAGTAGGGCAATCTGCAGTTTTAAAACCTTTGAAGAAGACCTAAGACCACATTTGAAACAAATCACGAATCGTGGTTGAGTACAAGTGTTCAAAGAATGACCTTGTTTACGAGATTTAGTTTGAGAGAGACTATTAACTTGTCTAGAAGGGTATTTGTAGGATGGAATGAATTTATTCATGAAAGGAGGAGAAGGTCGTGAGTTATTAGAAGAATTTGGAGAGTCAACTGAACTTGAAGTGGAATGCTTGTAGTTGAATTCAGAAATAAGAGGACTTTGTTGTACATTTGGTTCTTTAAATTGTTTGTCTCTGTCTAGGAATTTTTCATAGTTTTGGCAAGTAGCCAGAAGAGAGTCGATAGAGTCAATGTCTTTTAGAGCTACGAAGACTGAATAACATGGGCGAATATTCCTCAAAATAATCTCCAATTGTTCTGTTTCCGAAAGTTTCCTCGAAAGACGAGAAAACATTCCAGACATGATGGAAATATAGATGACAATAGGTTCATCTCGACCTTGAGTTCGATTCCTAATCGCTTCTAAAAGTTTGTGATCATAATCAAAACCACCAAAGTCTTTGATTAATAACGAAGAAAGTTCGTTCCACGTTAAGTTTGGATTCTGATTATATTTAAATCTGAACCAATGAAGAGCATTGTCAGTGAAAATTTCAAACGCTTGTGAAATCAACAAGTCTTTGGACAAGCCACGAGCTATACAGTATTCTTCCAGTTTTTGAAGAAAGGATCTTGGACAGCTTTTACCATTGAAGGTGTGTCTTTTCAGATCTTTGAAGACGTTGGTTGGAGAAAAAGATTGAGGTGGTGGTGGAGGATACGGGGTATGGACCTGAATAGAAGTTTGAGAAACAAGAGGGAGTTCCGTGACAGTCGGGTCAACCGTGACAGTCGGGTCAACAGGAGGGTCAAGTGATGGAGGGTCATTTTCAGTTGGAGCTGGAGTCAAGGATTCAAATTGTTTAGTAATATCGTCATATTTCATCTTCAAAGTATCGAAAATAGCTTTAAAGTCTGGATCTATTCGTTCCAATCTGTAAAAGACATGATTAATAAAAGTTTCTATTAGTCGCAAGTATTTGGTTTCGCCTTGTAAAAATTTTTTAATTTTACAGTCCAAGTAGGTCAAAGTAGAATCAATTTGAGACAAGTCATCCTCAATTGGAATTGGAGAAGTCAGAATATCTTCAGGGTGAGAATTCGCAACTAAACGCAAAACCTGTTTTTGCGTTTAGTTGCGAATAAAATAAAAGAAGTAAAACAGTATTAGCTGGTTCCTCATATCTAATCTTCACTTCGTATTCGAGTTCGGCCTTGTTAAGGAATTCGTACTTAATAACCCTTTTCATTGTTATGATTATGTGTAAAGTTAAGTTTAAGAAATAAAAATTTAATTAAAAATTATACCTCTTTAAGTTATCTAGAATAAAAAAATAGAGTGATGAATGTAAGTGAAGTGTTGAATGTAGGTCTAAATATAATCTAGATAAGTTGAAACACTAGATGAAGTGTTGTTTTAGAATTTGGAAAGTTATCTACAATAAAAATATTAAAGTGATGAATGTAAGTGTTAAATGTAGGTCTAAATATAAGCCAGATAAATTGAAACACTAGATGAAGTGTTGTTTTAGAATTTGGAAGGTATGAAAAGGATGAATAAATAAAGAGTTAAGAACGAAAGAGGAAGCAATTAAATCAAAAGGAATGGACAAGGCGCAGTAAAGGTGAAGAGAAGAGAAAGAGAACTTTTACGTTGGGCGCCAAATGTCGTGAAGCGACAATAAAGAACAAAAAGAATCTAACCTAAGAACAACAAAACAACAAAAATACAACAAAAACAAAAAATATATTTAAGATTCAAAGATATTTACAACTTTATACAAAAATGGAGTATGAATATGAGGATGGATAATGCGATTTACAGATTATTTAAAAAAAGTAATAAAAAAAAAGAGATTAGTGCCGAAGCTGAGTCTGAAGATCCAAGGTGTGCTCTCAGCGCCTGGAACGAGCACGCACGGCGTAGGTGAGAAGGCGTGGGCGTCTCTAGGAGACGACCTCCGGTGAATGTGGTAATTGCAGGATCCGGCGATTTCAGGCCAGACAGGGGCTTGCAGGATCCTCAGCGGCTCCAGACAACACAGAAACCTGCAGGATCCGGTGACTGCAGGCGGGACAGAGGTTTGCAGCTTCCGGTGACTTCAGGCGGAACTGAGGTTTGCAGGTTCCGGCGACACCAGTTAGAGCAGAGACTTCTAGGATCCCGGCGACTTCAGGCAGAGCAACGGTTTGTAGAGTCCAGCGACTTCAGGTAGAGCAGAGGTTCGTAGAGTCCAGTGGCTTCCGGCAGGACAAAGGCTTGCAGGATCCCGGGGCAGTGCGGCCCCGGGATAAGGCCTTTAGGAGATGCTTCCAATTCGAGAACTGAAGCGAGACTGCCTTTCTTCACCGATTGTTCGGCTTTTATACCTTTCTAGAGAGAACGGAAAAATTATTTAAATTAAACGCAAATTTTTTGTAAACGGTCAAGAGAAAAGAGTATTTATTATCGAAATAGAAACAACAGACCGGTAGTAAATTTGAATATAATTGCTATGGAGACCAAATAAACAACAATGTCAAAACATGTCAAATTTTGGTTTTAGGCTTTTAATAAGAAAACGGCAAGATTTAAGTGGAAAATGAGATATTATTGATATAGGAAAAAGGTAGCGCAACTGCCCACACAAAGCCCGAGATTGTAGAGTTACGGAAAACTAACTAAAACATCGAAAAAAGGTAGACTCCATTGACACCAATTTAAAAGTCCTGATAATGTGAAAATACGAAGTAGAAATGATTTGTTATTGTGTTCTTATGGTTTAGAATCGTTACAGGATCCTATGGAAATAAAGGTGATGTAAAATATCCAGTTTTGAAGTGAATGCAGAAAATCGAAACAGAATGGAAAAATGAATTTAAAATAATGTAAAATGATATGTAAGTAGCATAACACTACATCTTCTTCGGCGGCTTGAAGAATGTTCTAATAGAAGCTCGCTTCAAGATGTAGCCAATCTTGTCTGTGACACCTCTGACATATGGTAGTACAGCAGGCACATGCTCGACTGTGGCCGGCTTCACACTTAAACCCTTAGTGTTTGCTCTTGTGTGGCCTCTGAGGGGTGATAGTACTTTTGCTAGGAGTTGAGCCAATCTGTAAGTTGGCGAATCGATATTACTTACTATTGGACGTAATGGAGCGTTAAGTTGGTGTATTTTTGTTAACCCATACAACTTCGGTGGTTTGGCACACGCAGGTATTATCGAATTAACGTCTAGATCCAATTTCTCGGAGTATTTTACACTGTGTATAGAAAAAAGACCCATACAAACCGATATTTAAACGGTGAATCCCATCATCATCCTTTAAAGTTAGCTACCGTGGGCAAATCTTTGTTACAGAGAGCACGAGGGATCTGTGACAGCAAACACCTGGCCGCCGAGCTTTAGCACGTCAAGCACGTTCTGCACGACAACAAGCTTCGAGTCCCGCGCCTACATCACAGTGACCGACTGAAGCCGGCCACAGTCGAGTACTCATCTCTCACTAAGTCTACATTACCTGAGGATGCCACGTGTTGAGGCGAAACACGTGTCGTATTATCGTCAGTGGTGTGTCTTGCCTAGTGTAGTGGTGTTGCGAGTAGCGGTGCCGGGATTAGTGGTGAAGGGGATAGTGCACGCAATTGAGGGAGGGCGGGAGGTGCTCTTCATACTAGGTAAGACACATCATTTTATTTTATAAAGCGGATATTTGCGAAGTAAATTTTTCTAAAAGCTTTTATATAATGGATTTCCGCAAAGTAACGCCTGATTCTATTAATTCGTACAGAAACTCCATCCGCGGCTGGTCATTGCTGCTGGTGATAAGAGGGCTGGTTCTTTTCTCGCTCTAAGGCAAAGTATAGCCATTCAGTGGGGAAACGCAGCCAGTATTATTGGCACGATACCGCGGGGAGTAGGACTATATGATAATTAAGTTTTTAGTTTTAGCTTTTTTTATTATTATTATAGTTTTTAATTTTTTTTTATATAGGATAAGGGTGACAAACGAGCACACAGTCCACCTGATGGTAAGTGGTTGCTGCGGCCCATAGACATCTACATCAATCCTCTATTACAAATCAAAATGCAGATGTGTCGTCACCCGTGAGGACTAAGATGAAATGCCTTGGTTCCAGTGACAAGGGTCTCCAGTTCTCTACACTCACCATACGAAACACAGCAGCATTAAGCTGCTATTTTATGCTGGTATTTTGTAAGATCGTGGTCCTTCCCCGGTCGAGCCGACCCATTCATGCTACAATTATACCACTAATATAGCTGCAGCATGGTTCTATCACAATCAAAAGCCAACAACAAGCTGATGAAGAAATTTGAACATTAAGATCATTTAATGTGAAAATATTTATTACTTCTTTTTTAGTTTTACTAAGACCAAGAGAGTGAATAAACTTACATGTCTCTGATTGTGAATGAATTATTTAGAAAATCATGAAAATATCGGCGTTTAGCGGACCTCACCACCTGATTGCAGTGATTCCTAGGCTTATATAATAAAAACTATAACAAAAACACAATTTTTAAAATTTTTGTCAGTCTGTCTGTCTGTTTGTTCCGGCTATTCTCCGAAACAGCTGGACCGATTTTGATGGGACTTTGACTGGCAGACAGCTGATGTTATAAGGAGTAACTTAGGCTACTTTTGTTTTAGAAAAAGAATTAGGGTTCCGCGCAAAAAATTAAAACCTAAATTACACGCGGCCGAAGTCGCGGGGAACAGCTAGTATTCAATAATTTAGAATTAAACTCCATAACGATAATATTAATTGAATCGGTATTTAACACCGGAGACCAATCAATGGCAGATACATCATTAATTAAGCTACCTCTATTATGCCGTGGCTGGCAATTTCAGTTAAAGGTAGCAAAATATACACAATCTTTGGAGACCAAGACCGAATGCCTTACAACGTGTAATTTTTTCCCGAAAAATTTTAGGTAATCTCCCTCCGTTTATGTTTAGCATAGAAATTATATGTACTACGTACTAGAGGAGTCGCCAGACATAGTACATGTTATTGTTTTATTGTTTCTTTAACAAAATCATTAAAAAGTGAACAAATATTTGTTTGTGTTAATTTTGTCACGTTTTGCCGAATATGTAAATTTAAATAATAGGCTTGGGCAAAAATATCGATATATCGAAATATCCATACTTTCTAAAAAAAAACGATATTTTTTAACGTGATATATCGATATTTACTTAAGAGTATCGAATTCGGGCAGCAGAATATGGGCAGCTGTACACGTCATCGTTGGAGCCACACGCAAGTGTGAGTAACGATCCAAGAGCGAGTCTTATCCGACACTATTCCGAAGATATCCTGGACGTCAGTCTGAGCGAGATTAGAATGGCTCTCCAGCATCTTATAAACGGCAAGGCCCCAGGCGAGGATGGAATTACAGCGGAGCTTCTGAAAGCGGGTGGAAAACCGGTACTTGAAGTCCTTCAGAAGCTCTTTAATTCCGTCCTCCATGGTGGCATTACACCGGAGGCGTGTAGCAGAAGTGCGGTGGTATTATTCTTTAAGAGAGGTGACAACGCTCTCTTGAAGAACTACAGACCGATTCCTCTTCTGAGCCGCGTCTACGTGCTGCTTTTGAGAGTCATTAAGAATCGTCTCGCGTGCAGACTTGAAGACTTCCAGCCTCCCGAACAAGCCGATTTCCGAAAGGGCTTTAGCATTATAGACCACATACATACCCTTCGGCAAGTTGTACAGGAGTCCGATGAGTGCAATTTGCCACTATGCATGGCGTATGTGGACTATGAGAAAGCCTTTGATTCCGTCCAAATTTGAACGGTGCTGCAGTCCCTTTAGCGGTGCCAAGTTGACTGTCGGTATATCGAAGTGCTGAAGTGCTTGAACAGTAGGGTTACGATGGCTATCCGAGTACAGAACCAGAGTACGAAACCTATCCAATTGCAGAGAGGTGTAAGACAGGGTGACGTTATATCCCCGAAACTCTTCACTGCTGCATTGGAAGACGTTTTCAAGCTTCTGGACTGGAAAGGATACGGTATTAACATCAATGGCGAGTACATCACTCACCTTCGATTTGCCGACGATATAGTCCTTATAGCAGAATCGCTGGAGGATCTAAGCACCTAACCCAACGGATAGGTCTAAAGATGAATATGGACAAAACAAAGATCATGTTCAATGTCCATGTCACACCTATGCCGGTAGTTGTTGGGAGCACTAAGCTCGAAGTTGTTGACGAGTATGTTTACCTGGGACAAATAATCCGACTAGGTAAGTCCAACTTGGTCGTGGACGTGGTCCTTCACTGCTGGCCGTATGAGGAAGCTCAAGGTCGGTCAGCGAGCTATGGAGAGGGCTATGCTCGGAGTTTCTCTGCGTGATAAACTTAAAAATGAGGATATCCGCAGTAGAACCAGAGTGACCGACATAGCCCAACGGATTAGTAAGCTAAAGTGGCAGTGGGCCGTCCATATAGCTCGAAGAACAGACCACCGATGGGGAAGAAAGGTCGACCCCCCACTAGATGGAGTGACGACCTGGTAAGACATGCAGGAAGTCGATGGATGCAGGTGGCTCAGGACCGTGCTTTGTGGCATTCCTTGGGGGAGACCTATGTTCAGCAGTGGACTTATGAATACATAAGGTTAAGCTGCTAGTGGATTTCTTAGGCCTGGACTACATTGTCTGTTATAAGGATATCTCGCCTGTTTAACTATTTACCGATATAAATTATGAGAAATTTTAAAAGCCTTGAATCAATAACACGGTTAAATTTAAACTCTATAGTGTATTGAAAAGAACTACATTTTATTTACCACAAGTTTTAATTTTATGATATTAAAACTTTACTACTTATATATATTACTTAATTTTCCATGATGTTGATAATAAAAATGAGAATATGTTGTGTTAACAAACTTTTCATTATAATTACTAAACATGTCTTGTATTCAATTATTTTGCTCATCAAAAGGTAGAGTGTGTATTATTATTGAAATCCTCAAGAACTATTCTAACCCATATTTTTCAAACGAATTAATGAATTTGAATATGAATTTCATATTTCTATTCTCGGAATACGATGTCAGTATTTTAAGTTGGCAAAAAATTATATCAAGGCCACGTTGTACGAGTATATACAAATATAGACAGCGTATTATGACTGCATCACGATAGAGTGGAATCGAACGAAGTAGAACTAAGCTCTAACAGAATACCATCGATACAAATAGCAATATTATGCTGTTGCGTTTTCTATGGTGAGTATAGAACACCTGAGACCTTTTTTACTAGAAACGAAGCATTCCATTTTAGTCGTAAGGAATGACAACGCATCTGCATTTTGGTTCTTAATCGATAGAAAAGATGTAGGTATTTATACGAGCGACAGCACCGTCATACCATCAGGTGGATCGTGTGCTCGTTTAATATCCTTACTACTGTAAAAACTGGAGGCTCTCTGCAAACTAGCTAATTTTTTCACATAGAATGAGGGTGACAAACGTGCACACAGTCCACCTGATCGTAAGTGGGTGCGTGGCCCATAGACAACTACATTTAAGTTCAATTAAGAATTAAAATACAGATGCGTTGTCACCCCTGGGGACTACGATGGAATACCTCCTTTCTAGTAAAAAGGGTCTCCGGTTCTCTACACTCACCATACGAAACACAGCAGCATTAAGCTGCTATTTTACGCTCATATTCAGTGGGAGCGTCGTCCTTCCCGGGTCGAGCCGACACATTCGAGTTACAACCATCATATAGGTACAGCATGGTTTTACCATGTACAAATTATTTTCACAATTTTAAAGTTTAATATTAATTGAAAATAATATTTCAGATTTCCGCAAAGAAACGCCTGATAATAAATAATAAGCAAATAATATTTGTCATATTCTTAACATGCTGGTGACCTAAAGAACCGTCAACCGTCTCTTTAACGATATTTTTAATAAAGGGAATGGACCACGCTATAACAGAATACTAGCGTGAAATAGCAGCTTAGCGCTACGGTGCTACTGTGTCGTATGGTGATTGTATAATTTAATTCCTCCCTCTTCCTTCTACATCGGACAACAAGACGTTCAGCCAGTCTCCACCTCTTAGTAGTTGACTTACCACTTCGGGCCAAATGGTTAGCTACATCGTTCATCATGCATTCACCAAAGGAGTGAAATAAGTTGCCAGCATCTGTGTTTCCACGCGAGTATAATGTGGGTGTCTTCAAGGCAAGAGTAAATAGGTTTTAGTTAAGTCATCACCACTTACCATAAGGTGGAATTGTAGATAAGCGCTGGGTTAGGATAGGTCTTATAGAGAAAATGATACTAGTGGAAAGTTTTTGAAAGTTTATGTTTGCCATATTTATTTTCAGCTGACGCAATAACAAAGTCACATTAACTGTGCAATTATGACAAATCCATTGAGAAGTTATGAAAGAAATCGCATGTAAGATCACGAAATAAGTATAAAATATGCACAAAAATGCAAGACTTTAGAGGTAAAGCCCAATTATTTTTGAATTTGTATTTTTAGATCACTAACAATAACTCCAATATATGAGTCAAAATTAATCTAGACTGAAATAAACAGAACATAGTAAAATTGAAAAAAGCTCATCAACTACATATTATGAATAGGCATATTATGAATATCACTAGTAATGTAACGATAGATATAATAATTGATATATGGGGTTGTCTATATTTTTAATATTACTTCAACACTCATTTTATGTGGTAGAGTCACGCTGCAGCCCGCGGTGTTCTACCACGGAACCACGCTCTCACTGAATACTGAGTGTGAAGTAACGAGGCATTCCATTTTAGTCTTCAGAGGTGACAACGCAACTGCATTTTGATTCTTAAACGTTGAAATATGTATATATCTATGGACCATACTCCTCAATTACCATCAAAAATATTTTCCTATATTTATATTTCAAGTGATGCTGAACCCCAAAGTCCCATGCCCAACTTATTGTAAAAATATGCTCTCGCGCAACTATGCATCATAAATCACATGAAACCAACAACATGGTTTTATATGCGTAATATGTGTTCGTCCAGCAGTGAACTTTTACGGGCTGTTTAAAAACCAAAGAAGATAGGTGAAAAGTTAAATCATGGTTTCTGATCTAGTTGGCTGTCTGTCTGTTGTATTTCAATTATAATTGTCTATTGATCCCTAGTAGGAACGGGATAAGAACTCTCCGTAATATTATGATACGCGAGAAACTAGTTGTTTACGCCCGAACGCTGATTTCGGGATTGACGTCAGAGGGCGCGCGGCTCGGCGATACCGGTTTGACGTTCGGTCGTGCGTAGAACGCGCGAGGGCAAATAGGAGTCGTCTGCCAGGTGTGCTTGGGACAGCACGCTGTCATTTTTGTCAGGAACTCGGAATAATTTAGGCGCGTCTAGTAAATATACTGTCTGGGATTTGTAACGCGCATTCCTTGCTTGAGAGCTTCACCCGGGACTCATTGTGTCTGGCTCAGAATCTGTATAAGTGCACGAAACGTGGCTTCTGTAAGTTAGTTAATCGTACGATAGAGTTAATGGACTGTCATCGTGACGAACGAAGAAAGTGACTGTGGACGGAAAGTCTCCACAAGAAATCTCCGCGGAAGATTACCTCAATTTGGAGCGGTGCTGACGTCCGGGTTTCTGCCAACGGCAAAGGTCTAATAAGGTCAATCACCACCAGTCACACCCAGATTCACATCACAGCACCTTATTTCCCTTGCACCACACAACCACATGCGACCTGACCGAATCCTGAGGGACCAGTCGCCTTGGATATAGGTAAGTAAGCTCGGTTTAATATTCTCCCTGTTGAATGGCAGTAGTATAGAACGCTCCCCCTTATTGTTTATTGTAATTAGAGATTTTCCACTTTGGCCTTAGGAGGCCCGACCTGCATCTGCTTGTAGGTTCTTCCTTCATGGGCCGGGAAAATCCTACTCTTGCATAGGCAGCTGCACGCCGTAACACTAGTATTTGTTAAGCCGTGTGATGGCGGCGTACGAAAACCCATCATCTAATTATTGTACCACCATCGATGATTGCACACACGCTCACAGCACTGTGTGCTCGTTTGTTAACCTTATTCATCTCAAAAATATTATAATTTTTTAAGGATAGGTCTTATAGAGAAAGTGATACATGTCGAAAATTTTTGAAAGGTTATGTTCGCCATGTTTATTTTCAACTGACGTCATAACAAAGTCACATTAACTGTGCAATTATCACAAATCCATTGAGAAGTTATGAAAGAAGTCGCTTGACGGCAAGTTTTCTCGAAATAGAAAATTGTTGCCAAATTCCATACCTTACATTTTAATTCACAAAGTATCATCATCGATAACCATAATATAAATGTTTTTTTTTTTCAATAAGTATAAAATATTCACACAAATGCAAAACTTTAGAGGTAAAGCCAAATTATTTTGGAATTTGTAGTTTTAGATCACTATCAATAACTCCAATATATGAATCAAAATTAATCTAGACTGAAATAAACAGAACGTAGTAAAATTGAAAAAAGCTCATCAACTGCATATTATAAATATGCATATTTAGAATAGAATAGAATAGAATGATTTTTAATCAATATTGGTTATTACATAATACTTATTGAAAGACATTTTTTTTATTTACCACTGGTTCGGAAAATACCTCTGTCCTGGGAAGAGCCAGCAAGAAACCCAGTGGGACTTTTTTTCAAATATAATTTCACTTAACAATAATTTTATTTATACAATTTTAAATGAATTTTCATAGAACAAGCATGGTGGCGATAACCTTATTCACAGGGGTTATTTTCATTCATGCATTCCTTGATATTATAATAACCCTTTTTGTACAGTTTTTGTTTAATAAAACTTTTAACTTGTTTATTGACAAACTTTGAACATGTTCTGGGATTTTGTTGTAAAAGCGTATACATTGCACCATAAATGAATTACCAATTCTGTGGAGTCTAGTAACTGGCATTATAAGCTTAGTTTGTTTCTAGTGTTTAAGGTATGAACATCCTTATTCCTATTAAAGCTATTTATATTTTTATGTACATACATTACATTTTCATAAATATATCGCGATGCCAAAGTTAATATGTTTATTTCTTTAAATTTTTCTCTGAGGGTCTCTTTACAATTTAGATTATAAATCGCCCGTACGGCTCTCTTTTGCAAAACAAATATAGCTTCAATATCAGTCGCATTACCCCATAGTAAAATTCCATAAGACATTACGCTATGAAAGTAACTAAAATACACTAACCTAGCTATTTCACCATCTGTGAGACTTCTAATCTTTCTTACAGTATATGCTGCAGTTCTAAGTCTGCTTGCAAATTTAGATATATGGGGGCCCCATTGAAGTTTCGCATCAATAGTAATACCAAGAAAAACAGTGGTATCCACAAGACCTAACTCCTCCCCATTTAAAAGCACATTGGTTTTCGAATGTTTTACATTAGGTATTGTAATTTTTTTTTATAGAAATAGGGTGACAAACGAGCACACAGTCCACCTGATGGTAAGTGGTTGCTGTGGCCCATAGGCATCTACATCTATCTTCGTTTGCGAATTAAAATGCAGATTCGTTGTCAGCCGTGAGGACTAAGATAGAATGCCTCTTTACCAGTAAAATGGGTCTTCGGTTCTCTACACTAACTATACGAAACACAGTAGCATTAAGCTGCTATTTTATGCTAGTATTCTGTGAGAGCGTGGTCCTTCCTCGGTCGAGTCGAACTATTCGTGCTACAACTATACTATTAATGTAGCTACAGCATGGCTCTACCACGTATAAAAAACACTTTGTCTTATTGCCGTTTATGAGCAAATTGTTGGCGTTAAACTAATATACTAATTTCGATAATTATTTACATCGTCATAATTAATTGACTGCCGTTTGAGTTTAAAAATTAAAGAAGTATCGTCAGCAAATAATACTATATCCTGATTGTCCCCTACAAGATAAGGTAAGTCATTAATATAGATTAAGACCAGGAATGGGCCAAGAATCGAGCCCTGAGGAACGCGCATTGATACTACCGATCCGGAGGAACCAGATAAAAAGGTATTACTTTACTATACTTCATTAAATCAGGAAACACACCAGAATCGATACAAGTATTAAAAATAATAACAAGAAGAGGTGCAATTAAATCCATTATGGACGCAATCACTGTTACGGAAATCCCCCACAAATCTGCGGTTTTCTTTACATCAAATACTAGAAGTATTTTACAATATCTTGCGATAGTACTTTTTCAGATCTAAACTCTTTTAAACAGGTATTAACATTCTGTTTAAGTAATGACTCGGCGACAGTTGGAGAAGTATTCAATGGCTATGTTGTCAAGATAGGAACATCAGTGAAATATTTTTCAAACACCGCTGCAACTTCTTGATTTGATTTATTCAATTCATTATTAATTTTTAATTGCCAGTTTGAGTTACGAGGTTCCTCTTTACCGGTTTCGCTGTTAATTATACTCCACGTCATTTTAATTTATTCTTAGCCGTCTTAATTTTGTTACTAATATGTAATGATTTGGCTGTTGAGCAAACTCTTTTAAACATTTACATATTCTTTAAAAGCATCGGAAAGATTATATGATCTTTCATGGTAAAGATCATATAAGCTTCGTCTGCTTTTACGAATTCCTACTGTCGCCCACTCATTAAATGCCTTGCGACTGTTTCTGGAGAATGTTTTAGAAGTAAATGTTTTATTAAATTCATTATTTATAAGGGTAAATAATTATCCATATAAATAGTCTGCATTATTCTTATAAAAAACGATGGAAGGTTTTTTTCCATTTTACTTCTAAATCTCTCCAGGCGTTTTGCATTAATAGGAACAAACATAATTTTCTCAATTACCTGTTGTTTGTGCATATAAGATTAAAAAACCAGTTGTCCACAATGATTTGAACTAAGTTTTTGAATTATTGATTTGTTGATTGGTACAACACCTGTAAAAATATTATCAGTACAAGTTGTACTACACCCTGCAATACGTATAGCTTCAAAGAATAAATTATCAAGATTTTATCAAAGACCAAAATTTAATACTGATGGAAGAAGTTATCAGTAGATTGATATTAAAGTCTCCAAACACTACAAGAGATTTATTCCGTTTATTTAGCTTAACTAAAACTTCTTCAATAATTTTTAAAAGGTATCATAACTTGAACACCATGTCTGTAAACACTGATAACAATAAGGTCCTCAAGCTCAACACATGTCATTTCTACAGTACGCTCAACAGCTCACAATATCTTTACGTTCGTTACATGATAAGGATTTATTAGCTAATATTAAGGAGCCACCACGTAATTTAGTATCTCTATTGAATGAACTGACCACCTGGTGATTACTGAAATTAAATATGGAGTTGTAATCTTTCAACCAATGTTCAATAATACATAATACATATGTATACTGTTACTATTTTAAAATAATTCAATTTCTAATTCTTTGCCTAACATACCTTGTATATTTTGATGCACCAAGTTGATACAGTTTTTATTATTGTTATTTTGTGAAATTGAATAATTATGTATTGGTAAGTTGCATTCTAAGCTATTTAAATTATCTTTGATAGAGATTACTTCTATTGTCTTATTATCTAATTTAAATTACTTGGAACAGGTTCCAAATCAAATGTAAAATTATTCAGTTGCTTAAAAGAAGCAGGTGTCAAGGTAGCCAAATCATTGGTTGAGTTAAAATATAAATAATAAGATAGCATATTTGCTACCAGTCTTAAACTATACTTTGATAGGTAATACCTATCTCTTGTCAAAAACTTCTTAGTTAAATTATTAATATCAATCATATGAAATTTATCATTATTATTCTTTACAATTAAATGTCAAATTTAAGTTAATTATGTCTAAATTAAGACATTATTTCAGTCTCATAACAATTTTTCATGTTTTACACCTCAATTGAATATAACTTATTTTTACTAATTAACTCTTGCTTTTCCTTACATATATTTGTATAATTTTTAATATTAGTTTTAGTTTTAACTAATTTTTGCACTTTGCTAATATATTTACTGATTTTTATATATTTTCTTCATTTCCTTCTGCTGCTTGTAATCCCTTCTGATGTTCTTGATGTGGTAGAATCATCGGTCAAATCTATTGTTGTGGAGGATTGCAACGTTTTATGAGATTTACATTCTACGAGCTCCTCGAACAGACTCAGAGTTTGAAGTGCTTGCAAGTTATCAATGTATTGTTTAAATTGTGAAATCTGCTCATTAGCTTCAGTTAATTGTATTTTCAATACAGCAATTAATCTGAGGGTTTCCTCATACTCTTTGATGCATCGGTCAATCTCATCGACTGTCCCCTGGAGATGATCCCTTTCCTTTAAAATATCTGTAGAGTCTCTATGTATCTTAACTATATCACTTTTCAACTATGTATTTTTCAAAATTATAGTTATTATTTCCTCTTCGTTGTCATTCCTTTCTTTGAGTAACAGCTTAAAGAGGTTTGTAAGGATCGTGACACTTGGCGATCTGTTCTCTCTGGCTACTCCGTCAGGGATTGTGCGTGAAGATAAGTAAGCTCATTCTACTCCCTGGACGCCCTCAGTTCTTGGAGAGCAAGGTGAAGTTGGTTCTCCATCTGGCGCCTTTTGTCGTTGCGAGTATTCATTTTACTATGTATTTTAAATAGTAGAAGAAAAAAAAGATGGAAAATCAAGAGAACAGAGTAAGCAAATATCCAATTGTAGGACTCTAATTACAGATCTCAAATAAAATTATCAAGAAAACAATTCAAAATGAAATCGGAAAACAACAACACTTAAGAGATATATTGTAAATATTAAAAGGGATAACAAAAATTACAGTAACTTTCAAACGATGTTCGTTACCTGCTGTCACTTTAAGTTGAGGTGCACTAAATCTTTATTTATTTACCACTTTTATTTATTACACAATACAATTCGTTCGTAATTAACAACTATAACTTAAATTTGAGGTGGAAATTATCAATGACAATATTTATTTTTACGAAATAATTTGGGAGCCCAATTATTTAACTATTTGTCACCGGGATTGCCACAGCAAAAAAATAGCTCTATAAAGATAGCAGTGAAAAGTCAGCAGAAACATAAAAATTGTATCCAGGAATTTGTAGCTAATTTGTTGCTAATTAGTTACCAAAATCGCGATTTTGTTGCTCCAACCGGTTTTGAGTAAATTGAATTACTTCTATCTTTACGTTAGGATAGCAGTAAAAAGTTTAAATCAAACCCGCCGTAGCAGATAAAACGGGATAATTTGTTGCTATAATTAGTTGCTGACATATAATGCGAAAAAAAATAAAAAATTAAAAAAAAACATCAAAAATTAATAAAAATCAATTTATGTTTTGATACTGATTCTGAAGTTCCAAATTAATGAAAATTTTGCTGCTAATTAATAAATAGATTAATAACTCCCAGACAGCCTACAACAACATAAAATCGGTCGAAAAGCTGTATCAAGTAATAAGTTACAAATAAATACATGCTGTCTATACGGGAGATTCAAAAACAGAACAACAGATATATTGTTACTGTTCAGTTATGAAAGCATAAAGAACCAGCAAGAAAATAAAATAGATCCATAAGCTGTACTTGGTGTACTTTTCCCTAAAATTTTTCATAAAAATATAACTTGTAAACAAATACTCGTAATTTCTAACTAATAACGTGGTGCAACTTATGAATCTATTTTATTTTTTGCTGGCTCTTTATGACTTGCTGCTTCCATTACTGGCTAGCTACAACATATCTGCTATATTTTTCTTAAAATTTACATAAAAATATAACTTGTAAACAAATAATTACTAATTTAATTCTTGGTGCAGCTATTGATCGATTTTACTTTGTTGTTGGTACTTTGTGACATACTGCTTCCGTTACTGACCAGCAACAAAATATCTGCTATATTTTTTTTCTAAAATTTTCATGATATAGCATGTACACAAATAATTATTAACTTATTAGTTGGTGGTATTTTGTTGCTGGCTCTATACGACTTGCTGCTTCCGTAAATGACCAGCAATAAAATATCTGCTAACTATTTTCCTAAAATTTTCATTAAAATATAGCATGTACACAATTAATTACTCACTTATAACATTGTGCAACTTATCGATTTATTTTATTTTGTTGCTGGCTCTTTATGAGTTGCTGCTTCCGTTACTGACCAGCAACAAAATATCTGCTACCTTTTTTTGCATGTTCACAAATAATTATTAACTTATTACTTGGTACAGCTTATCTATCTTTTTTATTTTGTTGCTGGCTCTTTATGACTTGCTGCTTCAATTACTCGCTAGCAACAAAATATCTGATATTTATTTATTTATTTATTTAGAAAATCAACAGCTCTTATGAATATACAATGTTAATAATTTATAAATGATTATAACAGCCAATTATTGGTTTCCCTGTATAAATCTTAAATGGTATCTCCTACTCTTAATACATATCAAATAAGAACAAGGTGAAACTAGTAAACTATGACTAAGAGGTATGCGCGTGCGCACGCGCGCGCACGCACACATGTGTGTGTGTGTGTGAGTGTGTGTGTGTGTGTGTGTGTGTGTGTTCGTGTAGGTATGGGTCTATAGATATATAAATAAATGTTTTATCATACGTATTATTTATAATATATCAATATAAAAAAAAACAATAAACAACATATGAAATGATATACTTTAATGTTATAATAATAGGTATGCAAATAGATAAGTTATTTACCGTAAAAGCTTGAGAACTTCTTGTTTGAATGTATCTTTGGACGTGTAGAATATATCTAAGTTCGAGAATTTTTTATTGTATATTGAGCAAATCCGAGTCAAGGGTGAGTTTCTTCCATAGCTAGTATTTCAAACGTTGGGAGCGAATAAAGGGGTGTGTCTTGTACGCTTCTTGGGTACATTTACATTTATAGCAGATAGCAAAACCGGGGAATCCAGGTAGCCATTAGCTATATTAAACAAAAACATCATATCTAAGAGAGTACGTCTATTTTCTAAGGACATTACTTTATGATTTCGGCAGCCTGTAACATAATCAGAATAAGTGTGAGTTCTATAATTCAGGTGCCTTATGAGCTTTGCCTGAACACTTTCAATTTGTTGTTTGTGGGTAATATAATAGGGAGACCAAATACTACTTGCGTATTCTAAAACGCTTCGAACGTGTGGGTAGTAAATACTTTTAATACAGTTTATATCTGAAAAAGGTTTGCAAATACGTATAACAAATCCTAGATTTTTGTAAGCTTTTTGCACTATAGTATCCACGTGTTTTGTCATTGTCAGTTTCTTGTCAAGTGTAATGCCTAAATCACGAACTTCATCTACTTCTTCAAGTGGGATATTATTTATACTATATGTAAATTTTATAGGTTTATTTTTGCGTGTGAATGATATTTTTTGACATTTAAGTACATTTACAGTTATATTATTAACAGAGTAATATTACGACAGTTTGTTTGAAGTGCTTTGAAGGGTATGGCAGTCTTGAATATTATTAATTTTATAAAAGATCTGTGAATGATATTTTTTGACATTTAAGTACATTTACAGTTATATTATTAACAGAGTAATATTACGACAGTTTGTTTGAAGTGCTTTGAAGGGTATGGCAGTCTTGAATATTATTAATTTTATAAAAGATCTTCTTATCATCCGCATATAAAAGGTAGTTTGTGGAGTCAAAACAGGTGAATATGTCATATATATATATATATATATATATATATATATATATATATATATATATATATATATACATATATATATATGCATTGTATAATAATGGACCTAGATGAGATCCCTGTGGAATCCCGGAGGGAATATTGATGAAGTTAGACCTGTAAAAACCAACTACTACGGCCTGAGATCTGTTCAAAAGATAGGATTTTACCCAACGTAACAAGTCTCCATGTATTCCCAATCTTTCTAGTTTGGCGAGCAAGATAATGTGATTCACGCGATCAAAGGCTTTTTTGAAGTCTGTATACACAACTTCAACTTGCCCCCCACGTTCCATATTATTAAGAACGAACTCAAAAAACTCCGCAAGATTAGTCACAGACGAGCGCCACATCAAGAAACCATGCTGGGCGTGACTTACGCCTTTCGCTATTGTGCTGTAGATTTGGTCATAAACGATTTTTTCAAATATTTTACTGAAATTATTTAAAATGGAAATTGGCCTATAATTTTCGATTTTGGATTTAGATGATTTTGTATGAATTGGTATGATATTGGCCTCTTACCATTTAGTAGGAAAAAAAGATTCGGACAAAGATCTTTCAAAAATTATTTTTAGGGGACAAACCAGAGCTTCAGCACAGTTACGTATAAATATAGGGGGGATATTATCTGTACCAGCCGATTTATTGGGGTCAGATTTTAAAATTTTAAGTAAGTAGTTTTCATTTATATTAATTTTACTAATAACACTAGACTCACTACTTGTGGGTAAATTAAGGGTTGATAAATCTATACTTGTTTGGGATTTAGCAAACCCACTTTCAAAGAACTTATTAAATCCGTTGCATATTTCTGTTCCATTATTATAAACGTCCAAACCATAGGTTAGCGTTTTAGGATAGTTAGATTTACCTTTTTTAGATTTTACGTATTGCCACATTTTTTTGGGACAAACTTTAATTTGATTTTGAATATGAGTTATAAATTGGTTGTAAAGATCATGTTCAACTTCTTTTGCTCTTGTTCTTAATACGGAAAACTCCCGATAATCTAGCTCATTCCCAAAACGTTTCCATTTTTTATGCATTTTTGACCTTTCTTTTAGAATTCTAATTAGGCTATTATTATACCACAAAGGATAACTTTTGTTACTTATATTAACCTTACGTTCGGGAACATATAAGTTTATACACTTGTGTAATTCTGAGGTAAAACAATTAACAGTGCAGTCTACTGATTCGCAAGAGTTAAATAGCTCGCACCAATTAAACTTTTTTAAATATTTTATCATGTTTTCAAAATTACATTTATGAAAATTACGCTTAAATATATACTTTTGTTCTATAAGAGGGCGTACTGATATGTTCGAGGCGTCAATTAAGAGGCAAGGATGGGCGCGATCTTCGTTTACTAATGATATACAGGAGAGGTTACATGATGCCGAAAAGTTACTAAATACCAGGTCAAGGGTATTACCATAGTGGTTTTTTGTATAATTACATTGTTCTAATCCCAGCAGATTAAACTCTTCCAAAAATAATTTACCTGCATTTTGAATTGCTAACGAGCACCTGTTAGTATGTATTGGCCCTAGTTGAGAAGTCCATTGGATAGATGGTAAATTGAAATCACCTACTATCAAAAAGTTGTCATTATTATGTGATGCATAAACTTGTGAAACGCTCTGCAATACATTATCAATAATAAAAGGTAACTGATTATTAGGCGGTACATAGATAGGAGTTATATGTAAATTAGAGCCCACGACTGAATTAAAAGATTTAGCATGTATGGTAACCCAAATCATTTCCGTCGGTGGTACAACCCCATTATCATTTATGATAAATGCTTCGAGATCCCTTCGCACCAGTATCATGACCCCCCCACCCCGAGATGTGCTTGTGGAGGTTAGATCACGGTCCAACCGAAAAATATCATCATATCATAACATATATGTTAGTGTAATTTGAGATGGATATAAACTCGTTTTTAATATTAATATATAAAGAATTATCGCTCGTAAGTGATCCCGTAAATATTGCTTACTTTGACGGTACTTATAGAAATAATTTGTCTCAAACAAAACAAATTATATAAGTAATGGTCTATAATAGTTTGAGAATGTGGGTTATGAACATGATTAGAGCAATAAAGAGTTATCTGAGTAACATTTAGTAATAAACGGGGTACACAAATATTTCTGATAGATGTAATAATAACTAAAATTACTGTCATACATAGTCGTACTATGAAATAATGTATATAATTTAGAAAAATAATTTCATTTAGGAAAAGTGTATGGATATTATATATAATGTTAAAAAATTCTATATATTTTGTATATAAAGCATTAATTTTCAGCCAATACTGGGAAATATGAATCGTTTCTTTTAAACTTGAGCTTAGGATTTTAACCAAACGGAACGTTTGTTTTTGTTTAACGCGCTTTACTTCAAAACATGTATTAAAAGAAAGCACTTGAGCATATACAATATTAAAAGAATATGACCTTCGCATATAAGATGATAATTGTGTACAAATACAGAAGAGTATAAAAAGTATTTCACTCAAACTTGAAGTTATAATTTTAATCGTGCAGATTGATTTTAGTGCAACAGACTGTGTTCGAACAAATATAACATAATGCATTTCAGACTTACGTAAATAGCGCCAATGTCTTAAATTATCACATGTTTTAAGTAGATATCCATTTGAACTCAAACGTTGAATGCACCGTAAATAATTGGTGAACAACATTTGTCGTAATTGAATAAATAATATAATGGTGTTGTTATTATTAATTTTTGTAAGTAGTAACGTAATTTTATTAGAATATTCACTGATATAGTATATAATTCGAACGAATACACAATCATTATCCATCTTATTCGTAAGGGAACGAATGAATAAGTTTTATTTAATTTCAATATTATCATAATAATTTTCAAACTAAAAAATGATCGCAGACACATTATATTTTTACGGATATATAACTCATACAAAAGGTGACAGTGTAAGATAATGTTGAAAATACAAAAGTATATTAAATCGGTAATTATTTGCAAACTTAAGCCCACAATATTTAGATTATAAAGCTTGAACTGTATTAAAGTAACTACTATCTTTATTTTTAAATAAAAATTCCTATTAGCATAATTAGAAAGACTTGAGGTAGTAAATATTATGATAATTAAATTTAGAAATATTTTTTTGTGTCTAATGCAATAGTTATGGCGTTTAGTAGAATTGATAATTAGCAAAGAGGTCATAAGTAAACCAAATAGAAATATTTTTTTTATGTATATTATGGTGTTATTGTTTAGTGTGAGTGTGGAGAGTGTTATATTAAACGTTAATATTAATATAAAATAGAATATATAATATAACAATACTAGTTTTTTGTATCTACTGCAATAATTATGATGCTTAGTGTGATTGATAAGTAGTAAATAATTTATTATAAGTAAACAGGAATAATAAAATAATGTTTTTGTGTGTATAATGTGGTTATTTAGTATAGGAGTGGAAAGTGTTATATAAATCATTAATATTAAAGTAAAACAAAGTAAATGAAATAACAATACGTTAAACCAAGGGCCGCAGAATCGTAGAGAGATGAGCAGTCATTTAATTCTTGCAAGATCTTCTTTGTTCACCGCAATCTTCGGCAACTTGTCGTTTTTTCGTACAAAAATTTTACAGTTTCTTATCCATATGTATTTGTAAGAACTTGTTTTCACCAATTCACGGCACTTATTATATAATATTTTATTTTCAATTGTTAGATGTTCATTTACATATATTCTTTGATTACAATGCATGCCTATATTGTTGCGGGTGATACCACGAACGCGTCGAATACCAGCTAGTATATTGTCTTTCGCTGATTTGGTTTTCATTTTTGCAATTATTGCTCGTGTAATTCCAGGTCTTGTAATTTTTGCTTGCACTCTATTAGCGAATTCAATGTCGCATGACGTGATGACCACACCCGCATGTTTTACTACAGCAATGACAATATCGACGGTGTTCTCGTTGCATGTCTCCGGTACCCCCACGATTTCAAGATTATACAGCCTTTCCCATTGTTGACGTTTCTTAAGGTCCAAAGTAAGTTTGGTGTATTTAAGTTTAAGCTCACTGAGTTCCATCCTATATTGTTTATTCTTTTGGAATTGTTGATCTATACTTAATAATTTGGCATCCACGTTATCTTGGCGGTTACTCGAGTAATTGACTGAACTTTCAATGTCATTGAGTTTTTTTCTGATTTCCGATATCGATTCCGTATTAGAGGAACTTTTATTGGATATGGTATTTATATTAGTTTTTAAATTTTGCAGATCCGAAGATAATTTACTGAGTTTTTCGGAAAGTACAGAATTAACTGTGGTAACTATAGTTTGTGTGACGTTTTCCATCATTTCTTTTTACCATTTCTTGAAAAAACATTCAAGGTCTGAGACTGTTACGCTGTTCTCCAGAGACGTTCCCTCGATTTCATGCTGTCTTCTTTTTCGGACGATTGACGGATCGAAATATTCAAAACTTGACAAATCAGGAACTGAACTGGATATAGAAGAATGTGGAGGAGTTCTCTGCATTTCAATGCGGGTATCTGTCATTAGTTTAGAAGCGCGCTCTGCCTTTACTATATGGCAGGTAGATATTACATAGGTATGCAGCGCGCGTGCGGCGTCCCTTTCACTCAACTTACTCGATGATAAACCGAGCGTAGTTATGACCGATCAACTGCGCACACCTTTTAATTATAGAATTATGTAGGAGTGAAAAGTGTAGACGTACGACTCGCATGAAGACACACGGCATATGATATATTTTTCTCTAAAATTTTCATAAAAATTTAACTTGTAAACAAATAATTTCTAACTAATAACGTGGTGCAACTTATCGATCTATTTTTTTTTTGCTGGTTCTTTATGACTTGCTGCTTCCATTACTGGCTAGCAACAAAATATCTGTTATATTTTTCCTAAAATTTTTATAAAAATATAACTAGTACACAAATAATTACTAACTTAATACTTGGTGCAGCTTATCGATCTATTTTGTTTTTTTTTGTTGCTGGCTCTTTATGTTTTCATAACTAAACAGCAACAATATATCTGTTGTTCTGTTTTTGAATCTCCCGTATAGGCAGCATGTACACATTTATTTCTAACTTATTACTGGATACAGCTTTTCGACCGATTTTATGTTGTTGTAGGCTGTTTGGGAGTTATTGATCTATTTATTAATTAGCAGCAAAATTTTCATTAATTTGGAACTTCAGAATTAGTATCAAAATATAAATTGATTTTTATTAATTTTTGATGTTTTTTTTTTAATTTTAGATTTTTATTTAATTTAAATGTTTTTAATATTTTTTTGCATTATATGTCAGCAACTAATTAGCAACAAATTATCCCGTTTTATCCGCTACGGCGGGTTTGATTTAAACTTTTTACTGCTATCTTAACGTAAAGATAGTCTTGGTAATTATTATTTTCATTTAAGTGTTATATCATTATTTTTTTTTAGTTGTGCTAATTTTTGAGATACTCATATTTTACAACTGCGAAAGGAACTGTATTTTTCGAAATTAATAGAACTAGCTTTAATTAATGCAGGTATTAGTCCCAAGTACCTCGTTAGAAGATAATATACCAAGGATTAGTTAATATAATTAACTTTTATTATGATAATAACATAATTTTGTTTGTCTTTGTATAACTCCTTACCCATACAAAATGTTTCTGAAGATTATAATGTCGTGTTATTCTAAGAAAAATATTTGATTACTTTGAAGTATTTCAAAGTTGCTTCTCGTCGGATGATTCCAACGTTGTTGCTGATTTTGTGGCTGATATTGAACTTCAGGGAAAGGATCTTTTTATTCCATCATCTCTAGTGCCCATAGGAGGTAGATCCCAGCTATGAATTGATATCTCGTCATAAGCGGGAGCGCTATCGGGCCTAGGCTGACCCGTCGGTGTCCCAGGATGCAAACAGCAGGCAGAAAAGAAGTATAATAAAATATAAGAAAAATAATAAAATAAAGAAAATTCCGCTTCCAGGTCCTTCAAAAGAGTAATTTCTAAAGAAATAAATCTGCAGAATTGGCGAGATATTAGTTCGCGTTCCATCGGGAATCCGTGCATTCTAGTCTCTCGCCAAGGCTGTCCAAGGGAATTTCTGTCAGCCATCTGTTTCATCTCTACACAGGGAGAACGACTCACTGGCCCATGCCGTAAAAGAGAAAGCCAATCTGTTAGACTCTCTTTTTGCGTCCAACTCGACTTTCGGTGACGGGAGGAACACACTGCTGACCATATTGCGGTGTGAGTGCTCAGTGCACAAAGCGTTCCTCTCCCTGAATGTTAACAACTCGAGTAAACCTGATGAAGTTCCTAATATTGTGTTGAAGACATGTCCTACCAGGCGTATGGGTAGTCCCGAACTCATGTAGATAGCTTTAGTGCACCCGATACCTAAAAATAGCGACAGTTCAGCTACAAGCCTATTACCTCCTTGTACTCCAAAATCATGGATATCATTATAAATTGCCAGCTGATTACGTACCTTGAGGTCCATCAGCTAATTACTAACTGCCAATACTGTTTTCAGCACGGTCACTCAGTGGTTCTAGTGGACCTGAATCCCAAGATGATGGATGCAGTAGAGTCCAAGAGGAAGAAATTGGCCGTTAGTTTGGACATATCAAAGGCCTTCGATCGGGTTTGGCACAAAGTGCTTCTTTCGAAGCTTCCTTCATATTTGCTTCCCAAGAAATTGTGCAATTGGATTACCAGTTTTGTTGAATGTTCCGACTGCAAGCCCATTTATTGCAGGATTCCACAAGGCTGCGTGCTAACACCTCCACTGTTTATGTTGAATATCAATTATATGTTGCAAATTAGTAACATTCATTGGTATTCGGATGACAGTACATGTGATGTATTTTAAATCGGCCGTACCAATGTTTCTCGGGAACACGTCGTCGAGTACCGGAACAAACTTGTGCCTGAATTGATGGGCAGCAGAATCTTTCACAAGAATTCAAATTTATAAGAAACTGCGATTGCCAAGCGCTTGCCAAGCATGGCAACTATACCTTTGAGACACTCTATGAGGGAGGCCTATGTACAGCAGTGGACTTTTATAGGCTATAACGGATGCTCTTATACTTCATATTTATCCAGGAATTAATTTATTATTTTGTTTTTCATTCATTGACTCATTAATTAATTCGTGCATATATCATTCATCTTTTCATAAATTAAAAGTGAAAAAAGTCATACGTTCATGCGTCAATACAATATAGTATAGCTGTTGCTAAAACATGAATGTAGGAACATTAAAAAACTATTTAAAAGTACCCAAGTGAAACCAAATGTTCGTAAAAACATCGTTTAAAATAACTTTAACAGCCTCTTTGCTACTTAGATACGGCTTCTTATGACTCTGGCGCTTTGCCAATTTGCTTCGAAGGATATTTAAAAGGTCATTTTACCAAGATTCATAGACGCCTTTGAAAAGCCCTACTTGAGATGGCCTCCGGGAGTTATGAATCTTATGACTAACGAAAATCTAACGAGATCAAAGTTGAAGTAAATATTAAAGTTACAGATTAAATACGTTTCACTACTAAGCTCAGATCTACCCTCATTTCTGAGAGGGTTACGGAGAAATTAGTCCGCCCAGTTTCTCCAGAGCTGGCGGACTTCAAAAGGCTTCCAAGTATTTTTATTGCTCAGAAAGGTGAGTAAAGTAAGAATAAATATTCGATTTAACATATACCAATGATATATTATACAACTTAACAATACATAGTTATGACTAAAAACCGCTATCTTCAAATTGCTAAATTTCATATCGTCAATGGAATGGTATAACTTCCAAAACGCTACTATACCAAAATTTCAGGAGGCCATTTTAAAAATTTATGATTTTTTTTTTAATAACAAAATCATATCTTTGTTTCAACTATAAATATTTTAATAAAAGTAAAGCACAAATTCTGTTTTTCAATTTTACGTGTATTTTATACATACATACATACATTATTTTGTAACGGATATTGTTTAGGCTCAAAAAAGGTAATTTGTACGACATCCAATCACGTTCGACTTCGTGAATCGGCCGATGTTGCCAGGTGTCATACGTGTTGTGGGGAAGGGGCAGCGGAAGGGAGCTTCCCAGCGTTTTGGCGCTGTCGGGCGAGAGAGTAGTTGAGAGTAGCTTGACGGCGGCTGGGCAGTTAATTGGTGTCTTTCGATGCCTGCCGCTGAAGTTTCGCGAGACTGTTTTTTTTTTTGATTAAGGTCTAGAATTTTGGAAATTGTGGGCGTGACTTCGCTACGTAATTGTGTTTCATGAAAACTGCCTCGTTTTAGGTTGTCTAGGGTTTAAGTTCTTGACAAGAGGCTTGTATTGTGTTTAACTGATTAAATTAACTTCTTTGAAGGTAATTGTGCTGTCGCGTTAAGTGCTCTTTTTTGTGTGTTGACTGTTTTGTTAGTTTTACGTGTCAACGAGGCGTATTTTGAATTCTTATCGCGGCGTAGTATTGGACATCGAACGAAGGAATTTAGTTGTGTTTGTAACGCTGAACCGTGTGACTTACCAAGAGATCGCGTTAGTTCACTATTCGTCATTTGGTGATAAATGAATCCGGGATATTGAATGTTGAACTTTGAATTAATGTCCGTTACTGTGTCGGGTGTCACGTGTTCGATTCTACGATGAATGTGGAATTAGGCGAGTTTAAGTTAGTTAAATGTACAATGAAGTTAATAGACTGAAATAGTGCCATGAAGAAAGAAATGGTCCAGCGGGGAAGCCTACTGGAGTGATGCAGCATTGTGGGGCAGCCTGGAAATCGGCCGCTGGTGGTCACCTCAGCTGGTCCAGGTCTCAGACACATACACATCACTAAGCACTACTTTCCATGCAACTTACACCCACCTACGGCCTGACCGAGCCTTGGGGCGGCCTTAGATTCGGATACAGGTACGTACTATATTTTTCTAGCCTTCTCCCTTCAGTTTAGTATGATAGGACATTCTTCCATATGGCCATTTGGGCCCGACCCGCGTCTGCCCGTCGAGCAGGCTGCTATGGGCCCCAGCCAAGGCGATCTTTGCAGGGGCAGCAGCGGGCCGTAACAGATATAAATGTCGGATAAGAAAAAAACTTTTTTTGTTTAGTGAAACATAGATAAAATGACATAAGATGCTAATACAATGCTAAATACAATAATATATTTATAAATGTCTTATTCAGTAAACAAAATTTACACACGTGTCTATGAATATCTAACTCAGTAAATGAAATCTACTTATGTGCTTATAAAGTGCTTGATATGGCATGGACAAAATCTTGCCAACGCAACGAAATGTTATTTTGTCTAAGAAAAATAACATAAGCGCAAACTTTATAGATATAGCCGAAATTTTAATCCGCTAATAAAAGACAAATAATGAGTTTAAATCTGTTTTAATTTCAAATCAACTTAAGAGAAACAAATTATCACAAATTATGATAAAAACAAAACAATAACACAAAATGTAATTAAATGTCTCTTGAACTAAAAACAATGAATCTTAGACATCATCTTCAATGTCGCTCTCAGGAATGGCGTCCTGAACATTCCCCGCGTTAGGTAAACATATGTACACTTGATGGTAAATTTCGGGGATAGCTTTGTTCGTACATAGTTTTTAATATACGCATATTTCTATTTGTGCCTTTTATCTATTTGTGCAAGGGATTCCTTAAACTCTTGTTTGTAGGGTTCTTATGCGGTCTTGTTAGTTCAGCTTTCTTGTTACATCCTGGAGATAATCAGGTTTATGAAGGACTTTGGACAATACTTTCTCTGACTTTTTCTTTAAAGAAGCCGTAGTCGAAGTTTCAGGTTCTACCGTCTGGAGGGAATGAGGAAAAAGTTTGTACTTTTACTATTTGGCTTTCAGTGTCAGGAAAATTCCTCGAATATTCATTAAAATAATTTTTTGCTCATTTTCTATTGTGATCTGTAATTACCATAAACTAATAAATATTATACTTGATATCTAGTAAGTAGTAGTAAGTTATAAACAAAGAACTTTTGCATAAGATGACGCTTAAAATTATGCAGGTACCTATCTCAAGGAAGTTAAGCCTGTGCAAATGTTCATCATCTTAAGGTACAATTCCGTAACCGATCGCAGACAGCACCAGCAGGCGACGTCGTTTGCCGGAGCGGCTGACGACATGTCACCAGACCGCAGATCAGTAGTGCCGCCAATGCCCGAGCGATACGTTAAATTTTCCTCAAAAAATGAGTTTCACTGATTCCGTGGAAGAGAAGAGTCAAATAAAAGCGGTAAATAGGCATTTATATATAGATATATATATATATATTTAAATATATATAAATAGTAACTATTTTCTTTACATAAATAGAGTACCCACAGAACATTCGGAACATATTGGAACACGGGCTACTGCCGCCTGCAGTCAGGTTCGGAATCATCACTGAAGCGACATGATGCGACGACATGTCGCAGCGATATGTCGCGACGACACGTCGCCTGCTGCTGCTGTCTGCGGTCGGCTACGGAGTTGTACCTTTATACGCGCTTATTTGCGAACTATCTACGGAACAACCAATGTAAAAAATAATTTTACTAAATATTTATTGTCTATTCTTGTTCACTTTAAACTATTTTGTGCATAAACAGTATTTTAAGTAACATTTACATCAAAATGTGTTGAATACCACAACAATTCTAGTTACTTAGCAATAAAGCTTGAGAATTCGTTTAGTGGCACAACAATAAAGGATATATAATAGTATTTTTAGAGGTAGCCACTTTTACATATTCATACAAGGTTATATTGTGAAAAATACCACTTTCATGAATAACTTTCTTACGGTAAATAGCTTTTGACATTATTTAATATAAAAAATTTTGTACAACCGACTTCAATATAAATTATTAAAAATAACTCAAAAACTATATGGGACTACATTTGAAGTACCATCTTTTAAATAAAAAAAAGGAATCATCGAAATCGGTTCATCCAGAAAAAAGTTAAGAGGTAACACATTAAAAAAACATACAGTCGAATTGAGTAGCTCCTCCTTTTTCAATTGGGTAGATAAACAACTATTTTTACTTCACTGTTGCTGCTGCAATGATGTGCGATTTAAAACTGAGCACGTTGCGACGTATTTTAACCAACGCACACTCACGTGCCAAAGATCAAATAGGGAGGGTAATTTCAGCCTTTTTTACCAATACTACTGACTGTTAAAGCTGGTATTAATAATGAAGCAATTATTGAAGCGTCATTTCCATGCAAAGATTTTTGTGATAAAGTTAAATCATTTTAACTTTATCACAAAAATCTTTGAAAATGTACTAAAGTAAAACTGCCTTTACCTGTCAATGAAACTTTTTGCATGCCCATTAATTCTAAACTATTTTTTTTATTTTTTATATTTTTAAATCACGATAGTTTAACATTATTAACTCGTCAATAGTAGTTAAAAACTGTAGCGCGTTTATTTCTCATGCGACATCAGTTATATTTTAACAAATAAACGCCAAAAAGAGGTAAAACATGTTCGTACCTTTTTTTTTAATAGTACAAAAGGCTTATGATTGTAGCAATCAAAATTTACTTTTAGTGCGTCTGTAACGAAACGCCTGTAATTTATAGTAACCGATGTAAAAAATTCAACGTGAAATCAAAATGTATAAAAGACTTATCAATTGTTAGCGAAAATCTCTTAGTAAGTTGAAATTACTTATAGAAGTTTTGTTCTAATGAACCCCTAGAGTAACATGTTATAAAAATTGTTATAAAACGGGCGCTTTAGCACATTACGTTTCAAATGAACGTCATTTTATGATTTCTTAAGTGCGAACATTTTGTTAGGATCATCCTAAAATCTAGACAGATCAACGCAGAAAAATATCCCAGTTCTGTGACATATACATATAACTAATTTTCGTAAAAAGTGGCGCTTTAGATGTTTTGTCTTTCCACTGACGATATTTTCATAGAATAGACAAACGAGTACACGGTCTACCTGATGGTAAGTGGATGCTGTGGCCCACAGACATCTACATCTATACTTGGTATAGATGTAGGTATATATATATATATATATATATATATATATATATATATATATATATATATATATATCGCCGATTTGGTCGATAAACCTTCGTCTAGGGCATCCCTTTCCGACTCTGCCGTTCACTTCTGCAATATAAATTTGCTTTGTCACTGTTCCGTATTTGATATCTTATTTTTTTCCATTAATGTTTCGGTATAATTTTATAACTAGAAATAGTACAATTACAATATAATACAAGTACAATATAACTAGAAATATTACAAAAAAAAAACAACAAGAAAGGAAATCATTTCGTCTTACGTATAACATTTCGAATAAATATTTTTTCTTACTGGCAAGCACTCTTTAACTTGGAAGCGAGTAAACCTTTTTTCAACTACACCCGCAACGACCGCTAGTAACGGCCAACTTTCTCTTCAACGCAAGCACTAACGCTTTTGACGGTACACATTACGTGCGCGTTCCGTTACCAGCAGTAGATAAGATCTCATTCCCCTGCTCCATCGAATACTAAGACAGTTTTCCATACCTGACCTGTGGATAAAAGAACACATTTGGCCAGAAGACACATCACACCGGGCCCGGTAAACGTCGGGCAGCTCAAAAATTACCCAGCTGAGTGTTTACCAGGTGTTATGTGTACATAACATAATTATTTTTTGATCCTTGCGAGCCAAATCTTTCCTTTCAAATCGTGCTGTCTTAGTAAAAGTGTTATCTTTAGTTTCACACACACTTTCAATTTTCAAATTTAACGTACATACGTACTTTGCCGACTTGTCATATAGGCCATCTTTGCAACGCAAAATGCCGGATCCAGCACGAGTTGAAGAATTTATGTGTGATGTTTCATGCGAGCAGGACATGTTTGAACGCGATATTATTTTAGATGATTTAAAAAGAACATTACAGTTCGCAACGACCGATGAACAAAAGTTCCGTTCGCGAACTAAAGATCTTACTGCTCAACAAGGAAAGTTTAGTAAATTACAAACTAAAATTGAAAAATGTCTAATAAAGACAAAAATGTTCAACAAATATGAACAAATTAAAATTCGTAACGATTTTGATGACGCATTCTTCGTTATTGTCACGCATCTGAGCAAATTAAAACAAGATGACGAACAAGTCAGGCGTATGAGTAGGTCTTTTAACTCCGAATCCTTTGCACAATCCCACAATCCAAAATTGCCTAAACTTCCCTTGCCCAGCTTCTCGGGTAATAGGACTGACTTCATTTTATGACTTATATATTTCTCTCGTACATAACAATAATGCCTACTTCAGATATTTACTTCTTACGTATAAAATGAACTTTATAATTTAATTAAATCAATTCCCATTACCGACGCGAACTATTCTGTAGCCTTACATGCATTAATTTCGCGTTATGAGAACAAAAGAATTATAGCTTCCACTCATCTCGACAAAATTCTCGATGTTGAACCTTGTTCAGAAAGATGAACAATCATCTACGTAACTTACTAAACATTTACCAAGAAAACATTAAAGCTACTTGAAGTCATGAAATTTCCTACAAACGAATGGAGTTTTATGTTATTAACGATTTTACTGCGAAAAATTCCCTCATCTATCCGCAAAAGTTTTGAGTTATCATTAAAATCACCATCAGAAATTCCTGATATCAACACACTAATATCCTTTTTGGAGCGGGAATTGTTGGCAAGCGAAATTTCTCACCCTAATTTCGTTCAGATTAGTGGTAGCGGTAAAAACGTTTGCTGTAATTGTTTACTCGTTGACACGACGTTAAGTAATGCAGATCAAATTTTATGTGCCGGACGTGCAACAAACATCATCATACGCTAATTCATTTCGGTAATCAATCTTATGTAGGTGCTACCGAGACAGCTGATCCGCATGACAGCTACGCTTCACTCCTTCCTACAGCGTACGATCCCGCCACTTCGAGCGATTCTCAGCTGGTTATGACGTCGATAAATCACACGACTCGCGACGCTACCGCCTAATCTAGTTCTGCTCCGTCAGTACGAACGAGTACAGTGTTACTGTCAACAGCGCTCATCGATGTTTACGTAAATAATCATAAACAATCGACCGTGCGTTGCCTCATAGGTTTCTTTATTAGTGAGGCGTGCGTACAACGTTTGGTGTTCAGGTTTCCAGGGTCCTAAGGCGAGCACACACAATGAAACACACAACTGCTTCAATTATGATAACTTTATTCACAAGGAATCTCAACTCAACAAAAATCAAAATATATATATATATGATTTTCTTAGCAAGGATCTATTTCGATCCCAACGCCATCTATGGAAGCGTCAAGTAAAGTTTACACATACAAAATATTAAACATACCGCCCACCAAGGACATATTGAATAATGTCCTTCTCTTAATCTAAACCGCCCACCATGCAACACCATGTATACAAATGACAAAACAAAAAAAAACAATTTTGTAATGCTTACAAACTAGGTACATCCTATTACATCATCCTAAACAATACATATTATTAAATTATACCTTAGAAGCACTAAATTTATGATGCTACAGGAAGAATAGCTAATTTGGTAATAGGTCTCTTTATGAGGGAATTTTTAGTTTTAACAGTAACGACTCGAGTGATTCCGTCAGGGCCAGGATGTTTTAACTCAATCTTCCCAAGTAACCACTTACCAGGAGGTAAATCATCCTCTTTTACTAGAACTATGCAACCTACGGCCGGCTCTGGATTTTGGTGAGCCCACTTATGTCGTTGTAAAAATTGATTTAAATAATCTTGTGATCACCGCCGCCAATAGTCCTGTACCATTCTTTGGGTAAGTTGCCACCGTCTGAGACTAGAAATGTTAGCCTTTTTGAAATTTGAATAAGGTACAAGAACGAGTGGATCCCCAACCAGAAAATGACCCGGAGTTAATACTGTTAACTCATTTTGGTCAACACAAGAAAGCGGTCTCGAGTTGAGGCACGCCTCAATCTGTGCCAACACCGTCGTTAGTTCCTCGAACGTTAACGTAGAGTTCCCTATAACCCTTCTGAGATAGTATTTGGTGGACTTTATTTCTGCCTCACATTGACCTCCAAAGTTTGGAGCGTGAGGAGGAATAAAGTTCCACTTTGTGCCATTATTTGCCAAACACTCAACCAGTTCGGGAATGAATTTAGATTTTTCTTCATTAAATAATTCCTGCAGCTCTCGCGCAGCGCCAACAAAATTTGTGCCGTTGTCACTGTGTAGTTCTGCACAATGTCCACGCTTTGCCCCGAATCTCTTAAAAGAGGCTAAGAAACCCTTGGAAGTCATGTCACTGACTGCTTCGATATGAATCGCCCGCGTAGATAGACAGACGAAGAGTGCGACATACCCCTTGTACGACTTATTACCACGTCCTTTAGACACTCTGATGTTTATCATGCCAGCGTAATCGACGCCACTGTACAGAAAAACTTTATTTGGTGTAACACGAGCAGATGGTAGCTGTCCCAGTAGTTGGCTTCTGGCTTTATTTGTCTATAACCCAATATCGAGATCTCAAGTAAGCGATCATAGCTTGAGGCCCCCTATGCATCGTTTTAAGATGAGCCTCGCTTAAGAGAAGCTTAGCGAGGAAGGAATCTTTAGGTACAAGTATAGGATGTTTGTAATCATAACTCAACTGAGACATCTCTAATCTACCTCCTACTCTAATTATCCCCTTTGAGTCTAAAAATAAATTTAATGATTTGTACTTTCTTCCCTTTTTACCTAACGATCGCATCTTCTTAAGTTGTTGTATTTCTTCTTGTAACTCTTCTTCTTGACCCTTTCTAATGCATACCTCCATTGCCTCCTCGAGTTCTGTCGTCGACAACTGTTTATTTCTTTCCTTGTTAGCACATTTGATTCTTAAGTGCAAGAACCTTCTACAGTAAGCTACTACCCTGATCATCCTTAAAAGCGATGAAAACCTCTCCTAAAACGAAATGTCAAGGACACCTGAATGGACTTTTACTTCCTCCAATTTAGTAATCAAGTGTTTAGGTTTTTTATATTCTATCACTAATTGCCTTAAAAACTCGGGTCCATTGAACTATATTGCAGTATTGCAGAGTTCTCCTGGAGCCACGCCGCGAGAGGCACAATCCGCGGGATTGTGTTTAGATGGCACATATGATCAATAATGGGTATCCAATGTATTTAAAATTTCTGCAACGTGATTGGCCACAAACGTTTTCCAACGGCTAGGAAGGCTATTAAGCCATGCGAGAACAAGACGCGTACCTAGCCCTAACAAACTCCTGCTTGCTTAGCCTAACGGGCGCGGCTTTTAATTCTACCCGCTAGCAAACAAAGGAAGCAAACAACAAAACGTATTATTACGTATTACGGCCGGGCGTGATTGTAGAAACAATCCAAACCACGCTGTGCTACCAAAAATTGTACACGCCCATAGCTGCCCCAAACAAAGATGAAATATCCCGGGGCCCATCAGCGGTAGATTCGAAGTACAACTAAGGGTGGGGCTCAACGGCCTATGGAGACTTATCATTCTACACAATAGATATAAGGCTAGGTAAATAAATAGTACCTACCTGGTTCCGAAGCAAAGACTGCCCCAAGGCTCGGTCAGGCGGTAAGTATGTGCATGTAAGTATTGTGTGGTAGTGTTTATATATGTGACCTGACCCAGCTGAGGTGATCGGGCGGTGGCCTGGTTCGATGCTACCACACAATGTTGTATCACTCCAGCGGACGTCACCAATTGACACTTCTTTCTTCATTTCACTATTTCCGTCTATCAACTTTATTGTACACTATTTCAATCCATCAACTTTATTGCACATTCAATCAACTTCAAAGTCAACCAATTCAGCGTTCATCGAAATCAAACACGTGACACCCGACACAAGTAACGAACAGTCGTTCAAAGTTCAAAATTCGAGGTTCCGGGTTCATGTAGCACCAAATTACAAACAGGGAAGAACGCGATCTCTTCTCTAGTCAAAGTTCAGCGTTACAAACAACAAACTAAATTCCTTCGCACGATATTAAATACTACGCCGCATTGAAACTCAAAATCAGTCTAGCTGACACGCAAAAAGCACTTAACGCGACGGTACAATTAAACATTAACTTTAACTTCCAAAAACAATTAACCGGGCCACGCCCTCAAAATGGAATGCGAGCATCAAATTCAAGACCGTATGTCCACTCGGCGTGCGTGCAAGTTTCTACGTCACACAAGCAAGTTAAATATTGCAAAATGCACTTCAACATGCAATCACTATACAATTGACGTAATTACTTGCAACGAAATTATTTTAATCAGTCAAATTCAACACAAGCCTCTTGTCCGAATCGTACAACATAGACAAACTAATTCGAAGCGACCACGACCCAAATTCAATAGCAAATTAAACGCGCACAAAGACTCAAATTCTAGACCACAAAACCAAAAAACTGGTCGCGCGAAACCGTTGCAGCGGTAACAAAAATACACTAATCGACAGCACCGCTGCTTTCAAGCTACTAACTTTGCACTCACGAGGCCGAACGTCGGGCAGTGGCATACCGCTGTCCCCCCCCTCCCCCCGGCGTCGCGCACGTTACCTCACACCATCGGGCGATTCGCCCAGTCAAACGTGATTGGATGGCGTTTCAAATGCCCAAGTTTGGGCCTAAATAGAAATTACTTATTTTTGATTAGCGAGCCTTTCGATTTTGATTTAACTTTCCACACTTCCCGTTTTGTATGGTGATCACGAAAATATACTATAACGGGCCTAATGTAAACTTTGCTGCACGCCAAGTCTATAGCAGCTGTCCAAACTAATGGCACTTATATGCGTTAAACCCAATTTATTGTGCAACAATTGTAGTATTTCATCTGTTATATTAGTCACAGATGCCTCTCGGATGCCATTAAAAACAATAGCCTTTCGACGATGCCACATGTTAATAGTATCAACATTCTTCATGCACTAATGAACCTGCTCCGTAAAAGATTTAGCATTTTGATAACAAGTTCCTTAAAGGAGTGAAATTCTTCCTGTAGCTGTGCCAGTGTTGGGATTATTGGAGTGGATGCATCCTTCAAGCGTTTCTCAAATTCGGCCATTTTCTGACTCCAACAATCTTACAACTCTCTCTCTGCATATACTCAACATCCATTAAATTTGCCATTATTCAAGAACTTATACCAGGAAAGTTATTTACTATGTAAATAAATGAACGTTGTCACGATTTGAGGTTATGAAGGGAGGTGAATTGTGTGTATTTAACGATTTAAATTGTCATACTTATTAAACACTGAATTAAAAACAAATTACTAGTTATTATATTAGCACGAATACTACAAATTATATTCAAAATTATATTTAGATCATAAAATATTACGAGAGCACTTTTGTAACTGTATTTTATTTAACACTTACCTGCCAAAAAAATTATTAAAATATAGTTCACATTCAAATTAGTACATTCAAATTTATTAAAATATAGTTTTATAGTGTCCCCACGGTAGCGTATTGTAGCCATCTGCCATAATTTGTCTTTTGTCATCATCTCTATTAAGTACAAGTTTATCAACTTTTTGAGTAAATATTTGATGATTCTTTGATCTAATTATACACATACTCTTTCTAAAGTTTTCATTAGACCATAACGCTCGTTTATATTTTTTAATATTAAGATTTTTAGTAACACATTTTTAATACCCTTAGCTTTTCTTATTGAGGTTGTTTTAGAATCAATATAATATAATTTCGCTCTTAATCCAACAAATTGAGTTATTATATCACCATCCATTTCGTCTGTGAAAAACCCTGGAATTTTACAATTTAATTTGAGCATATCACACTGATTGTTTTTGAAATTATTTGTATCAAAATATTCTTTTTTCATGTCTTCATAAAAATCATTTGTATTTATTAGATACAGCAGACTATCAGTATCAGTATAACAGAGTTGCAGTGAATTTTTATACATGCCTTTCATTAGAGAGTAATGAAAATGATGAAAATGACTCTTAGCTTAATCCAGAATTGAAAACCCAATGTAAATTGGGCGATCAAGGATAACATTTGTTATCCTTGATCGCCCAACTCGCCTTGAACTGGATTGCTACTAACGAATCTGAAATTATTAACAAATTTTTAAAATTAGGAGCACTTACATATTTTTTAGCTCCACATAGTTTTTTTGTCTTATTGGATGTATATTTCCATACATTAACCAATTTTACATCGACTTGTTTTCGTTTATTCTCTATTGTCTTTCCAAAAATAGAATTGTTTTGTTTTGTAAAAAAATCTCTTTCAAAGTCTGAAGCAGCGTTTTGTCGTAGTGTTGTATTTAATAAAATATATAGTGCGAAAAATGCATTTTGACTAAATAACAATATCCTATAAACTTGGAGTAAAATGAGTCCATGACGTAAACATTCTTTTAAATGCTGATAATGAATAACATATTTATATTTATCGTACAAACTAGCTATTAATTTTTTATGTTTGCTTCCTGGCGGAGCAAGCTTTTCTGCTGCAAATGGTAAATCTGAATGATCATCATGTATTTCAATTGGATAGTGCAAGTCTACTTCGAGAATATACCCAATATCACTATCATCAGGAACACTCATTACATCAAATTGATTAATTTTTTTTCACTTAGGAATTTAAAGTACCCCGTTGGTAACTTTTGAATTAACCCTTATTGAAAGTCATTCTTTCGTTAATTTACCTATAATTCTTGTCAACTCTAATGTCTTCAAAACAATTTATTTCTTAAACAAGTTTCCTCACGATGTTTTCCTACATCACCGAGAACTTGCTTATAAGCAATTACATAGGTTTTTTTCACTTTTAATATTGTCCCATTCGTATTCTCAAATAAATATTTTATAGTTCTAGTATTATTAAGGTCTGAAAAGTGACATATTAATCACTCTCACTGGCTCACTTTTCAAAAAGCTAGGCCACTTGTAGTTACTTAGAAACTTGAGATTTGGCATCAATTATGCAGTTGCATGAATGAATGAATGATCAATGATGGGTTGTGAAATGGACAATGAAATGTTAAAGATAACGCCCAGTTTTTAGGGTTCCGTATCTCAAAAGGAAAAACGGAAACCTTATAGTATCACTGTATTGTCCGTTTGTCTATCTGTGTGTCTTTCTGTGTGTCAAGACCCTTTTACTCAGGAACGCGTGGAGGTGTCAGGTTAATATTCATACCAAATTCTCAAGTCTACTGTCCCTTGGAGCTTTGAAAAAATCAAACTTCTAAGCCAACGCAATCAAAAGATACAGCCGTTTATGCCGCAAATTTTCGACATTCGCAAGGGAATCGAAACCTACAGGGTACTCCCCGTGAACTCAGATTCTTAAAATTTGGTACGAAGCAACGTATTATAGCACAGATAAAGGAAAAATTGCGAAAAGCATTAATTTTTAGTTACATTGTATAATAAAAATATTTTTAATAATTTTAAACGTATATTTCTACGGATATATCTTATATACCTACGGATTTGTTCGGACCCTAGGTACGCGAGTCCGACTCGCACTTGGTCGGTTTTTTTTTCATTCATTTATATATAAGCCATTCTAAAGTTCACTGCTGTATAAAGACATTCCCTACAGAATCACCTTATATAAGAGGATATTTGCTACAGATGCCACAGTTGGCAGGTGAGTTTGCAACGGGAGTTTTTTATTATTTGAGTTATTATCAAGGGTAATTTTCCTAGGTCTATTACAAAACTCATGAGATGATATGGGGAGTATTATCCCCCATTATTAGTACCCCATATTATCACATGAGTAAGATAATTCAGTAGAATTATCTTACACCGCTGCAATACGCGAGTCCTTTATTTTCCCTTCATTATGGAATAAAATATTACGAAGTAATACTAGGTGGTAGGACTCAGACCTCTGACTCAGACTCAGACTCAGTACGATTTATACTCTTTACGGACACTAAAACCCTCTTACATATTCTTACCTTCAAATAATAGTGATTGCACTGTTGTGTTCCTGTATAAATGGTATAGAGAGCCAGAACAGTTTCAGGCCATGAAGAGTTCCATCTTAGTCCCTTGAGGCGGCAATGTATCTGCAGTTTCCTTTATTTTCTTCCTAAATCAATTTGGTTTCACAAGGGGTCGCTCGACAACTGATGCCGATGTTGAGCAGATTATTTTAATTTTATATTAAATATATCTTTATTGTGTGGGAGAATTCACAGAATGCTTTGGGTATATTCTGTGACCTATCCAAGGCCTTCGATTGTGTTCACCATGTAACATTAATTAGGAAACTTCAACAGTACGGTGTAAGAAGTGATGCTCTTAAATTATTTCATATTTAAGTAACAGAACGCAAAAAGTTGTTATTAACAGTATGAGCTCTTCCGGATCGATGTTACAAATGGGCATGCCTCAAGGCTCAATTCTCGACCCCTTTCTGTTTCTTGTATACATTAATGACTATAGTATTATTTGCTGATGACTCTTCTTTAATTTTCAAATTAAAACGACAATTACTAAAATATGACGAAGTAATTAATGTTATATCTAAATTAGTAAATTGGTTCAATGTTAATAATTTGCATTTAAAGGGCACTTAATCAAAATGTATGAAAGAACAATGGCAGATTTTCATACTTAAATTTAGTTGAGAAGAAGTGGTAGCGTCAATCCCTGAGTAACTTTGTCAAAGAATTTTGTCATGAGAAGGCGTCAAAAAAAGATTTAGATTTGAACCTTGTTAGGTTATGTCTTATGTCACTTGGAAAAAGTCATGCGTCCTGTGGTTGTTTGATGTTAGCTTAATACATTCTCAACATAATGTTCCTACCTATATAACTGAGAGTTTTTAGATTATTAAACATAAAACTCACGCCTGTCACCCAGAGGGGTAGGCAGAGATTATGGACTTCCATTTGGCACGATCCTGACACACCTCTCTCGCTTCCTCCACATCCATATACCTACGCAAATACGCTCGTCGGTTAAAGGTACTCTTGATTTGGCTCATTTTTAATATATCGCCAATTTGGTCGATAAACTTTCGCCTAGGGCGACCCTTCCCAACTATGCCGTTCACCTCTGCAACATAAATTTGCTTTGTCGCTCTTTCCTCATTCATTCTTTCTACATCGCCAATCTTGCAAACCACACTCTTCTCTTATTAAACAATTTATCACTCTGTCATTCAGATTCATCCCTAACATACTCCTTAATGACCGCATTTCTGCAGCATTTATTCTACTCTCGTGCTTCTTCTGCCACACCCAACATTCACTACCATACATTAAAGTAGGTACTAACACAGCATTGTGAATTGCCATACGTGCCTTTTTGGACACATTCTGACCTTTCACAATAGAGTGTAGAGCCCCATTCATTCTATTTCCTGCATTCACTCATGGTTCTATATCCTTATCATATCTACCATCCCTGCTAAACACACATCCCAAATATACAAACTTTAGATTATTGTATCTCTATTAGATATTTGCATACTATAAATGTACATTTCTGGCATCGCTTCTGGGCCTTTTTGCCATACAGTGACATTTTGTTTTAGCTAGTGTTGCCATAATATTAAATGGAATTGTTACATAGTACTAAGATTAAGATAATATGTTATTACAGGAAATTCTTTGTAAGAGACTTATTTTCAACCATAATTCACTTTTATTTTTATATTGATAGTATAGTTATTACTAATAATAACTTCCAATAAAAAAATTGTGTTTGCGTGTTGTGTAGGTAGTCTTACAAAGTGTATACTAAAATAGTATTAATATAGTAAATGGCAACACTTGAATAGTGTAAAATGATTGATACTGAAATGATATTCCCAAAATGTATCTTTAAATTAAACACAATTTTATTTGAAAAAACATAGAAAAATAATTAAACTCATTTTTAGCATAAGTTATTTCTAGACGCAATCATTTTTGTCACAACTCTTTTTCTGCCCTTCTATTTATGACTCCAAATGTCAAACAATTAAATACTAATGTAACTTTAAATGGGGAGAAACTGAGTCTTGTAGATACCACCAATTTTCTTGGAATCTCACTAAACTCACTATATGCGAAGCTTCAATGGAGCACCCATATATCAGAACTAGTAAGCAAACTTAGTTATGATATATGGGTGCAGCTTTCTGCAGCATATGCTGTAAAAAATTTGGAAATTACCAGTGTTGAAACAGCTAGAATAGTTTACTTTAGCTATTTCCATAGCATAATGTCGTATGGTATTTTGCTATAGGAACACGCAGCTGATACTGAAATTGTATTTGTTTTACAGAAGAGGGCCATAAGAGCAATTTATGATTTATAGCCTAAAGAGTCGCTGCGACAAAAATTTAAGGATATTAATATATCAACTTTGGCCTCTCAATACATTTATGAAAATGTAATGTACGTACACAAAAATAAAAGTAGTTTTACAAAAATTAGTGATATTCATTCTTTCATTTCGACCCATCTCTAATACGAAGGTAGAACTATAAAAATATAAGCAACTTAAGTCTATCGCAATTTAATTAAATAGATAATTAATTCTAAAGCAAGAAGATATGGACTTATAAGAACTTAAGCATATCACAATTTTAATCATTCGTATATTTTAGCTTCGAATGTAGCGTTCTCGTTATTGTTACACCTTTTATTCCTCTCGTCAACGTCAAGCAGATGGTGAGAAGTGATGGCATAAAATTTCTCGAGGTCGCACAGCGGTCCACCGCATCCTTCAATCTCTAGGTACTGCACTTTTTCACCAGGAGAGTTCACGTAAATTGGCTGAAAAAAAAAATTATGGTTTGATATGTTGCGATACGTCTTCATAAAAAACTTATAAAAACAATTGTGTCCTCCAGATTGAATTTCGGTAACGGCGGCCAGTCTGTACAGAGAAAATTCATCAGCGTAGGATATACTCTCTACTTCCTTACTCTCATAGTCCAATTGGGCGGTAAACCGACACGACTGGAGAGGGATCAGGCACAAGACCAACGGCTTTACGTAATTTCCGAGGCACGAGGGTGAGATAACGCCAACTTCCTGACTAAATAACTGATTTAAGTAAAAACCGTATAACAGCACATTAATAGTAATAAAAAAAATTAGTTGAACAAACACCAACACACATAAAACTAAAAACTTAATAAGCTACCCAATTTATTACTATAGAGCTAAATGAGTCCATCTCCCTAATTCGTAAAGTAGGTGTCGTAACAGGCACCTATGGAATTGCCATAAGGATGTTGTTATATTTTCCAATAGATGGCGGTAAAACTATCTCGTTTAGGCCGCGGATGTGTGCAAAAGCGTTCCCTTGGCCCTGCCAATATGCGAGAAAGGTGGAACACCGTGGAGTTTTAGTCGGTGCGAGTCCGACATAACCCGTCTTTGCCCCCGCGCGGCGGGTATGCGTAGGCATTTCCCCATGTAAAAAATGTTAAGTTAGGTCCCCGCCCCTGACCCAAAGGTGGATAAGCTGGCAAAAAAATAGCGCGAGGTCCTCTCCCGTCTGAACGTACGAATTAGTCGACCAATGAAAATGCGCGACGTACGACTGAGGGACCTTGACGATGCTGTCAGCCCTAGTGAGATAGCAGCCGCGATCGCCGAGTTGGGTGGTTATGTCGGCTACAAAGGCATTACAAATTGCTTAATCTAACGCCAGGTCTCGGTTTGGAAAGAGCTCCTAAAGGGAATCATCGAAGATCCCTGGGGGCGATTGTACAGGATGGTGCTGGGAAAAGTCCGGCCCTGGTCGCCGCCCTTGACGGAAACTATCGATCTGGACCTACTGAGACGAGTGATCAGCATGCTTTTCGCAGAGGACCGGTCAAGTCTCTCAGGTCACCTGCGGTCGTCATCGGAGTGGCATGATGAGATGGAGGTGACCATGAAGGAGCTAGACCGAGTTGCTGGCCGCTTGGGAGCCTGGAACACCGCACCGGGGCCTGACGGAATTCCTGGTCGGGATTTGTTGCTGAGTCTAGCTGCCTTGAGGGACAGGCTAAGATAGCTGTTTTCCGGCTGCCTGCAGAGTTCCAAGTTCCCCACAGCATGAAAAGAATTAAGGTTGGTCCTCTTAAAAAAGGAAGGCAGAGCCGATGATTCTCCCTCTGCGTACCGTCCCATATGCCTATTAGACGAGATTGGCAAATTGTTTGAAAGGATAGTTGCCACTCGGCTCAACAGCCATCTGTCACGCATCGGTCCCAATTTGGCTGATAGCCAATTTGGATTCCGACGGGAGCGTTCCACTGTAGATACCATTATTCACGTACGCTCCTTGTCGGAACAAGCAGTATCCGAGGGTAGTATAGCGTTGGCGATAAGTCTTGATATCGTGAACGCCTTTAACTCTCCACCCTGGAATACGATAAGGAGGGCATTAGCACACTACCAGGTGCCTGCCTACCTACAAGGCGTACTCGCGGACTACTTGCGCGACAGGTAGATGCTGTACATGGGGCATGATGGTGGGAAGATCGGAGGGAGATCAAACGTGGGGTTCTCCAGGGCTCAGTGCTGGGTCCGCTACTGTGGAACTTCGCGTACGATGTGGTTCTGTGTGTCCACCTTTCTGCTGGCGTAAATACCTATTATAATATGTACTATGCCGACGACACACTGGTGGTCGCCACCGAAATTACCTTCAAGGGGACCAAGGAGCTCGCTAAGCTTGGGACATAAGTCATCGTCGCCAAAATCCACGAGTTGAATCTAGATTTAGCGCCTCATAAGACTTATGGTGTCACAAACTACCTCGGAGCAGGGAACCACTTGACTCGTGCTGTATGTAGTCAGAGTGGGGCGGTACATGAAGTACCTAGGGCTCCACCTGGACAGTCACTGGGGCTTCGAAGAGCATTTTGAGCGCCGTCCCCCGGACTGAGAGGGTGGCGGGTATTATGGACAGACTGCTGCCCAATCTAGGGGAACCAAGGGAGGAAATACGCCGCCTCTACGCGGGGGTAGTGCGGTCCGTAGCCTTATACGGGGCACCTGTGTGGGCAAAAAGGCTAGCCATTCGAAGCTGTAAATCTAAAATCTACAGTGTCCAGCGGAGGATGGCTATGCAGATCGTGTGGGAACACCGCACGATTTCCTTAGAGGCGGCAACAGTCCTGGCTCGCTTTTCACCTCTAGATGTACTGGCGGATATGGATGAGAGTTTATACAACCGAATACGCAACATTCTCCGTCAGAGACGTGGCAGTGAGCCAGGTGAGGAACTCGGGTCTATAAAATGGCAGAAGTAACAGAATGCTTTGTCGATTTGACGCACTCGACTCAACGAAGAGCGTAATTTCCGCAAACGCGTTATTGGCGCAATCCTGCCGGTCTTCAAAGTCTGGATGCAACGACGAATAGAAATACTTCCTTATAGACTTACACAGATAATTCCGGTCACGGGTGCTTCTGTGCAAGATCGGACGCGAAGAGACGGTAAACTGCTTACTCTGCGGTGGACAGAACCAGGACTCCACGTCCCTCTCGCTTGCGGTATGTCTAGCGCGGTAACGGGAGCGGACTATCCTGGCGAGCCGGGTCGGTCGGGACCTCTCCCTGCCAGCAGGCGTATCGGTGATGCTGAGTGGAGAGTCGGTTTTAAGGAGGCTACTGAGCGGGATCGAAGGAGAACAGATGCCACTCGGAGACAACGCCATAGTTACGGCCCTCCTCATGAAGATGGTGTTTCCCTACCAGAAATGGGGCCTCTGCAGTGAGAGGCGTTTAGAGCGGGGGCCTTGAATGCCTAGTAACGTAATCACCGAAGAGGACGATGGCTCGGAAGTGGTCCTGAGACATCATTACAGCACTGCGAGGGTGTTGGCGGCAGTTAGTATTTTCCCCGGGACGTGCTTTCAACCAGTTTCGTTCCAAACGGATATCCCGGGACCCCACGTACATGCTGATGAAGAACATCGTGAGATTTTAGCCGGTTGGATTTCCGTTTGCCCCCGCAGCCAAAGGTATCCAAGAAGATTTCCCCATGAAAAAACGGATCCACCCCGAACGGGTTCCTACCTTGTCGTGGCGGCGGGGCTTAATGGCCCTGGCATGGTCACCCGCGGTGAACAAAGAGGAACGAGTTTTCCTTTCGAGCCAACTTCGGATGTCCTGTCGGTGAGCTGAGGCGAGAGGGATGCCCATTCCCCCTATCGCTGCAGCCGAGGTGCTACCGAGCGCTCGATTTTCCTGGCCTCATGGCCTCCGCGTATCGGACTCGGAGGGGCCCGTTACGCAGTTGGAGTAGGAGGCCATGGAGGAAGGCGTGTCTTGTGTTCCAGATGCACCTGGACTGAGAAGAAGAATGGGGAGATTTCCTCCCCCGAGAAGGGGCTGCTATGGCGCGGCCAGCGGTTTTGGGGCCGCGGATGTATGCCAAAGCGTTCCCTTGGCTCTGCCAATATGCGGCGAAGGTGGAAGACCATGGGGTTTTAGTCGGTGCGAGTCCGATATAACTCGTCCTTGTCCCCGCGGGGCAGGTATGCATAGGCATTTCCCCATGTAAAAAAAGGTTAGGTTAGGTTAGAGTAGGTTACTGAAGTCATCGTTTACACAGCCCTAATTCTTACACTACAGTGCCAAGAATTCATTACATTATTATGAATTAACTATAGCATTATTATGAAGATGATGCTTACATTCTTATATATGATACATTACAGGTTTACGTATATTACATGTCAGAATATACCGATTAGCTAGATCGAAGGCGGAAAATAGCATTAAAAACTCTGTATATATTTAGATATTCTCAACAAAATACTTACCAAAACAACATATCTTCCCGTTTCCACAACTCTCCTTAATTCCAGCGCAAATAACCCAGCATACATCGGTAGGTACACCTTTGGTATTGCCTTGGATATCGTCGCGAAGGCATAAACATTGACGCCGTGAGAGGAGTAAATCCTCACTTTTTGAATGGGCTTTCCAGCAACTGCTAATCTGGATACTTCGATGAATTCCCTTAAAAGTAGACCTGTGGATTTGAAGATCTGTTAATGTTTTTATTCATTTAATCAATCATTACAGCCTATCAGAAGGTCACTGCCAAACACAAAGCTCCCCACCTCATAGAGAGGATATTATCTTACCCCTCCGAAGGGAGGTAAGATAATATCCTCCCCATGAGGCGCTATCACTGAGAATTCACATGTGTGAATTTGCTAAATTTAGGCTCCAGCGTATAATAGCTAGAGACCTAAACAGCAAGCACTCCTCCTGGAACTCGTTTTTATATAACTCGAATCATAAGATAGAGATCATTACGAGCTATATGCCCGGCCCATTGCCATTACAGCTTATAATCTGTTGGGGTATGTCGGTCACTCTGGTTCTACTAAGGATATCTTCATTTCTAAGTTTATCACGTATATAAACAATCAAGAATAGACCTCTTCATAGCTCGACGAGCGACTTTGAGCTTCCTCATACGGCCACCAGTGAACTTCACTGCTGGCCAACCAATGCGTGTTGCCGTCATCACTGGCAAGACGCATTAGATGTACAATCTCGTTTTCAAATTTTGATGTATACCTGACGAGAAGATTTGTCGTAATTTCCCGAACACCCGTCCCGTCAAGTCGATTTGAATCCGTCGATCGACCTCTCGGTCGAAGTTAGCTTTGCTAGTCGAACTATTTCTTTCAAGTAAATATGCTTGTCAACAACTTCTAGCTTAGTGCTCCCAACTTCTACCGGCATAGGTGTGATATGGACGTTACAAACCGGAGGTGAGTAATGTAATCGCCAATTCAAAAATATGGACGTGACAAGTAGAAGGAGAGTAATGTAATCGCCATTGACGTTAATACCGTATCCTTTCCAGTCCAGTAGCTTGAAAACGTTTTCTAATACAGCGGTGAAAAGTTTCGGGGTTATAATGTCACCCTGTCTTACATCTCTCTGCAGTTGTATACGTTCCGTACTCTAGTTCTGTACTCGGATAGCCATCGTAGCCCTACTGTACAAACACTACAGCACTTGGATATACTGACAGTCAACTTTAATCGGCCGAAGAGTGTTCTGGTAAGGTTTGGATATCGAGCAATCAACATAAGAACCTTCCGAGAGATATTCGACAGCTCGTCAAAGCGAAGAACGCAGCCCTAAGACAATATTGCACATTAGAAAACAAATTTTCAAATTTAGACAGGATAAGTGGGATAACCTGCTAAACTATATCGAAACATAAGGACATACACCGCCTTCTGTCAGTTGACCCGAGCTCTGAAAACAGGACAGAACTCACGCATAAGGCTAGGAAACCCTGTGTCTGTCGACAAAGTCACAGACACCATCAAAATTCTCCCCGATCAAGAAACAAAGAAAGAAAATAAGCTTGATATATGGTTACTAAAAGTGTACCCAACTCAGCATAGTCTTGGTACTCATAAAGTACTTCGACACTGATCTTCCGTGTTTTTTTTTTTTGTAAAAATTTTACAAAAAAAACAACATTATTCATTTTTATACAATTTTCAATATGCACATATAATATATTTAAACTATTTAAAGAAACCGATTGAAGCTTGATCAGCACCCGGCCTTAACGGCATTAGAAGCACGGTGCTGAAATCACTCTCTGCGCCACTTTTTATGCCTCCTAGGCATTTTAACACTTCTGTCCAGCTGCACCTTCCTGGATATATGGAAAGATGCAGACGTTTTAGTAATCCCAAAACCCAGAAAACCGCGCACCTTAGTCTCAAACTGTAGATGAATCAGTTTCCTCAACACACTGGGAAAAATTTGCGAGCCACATATATTGAATCGTCACCGAAAATATGTAAGCTTCTTCCTTACAAGCAGTTCGGCTAATAGCCGTGTACAAATGAGATCAATCGCCTAAGAGAATACATTGTGGAAGGCTTCTCCCACTCGAGTGATCACCCAACCATCAACACCGGTGGCCATTTCTTCGACGTAGGATCTCGAAGGACCAAGTAGTCAATACTACTCACTTCACATACATTGTCACCCAAAACAATGAAAAAAATCTCGCCATGATGCTCCAAAAAGAGAGAATCGAAGTTATTGAAGAGGGGGCAAACGAGTATGCGGCTCACCTGATGATAAGTCACTACCGCCGCCCATGAACAACCGCAACACCAAGCAAATTAAAAAAAGAAGAATCTAAGTTACTGACTTAGATTCTTTTTTTGAAAAATTATAGCAGATATGAGAAAAGTATAGCAGCAATATACTTTTAAAAGAACCATTCTCTTTTTCGTCGAAATTTAAGTCGAAACAAATCGTTAGGTACGATCATCCTTTTCGGTCGCCAGATCCCCTGGCAATCCAGTCTAGGCAATCTAGCAAATCTAGGCAATCATTCAAACTATATGAAACTCGCGAAATATGTTCGCAATCTCGATAGGGAATGACAAACTTATATAATATGCAACATCCAGGTTTAAATGTCAATAGTCATAATAAAAGAAATGTGAAAATCAAATTGACAACAAATCAGTTTAACAAATGAAGCACCTGAGCCCTGATTTTTTATTGTATGACAAACAAGCACACAGTTCACCTGATGATAAGTGGTTGCAGTGTGTACCTATAGACATTTATTCCCGAACAATCATCAAGACCCTTGAGGACGTAAATAGAATGCCTCGTTTTCAATAAGAACTGTCTCCGGTACTCTACACTCATCATACGAAATACACATACAACCATAATGTAGCTGCAGCATGGCTCTACCACGGTGAATACCGTTACGAAAGTAACGTTGGACAGTATACACGATCGTCACACCCTTTTACAGCTCGCGGCCTTCCAATCCGTTCGTGCCTATCAAGCTTCATTGATAATTGTAAAAGCTAAAACTAACATCACAGAAACCAGAGCGGAATGTTATTTGCATCTCAGCGCTCCCGTCGAATTGATCTGTAGTGTTGCTGCGCGTACTAAACCAGTAAAACAGTTCTTTTGAGAACTACATCATGTTTCATGCGAACAATATAATAGCTCTTTTCAGAGATGATTTTCACGGTTTCGACGGACTGCAGAAGCTCTAGTTCTACTTGTCGAAGAGTTCCAGTAGCAGATACCGAAGTGCACTCCATAAAGTACAAGACGTATATATTATATTTATATATATATATATATATATATATATATATATATATATATATATATATATATATATATATATATATCCTTCCTGTACTTTAAGCGAAACAAAATATTGTAATAAAAATCTGTGATTATAAAAATAATAACCTCGGTCAAGTACGTATCAAATTTGGTTTTTGGAATATTTTGTATTTCTACAGCGATCGATATTATTCATCACCAGCCGCTGTAAACAAACGATACAGTAATCCACTCAAGACGGCGGCCGAGCTCGGAACGGAATAAAAAGGTACTCTGTGGCCCGGAGTGACTAGTGAGGCAAAGTGTATTTAGTCAAATAAATTATTACAAAGCTGCTCAACACACCAAAAATTTCAGCATTTCTCAGCCGAAAAAAATTATTATAACTAAAAAAAAAAACAAAATTAAACTGCCATTTATATTCCGTGGCTTCACACACGATAGATAATCAGATAAAATATAGATTAAGAAACTATTGATATTTTCAAAAGTAATCGTGTTTACCCCTCCATGCGGACTTGACAAATATACTCCATAAGCCACTTAAACCACTAATTTATGTAAAAATAGCAATTAATCAATTTAAAAAAAATATTAATTTCAACAATCATTTATCGTTCTGACAATGTGCTTTTTATATCATCTATAGGTTCATGTATATGGTTGTAAGATACGATTTTATGCGACAAAACGTTGCAATCTTGATTTTTAGGCGCTAGTAGAACATACCTTACGCGCTTTGTGCTTAAGGCATGCAATCAGCCCGAACTAACATTTTAGTCGCATTATAATGAGAACTTACCACCGAACTTGATAGAGTGACTTTAAAGTGTACTTCGGTGAATGCTACTGGAACCTCTCGATGAGTAGAACTAGGTGTTCTGAGTTTGGCCTCGTTTTGTTAGCTATGATGAGACCTTACTTCTGGACATGATGGAGTGATTTAAAGGTATACTAGGTGTTATCGCGCGCAACCAAGCTAGAGTCATACTTATGTAACGTTGTCTGCAAGAATTATTCTTTGTGCTACCTTTTACTTACCAAACAAATTAAGCGACACAGTTTATTCATTGGAATTGCATATCATCCTAAGTGTGTAAGTCGAGAAATTGCAGTCGCTTCTCTTCACGAATCTTTATCAGTACTAGGAACTAAACACGAGCACATATTTATTGTAGGTGATATTAATATAAACTGTAGAGATCAAAACAATCTTGTAACTCTAGCTAAATGTTTCGAAGTTCTGAATGACTCTTACAAGCTACATCAAAATGTTTTTTGCCGACTCATATAACGCGGCATACCTCGACATTTATTGATGTCATATTTACTAGAGTTAATCTGGAGACCATATCGGTACATATGACGTGTATATTGATGACTTAAGTGATCACGGTCTAGTAATAACGACATATTCTATTAGTGTTCCTAATATAAAACCTCATACCGTCTGGCAGATAATGCCAAATATATTAATTAAGGAGCTGCATTTACTCTCTGGAAACTCATACTGGAGTATAATGACCTCAATGAAATGGTCAACTTTTTTAACTTTCTTGTCTTAGACTTAGTAGATACTTTTGCACGTAAATTTTAATAACCTCCATCTCCATGGATGACCATTACTCTTATAGAAATAAAAAAAATATTCATAATAAAGCATGTCGGAAAGCTAAAATAGGTAATTCCGAATCAGCTTATGAATTCGACCAGGACATGCCCAACCGATATAATTGCACTGTTCTTGTTGAGAAACAGGCTACTTTACCCAATTAGTAACTAATAATATTAATAATCCGTCCTTAATGTGGAGTCATATTAATAAAACAATTAAGTGCGGTTCTAGTAAATCAATTACTGTGCATCATTCGGGTGCCACATAACTCATTAGACATTTTATAAATAGCATTCCTGTGTTACCGGTTGATTTAAAACTGTTTGAAAAATTTGAAAGTATTTGTCGTAGTAACTTATCAGTTCAATTTTAATAGAGTGACTGCTTCATAATTAATTACTTTTCTTCTAAGTGTAAAGGATGTGATGAAATTTGCATGAATATGATTAAGCTTACATTACCCTACTCTTTGGTTGCCATTAAAGCCATCGTTAATAAATAATTACTAGAAGGAGTATTTGCCGATGTTTGGAAGTGCTCGTTGATCATACCCTTACCTAAGAAACAGAAGATAGACAGCTTTGAAGAACTCAGACCAATAAGTATATTGCCTGCCTTGTTATAAACAGTTGAGAAGTGTGCGTAGTTACAAATTACTAGCTATCTGACTGAGAATGCCATCCTTACAGATTTCGAATCGGGTTTTCGGAAAAAATGTAGCACAACTATAGCATTATTACACATAACGGACGATATTGCTACCGCCGCTGATAATGGACAAGGTACCATTCTAGTGCTACGAGTACTAGATTTTACTCGAGCTTTCGACAGCGTCAATATACTACTTATACTGACAAAATTTAAAAAAAAGTTGGTATATCGGAAACGGCATGTTCGTGGTTTTAGTCATACTTCTGCGGGCTGAGTCAAAAAATAAAATGCGTCAATACTGAAGGTGATATTTCGGAGTCCCTATCAATTTCTAAAGGCGTTATACAAGGGTCCATTCTTGGCCCAACTCTTCGCCATACACACAGCATAATATATAAAAAATGTAGTTCAAAACTCCAAATAACGTCACTTAAAACGACAGTATTTCAACAGCGGTTACCATTCTCATTGATGATCTAAAATTAATAGAGCATTGGTCAATCTCTCGTGGCCTACTACTGAATCTTAAAAAAAGCACTTACACGTTATCACACACACACATTATCAGGTTGCGTCTTAAACTTCAATTACTTACCAGATTTTAATGGCAGCATGGTATCGTTTCCAAATAATAAATCAAACGCTTTATCAGCCGCCTCCTTTATAACCGGCATCATTTTTTGAATTGATGGTGGTAGAGGAAGGCCAAGATTAGTCTGAAAAATTATTGGTAATATTAATAATTGGCTATTGGTTATTAATAATAAATCTCAAAGGTTATGTACATAAATTATCACGCCCGTCACCCAGAGGGGTAAGTAGACACTATGAACATCGACCATCGCCGCGGTTTTCTTCTTTTTTAAATTTTAATTATTTGCTAAATAACAGATACTGTGAGCCGTACTGATGGATCTAGAGAGCCAGTTTAATTACAGGCTGTGGCATTCCATCTAAGTGCTTAGAGGTGAAAACGCATCTGTTGCTGTTTATAGTTGGTTGCAGGTGTTCATGGACTGCAGAAGTCACATACTATCAATAATAGACAATAACAGTAACAAACAAATTTATACTACACCTGGTACTGTTAATTTGTTTTGTATAAAATATATATTTTTGCCTAAATGTGGTCCTTGTCGCTCACTGATCTTTTAGACACACTCCTGAAATGGCTCTAACTTCCCTCTCGGGAACCTCAGGTGTGATGATCTGCAGCGTGGCTATACCACGTACGTTTGTACGTGGTATAGCCACGCTGCAGATACGTTATGATTGTTGCACAGATGGATAGGCTTGACCGAGGAGGGAACACGCTCTCACAGAATACTGGCGTAAAATAGCTGCTTTATGCTGCTATGTTTTGTATAGTGAGTGTAGAGAACCGGAGACCCTTTTTACTACAAACGAGGCATTCCATATTAGTTCTCAGGGATGAAAAAATGTCTGCATTTTGATGTTTAATGAAAGTTAGATGTAGATTTCTATGAGCCACGGCATCCACTTACCATCAGGTGGACCGTGTGCTTTATTGTCACCCCTATTCTATAAATAAAACCAGCCAAGTGCGAGTCGGACTCGCGCACCGAGGGTTGCGAACAAATCCGTAGGCATATAAGTTTAATATTATTAAAAATATTTTTATTGTATGATGTAACAAAAAATGTATGCTTTTCACAATTTTTCCTTTATCTGTACTATAATACGTTGCTTCGTACCAAATTTTAAGATTCTGAGTTCACGGGAAGTACCCTGTAGGTTTTGATTCCCTTGCGAATGTCAAAAATTTGCGGCATAAACGGCTGTATCTTTTGATTGCGTGGGCTAAGAAATTTGTTTTTTTCACAGCTCCAAGGGACAGTAGACTTGAGTATTTGATATGAATTTCAGCTTCATACCTCCACGCGTTCCTGAGAAAAAGGTTCTTGACACACAGACAGACAGACAGACAGACGGACAACAAAGTGATCCTATAAGGGTTCCGTTTTTTCCTTTTGAGGTACAAAACCCTAAAAATGTCTAAATACACGTTATTTATACTTTTATCGACATCACGCATGAGATGAATGGATTTTTGAGAAGAATGGATTAGTGAGTTCAGCTATTCACTCAGAATTCTTACCTGACTAAGGAGAAAATCATATGTGGAGTATATTTTAAGTGGATTACGTTTTAGGACATCATATTTTAGTGCTGAGGAAAGTCGATCCAGCATGTCACTATATTTCGCCATTTCAGGAACATAAGTATTTGTATAATTAAGAAAATACTCGTCGAACGTTGGGCAGTTAATGCCCATGAGCTGAAAAATGTTTACATAAAAATAGATCATTAAAGAAGTAAGAACACTAACTACGGGACATTGGACTCCAGTCATAGCATATAAAATAGTGGAGCGTGAACGTGTAGTGGCGATGTGGAAGTATCCGCTACCCCATATCATCCCATGGGTGTCATAAGAGGTGACGGGGGAACAAACCAGGAGATGGGCAGCAACGTATTTCTAACATAACATAAACACTCACGCCTGTCACCCAGAGGGGTAGGCAGAGATTATGGACTTCCATTTGGCACGATCCTGACACACCTCTCTCGCTTCCTCCACATCCATATACCTACGCATACACGCTCGTCGGTTAAAGGTACTCTTGATATGGCCCATTTTTAATATATCGCCAATTTGGTTGATAAACTTTCGCCTAGGGCGACCCCTCCCGACTATGCCGTTCACCTCTGTAACATAAATTTGCTTTGACGTATTTCTAATGACAATAAAATTAACATACTTCGGTTGCAATCCCGCCAGCCAAGCGTGGCTACTGTGGCAAAAATCAACAATCACGAGTAATCTATGGGATGACCTTTGTTCAGCAGTATATTTTCGATAGGCTGTACGATACGAGTAGCTATGCAGCGTATTATGGCTAAAGTATAAATAATAAATGAGTAAGTTTCACAGGTGAATACCACACTCACGCAGAATACCAGCGTAAAATTGAAGCATAGTGCTCATAAATTTAAAAAAATAATATAACCCAGTAACATATAACTCAATAATAGTGCTGCTGTGTTCTAAATAATAAGCGACAAGAAAATAGGCCCTTTTTACTGGTAACGAGGCATTTCTTCTGTGTTCTCAACGGTGATAACGCATCTGTATTTTTTATGGAGGATAGATGTGGGGTTTCTTTAGACCACATCATATCTTTATTGTCAGATGGAATTATCGTAATATATAACAAATATTAGAATTATATCATACTAGTTATCAACAAGTTATTATATACTTCCACAAGTTGTTGATCGAAATTCTTAATCAATGTCGTTTTTTACTACTTTTTGTTTTAAGTTATTTTTTATGAAATTTGAGTGGCAAACGAACCAACAGACTACCTAATGGTGAATGGTCACTATCTGTCTCCGGAAGCCTGCAACTAACTACAAACGAAGAAGACTAGAGATACGTTGTCACCTCTGTGAACTTTGATGAAAGTCTCTAGTCTGTAATTATCAGTACCTATTCGATCATTACAGTTTTTAAAAATCCAATGCTGAATGTAGGCCTCGCCCATAGGTTGCCACTTAGAGAGGATTTTGTCATATTTGCTTTGCTGGCAGGCGGATTTTCAGCCACAGTTTTTATAAGTTTGAGCATTGAGATATTATCAGGAAGATACTGCTGCCCATCTCCTGTATCGGTTTCCCTCTGTCACCTCTTACAACACCCACGGGATTTTACGAGATAGTGGATCGACGTTGACTTTTATTCCTCAGATATGCAGGATTTCTCACAATGATTTCCTTTATATGATCTTTTTTGTGTGGTAAAATTTCAATAAATAATTTTATAGTTGTTGACAGGAACTGATCGTGGGTTGCTCACTCAGTTACGTACTGTGAAAAGTACTTAGCGCCGTGTTAATTACTATACGTAACTTACGTAGTCATAACGCAATGGTACGGTGGTGTACGGTACTGGAACCCAGTTGATATCTTCACTCCAGCCATGTCCATCAGGGCGATATACAGCTGCCATTGCCACTAGCACCGTCATCTTAGCGCGTGTGGAGTCGGTAGATCGGATGTAGATTTCTGAGTGGTTGTATATGGGTGAAAGGTAATCGTTATATCTACTTCGTATGAATTTTCCCAGTTCGTAGGCTCTACGTTTTCCGAACTAAAAAAGGCAATTTTTACAAAGTTAGAGTTACAGTCTATATACATCCCACTCCTGGGCACAGGCCTCTTATTTTTAGGATGGTTTTAGATTAAGAAAATGTCCGCCACGCTGCCTCAGTGTGTACTAGCGGACTTTACATGTCTTCGTATATTCTTTTACTTCCTCAACCATGCAGATTACATCACTATGTTTTCTTGACCGCCGAGCACATGGAAGAGCACGTAAATTTACTTTATATTCTGCTAGGGCCTAAAAATTAAGATTTCAACATTTTGTCGCATGGAATCGTAGCTAGTAATCACATTATACATATAAATGATATAAAAAGCATGTTGTCCGAAAGATAAATGATTGTTGAACTTATTAATATGTTTTTTTGTAAATCGATTAATTGCTATTTTTACATAAAAAGAGGTTTTAGTTGCTTATGGTGCGAATTTATCAAGTCCGCATGGTGGCATAAAAAATATCAATTGTTCAACTCAATCTATTTTTAAAACTCTACATCTATCATGTAGGAAGTCATAGAATGTAAATAGCAGTTTAATTTTGTTTAGTTATAATTAATATTTTTCGGCTAAGAAATGGCGAAATTTCTGGTATTTTGAGGAGATTTGTATTAATTTATTTTACTAAATACATCATTCGTCATTCCGGCCTCGGCCGCAATCGTCAGTGGATACTGTATCGCTTGTTTGCAGCGAAAATGATAGCCATAGATATACAAGGGTCCTTGCAAGGGTGCGGCGTTACTTCACGCCGGGGCAGCTTCTTACCAAAGCGCAAGTCCGGTCGTGCATGGAGTACTGCTGTCACATATGGGCTGGTGATGCAAAATGCCACCTGGCAGCATTTGACTCAGTAGAGAGACGTGCTAAGAGGCTCATTGGTGACCTTGATTTGGTTGAAAGCAATCTGTGTATATGATGCATTTCGGTGAGTGTGCGCAGGAATTACACGCTTTAATTCCTCCCTCTCCTTTCCACCATCGGACAACCAGACGGTCGGCGGGTCTTCATCTCTTTGTTGTCGATATTACACGCATTAGAACCAAACAGTTTGCTTCGACTTTTGTAATGCGTACAGCAAAGGAGTAGAATAATTTGCCGGCGTCTATCTTTCCGTCCGAATACAATCTGGGAGTCTTCAAGGCAAGAGCGAATAGGCTTTTGTTACGATAAGACAGCGCGATTTACCATCTAAGGCTGCATCACCACTTACCACCAGGTGGGATTGTGGTCAAGAACCAGCTTATAATAAGTAAAAAAAAAGATATACAAAATATTCCAAAAACCAAATTTGATATATACTTGACCAAGGTAAGATATTATTATTTTCATAATCACAGATTTTTATTACAATATTTTGTGGCGCTAAGAGCACGCAGGATTTATTTATATCTAAATAAATATACTTATACGTACGACTTTATAGACCTGAAAGTGTACTTCGGTATTTGCTACTGGAACTCCTCGACGAGTAGAACTAGGTGAGCCGAGTTTGGCCTCTTTTTGTTAGTTATGACGAGACCTTACCTCCGGGCTTGATAGGATGATGTGAAAGTGTACTTTGATGACTGCTACTGGAACTCCCCGACGAAGAGAACTAGGTGTGCCTAGTTTGGGCTCGTTTTGTTAGTTGTGATGAGACCTTACCACCGGACTTGATAGAGTGGCTTGAAAGTGTACTTTGATAACTGCTACTGGAACTCCTCGACGAGAAGAACTAGATGTACCGAGTTTGGCCTTGTTTTGTTAGTTATGATGAGACCTTACCTCCAGATTTGATAGAGTGACTTGATAGTATACTTTGCTTACTGCAACAGGAACTCCTCGACAAAGAGAACTAGGTGTGCCTAGATTGGTCTCGTTTTATTAGTTATGATAAGACCTTACCTCCGGATTAATAGAGTGGATTGAAAGTGTACTTTGATAACTGCTATTGGAACTCCTCGACGAGGAGAATTAGATGTGCCGAGTTCGGCCTGGTTTTGTTTGAGATCTTATCTCCGGACTTGATAGAGTTACTTGAAAGTGTACTTAGACAACTGCTACTGGAATTTCCGACAAGGAGAATCAGGCGTGGCGAGTTTGGGCTCGTTTTGTTAGTTATGACGAGACCTTACCTACGGACTTGATAGAGTGACTTGAAAGTGTACTTTGATGACTTCTACTGGAATTCTTTAGAAGTACAAATAGAAATACAAATTATTTTTCTTTTTTAATTTTAATACTATCATATGAGCATTATGAATCATGCACTTTTGGATTTTCGTAATTTTTTAATGCCCTTAAAGCTTACACAATTGGATTTACCAATAGTTTATTTTTTTATAATTAGAAAAAAAAGTTATTGTATTTATATAAACTTTTTCATTCTATAAAAAGGGACAAACTAATCAAGAAAAAGCGTTTTCGGTACAGATCGTAGACTTTCTTTCTGATTAGTCCAATTTGAACCACCATTGGATTGTGCGCTAGCTACGGTTTCGGGATTCGAAATTGTAATGAGTTCGATCAAAGATTGATTCAGAACTCGATTTTGTCGGAAGTAGGCTGACCTTAGACTATTTATTAACAAAGCTTGCTTATAAATTCTGTACAAGGCAGGCGGATCAATTTAAGTTATCGTATAATTCAATAATGAATACTTAAGGGTTTTAATAAACATACTTTGTTAATAAAAACTTAATTCATTTACATACTGATAGCGTGAGGTTGCCGAAACATGTTCATTAATACCATTCAAATTTTATTACGACTTAAGTATATACCACCGCGTAAACTTAACACCTAATATTATAAATACGAAAGTATTGTTGTTGGTTTGTCCTGCCTGTTGTTGCCTGTAGCATTTGGGTGCTAGTCTTCTAGCGATCTTATTGCAAAAGCATAGACCATAGCGCTCAACATGTGTGAGTTAAGAAGAGGAATTCGTCAATGCCTTTATGTTTAATAACTCTTGCGCAAATGAATTGCAGCTAATTGGTTGTGAATGTGGTCAATGGAATTATGCCTAATTTTAGCGGTAAAAGAGGGCGGAGTTGGTCGCCCGAGAAGGGTATTCTTAGAAGGGATGACATAGGCTAATTTTTGTCCCGAAAAATGAGCGGTTCCTGTGGAATAAATCTGGAATGTAATTCTGTGATTTCACTTGCTGTCTTAGGTCTTGAAATATTGGTTGCAATTTTTCGATTTTTATTATGTCTTTTTCAAAAAACGTTGCATATATCGCCACTTCTCACACTATGATTTTCTCATGTAGGCAGTTTACGGCTCCCTGGCGTAGCAATAAGTTGCTACGCTAAGGGCTGCGGGTTCGAATCCCGCACGGAACAAGTATTTTTATGATCTACAAATAACTGTCCGGGTCTGGATGTTTGTGTTTATGAAATTTATGTATGTAAACAGCCCCCACGATACAGAAGAAAATCCTAGTGTGGTGGTAACGTTTTTTAAAAAGAAAAGAAAAAGAAAGTAATACATAAATTGCATTAGGAAAAAAAATTTGCACCTGTACAATTATTTGAGAGTCATAAGAAATAAATGTTCCATGCGGGATTTCAACCCGCGGCCCTCGGCGCCGCAACTTAATGATTATAAGCCACTGCGTCACAGAGCCGTCAAACATAAAATTAACGACGTCGCTTTCCGATATCCACAGAGGCAAAGCAGCGGAGAAAAGTTAGTGTTGTATAAAAACGGAACATAATCAATTGTCAGCGCACATTAAAATTAAAGAAAAGTTAATTCAATAAAACTGTTACGTGCTACTGAATATACAACGATAGACTCAGCTCCCGCCTAGGGCAAACAGGCAGTCGGAAACAGTTCAATGTCAGCGATTCCATTTGCAGCGAGTACGAATATTTTACTTTTAGAATACTTCGATTATTTAAAACTTCTAATAATTACAGTCAAATATCACGACAACATACGCGTGACTTTTCTACGGTAGCACTCATCCATCTTCTCTATTCACGCCTCTTGAATCATTCTTGGTAGGAATCGATGTTCTTTTGCTTTATACGTGGTAGAGCCATGCTGCAGCTATATTTCTGGTATAGTTGTAACACGAATGGGTAGGCTCGACCGGGGAAGGACCACGCTCTCACAGAATACCAGCGTAAAATAGCAGCTTAATGCTGCTGTGTTTCATATGGTGAGTGTAGAGAACCGGAGACCCTTTTTACTGGAAACGAGGCATTCCATCTTAGTCCTCACGGGTAACAACGCATCTGCATTATGATTCGTAATCGAGGATAAATGTAGATGTCTATGAACCACAGTAACCACTTACCATCAGGTGGACTGTGTGCTCGTTTGTCACCCTTATCTTATAAAAAAAAGAGGATTAGTGATAACAAATCTTATGAAATGGTGGGGACGATTTTGAACATTGTCACAGACTGCAGTAGTATGTAAGCGTTGGAGTCATGCGTTCAGTGCAGTCATATGTACAGTTAAGTGTATATACGTAACTGTGTACACGTTCTTCGTATGTAGGACCAACTCCCCCCTCCCCCGTTATCATGATAAAATCCGTAAAATTTAAAGTTGGTAAAATAATTACCTAAAAAAAAACACTTCCCGCCCTCCCTCAATTGCGTGCACTATCCCCGTCACCACTAATCCCAGCACCACTACTCCCACCACCACTACACTAGGAAAGACACTACTGACGACAATACAACACGTGTTTCGCCTCTACGCCAATAGTAAGGCTACCCTCCGGAAGCGAGGGAGGAAGGTGGTGAATGCTCATAGAAGTTATGTGGGACTCACTAAGAAGTGCCTACCCACTAAACACCACATGTGGGACTGGATTTGGACCTTGTGGCCTTTCTGCCGAATCGGAAGCGACCCTCTTTAGGGAAAAGGGGGCGCAGTTTCAAAACAACTGCTATTTATACAGCCTGCCGATGCAACCGCACCCCACTTAAGTAGCGAACGACTGCGTATTGCGATAAAACATGCGACTAATCACCACCTGACGTACGCAGCTGCTTTTCAAATTAAAAAAAACAAACCGCCGCGTAAAGTCCGCCCACCCTCCAATCACTCAAAGACCAAATTGCGAAGCTGTCTGTTATTAGAGACCAGGCTTAAAGATATTTAAGAGAGGTGAGCTAGAAACATTTGTTTGTTCATTCAGCAGTGCAATATTACTATTATTAATTTTTTAAATCTCTAACTGTTCCAGCACACATTGTCGCAGCCCTTTATTACACGTATCTAAAACTTTAAAGGAGTGGTCGTTGGCTAGGTTGTGTCCAGTATCCAAAAGATGTGTAGCAAAGTGGAATTTATCAGGATTGCAATTCCTGTACGCGGCTAAATACTCTTTATAACAAGATTCGAAGTTGCGACCAGTCTGACCCACGTAAACGGCTGCGACGAGGTAAGAGGCTGCTACTCGAGAACCTTTCTTCCCTAATGGTTGTTAGTTGTTCGAGTTACATAGTTAGCACTTGAGATTAATTAAATACAACGGGAATAGTAGTAATTTTAGTAGTGTAGCTAGTATTCCTTTAGTATTTTTTAATATCTTACGTTAGTCAGATAGCCGTATCCGATTGGTTGTTCAATTTTCTGCAGAAATTCAGGCCTTTCGCTTAGGTAGTGGTCCTTTATCACATCACCATGTCGATGCATCTGGAACAGAGAAATATTTAAATAACACTTCATGTTGTACTGCTCTCCATAGTTGTGAGTGAAATGTATCAATGCTGTTGATGATCCGAATAAAATATTTATTTCATTTCATTTATTTTATTCTATTTTTTATACGTGGTAGAGCCATGCTGCAGCTATATTAGTAGTATAGTTGTAGCACAAATGGGTCGGCTGGACCGTGGTAAAATAGCAGCTTAACACTGCTGTGTTTCGAATGGTGAGTGTAGAGAACCGGAGACCCTTTTTACTGGAAAAGAGGCATTCCATCTTAGTCCTCACGGGTGACAACGCATCTGCATTTTGATTCGCAAACGAGGATAGATGTAAATGTCTATGGGCCACACCAACCACGTACCATCAGGTGGACTGTGTGCTCGTTTTTCACCATATCCTATAAAAATGGGAGTGAGTGAGAGAGAGAGACAAAGTGGTAGAGAGAGATATCTGGTATGAAATCGCTTTAAGTTACATACAAATAAAATCAATATGTTTCTGTCTATACTACTATCATAGCAACTATAATAGATATAATAATTAATTATGCCTCTTTTTAATGTTGTAAGTTAGCTTTTTAACAGTGGTAGAGCCAGGCGGCAGCTTTTGCTGTCGCACGGATGGGCCGGCTCGAACCGGGGTGGTACCACGACCTCACAGAATACCAGCGTGAAGTAGAGGTTTACCTCTGCGTTTCGCTTGGTGAGTGCAGGTGGCCGGAGGCCCTTTTTACTGGAAATGAGGCATTCCATCTTAGTCCTCACGGGTGACAACGCATCTATATTTTGATTCGCAAACGAGGATAAATGTAGCTGTCTATGGGCCACAGCAACCACTTACCATCAGGTGGACTGTGTGCTCGTTTGTCACCCTATCCTATAAAAAAAAAAAGCTAATTTCTTAATACAACGAGAGAGGTCCCACAGTGGATTTTTACAGGTCGCTAAAAAAAAAATTAAAGGTTCATGAAATATCAACTAACTTAATCTAATATTAGTTAATGTAACTCTAAGTGCGGTGCTAGCTCAGGGGCTTAGTGTGTGCCGTAAATATTAGGTACACATAAAAAAAACAGGTAACATTAAAAAAAAATTATACCAGTGGCTTCTTCAAAATACATTTTACTCGGTAAATGAGTTTTTTAATTACTGATGACAACTTTTTATAGGACACAATTGACATTTTTTGTTATTAACTGACATGGTATATAATATGTTTAATTTTTTTTTATTTGTTAATTATATATATTTTTTTTGTAATTTGACTTTTGATAAATTTAGGTTAATTTGGTGAATTGTTTGTTGTCGCTAATTTAACTATTTAATAATGATTGATTTTGATGAGTTAATTTTGTATAATTTTATATATTCTAAGAATTAATAAATATGCATGTCTCCATTAGGGACTTAGTATGTATACATAGTATTTAACAGTATCTTATGTAACATATATACTAAAAATAAAAAATAAAAAATAAGTAAAATCGTTCCTAAGTTAATAGAGGAAAATCACAAATCCTTACCAGAAAAGTAAACACTAGCTCTGTTCCATTCAATCTATCAACGTAACTCGCAAGACTTGCATGTATATAAAACGAAGTTAACAGCACATTAAAAAGCAACATTATATTTGCTATAATAATACGATTACATAAACTATTAAAAAAAAGAAATTTTTAAAATAATTTAAAATAAACTATCCTTCAGAAGCAATCACAGAGAGATAAAATAACCTATGTTCTATAACGTCTACTTTACAAATGACGGAACGTTATGGACCTACACGTTCCAAGCGATGTTTGGCTCAAAGCAGTTTTTTTCAAACCAGTTAGTCCATCACCCGCTTATCATATATAAAAATAATAATAATCGACCTGATTAGGTTTAAATATATATATACAGGCTGTCCCAGTAATGGTGTCTAATCTGGTACGGGGGGGGGGGGGGGGTAGTAGTAGTTGTTTTTTTTATAGTATAGGGTGACAAACGAGCACACAGTCCACAGTCCGTGATGGTAAGTGGTTACTGTGACCCATAGACATCTGCATCTATATTCGTTTGCGAATTAAAATGCAGATGCGTTGTCACCCGTGAGGACAAGATGGAATGCCTCTTTGCCAGTAAAAAGGGTCTCCGGTTCTCTACACTCACCATACGAAACACAGCAGCGTAAGCTGCTATTTTACGCTGGTTTTCTGTGAGAGTGTGGTCCTTCCCCGGTCGAGCCGACCCATTCGTGCTACAACTATACTACTAATATAGTTCCCTAAAAAAAAATCTATCTCGAACGGTTCGCGGTCTACGCCATGTTTTATAAAATTCCGAAAATTCGTATTCGTTCGTGATGACCACAAATATGAGCAGAATCACATTTGTGGTCATCACGTCCGCAGTTTAATGCCTAGATCGGATATTTTTTCTTTTAATGTGTTCCCTAATAATGATGTTTCTAAATTACCCTTAAAAGTTTTCAACTACTATGGGTAGTATTTTACAATACGGGACTAAACATAAGTTTAATTTTTATACTTTATTTAACTGCTAAGTTTGAGCACCTGTGGTGAAAAAAACGTATAAGATCTGTGTGGCCAACCATTTAAAAAGTTTTCCTATATCATAAGGATTCTAAAACATTAGCATACCATGTACTTAATGTTATTACTTACTTAGCTATAGCCGTTGATGTGTTAAAGTAGGTATTTCATTACAAAATTATTGGCAGTTTTTTTAAACATTGCCTGTTTTTATTAGGTAAGTACATTTGTCGCCCTTGAAGATTTTACTTTGAAATTTATATATACATATAACTTAAGCGAAAGCGCGAGGTATGTTCTACTATCGCCTAAAAATTAAGATTCCAACGTTTTATCGAATAAAATCGTATCTTGCAATCATATTATACATATTATAAATGATATAAAAAGCACATTGTCAGAAAGATAAATGATTGTTGAACTTATTAATATTTTTTAAATCGATAATTTGCTATTTTTAAATAAAAAAGGGGTTTTAGTGGCTTATGCTGTGGATTTATCATGTCCTCAAGGCTTGTAAACACAATAACTTTTGAAAATATCAATTGTTTAACTCAATCTATTTTTTAATCTCTTCATCTATCATGTAGGAAGCCACTGAATGTAAATGGCAGTGTAATTTTGTTTTGTTTAGCTATAATTAATTTTTTTCGGCTCCAAAATGGTGAGATTTTCGTTGATTTGGTTGCCTTGTATGTAAATTATTTCTGTAAACGGGAAGCTACAGCCACAGAGTAAGTAGTTTAGTTGGGCTTCACGCTTCAGTCACCGTCGTGAGTGGACATTGTTTCGGTTGTTTGTAGCGACTCAAAAAGATCGCTGTACAAATACACAATATTCGAATAGGTAACCAAATTTCTTAAATACTTGATTATAATACTAATAGGAGATTTTTTTATTACAATATTTTAAAAGCACAGAATAAATAATAGTAGTATGTACTAAAAGCAAGTAGTTTAATTTTTTTTGGCATGGGTGACATTTTCATGGTTTTCGAGGGTGTTGAAACTGATAGGGTTGTCGAAATGTAAATCCAAGATGGCGGCTGAAGTAGGTATCAATTTTTTCATCATGGGTGTCATTTTCATGATTTTCGAGAGTGTTGAAGCCGATAGTGCTGTCGAAATGTAAATCCAAGATGGCGGCTGCAAAAGATACAAGTTTTTTCATCTTGGGTGTCATTCTCATGGTTTTCGCGGGTGTTGAAGGCGATAGTGCTGTCGAAATGTAAATCCAAGATGGCGGCTGCAATGGGTATCAATTTTTTCAACATGGGTGTCATTTTCATCGATTTTGAGGGTGTTGAAGCCGATAGTGCTGTCGAAATGTAAATCCAGGATGGCGGCTGAACAAATTACCAATTTTTTCATCATGGATGGGTGTCATTTTCATGGTTTTCGAGGGTGTTGAAGCCGATAGTGCTGTCGAAATGTAAATCCAAGATGGAGCCTACAATAGATACAATTTTTTTCATCTTAGGTGTCATTCTCATGGTTTTCGCGGGTGTTAAAGGCAATAGTGCTGTCGAAATGTATTTAAACTACTTTAAAATGATGTTATACGTAATTTTTTTAATGTGCTTAAGGTATGCCCAATTGTACTTACCAATATTTTATTTTTAATATATTTGTTCTATTTTATTGATATTTACGTATGTTTATATCTTTCATTTACAATTATATATTTAAACAGCCCAACCAGATGAGAAAACTTTATAGATGACCCAATAATAATAATAATAATATTTATTTGCATAAAACATGGTATATTTTAGGTCTTATATTATTGTGTGAACATGCATGTTTTACCGATTTATCGGTATGTATAATGTCAATAAAATGATGTAAAAAAGATAAAATAAATAAAAATATACAGGCATGATCATGTATTAATGCATAATATCAAACTAGTATAATGTCAAACTTACAAAATTCTAATTCTTTTGTCAATTTAAAATTTCAGATACATACATACAAACACTCACGCCTGTCATCCAGAGGGGTAGGCAGAGACTACGGACTTCCATTTGGCGCGATCCTGACACACCTCTCTCGCCTCCTTTACAGCCATATATCTAGGCATACAGGTTCGTCGGTTAAGGGTACTCCTAATCTGGCCCATTTTCAATGTATCGCCGATGTGTTCGATAAACCTTCGTCTAGGGCGTCCCTTCCCGATCCTGCTGTTCACTTTTGCAATATAAATTTGCTTTGTCACTCTTTCCTCGTTCATTCTTTCTACATGACCAAACCACCGAAGCATTCCTTTCTTAATCCTTGTCACGTCAAATTGCAAACCACACTTTTCTCTTATCACACTATTTCTCACCCTGTCATTCAGATTCAGCCGTAGCATACTCCTTAAGAAACGCATTTCTACAGCATTTATTCTACTCTCATGCTTCTTCTGCCAGACCCAACTTTCAGTACCATACATTAAAGTAGGCACTAACACATAATTATGAATTGCCATACGTGCCTTATTTGACACAATCTGACTCCTCATAATAGCGTGTAGAGCCCTATTCACTCTATTTCCTGCGTTCATTCATCATTCTATATCCTTATCATATCTACCATCCTTGCTAAATAAACATCCTAAATATACAAACTCATCCACTTGCTCAATCAACTCCCCTTCTATTCTTTCAAATTTCAAATATCAACAACAATTCAAAACAAGGCAGTATTTGATAAATTCATTTACGTCATAAAACAGTTTTCAATCAGTCAGGAAAATATTTTTTTTAAAAAAGATTAAATGTCAAGTTTTGAATGTGTATGGTTCGGAAGTAAATTAAATAGTCGAACGCACAGGCTATAACTATTTCTAGCAAATCAAGTTATGGCTGCCTGAGGCACCGATAACTTCCACGGGTACCTTCTTGTACCACCGCGATCATTATGTTGTTTCTTGTTATGCCTATACATTACTTTGATTTAGTTACATTAATACTGTATTTGTGAATGCTATCAAGATGACCAAACAAAAGTTTTCTTAATTTCCCTTTTAGCGTTAATTCCAAAGCTTAAATATTTGAAATCGCTAGAAAACTTAAAAAACAAAAAAGTATAATCAATTCAAAGAAAAAACTATTACATAAAAATTGAATTAAAATTTTTAAGAAAATACTGTGGTTAAAATGATTATTTTTTCTCCAATTTGTTACTTAATAAAAGAAATATTATAAGTAGTATGGGTAAATAGGTTAATAGACTTCCGCTTTACAATTATTCTCAAAAATTACAATGGCCGCTATTGTTATCATTTATTATAACTATACATAAGTCCGAGGGTGAGATTTTAAAAGCGTCGGGTATTCGTTCGGACATTCCGTGCTTTTCGCATGGTTTTATGTCATCGGTTCGAGAGTAAGCGCCTAAACTTGCAAGTTCTTGCGGTAAATAATGGTAACATAACATAGCTTCACGCCTATTATAAACGTGGAGGTAGGCAGAGTCCAAAGTAGTGGGTTACTTGGACCATGTTTAACTAAAATAAATATAACCTATATTTTCTTCTAAATGACAAATTTGGAAAGTAGTAGCCTTTCACATCAAATAATTGGCACATACTCTTTTGACAGGTACAAGTCCCACATAAACATGGGACCTGTAAATGCCAGACCAATATTCGACCATCTAACATCGCAACAGGTTTCACGATACCATCTTATACCATTTGGATGCTTGGTGGTCCACCGCAGTGCGATTTAAAAGAAGTTTTTTTCTTCGAGGACTTAAACGGCTACTTCCCGAGGTTTTTATGGACCTATGCGACTATGGGACCTTCAAAAAAAAGCCTTTGCCATTTTAAAAGGCCGAAAACGCACCTGCAATTCCCACTTACTCACTTAACAACAGGTGCAGAAACTCGACGCGGGCAATGTCGTGGGCAAAAGCTAGTAATATAATATATCTGTTTGCTATCAAATGTCGACCTTCCATATTTCACATCCATATTTTAAAGTTATTAAAATATTCTCACTCTTAACGAGTTTCTCGCTACTAGTTTGTCTACTATTACAAATACGCAATTTTATCAATGATTCCAAGATGGGGCAACTTAGGCATGCGTCAAGAACACACGAAAAAACTGTTTATCAGGTACCTTGAAAAAGTCTTAACCAGTTCCAAATTATATATTTGGGTTACATAATTAATCCGATTTATTTCCGTTACTTAGAAAACTGGTTCTTTGAGTCGTATTAGTATCTTTGTCTTTTTACGTCCTAACAGTAAAAAGCAACACGATTAGCCTGGATAGGTTAGGATGAGTAGTATTTACCTAGGTATTCGCTGCAATAGTATACTATCTTCATAATTACAATTTAAATAATTGCAATATAAATAATTGAGATTAACATTAATTTAGCGACCAACAGCAGACATAGCATTATTTTGTATTTATTACACGCTGATGATGATAGAGCTTGAGTTTAGTAGTAAACAAGGAATCGCGGTTCACAGAAACATGTACTGTTTAAAAGTGCCCATATAAAAGCAATTTTGTCTTAAAACATCTTTTTAAATAACGTTAACAGTCTCTATTCTACTTAGATACGAGCCGTATGATTCTGGCACCTTGCCAATTTGTTTTGAAATATATTGAAAAGATAATTTTACAAAGATTCATAGCCACCTTTGAAAAGCCCTACTTGAAATGGCCTCCTGGAGTTATGAATCTTATGACTAACGAAAATCTAACGTGATCAAAGTTGAAGTAAAATTTAAAGTTACAAATTATATACGTTATGTTTCAATACTAAGTTCAGATCTCCTCTCATTTCTGACAGAGTTATGGAGCAATGAGAGCCACGACTTTTCTGTCACCATAGCGGCGCCACAAAGGTTGAGGAGAAATGTTTGATAGATTTAATAGCGGGGGAAGTTAATTTGTTAGAAAAGTGTAAAATGTTTATTTCTTAAATATTAGTTATATTTTATTTAAGTATTAGATTTATTCATTAGATTTTTATTAATTAAATAATAATAATAAAAATTTTGATTAAGTATTGCTTAGATATATTAACTAGATTAGAAACGGATAAACCAAACTACGGTTATTCCTAAAAATAGAAGATTAAACAAGTGGTAAAATTAAAAATCTAGTAGAACAGACTTCAATATAAAAAAAATTAGAACGTTATCAATGTAGTTGAAGTCAATTAAATACGCATTATTAAGTATGACTTGACGGCTCCGTGGCGCAGTGGCTTAGCAATCAGTTGTTGCGCTGGGGGCCGCTGGTTCGAATCCCGCACGGAACAAGTATTTGTATGGCCTACAAATAATTGTTCCGGGTCTGGATGTTTGTCCTTGTGCAATTTATGTTTGTAAACTGCCTCCACGACACAGGAGAAAATCCTAGTGTGGGGGTAACGTTTTTTAAAAAATAAAATAAATAATAAATAACTCATAAACTTACAACAGTGGTAGAGCCACGCGGCAGCTTTTGCTGTCGCACGGATGGGCCGACTCGAACCGGAGTGGTACCACGACCTCACAGAAAACCAGCGTGAAGTAGAGGTTTACCTCTGCGTTTCGCTTGGTGAGTGCAGGTGGTCGGAGGCCATTTTTACTGGAAATGAGGCATTCCATCTTAGTCCTCACGGGTGACAACGCATCTACATTTTGATTTGTAATAGAGGATTGATGTAGATGTCTATGGGCCGCAGCAACCACTTACCATCAGGTGGACTGTGTGCTCGTTTGTCACCCTTATCCTATAAAAAAAAATAAACTACTGGTCAGCTTTAGATCATATTTATAAAAGACCACATGAGACACCATCTTTCTTTAAAATGCAAAAACAACTTAAAAACAACCCTTTCGATGAAATTTTGAGAATAATCTATAAAAGATATCGCAATTACTGTAACAACTGTATTAAAAAGTTAAAACGTTCATATGAAAGAACACTGTTATTAGAAAAAAACCCTAAAATCTTATGGAATAATATAAAAAATATTACACATACTAAGGAAAATAAAACTACTAATAATGAATTATTAGACATAGAATCCAGCCCTACTCAATCAGTTAATACAGTCAATAATTTTTTCGCAAATATTGGGCGTAAGCTTGCCGATGACATTCAAAAGAACACAGTACACGATCACAAAATACATATTGCAGCACACTTAATTAATAACCAGCCCTCATCTTTCGCCATCTTAGATACTGATCCTAATGAAGTTCTTAGTATACTCATGAACTTAAAATCCGATAGCACTCCGGGTTGTGATAAAATACCCACAAAATTTGTGAAATTGGCCAGTTCTTTATTAGTGCCGATAGTTTGTCACTTGGCTAACCTCTGTTTTTCTAAAAGTGTATTTCCAGCCTTCCTTAAACGTTCTATTATTACACCAGTATACAAGAATGGGAGCAGAGATGATATAAATAATTATAGGCCAATTTCCATCTTACGAGCTTTTTCCAAATTCTTAGAAAAATTAATTAATAACAGATTAATACGGTATTTAGATAAATATAATATTCTATCGCAAACACAATATGGATTTAGAAGAGGAAAAAACACACAGAACGCTGTCATAGATCTAACTACATATATTGTTGATCACCTTGACCAAAATAAAAAATGTCTTGCTATATTTTTGGACTTATAAAGTCATTTGACACCGTCTCTGTTCCCATGCTTGTTGGGAAGTTGGAAAAGATCGGTATAAGGGAAGCCCAACTAGAATTACTAAGAGATTATTTAAGAAACAGAACGCAAAGCACTAGAATAGGCAATTATGTCAGTAATGACCTTCAAATAAAATTTGGGGTGCCTCAAGGCAGTGTACTAGGCCCTACCTTACTTCTCATTTATATTAATGACCTCTGTAGATTAAAACTTGACAATGGTAAGATTTATTCATATGCGGACGATGCTGCTATCGTATTCACGGGTAAATCGTGGGATGAAGTCTACGATACAGCCAAATTTGAACTGTCCAAAGTTGCGAACTGGCTCGAAATAAACTTGCTTACCCTAAACACGTCTAAGACTAAATATATATGTTTTTCCATTAACAAACGGTCACAACCCATAACACACAATCTCAAAATACACAACTGTGGTTTGCGTAACAATTGCACGTGTCCTAATATAGAAAAAGTAGCTAGCACTAAATATTTGGGTGTTATAATAGACCAAACACTTACATGGCATTCACATATAGAAGCAACTAATAATAGATTACGAAAACTTATTTGGATCTTTAAGACCCTCAGACATGTCGCAACTCATAAATTATTAAATCAAATATATGCTGCACTAGCCCAATCGATTTTAACATATTGTATACCAGTTTGGGGTGGTACTACGAAAACTAAACTCCTACAACTAGAACGTGGTCAACAATCATTAATAAAGGTCATGTACAATAAATCATACAGATTTCCTACAGAAGAACTTTACTCAGTTAGTGATTTACTAAGTGTTAGAAAGTTATACATTTTAAATTTGTTGTTAACAAAACATAAAACAACTTTCTACGACTGCAAAAGTAGTAATAGACGAGGAAGAGCTTTTGAATTAACTCTAGTCAAGACAAATTTTGCTAGTCACCAATTTAAAAGACAGGCTGGTTATTTATACAATGTAGTCAACAAAAAACTAAACATTTATTCGCTGATCTCTAATGAGTTCAAAAAGACAGTTACAGAATGGCTACTGAAACTTAAGTATGATGAAGTCATGGAATTACTAAAAGTTATTAAATAAATTTTACAAACGCAGACAAACACACACATGTGTACATATACACACGCAAACACACACACACACACACACACACACACACACACACACACACACACACACACACACACACATACACACGCGCGCGCGAGCGCGCACACACACACACACACACAGACACACACACTCACACAGAATCGCGCGAGTGAGCGCACGCACCCATTAACTCACACCCACATAAACTCGCACACTTATATAAAACCCTCATCTTATAAATATAAGCTTAGTTTCTTGTATTTCTTTAATTAATCTATTTGTGTATGCAGCTACCGAAGTATGTGGTGTAAGTAAGAGAACGATTGAAAGGAAAAATAACACGTTATGGTGGGATGATGAGGTACAGATGGAAGTTGAAGCAAAGAAGAAAGCATGGCTAGATTTACTAACAACCAAGGCTAGTAATTCTAGCAGTATGAATGATGATATTGAAAGGAAAAAGGCAGTTTTTAGACATCTAAATAAGAGAGTAAAAGAAGTAGTTGAAAGGAAAAAGCAAGAAAGAATGGATGAGAATGATAGAAGAATATCGGATAACTTCCAGGCAAACATTAAAATGTTCTGGAAACTCGTAAGAACTACCAGGGGACATTCACAACAGCCTAGAATGAATGCTATACGAGACCAGAATGGCTGTATTCTGAATGACGAAGTTTTGAGTTTAAGGAGATGGAAGGAATACTTTGAAAGCGTGTTTATGAGTGATGAGACGTTTGAATTAAATGAAATAGAAATTCCGAAAGAAGAGGAAATAGATAGAGATATAAGTATAGATGAAATAATGAAAGCAATGAAAAGTATGAAAGCAGGTAAGGCAGCTGGTTATGATAGAGTATCTCTCGAAATGCTAAGGGCTGGAGAAGGAGTGGTGGCAGACCTGCTGTACACCTTGTTTAATTTATGTTGGGAACTTAAGCGGGTACCGGGAGACTGGTGCAAAGCCGTGATAGTCCCAATATATAAGGGAAAAGGATCACAGCAGGACTGTAAAAACTACCGTGGTATCAGCCTTCTTAGCATTGTGGGAAAACTGTATGCTAAGGTACTAATTGAAAGAGTTATGAAAGAAACTGATGGAAAAATTTGGGATGTGCAAGCGGGATTTAGAAAGGGAATGGGATGTACGGATCAGGTCTTTTCCATGCGCATGATCGCGGAGAAGTTTTTGGCCAAAAACCAAAAAGTTTTTTGTGCGTTCCTAGACTTGGAGAAGGCTTATGACAGAGTGGACAGGGATGTGTTATGGCAAACACTGAACTCATTTGGGTTGACCGTTGGTCTGATACAGGCATTGAAGTCTCTATATAGGGACTCTAGTGCTTGTGTCAGGATCAACGGGGCCTACTCGGACTGGTTTGGCATCCATAAAGGTGTCAGACAGGGCTGTGTGGCTTCCCCGTGGTTGTTCAACCTATTTATGGACAGTTGTTTGGAAAATTTGAAAGTAGAAGAATGCGGGTTAAGAATGGGTGAGTTAACCGTCAAATGCCTTTTATACGCCGATGATCAAGTCATACTTGCATCGTCGGCAGCCGAGTTGCAAATGATGGTAACATTAATGAACAGGACATTAAAAGAAAAGGGAATGAAAGTGAATGCAAGTAAGACGAAAGTTATGGTTTTTGAAAGAGAAGACAGCAAAACGATATGTGAAATAAGAATAGAAGGGGAGTTGGTAGAGCAAGTAGATGAGTTTGTATATTTGGGATGTGTGTTTAGCAGGGATGGTAGATATGATAAGGATATAGAACGACGAGTGAATGCAGGAAATAGAGTGAATGGGGCTCTATACTCTATTGTGAAAAGTCAGAATGTGTCCAAAAAGGCACGTATGGCAATTCACAATGCTGTGTTAGTACCTACTTTAATGTATGGTAGTGAAAGTTGTGTGTGGCAGAAGAAGCATGAGAGTAGAATAAATGCTGTAGAAATGCGGTCATTAAGGAGTATGTTTGGGATGAAGCTGAATGACAGAGTGAGAAATTGTTTAATAAGAGAAGAGTGTGGTTTGCAAGATGATATTGTGACCAGGATTAAGAAAGGAATGCTTCGGTGGTTTGGCCATGTAGAAAGAATGAATGAGGAAAGAGTGACAAAGCAAATCTATGTTGCAAAAGTGAACGGCATAGTCGGGAAGGGTCGCCCTAGGCGAAAGTTTATCGACCAAATTGGCGATATATTAAAAATGGGCCATATCAAGAGTACCTTTAACCGACGAGCGTGTATGCGTAGGTATATGGATGTGGAGGAAGCGAGAGAGGTGTGTCAGGATCGTGCCAAATGGAAGTCCATAATCTCTGCCTACCCCTCTGGGTGACAGGCGTGAGTGTTTATGTATGTATGTATGTAATCTATTTTGTGATTATTTAATTCTTGCTATAGAAGAGCGGGGCATCCTGCCACAAGTATATATTTACTTAAAACGATGTTCCACTTACTCCCATACCTATATAATGTATGATCTTTTTAAAGAAATAAACAATTTTTCATTTTCATTTTTCATTATCTTTCAAATAAAAAAAGAGTCATCGAAATCGGTTAACCTAGAAAAAATTCTGAGGTAACACACATAAAAAGTGCAGTCGAATTGATATCCTCATTTTATTTAAGTCGGTTGAAAAATATAAAGAAAAGCGTTAAAAGTTGCAAAAAATTAAAGAGCACACCACTGAGGTACTGTTTTGTGTATTAATATTACTCTAAAAACTGACCCCTTCAAGTACCGCGGGCATAAATTGATGCATCTATTACGTTACCGTTGAGTACCGTTGACTGCTACTCGTACTATAAATGTTTAATACAAGGTTCAATATAAGTTAAGTACCTCTTGAATAGGTTAGAATTAGGTCCATACATATGAAATTAGCGTAACTATTTATGTTTCAATTTGAAACAAAAACCTCAAGGCTAACAATTCATAACGGTCCTGATTTCAAAGAAGATAAAAATAGTATATTTCCTATTTGAATACCATTGCAAATAATTTTTCTTATAGGAAAAATCAAGTAGAATTTATAATTGTAAGTAATTATTATATTTAAGACTTTTTTGTAACTACCAGGGCGACATATTCGCATCAGCGACAAAGCCCTTTATCTATGAATAAAAAAAAGTAGAATTTATATATACTAGTAGCTCATGATAATATTCTACATGTTTTTTATTTTTATTCGAAAAATGCGCGAGAGGTCCTTCTATGTGTGCGTGCATTCCACTAAACTGGCTGTCGAGTGCTTTACTGATAAAGATTGTTCCTTTTTGATTTGATTGATTGATTGTTTTTTTTTTCTTTAATTTTTTTTTGTAGGTGATGATATATAAAATTGCTTGTTGTGTGGCAGCGGCATAAAATACTGCCACTCCCTCTCATCCCGCGGGTATCATACGAGCCAACAGAGGGAAATGCCATTAAAAAAAGGAGGAGACCTTTAGGCTTCCGACGGATGGTGGTTATCGTCAGAACAAAAATGTCCAGGCCTGTAATGGGCAGCAGCATTACAGGTGCGATGTGTCTGGTACTGCGAACGCCAACCCGCTTGCCCAGCGTGGCGATTAAGGGCAAACCCTCCTATGAACAGCACCACATAAATAAGGCCCCCAGTTCCCGGTCACTCCATTATTCCTGACTGTGGTGGCGGTCATGGCAACGGTGGGGCAGGGAGTGCAAAGAATCCCCGGGAGAGGACAGTTTACCACCAAAAACTGTATTTGGCGAAGTATAATGGACGGACCCTGCGGAAAGACGGAAACATTTACGAACTGGAAGCTAAGTTGGAAAATATAAGATGACATATTGTAGGGTTAAGTGAAGTCAGAAGAGTTGGGGAGGACACACTTAGCCTGCAATCCGGCCATCTGCTCTACTTTCGGGAGGGAGACGGCCATTCCCAAGGCGGAGTAGGTTTCCTCGTTCACAGGATCCTCACTAACAACATTGTAGAAATCTCCAGTGTGTCAACACGGGTGGCATATTTTGTACTGGAGTTATCAAATAGATACTCTCTGAAAATCTTATAAATTTATGCCTCGACTTCGGCAAATGCGGATAATGAAGTTGAAACTGTTTATGAAGACATTTCTACGGCCTTACATAACTCCACTAAGACCCACTACAATGTTGTTGTGGGGGATTTTAATGCCAAGGTGGGTAAGCACACGGGCGTCGAGTGAATTTTGGGAACTCACTGTTTTGGAAGCAGAAATGACAGGGGACAAATTATGGTCAAGTTCAATTAAACAAGGGGCTATTTGTGATGAATTCGTTTTTCGAGAAGAAACCCCAAAGGAAGTGGACCGGCGCAGTCCCGATAACAAAACAAAAAACGGGATTGACTTCATCATGACGGACAAAAGGCATATATTCAAAGGAGAATTCGTATTCGAATTCGAAATCGTGATCAGCAAATTCAATACCGGAAGCGATCACCGTCTTGTCCGAGGCACTCTGAATATCAATTTTACGAGTATTTCTGCTTCAAACCGTGACTGGCTCCCAACGCTTCCAGCTAGAACTTAAAAACTGATTCGATGCCTTGAGACCCACGTTGGATATTGACTAGGACCTTATAAGCGTGATCACACACATACACACACACACACACACACACACACACACACACACACACACACACACACACACACACATACACACGCGCGCGCGAGCGCGCACACACACACACACACACAGACACACACACTCACACAGAATCGCGCGAGTGAGCGCACGCACCCATTAACTCACACCCACATAAACTCGCACACTTATATAAAACCCTCATCTTATAAATATAAGCTTAGTTTCTTGTATTTCTTTAATTAATCTATTTGTGTATGCAGCTACCGAAGTATGTGGTGTAAGTAAGAGAACGATTGAAAGGAAAAATAACACGTTATGGTGGGATGATGAGGTACAGATGGAAGTTGAAGCAAAGAAGAAAGCATGGCTAGATTTACTAACAACCAAGGCTAGTAATTCTAGCAGTATGAATGATGATATTGAAAGGAAAAAGGCAGTTTTTAGACATCTAAATAAGAGAGTAAAAGAAGTAGTTGAAAGGAAAAAGCAAGAAAGAATGGATGAGAATGATAGAAGAATATCGGATAACTTCCAGGCAAACATTAAAATGTTCTGGAAACTCGTAAGAACTACCAGGGGACATTCACAACAGCCTAGAATGAATGCTATACGAGACCAGAATGGCTGTATTCTGAATGACGAAGTTTTGAGTTTAAGGAGATGGAAGGAATACTTTGAAAGCGTGTTTATGAGTGATGAGACGTTTGAATTAAATGAAATAGAAATTCCGAAAGAAGAGGAAATAGATAGAGATATAAGTATAGATGAAATAATGAAAGCAATGAAAAGTATGAAAGCAGGTAAGGCAGCTGGTTATGATAGAGTATCTCTCGAAATGCTAAGGGCTGGAGAAGGAGTGGTGGCAGACCTGCTGTACACCTTGTTTAATTTATGTTGGGAACTTAAGCGGGTACCGGGAGACTGGTGCAAAGCCGTGATAGTCCCAATATATAAGGGAAAAGGATCACAGCAGGACTGTAAAAACTACCGTGGTATCAGCCTTCTTAGCATTGTGGGAAAACTGTATGCTAAGGTACTAATTGAAAGAGTTATGAAAGAAACTGATGGAAAAATTTGGGATGTGCAAGCGGGATTTAGAAAGGGAATGGGATGTACGGATCAGGTCTTTTCCATGCGCATGATCGCGGAGAAGTTTTTGGCCAAAAACCAAAAAGTTTTTTGTGCGTTCCTAGACTTGGAGAAGGCTTATGACAGAGTGGACAGGGATGTGTTATGGCAAACACTGAACTCATTTGGGTTGACCGTTGGTCTGATACAGGCATTGAAGTCTCTATATAGGGACTCTAGTGCTTGTGTCAGGATCAACGGGGCCTACTCGGACTGGTTTGGCATCCATAAAGGTGTCAGACAGGGCTGTGTGGCTTCCCCGTGGTTGTTCAACCTATTTATGGACAGTTGTTTGGAAAATTTGAAAGTAGAAGAATGCGGGTTAAGAATGGGTGAGTTAACCGTCAAATGCCTTTTATACGCCGATGATCAAGTCATACTTGCATCGTCGGCAGCCGAGTTGCAAATGATGGTAACATTAATGAACAGGACATTAAAAGAAAAGGGAATGAAAGTGAATGCAAGTAAGACGAAAGTTATGGTTTTTGAAAGAGAAGACAGCAAAACGATATGTGAAATAAGAATAGAAGGGGAGTTGGTAGAGCAAGTAGATGAGTTTGTATATTTGGGATGTGTGTTTAGCAGGGATGGTAGATATGATAAGGATATAGAACGACGAGTGAATGCAGGAAATAGAGTGAATGGGGCTCTATACTCTATTGTGAAAAGTCAGAATGTGTCCAAAAAGGCACGTATGGCAATTCACAATGCTGTGTTAGTACCTACTTTAATGTATGGTAGTGAAAGTTGTGTGTGGCAGAAGAAGCATGAGAGTAGAATAAATGCTGTAGAAATGCGGTCATTAAGGAGTATGTTTGGGATGAAGCTGAATGACAGAGTGAGAAATTGTTTAATAAGAGAAGAGTGTGGTTTGCAAGATGATATTGTGACCAGGATTAAGAAAGGAATGCTTCGGTGGTTTGGCCATGTAGAAAGAATGAATGAGGAAAGAGTGACAAAGCAAATCTATGTTGCAAAAGTGAACGGCATAGTCGGGAAGGGTCGCCCTAGGCGAAAGTTTATCGACCAAATTGGCGATATATTAAAAATGGGCCATATCAAGAGTACCTTTAACCGACGAGCGTGTATGCGTAGGTATATGGATGTGGAGGAAGCGAGAGAGGTGTGTCAGGATCGTGCCAAATGGAAGTCCATAATCTCTGCCTACCCCTCTGGGTGACAGGCGTGAGTGTTTATGTATGTATGTATGTAATCTATTTTGTGATTATTTAATTCTTGCTATAGAAGAGCGGGGCATCCTGCCACAAGTATATATTTACTTAAAACGATGTTCCACTTACTCCCATACCTATATAATGTATGATCTTTTTAAAGAAATAAACAATTTTTCATTTTCATTTTTCATTATCTTTCAAATAAAAAAAGAGTCATCGAAATCGGTTAACCTAGAAAAAATTCTGAGGTAACACACATAAAAAGTGCAGTCGAATTGATATCCTCATTTTATTTAAGTCGGTTGAAAAATATAAAGAAAAGCGTTAAAAGTTGCAAAAAATTAAAGAGCACACCACTGAGGTACTGTTTTGTGTATTAATATTACTCTAAAAACTGACCCCTTCAAGTACCGCGGGCATAAATTGATGCATCTATTACGTTACCGTTGAGTACCGTTGACTGCTACTCGTACTATAAATGTTTAATACAAGGTTCAATATAAGTTAAGTACCTCTTGAATAGGTTAGAATTAGGTCCATACATATGAAATTAGCGTAACTATTTATGTTTCAATTTGAAACAAAAACCTCAAGGCTAACAATTCATAACGGTCCTGATTTCAAAGAAGATAAAAATAGTATATTTCCTATTTGAATACCATTGCAAATAATTTTTCTTATAGGAAAAATCAAGTAGAATTTATAATTGTAAGTAATTATTATATTTAAGACTTTTTTGTAACTACCAGGGCGACATATTCGCATCAGCGACAAAGCCCTTTATCTATGAATAAAAAAAAGTAGAATTTATATATACTAGTAGCTCATGATAATATTCTACATGTTTTTTATTTTTATTCGAAAAATGCGCGAGAGGTCCTTCTATGTGTGCGTGCATTCCACTAAACTGGCTGTCGAGTGCTTTACTGATAAAGATTGTTCCTTTTTGATTTGATTGATTGATTGTTTTTTTTTTCTTTAATTTTTTTTTGTAGGTGATGATATATAAAATTGCTTGTTGTGTGGCAGCGGCATAAAATACTGCCACTCCCTCTCATCCCGCGGGTATCATACGAGCCAACAGAGGGAAATGCCATTAAAAAAAGGAGGAGACCTTTAGGCTTCCGACGGATGGTGGTTATCGTCAGAACAAAAATGTCCAGGCCTGTAATGGGCAGCAGCATTACAGGTGCGATGTGTCTGGTACTGCGAACGCCAACCCGCTTGCCCAGCGTGGCGATTAAGGGCAAACCCTCCTATGAACAGCACCACATAAATAAGGCCCCCAGTTCCCGGTCACTCCATTATTCCTGACTGTGGTGGCGGTCATGGCAACGGTGGGGCAGGGAGTGCAAAGAATCCCCGGGAGAGGACAGTTTACCACCAAAAACTGTATTTGGCGAAGTATAATGGACGGACCCTGCGGAAAGACGGAAACATTTACGAACTGGAAGCTAAGTTGGAAAATATAAGATGACATATTGTAGGGTTAAGTGAAGTCAGAAGAGTTGGGGAGGACACACTTAGCCTGCAATCCGGCCATCTGCTCTACTTTCGGGAGGGAGACGGCCATTCCCAAGGCGGAGTAGGTTTCCTCGTTCACAGGATCCTCACTAACAACATTGTAGAAATCTCCAGTGTGTCAACACGGGTGGCATATTTTGTACTGGAGTTATCAAATAGATACTCTCTGAAAATCTTATAAATTTATGCCTCGACTTCGGCAAATGCGGATAATGAAGTTGAAACTGTTTATGAAGACATTTCTACGGCCTTACATAACTCCACTAAGACCCACTACAATGTTGTTGTGGGGGATTTTAATGCCAAGGTGGGTAAGCACACGGGCGTCGAGTGAATTTTGGGAACTCACTGTTTTGGAAGCAGAAATGACAGGGGACAAATTATGGTCAAGTTCAATTAAACAAGGGGCTATTTGTGATGAATTCGTTTTTCGAGAAGAAACCCCAAAGGAAGTGGACCGGCGCAGTCCCGATAACAAAACAAAAAACGGGATTGACTTCATCATGACGGACAAAAGGCATATATTCAAAGGAGAATTCGTATTCGAATTCGAAATCGTGATCAGCAAATTCAATACCGGAAGCGATCACCGTCTTGTCCGAGGCACTCTGAATATCAATTTTACGAGTATTTCTGCTTCAAACCGTGACTGGCTCCCAACGCTTCCAGCTAGAACTTAAAAACTGATTCGATGCCTTGAGACCCACGTTGGATATTGACTAGGACCTTATAAGCGTGATCACACACATACACACACACACACACACACACACACACACACACACACACACACACACACACACACACATACACACGCGCGCGCGAGCGCGCACACACACACACACACACAGACACACACACTCACACAGAATCGCGCGAGTGAGCGCACGCACCCATTAACTCACACCCACATAAACTCGCACACTTATATAAAACCCTCATCTTATAAATATAAGCTTAGTTTCTTGTATTTCTTTAATTAATCTATTTGTGTATGCAGCTACCGAAGTATGTGGTGTAAGTAAGAGAACGATTGAAAGGAAAAATAACACGTTATGGTGGGATGATGAGGTACAGATGGAAGTTGAAGCAAAGAAGAAAGCATGGCTAGATTTACTAACAACCAAGGCTAGTAATTCTAGCAGTATGAATGATGATATTGAAAGGAAAAAGGCAGTTTTTAGACATCTAAATAAGAGAGTAAAAGAAGTAGTTGAAAGGAAAAAGCAAGAAAGAATGGATGAGAATGATAGAAGAATATCGGATAACTTCCAGGCAAACATTAAAATGTTCTGGAAACTCGTAAGAACTACCAGGGGACATTCACAACAGCCTAGAATGAATGCTATACGAGACCAGAATGGCTGTATTCTGAATGACGAAGTTTTGAGTTTAAGGAGATGGAAGGAATACTTTGAAAGCGTGTTTATGAGTGATGAGACGTTTGAATTAAATGAAATAGAAATTCCGAAAGAAGAGGAAATAGATAGAGATATAAGTATAGATGAAATAATGAAAGCAATGAAAAGTATGAAAGCAGGTAAGGCAGCTGGTTATGATAGAGTATCTCTCGAAATGCTAAGGGCTGGAGAAGGAGTGGTGGCAGACCTGCTGTACACCTTGTTTAATTTATGTTGGGAACTTAAGCGGGTACCGGGAGACTGGTGCAAAGCCGTGATAGTCCCAATATATAAGGGAAAAGGATCACAGCAGGACTGTAAAAACTACCGTGGTATCAGCCTTCTTAGCATTGTGGGAAAACTGTATGCTAAGGTACTAATTGAAAGAGTTATGAAAGAAACTGATGGAAAAATTTGGGATGTGCAAGCGGGATTTAGAAAGGGAATGGGATGTACGGATCAGGTCTTTTCCATGCGCATGATCGCGGAGAAGTTTTTGGCCAAAAACCAAAAAGTTTTTTGTGCGTTCCTAGACTTGGAGAAGGCTTATGACAGAGTGGACAGGGATGTGTTATGGCAAACACTGAACTCATTTGGGTTGACCGTTGGTCTGATACAGGCATTGAAGTCTCTATATAGGGACTCTAGTGCTTGTGTCAGGATCAACGGGGCCTACTCGGACTGGTTTGGCATCCATAAAGGTGTCAGACAGGGCTGTGTGGCTTCCCCGTGGTTGTTCAACCTATTTATGGACAGTTGTTTGGAAAATTTGAAAGTAGAAGAATGCGGGTTAAGAATGGGTGAGTTAACCGTCAAATGCCTTTTATACGCCGATGATCAAGTCATACTTGCATCGTCGGCAGCCGAGTTGCAAATGATGGTAACATTAATGAACAGGACATTAAAAGAAAAGGGAATGAAAGTGAATGCAAGTAAGACGAAAGTTATGGTTTTTGAAAGAGAAGACAGCAAAACGATATGTGAAATAAGAATAGAAGGGGAGTTGGTAGAGCAAGTAGATGAGTTTGTATATTTGGGATGTGTGTTTAGCAGGGATGGTAGATATGATAAGGATATAGAACGACGAGTGAATGCAGGAAATAGAGTGAATGGGGCTCTATACTCTATTGTGAAAAGTCAGAATGTGTCCAAAAAGGCACGTATGGCAATTCACAATGCTGTGTTAGTACCTACTTTAATGTATGGTAGTGAAAGTTGTGTGTGGCAGAAGAAGCATGAGAGTAGAATAAATGCTGTAGAAATGCGGTCATTAAGGAGTATGTTTGGGATGAAGCTGAATGACAGAGTGAGAAATTGTTTAATAAGAGAAGAGTGTGGTTTGCAAGATGATATTGTGACCAGGATTAAGAAAGGAATGCTTCGGTGGTTTGGCCATGTAGAAAGAATGAATGAGGAAAGAGTGACAAAGCAAATCTATGTTGCAAAAGTGAACGGCATAGTCGGGAAGGGTCGCCCTAGGCGAAAGTTTATCGACCAAATTGGCGATATATTAAAAATGGGCCATATCAAGAGTACCTTTAACCGACGAGCGTGTATGCGTAGGTATATGGATGTGGAGGAAGCGAGAGAGGTGTGTCAGGATCGTGCCAAATGGAAGTCCATAATCTCTGCCTACCCCTCTGGGTGACAGGCGTGAGTGTTTATGTATGTATGTATGTAATCTATTTTGTGATTATTTAATTCTTGCTATAGAAGAGCGGGGCATCCTGCCACAAGTATATATTTACTTAAAACGATGTTCCACTTACTCCCATACCTATATAATGTATGATCTTTTTAAAGAAATAAACAATTTTTCATTTTCATTTTTCATTATCTTTCAAATAAAAAAAGAGTCATCGAAATCGGTTAACCTAGAAAAAATTCTGAGGTAACACACATAAAAAGTGCAGTCGAATTGATATCCTCATTTTATTTAAGTCGGTTGAAAAATATAAAGAAAAGCGTTAAAAGTTGCAAAAAATTAAAGAGCACACCACTGAGGTACTGTTTTGTGTATTAATATTACTCTAAAAACTGACCCCTTCAAGTACCGCGGGCATAAATTGATGCATCTATTACGTTACCGTTGAGTACCGTTGACTGCTACTCGTACTATAAATGTTTAATACAAGGTTCAATATAAGTTAAGTACCTCTTGAATAGGTTAGAATTAGGTCCATACATATGAAATTAGCGTAACTATTTATGTTTCAATTTGAAACAAAAACCTCAAGGCTAACAATTCATAACGGTCCTGATTTCAAAGAAGATAAAAATAGTATATTTCCTATTTGAATACCATTGCAAATAATTTTTCTTATAGGAAAAATCAAGTAGAATTTATAATTGTAAGTAATTATTATATTTAAGACTTTTTTGTAACTACCAGGGCGACATATTCGCATCAGCGACAAAGCCCTTTATCTATGAATAAAAAAAAGTAGAATTTATATATACTAGTAGCTCATGATAATATTCTACATGTTTTTTATTTTTATTCGAAAAATGCGCGAGAGGTCCTTCTATGTGTGCGTGCATTCCACTAAACTGGCTGTCGAGTGCTTTACTGATAAAGATTGTTCCTTTTTGATTTGATTGATTGATTGTTTTTTTTTTCTTTAATTTTTTTTTTGTAGGTGATGATATATAAAATTGCTTGTTGTGTGGCAGCGGCATAAAATACTGCCACTCCCTCTCATCCCGCGGGTATCATACGAGCCAACAGAGGGAAATGCCATTAAAAAAAGGAGGAGACCTTTAGGCTTCCGACGGATGGTGGTTATCGTCAGAACAAAAATGTCCAGGCCTGTAATGGGCAGCAGCATTACAGGTGCGATGTGTCTGGTACTGCGAACGCCAACCCGCTTGCCCAGCGTGGCGATTAAGGGCAAACCCTCCTATGAACAGCACCACATAAATAAGGCCCCCAGTTCCCGGTCACTCCATTATTCCTGACTGTGGTGGCGGTCATGGCAACGGTGGGGCAGGGAGTGCAAAGAATCCCCGGGAGAGGACAGTTTACCACCAAAAACTGTATTTGGCGAAGTATAATGGACGGACCCTGCGGAAAGACGGAAACATTTACGAACTGGAAGCTAAGTTGGAAAATATAAGATGACATATTGTAGGGTTAAGTGAAGTCAGAAGAGTTGGGGAGGACACACTTAGCCTGCAATCCGGCCATCTGCTCTACTTTCGGGAGGGAGACGGCCATTCCCAAGGCGGAGTAGGTTTCCTCGTTCACAGGATCCTCACTAACAACATTGTAGAAATCTCCAGTGTGTCAACACGGGTGGCATATTTTGTACTGGAGTTATCAAATAGATACTCTCTGAAAATCTTATAAATTTATGCCTCGACTTCGGCAAATGCGGATAATGAAGTTGAAACTGTTTATGAAGACATTTCTACGGCCTTACATAACTCCACTAAGACCCACTACAATGTTGTTGTGGGGGATTTTAATGCCAAGGTGGGTAAGCACACGGGCGTCGAGTGAATTTTGGGACCTCACTGTTTTGGAAGCAGAAATGACAGGGGACAAATTATGGTCAAGTTCAATTAAACAAGGGGCTATTTGTGATGAATTCGTTTTTCGAGAAGAAACCCCAAAGGAAGTGGACCGGCGCAGTCCCGATAACAAAACAAAAAACGGGATTGACTTCATCATGACGGACAAAAGGCATATATTCAAAGGAGAATTCGTATTCGAATTCGAAATCGTGATCAGCAAATTCAATACCGGAAGCGATCACCGTCTTGTCCGAGGTACTCTGAATATCAATTTTACGAGTATTTCTGCTTCAAACCGTGACTGGCTCCCAACGCTTCCAGCTAGAACTTAAAAACTGATTCGATGCCTTGAGACCCACGTTGGATATTGACTAGGACCTTATAAGCGTGATCAAGATCTTGAGGGATAAGGGCATGCAGGTTTTGTGGCAAGCAACATATGGGCTGAAAGACGAAATTCTCAGATGAGACACTTCAGCTTATGAAAAGAAGGCGTGAGTTATCAACAGCAATGCCATCGGAACAGGTGACATTAACCAAGCTTGTGAGGAAAGTTGAGAGGCCTGTGTCGCTCTAATGCGATTGCGATACTAGCGGCAATAGGGCAAAACAAGGGATCCAAAGTCTTTGCTCAGGAGCTCGGGAGAAGTCACATTGCAAGACTGCAGACTCTTGATGGCAAAGTCCTCACGTCAAAACCTGAGGTTCTCTCTGAGATCTAAGTCTATTATGGCAAATTATATGCCTCATATCAGCCACAACCTGACCCTAAATGCGATGATCCCAGAGCCACGCACGAAAACTGTCTCCCATGAATTCGGGATAATGCCTAGGGAGTTGGAGTACCGAAAAAGATGCGATAGAACCGATGCCATCTCTGGAGCGCATATCCTCAACACAATTGGCGGGATTCCGTCAGGCCCAATCGACTCGTGGATGTCCAGGGAGAGGAGTGATTATATGATTTGGGAATTATTATTTTTTTATAGAATAAGATTGACAAACGAGCATGCAGTCCACTTCATTGTAAGTGGATGCTGTGGTCTCATAGACATCTACATTTATCCTCAATTAAGAATCAACATGCAGATGCTTTGTCACCCCTTAGGACTAATATGGAATGCCTCTTTTCCAGCAAAAAGGGGTTTCCGGTTCTCTACAATCACTAAAAATATTTACAAAATATCAAATGGTATACTAAAGACCTTACTTCAAAATCGTCAGCGTAATCCAATAAGTACTCTTGAATTGACCGGTTGAAATTATTTCTCGTTTTCTATTGATCGAATTTAATATTTGATTCCTCTTTAAAGGCACTCGAAAAGGAAACAGTAATGCATATGTATTATATTTATCAAAGATCAAACTAAACAAATTGGCTGACCGTTCCATTAAAGAAACTAAAAAGCTTAGCATGCTCTGGAATAATTTATTTAGTGGTGATAAAAGCAGTAAAGTGGCATTATGGAGACGCTTTTCTACCGACTTCAAAAAGGAGACGGTACTCAATTCGACTGTATATTTTTTTTTCTTTTTTTATGTGTTTTACCTCATAACTCTTTTCTGGATGAACCGATTTCAATGATTCTTTTTTATTACAAAGCTGGTGCTTTTCATGTGGCCCATATCAATTTGATCAAGGTCTGACCAATGGTGTTTGAGCTATTCTTAATAATTAATTTTGAAGTCGGTTATACAGTTTTTAATTTTATATTATTTTAGCAAAATATTTTATAAACCATATATACAACCTGTTACAAAATATCCCGTAAAAATATAATTAATTTTCAAAACCAAAAATTTTGTCAAACTAGTAAGCTGTCATGTCAGTGAACTAGATTATTTAACAGAAATGCCTACGTACTTGTTTTAACTACTAACTTTATACTTTCATAGTTATTCTATTTTTCATTCATAAATGTTTGCTACCTCAATACGAGGATGGGACCGATGCTATGGCCTGCTCGTTCTCCGGACCTCACACCCTTGGACTTCTTTTTGTGGGGTTATGTGAAGGACAGAGTGTATTTCTCCGATTGCCCGGTTGCCGAGATGGAACAGCGTGTTAGCTCGGTTTTCGCATCAATAACCACGACGATGATGCGGAATACCACACACACAATATCCCGACGAGCGAGGTTGTGTATTGAGCAAGGCGGAGCACACTTTGAGCCGTTTCTGTAAATTTGACTTTTTTCCTTTTTCTTTTTCCTTTAGGATTTTTCGTGAGGTTAGGTATTTTAAAATTTTTGTCGTTTCGCAAATTAGGTAGAAATGTAGGTACATTCATACGTAGTTTACTCTTTAATTTTAATAGGGTTTCCACATCAGTGAAAATAATTATATTTTTTTTATATTTTGTGGTATGTTATAAGGCCCCATTTAACCTTTTTTCGGGTTTACGGGTAGTTTTGTAGCACCCGTTATATTAAGCCTAGTAGAGTGAATATTTTAAATTATGTAAAAGAATCAGTAAAGTTACAATTCAATATCGTTTCGGCGAATATCTGATCGCGGACTTCACATGTCTTCAAAGTATTTTTTATAGTTTTCCGGTTTTCTCACGATGTTTTCCATCATCACAGAGCATGTTTTTTTTTATAGTATAGGGTGACAAACAAGCATACAGTCCACCCGATGATAAGTGGTTACTGTGACCCATAGGCATATATGTATCCTCAATAAAGACTCAAGATGCAGATGCGTTGTCACCCGTGAGTTCTAAGCTGGAATGCCTCTTTGCCAGTAAAAAGGGTCTCCGGTTCTCTACACTCACCATACGAAACACAGCAGCGTTAAGCTGCTATTTTACGCTGGTTTTCTGTGAGTGCGTGGTCCTTCCCCGGTCGAGCCGACCCATTCGTGCTACAACTATACTACTAATATAGCTGCAGCATGGCTCTACCATGTGCAGAACAGTAGATATAAATAAAGCCTCGCAACAAAGTATCACAACACCGTAGTCACGAATTAATTAAGGAAAGTATATTGGATCTACTCGTAGTTACAACGCTTAGCAGCTAGGTAGGTATTCGAATTTTTTTATTACGTAGTTGTTATTAGGAAGACGTTACTGCCCATCTCCCTGTTTAAAGTTTCTCGAGTGAAAGCCTTGTACTAAGATGCAAGATGCAAGAATTGGATAAATGCAGGTGACTCAGGACCGTGCTTTGTGGCATTCCATGGCGAGGCCTAAGTTCTTCACTGGATTTGTGAAGGGCCATAATGATGATGATGAATGTGGCCAGTGGCCTAGTCTAGGTTACTGTTACTTAGGACTACCTAAACCCTCGAATGGGGTCCTGCCTTGTCGTGGCGGGAGGGCTAAGTAGCCGTGGCTTGGTCACCCGCGGTGAACAAAGAGGCAGCCCTCGGCTGGCCAATGATGTAGAGTCGGCCCGAGGTGGCCACTCCGAGTGGGCTTGGCGAGCCCACCTCGGATGTGTGTCGGTGGGCTGCGGCGAGAGGGGCACCCTCTCCTCCTACCGCTGCAGCCAAGGTGGAGTCGCGGGGGAAGAGAAGTGTTGGTATGGCGATGCGCCACTCGCGCTATCCTCCGTGACTCTGACGGGGCTGCACCGTTGATGCAGTGGTGGTGGGGTGCGAGGAGAGAGGAGTATCAGTATTGCGAGGCGCCGCTCTCCCTACTTGGTTGGCGGCGGAGCCAAAGACCACATCCACCGCTTGGTTCGGGAAAGCAGGTTTTACCGATCACTCGATTTTCCTGGCCGCATCGCTTTCACGTATCGGATTTGGGAGGGCCCGTTACGCAGGTTTAGTTGGAGGACATGAAGAAAAGCGTGGCTTGTGATTCTGGTGCGCCTTGCCTGAGAAGCAGAATGGGGAGGAGGGGCTGCCATGCGGCGACCATGACATCCCCTCCTCGGCTTGTGGGGCCGCGGATGTGTGCGAAATCGTTCCCGTGGCCCTGCCAATATGCGGCGAAGGTGGAACACCATGGCTTTTTAGTCGTTGAGAGTATGATATAACATGTCCTTGCGCCCGCGAGGCGGGTATGTGTAGGCATTTTCTCATGAAAAAAAGGACTACATAAGCCGTAAATGCAACCTAATCTCCTCCTCATAATTTTAAAAGTATCTTGAAAAATATAAAATCAGAAAGTGTTTTATAGTCTGTGTGTATTTGAAAAATAATTTAAAATAAAAAAATTTGTACAGCCGACATCAAAATAAGTTATTAAGAATAACTCAAAAACTATTGGTTTGACCTTGATCAAATTCATATGGGACCACAAGAAAAGTATCAGCTTTCATATAAAAAAAAGAATCATCGAAATTGGTTCACGTAATAAAAAGTTATGAGGTAAAACACATAAAAAAAACATACAGTCGAATTGAGTACCGTCTCCTTTTTGGAGGTCAGCAGATAAGTTATGGTCACTGCGTAATGGCTGCCAATCCGCTTGTCTGGCGTGACAACAATGACAATCTATGGGCGAGGTCTTTGTTCAGGAGTGGATTTTTTTTTGTCCCGTGACTGCCGTAAGAGGTAACAGAAGGTAACTGACAGGGCAGCAGCATCTTCCTGATAACAAATCGAAATTATAAAAATGCAGTTGGCAACGCCCGCTAAGCGAGGCCTATATTTAGCAATGGTTTTTAAAGGCTGTAATTGATTGAGATGAATGAATAACATATTTATAATAAACATCCCTATACTCTCAATTCCCCTATAAAGTAAATGATTATGTGGTATTGAGGTTTTCACAGTTTGCGTAAGGGTTCACTTGTACGACTTGTTAATATTTAAATAGGTTGGTAAATAAGCCACAAGGCAATCTATAACAAGGGCCAAGGGTGGCTTTTTCTTGTTTTTTTGAACAAATTATGAAATTGATAGGAAATATCTTCACAGTATCAATTACATTATCTGCCTAAAGATTTTTAAAACGTGAAAAAATAACTAAAAAGGACGTAGAGTGTTTATTTTTATAGGATAGGGTGACAATAGCGCTCACAGTCCACCTGATGGTAAGTGGTTACTGTGACCCATAGACAGCGTCGTCACCCGTGAGGACTAAGATGGAATACCTCTTTTCCAGTAAATAGGGTCTCCGGTTCTCTACACTCACCATACGAAACAAAGCAGTATCAAGCTGCCATTTTACACTGGTATTCTGTGAGAGCGTGGTCCTTCCCCGGTTGAGCCAACGTATTCGTGCTACAACTACACTACTAATATAGCTGCAGCATGGCTCTACCACGTATAAAATCCTGTGTTTGCGATACGAGCCTACATATACCGTTACCGTTACAACCTATAAAAAATCCACTGCTAAACGTAGGCCTTCCGCATAGATTGCCTCATAGAGAGGATATTTGCCATAGCTGCAACGCTTGGCAGAAGTGTAAGCAACTGCAGTTTCTTTATTTTTAACATGATTTTATTAGCGTGGTATGGTTCTATGTAACGGAATTTTTGAATGTGATTCTCATCCCCTTCAAAACGTCGGAACAATGCAATACAGTACTCTCTCGCTAATCCGCCACTATAAAATCCTAGCCATCAGCGGATTACTGAAAATGGCGGATTATGATGTACGCAACAACAAATTGAAAAAGAAAAACAAAAAATTTACGATTTATTTATATAATGTATTTAAGAAATCAACAAACATGAATCTTTTATTAAAGTAATTACTCATATTTCGCAAAAATTGTCTAATTTTGCTTTTTTCTTACCACAAAATATATCTACTTGGTAACTTCACCGCGCATTTTACGTAAATTTGCAAACATATCGCATGACTTTCCATTTTCTTGGGCCCATTTAATACAAATATCTACGCTATTCAGGGCATCTTCAGGCTATTCTTTTGATCTTCAAAATGAAGATCACAAAAAAGCATCTCCAGTCAAAAAACGACGGATTATAGTACTTTTTGGATAATCGAGCGGCGGATTAGCGAGAGAGTACTGTAATTTAAATAGTTTGCCCCAAAATCCTTGCCAGGATCCTCAGAATTTGCGAATAATTTTTAAAACAACTACAATTTCTGCCAGTTCAATTTACTGTAAGCGTAAAAGAACTTCTATCCAAAAAAAAGGCTTTAGTAGTCGATGGATGCAGGTAGCTCAGGACAGTGCTTTGTGGCATTCCTTGGGGGAGGCCTATGTTCAGAGTAGACTTATGAAGGGCTGTAATGATGATGATGATGAGCTAGCCACACTAAATAATAGAAAATAAATAATATTTTTTTTTAAATACTAAAAAAATACGCTTTTGTTGTTATCTACAAAAGCGTGTTTTTTTAGTTTTTTATACTATTATTATTGGTTGTTAGGAATATAATACTTATATATATATATATATATATATATATATATATATATATATATATATATATATATATATAGTATAATACTAACAATAAGAATATGAATATGGCTCTATACAATTTATTATACCGTTATGTCTAGCCTTAACAATAAAATACCTGTATGTGCACTTTACATGGACTTTACTAAAGCATTTGATTATGTTGATCATAAAATATTACTCAAAAAGCCTGCAGCCTACGGTATTCGATGTAATCCACTAGATCTCATCATCATCATCATCATTACAGCCCTTCACAAGTCCACTGCTGAACATAGGCCTCCCCCAAGGAATGCCACAAAGCACGGTCCTGAGCCACCTGCATCCATCGACTTCCTGCATATCTTACCAGGTCGTCACTCCATCTAGTGGGGGGACGCCCTACACTTCGCCTGCCGGTACGAGGCTGCCACTCGAGAACCTTTCTTCCCCATCGGTTGTCGGTTCTTCGAGCTATATGGCCGGCCCATTGCCACTTCAGCTTACTAATCCGTTGGGCTATGTCGGTCACTCTAGTTCTACTGCGGATATCCTCATTTCTGAGTTTATCACGCAGAGAAACTCCGAGCATAGCCCTCTCCATAGCTCGCTGAGCGACCTTGAGCTTCCTCATCCGGCCAGTAGTGAAGGACCACGTCTCAGTTCCGTATGTCATCACTGGCAACACGCACTGGGTGTACAGTCTCGTTTTCAAGTTTTGAGGTATACCTGACGAGAAGATGTGCCGTAATTTCCCGAACGCTGCCCAACCGAGTTGAATCCGTCGATCGACCTCTCGGTCGAAGTTGGACTTACCTAATCGGACTATTTGTCCCAGGTAAACATACTCGTCAACAACTTCGAGCTTAGTGTTCCCAACAACTACCGGCATAGGTGTGACATGGACATTAAACATGATCTTTGTTTTGTCCATGTTCATCTTAAGACCTATCCGTTGGGAAACACTATTGAGGTCATTGAGCATAGTGCTTAGGTCCTCCAGCGATTCTGCCATAAGGACTATATCGTCGGCAAATCGAAGGTGAGTGATGTACTCGCCATTGATGTTGATACCGTATCCTTTCCAGTCCAGAAGCTTGAAAACATCTTCCAATGCAGCGGTAAAGAGTTTCGGGGATATGACGTCACCCTGTCTTACACCTCTCTGCAATTGGATAGGTTTCGTACTCTGGTTCTGTACTCGGATAGCCATCGTAGCCCTACTGTATAAGCACTTCCACACTTCGATATACCGACAGTCAACTTGGCATCGCTGAAGGGACTGCAGCACCGCCCAAATTTCGACGGAATCAAAGGCTTTCTCATAGTCCACATACGCCAGACATAGTGGCAAATTGTACTCCTCGGACTTCTGTACAATTTGCCGAAGGCTATGTATGTGGTCTATGGTGCTAAAGCCTTTTCGGAAACCGGCTTGTTCGGGAGGCTGGAAGTCGTCAAGTCTGCGCGCGAGACGATTCGTAATGACTCTCGAAAACAGCACGTAGACGCGGCTCAGAAGGGAAATCGGTCTGTAGTCCTTCAAGAGAGCGTTGTCGCCTTTCTTGAAGAACAAGACCACCGCACTTCTGCTCCACGCCTCCGGTGTAATGCCACCATGGAGGACGGAAATAAAGAGCTTCTGAAGGACTTCAAGTACCGGTTTTCTACCCGCTTTCAGAAGCTCCACTGTAATTCCATCCTCGCCTGGGGCCTTGCCGTTTTTAAGGTGCTGGAGAGCCATTCTAATCTCGCTCAGACTGACGTCCGGGATATCATCGGAATAATGTCGGATAAGACTCGCTCTTGGATCGTTACTCACACTTGCGTGCGGCTCCAACGATGACGTGTACAGCTGCCCATAGAACCTCTCAATCTCACTCAAAATCTCAGGTGCCCCGGAAACGATGCTGCCATATTCTGTCTTCAGCTTTGACAGTTGGCGCTTTCTGGCAGACAGATCTCTGGCAAAGACTTTGGAGCCTTGGTTCCGCTCGATCGCTTCTTCAATACGAGCTGTATTGAAGTTACGTAAGTCCCGCCGCATGCATTTGGAGATCTGTCTGTTCAGTTGCCTGTATGCTGTTAAATCTGTTGAAGAATGTAGCTTCATCTCCCGTCTAACAGCCATGAGATTAAGAGTGTGATCGGAGAGTTTTTGTGTTCTTCTGCGGCGGGTCTTGCAGAACTTAGCTCCGACCGCATGGACAGTTTCCACGAGCTTGTCATTCAAATCGTCCACTTCATTGCAGTCTTCTAGGCACTGAAAACGGTTTCGTAACTCGAGCTGAAAGGTTTCGGGACTTTGGATTAGAGCACGAGGGGGACGGAGCGTTGACTTCATTAGACGAGACCTCTCCAACTCAACGTTTAGGTTCAGTGTGCCTCTAACCATTCGGTGATCGCTGCCGGTTTTCACCCTCGCAATCACTGAGACGTCACTGAACAGTTGTCGTCTGGTCGTCATAATGAAGTCAATCTCATTTTTTGTCGAACTGTCGGGGCTCGACCAGGTCCACTTCCTGTGGGGCCGCTTCTGGAAGAAAGAGTTCATCATAAAGAGTCCTTCTTTCTCCATGAAGTCAGCCAACTGCTGGCCCCTTGGGTTCCGTTGCCCTATTCCAAATTTCCCTACTTTCAGCTCACCGTTCTCTCTTGTGCCTAGTTTTGCATTGAAGTCTCCCATTAACACCGTATATTGGGTTTTGGAGGAATGCATGGCTCTAGAGATATCCTCATACATTTCCTCCACCTCTTGATCGGGGTGTGCCGAGGTTGGTGCGTAAACCTGTATGACCTTCAGCGAATACCGTTTGGTGATTCTGAGTATAAGGTACGCAACCCTCGTCGACACACTCTCAATCTTTACAACGTTGTTAACGAGAGACTTGTGGACGATAAATCCGACACCTCCTTGGGACAGATGGTCGCCCTCCCGGTAATAGAGCAAGTTGCCGGATTCGAAGATTACCGTGTCCTCCCCCTCTCTTCGGACTTCGGATAATCCTATAATATGCCAGCGTAACTTGTCTATCTCTTCTTCCAGCTCCACAATCTTCTCGTCAGTCCTCAGGGTGCGTGCGTTGTATGTTGCCAGGTCGAGTCGTCGTAGGTGGCAACCGAACCTCCACCGGAGATTCTTAGCACCCCCTGCCCCGCCGTTACCATGGTCGCCACCGTAGCCAGGAATAGCGGGGCCGCCGGGGACTGGGGGCCGTTTATTATTGTCATTGCTCATGGGGGGTATATTGCCATAGTTGCCACGCTTGGCGAGCGGGTTGGCAACCGCAGTTTTTTTATTGTTATTTTGGCTATTATCAGGAAGATGCTGCTGCCCATCTCCTGCCTGTTTCCCTTTGTCGCCTTTTACGACACCCACGGGAAGATATGGGGTAGTGGATATTCTTAACCGCCACTACACGGTGGATCTACTAACATCATATTAGTTAACAGAAAAAAAAAGTACACACATTACAAAAATTTGTCTAAAATCAAGAAAAGAAATAACCTATGTTTCTGAATACAGAGTCGTACAAACTGGAGTACCGCAAGGGAGTGTTTTACGGCCATTGTTATTTCTTATTTACATCATCGACCTTCCCAATGTCATTAATCACAAAATAGTATTATTTGCTGACGATAGCACAGTTATAAAAAGGCTTTAGCACCATAGACCACATACATACCCTTCGGCAAATTGTACAAAAGTCAGAGGAGTATAATTTGCCATTATGTCTGGCGTATATGGACTATGAGAAAGCCTTTGATTCCGTCGAAATTTGGGCGGTGCTGCAGTCCCTTCAGCAGTGCCAAGTGGACTGTCGGTATATCGAAGTGATGAAGTGCTTGTACAGTAGGGCTACGATGGCTATTCGAGTACAGAACCGGAGTACGAAACCCATCCAATTGCAGAGAGGTGTAAGACAGGGTGACGTCATATCCCCGAAACTCTTCACCGCTGCATATGAAGACGTTTTCAAGCTTCTGGACTTGAAAGGATACGGTATCAACATCAATGGCGAGTACATCACTCACCTTTTAACAGTGGTAGAGCCACGCGGCAGCTTTTGCTGTCGCACGGATGAGCCGGCTCGAACCGGGGTGGTACCACGACCTCACAGAATACCAGCGTGAAGTAGAGATTTAACTCTTTGTTTCGTTTGGTGAGTGCAGGTGGCCGGAGGTCCTTTTTACTGGAAATGAGGCATTCCATCTTAGTCCTCACGGGTGACAACGCATCTGCATTTTGATTCACAAACGAGGATAGACGTAGATGTCTATGGGCCGTAGCAACCACTTACCATCAGGTGGACTGTGTGCTCGTTTGTCACCCTTATCCTATATATAAAAAAAAAAAAGCTCGAAGTTTTTAACAAGTATGTTTACCTGGGACAAATAGTCCGACTAGGTAAGTCCAACTTCGACCGAGAGGTCAATCGACGGATTCAACTCGGTTGGGCAGCGTTCGGGAAATTACGGCACATCTTCTCGTCAGGTATAGCTCAAAACTTGAAAACGAGACTGTACAACCAGTGCGTGTTGCCAGTACATACGCAACTGAGACGTGGTCCTTCACTGCTGGCCGGATGAGGAAGCTCAAGGTCGCTCAGCGAGCTATGGAGAGGGCTATGCTCAGAGTTTATCTGCGTGATAAACTCAGAAATGAGGATATCCGCAGTAGAACCAGAGTGACCTACATAGCCCAACGGACTAATAAGCTGAAGTGGCAATGGGCCGGCCATATAGCTCGAAGAACCGACAACCGATGGGGAAGAAAGGTTCTCGAGTGGCAGCCTCGTACCGGCAGGCGAAGTGTTGGGCATCCCCCCACTAGATGGAGTGACGACCTGGTAAGATATGCAGGAAGTCGATGGATGCAGGTGACTCAGGACCGTGCTTTCTGGCATTCCTTGGGGGAGACCTATGTTCAGCAGTGGACATGTGAAGGGCTGTAATGATGATGATGTGCGATAGTGCAATTGAGCGGCTGAAATCAGTCCAAAAACTTCCTCAGGGCACTCCCCGTGATAGATGCGATAAAATACGCAAAAAGATGCAACATCTCTACACAGATCCAGTGAGTCAAGCCGATCGGAAAGAACTCGGTCGTCGATGATTCGAAACATTCTGCACTGGATACGATCAAGTGGAAGGAGCTGGCACTGGGGAGCCCCTGCTCAGAGATGGGAACAGTATTCCATGTCAGGCCGAACCTGCGCCTTGTAAAGTTGCAAGCGATGTGCAGAAATGAAATACTTTCTCGCTTTGCTGAGCACACCAAGCTTTTTAGAGGCCAAATTGGCCTTCTCTTCCAAGGGACCACGAATCTGCACGTCACTCGATATGTCGACACCGAGGATTCCGATACTGGCTGGGACAACAAGGGGAGTGCCTTGAAACTGAGCAGATACTACAAAAGGGTTTTTTTAGCGGTAAACGCGCAAAATTGTGTGTTCTAGGGATTGAAATGGACTGGAATAAGTCGCCCGAAGATTGAGACTTTGTTCAACGAAGTCTCCACTTCTGACACAAGTTTGTTCCGGTACTTTGCGACGTTTTCCCGAGAAATATTGGCACGGCCTAGGTATAAAGCATCACTTGTGCGGTCGTCTGCATAGCAATGAATATTGCCGGTTTGAAAAATATCATTGATATTGTAACCCCCCCCTCTTCTATACATATGCTTGTACTTGTGTTTCTTTAGAATCTATATCTATAAGATATATAAATATATCCGATTTACGTGACCAGTATATTATAATCATACATTGATCTTTCTAAAGGTTCAAATATAGATATGTAGTGATGGGCGTGCAGTAAAAACAGAAATACCTTGAAAACACTCTTTATTTAATTTAATTAATTTTGCGTGCGTGTCTTTACAAGCGTCCTTCCTCCATCTTTTTTTTTTTTTCACTTACTCACTCACTATCATTCTTTTACACATTCGTCATTCGCTCCGTTCCTTCCAGATCACTTCATTAGGCTGCGTTCCATCCCACATTCGGCCGTCCTGATCTCATGCCTGTCCTCAGGCATCCATGCCGCTTTCACTCCTAAATCTTCTCTGTTTCTGTTATACTGTTCAACCTTGTGAAGAGTGTAAAATTTGTATTATTTCCAAATCTTCCTTTTGTCTCAACTTTGTACCAATCATTAGTGTAAATGGAGTTGTATCAATGCTCCTATGGCACGTGCTGTTCAAAGCTCTCTGTAATCGACTTACATGCTTATACCATAAGGAAGGGTCTTCAATACATAATAATTTGTCAAAACTGAGATGATCGTGCGATGCACACGTTCCACCTGTCCATTTCCACGTGGTACTCCGGTTGTTATAGTGATATGTTGTATACATTCTGTCTCGCAAAACTCTCGAAAATCATTTCCTGTAAATGCGGTACCTTTGTCAGTTATTATTCTGTCTGGGTTGCCAAAATGTTGTTGAAAAATCTTTAATTTGTCCAATGTTTCCTTACTGGTTGTAAACTTTGTTGGAAATATCCATGTAAACTTGGTGAAGGCATCAACCATTGTCAAAATGTAATTATACTGTTTTTTGGTTTCCAGTAGAGGCCCAATATGGTCGATATGCATAGTATGTAATGGCATACTGTCTTTTTCTGTAGGGTGTAAAAATCCTTCTTGTTTTCCAGATTTTTTTGTTGCCAGTAAGCATGGTATGCATGTTGACATGAAGTGTTGTAATTTCTCATCCAACTGATTGATGTAATATCTGTTACTTATGATTACTTTTATTTTCTTGCATGAAAAATGACCAATACCATGAGTTCTTTTTATTATTTCTTTTTCTAAAGTTTTTGGTATTAGTAATTGTTTCAATTCTTCTTTATACAGCAAATCATTTTCGATGCAATAATCTTGGTAAAAACCATTCTTCAATATTTCTTTGATAGCTTTGAGGCCTTCATTTTGGTCTTGCATATGTCTGATCTGTTGATGCATATCGGTCATCAACATCACTGTAGGACAATCACGGCTGAGTGCGTCTGTATGTTTCATCTTTGAACCTGCTCGGTGCTCCACAGTGAAATCAAATTGGTCTAAAGATAGTACCCATCTCGCTACTTTAGCTGACAAATCTTTTTTCCTCAATGTTTGTTCAAATGCTCGGCAATCTGTAATGATTTTAAACTTAATTCCATGCAAATAATGTCTAAACTTCTTTACACCTTCAATAATAGCTAGTGCCTCCAATTCGTAACTTGAATACTTTCTTTCCACATCATTGGTCTTTCGACTCAGGTAGTAAACTGGATGCCATCCGTCATGATGAAATTGTAATAATATTGCTGCATACGCTAAACATGAAGAATCAGTGTGTAATTCTGTAGGCAAACTACTATTAAAAATCTTTTATACTGGATTACTAGATAATTTATACTTTAAGATATTAAACGCTTTCCTTTGGTCTTCACCAAAACAAAAAGGAGTATCTTTTTGAGCAAATCTGTCAATGGCTGTGCAGTCAATGCATAGTTCTCTATATATTTTCGAAACTATGTGGATAAACCAATAAACCTTTGTATTTGCTCGTCATTACAGGGCTCGAGACACCTCACTACTGCATCAGTCTTTTCTGGGCTAGGTTTAACCTCTCCATTCTTGACGACATGTCCCAAATATTCTATTTCCTTCTGGACATGTTTAACTTTCTTCCAGTTTATCTCCAGTCCATATTCAGATGCCACTTCAAGCACCATTTGCAAGCGTTGTACTGCCTGGCTTTCATCGCTAGCTGGAATCAAAATATCGTCGATTAAGATCGGAATAATCCCCTTATTTATTAAATCTCTGAAAATAATTGAGACAAATCGCATGAAATTCTTTGGACTACTGAGAGTCCAAAGGGGGCTCTCAAGAATTCAAACTGGCCATGATGCGTTACGAAGGAATTATAGGGTATAGATTCCTCGCTTACTTTTAAATGCAAAAATCCATTTTTCAAATCTAAAATACTGAAGAATTTAGAGTCTTTCAATTTATCAATTAAATCCTCTATAATAGGCAAGGGAAACTCATCCTTATCAATTTTTTTTTAATAAATTCCCGGTAATCTACACAGTAAAGTTACTTAAAGTAAGTTAAAGTTACTAAGAGACGGCCCCCAGTCCCCGGCGGCCCCGCTATTCCTGGCTACGGTGGCGACCATGGTAACGGCGGGGCAGGGGGTGCTAAGAATCTCCGGTGGAGGTTCGGTTGCCACCTTAGACGACTCGACCTGGCAACGTACAACGCACGCACCCTGAGGACTGACGAGAAGATCGTGGAGCTGGAAGAAGAGATAGACAAGTTGCGCTGGCATATTATAGGATTATCCGAAGTCCGAAGAGAGGGGGAGGACACGGTAATCCTCGAATCCGGCAACTTGTTCTATCACCGGGAGGGCGACCATCTGTCCCAAGGAGGTGTCGGATTTATCGTCCACAAGTCTCTCGTTAACAACGTTGTAAAGATCGGGAGTGTGTCGACGAGGGTTGCGTACCTTATACTCAGAATCACCAAACGGTATTCGCTGAAGGTCATACAGGTTTACGCACCAACCTCGGCACACCCCGATCAAGAGGTGGAGGAAATGTATGAGGATATCTCTAGAGCCATGCATTCCTCCAAAACCCAATATACGGTGTTAATGGGAGACTTCAATGCAAAACTAGGCACAAGAGAGAACGGTGAGCTGAAAGTAGAGAAATTTGGAATAGGGCAACGGAACCCAAGGGGCCAGCAGTTGGCTGACTTCATGGAGAAAGAAGGACTCTTTATGATGAACTCTTTCTTCCAGAAGCGGCCCCACAGGAAGTGGACCTGGTCGAGCCCCGACGGTTCGACAAAAAATGAGATTTACTTCATTATGACGACCAGACGACAACTGTTCAGTGACGTCTCAGTGATTGCGAGGGTGAAAACCGGCAGCGATCACCGAATGGTTAGAGGCACACTGAACCTAAACGTTAAGTTGGAGAGGTCTCGTCTAATGAAGTCAACGCTCCGTCCCCCTCGTGCTCTGTTCTAAAGTCCCGAAACCTTACAGCTCGAGCTACAAAACCGTTTTCAGTGCCTGGAAGACTGCAATGAAGTGGACGATATTAATGACAAGCTCGTGGAAGCTGTCCATGCGGTCGGAGCTAAGTTCTGCAAGACCCGCCGCAGAAGAACACAAAAACTCTCCGATCACACTCTTAATCTCATGGCTGTTAGACGGGAGATGAAGCTACATTCTTCAACAGACTTGACAGCATACAGGCATCTAAACAAACAGATCTCCAAATGCATGCGGCAGGACTTACGCAACTTCAATACAGCTCGTATTGAAGAAGCGATCGAGCGGAACCAAGGCTCCAAAGTCTTTGCCAGAGATCTGTCTGCCAGAAAGAGCCAACTGTCAAAGCTGAAGATAGAATGTGGCAGCATCGTTTCCGGGACACCTGAGATTTTGAGTGAGATTGAGAGGTTCTATGGGCAGCTGTACACATCATCGTTGGAGCCACACGCAAGTGTGAGTAACGATCCAAGAGCGAGTCTCATCTGACACTATTCCGAAGATATCCCGGATGTCAGTCTGACCGAGATTAGAATGGCTCTCCAGCACCTTAAAAACGATAAGGCCCCAGGCGAGGATGGAATTACAGCGGAGCTTCTGAAAGCGGGTGGAAGACCGGTACTTGAAGTCCTTCAGAAGCTCTTTAATTCCGTCCTCCATGGTGGCATTACACCGGAGGCGTGGAGCAGAAGTGCGGTGGTCTTGTTCTTCAAGAAAGGTGACAACGCTCTCTTGAAGAACTACAGACCGATTTCCCTTCTGAGCCGCGTCTACGTGCTGTTTTCGAGAGTCATTACGAATCGTCTCGCGCGCAGACTTGACGACTTCCAGCCTCCCGAACAAGCTGGTTTCCGAAAGGGCTTTAGCACCATAGACGGCAAATTGTACAGAAGTCCGAAGAGTACAATTTGCCACTATATCTGGCGTATGTGGACTATGAGAAAGCCTTTGATTCCGTCGAAATTTGGGCGGTGCTGCAGTCCCTTCAGCGGTGCCAAGTTGACTGTCGGTATATCGAAGTGTTGAAGTGCTTGTACAGTAGGGCTACGATGACTATCCGAGTACAGAACCAGAGTACGAAACATATCCAAATGCAGAGAGGTGTAAGACAGCGTGACGTCATATCCCCGAAACTCTTCACCGCTGCATTGGAAGACGTTTTCAAGCTTCTGGACTGGAAAGGATACGGTATCAACATCAATGGCGAGTACATCACTCACCTTCGATTTGCCGACGATATAGTCCTTATGGCAGAATCGCTGGAAGACCTAAGCACTATGCTCAATGGCCTCAATAGTGTTTCCCAACGGATAGGTCTTAAGATGAACATGGACAAAACAAAGATCATGTTTAATGACCATGTCACACCTATGCCGGTAGTTGTTGGGAGCACTAAGCTCAAAGTTGTTGACGAGTATGTTTACCTGGGAAAAATAGTCCGACTAGGTAAGTCCAACTTCGACCGAGAGGTAAATCGACGGATTCAACTCGGCTGGGCATTGTTCGGGAAGCTACGACACATCTTCTCGTCAGACATACCTCAAAACCTTAAAACGAAATTGTACAACCAGTGCGTGTGGCCAGTGATGACTTACGGAACTGAGACGTGGTCCTTCACTGCTGGCCGTATGAGGAAGCTCAAGGTCGCTCAGCAAGCTATGGAGAGGGCTATGCTCGGAGTTTCTCTGCGTGATAAACTTAGGAATGAGGATATCCGCAGTAGAACCAGAGTAACCGACATAGCCCAACGGATTAGTAAGCTGAAGTTGCAGTGGGCCGGCCATATAGCTCGAAGAACCGACAACCGATGGGGAAGAAAGGTTCTCGAGTGGCAGCCTCGTACCGGTAGGCGAAGTGTAGGGCGTCCCCCCACGAGATGGAGTGACGACCTGGTAAGATATGCAGGAAGTCGATGGATGCAGGTGGCTCAGGACCGTGCTTTGTGGCATTCTTTGGGGGAGGCCTATATTCAGCAGTGGACTTGTGAAGGGCTGTAATGATGATGATGATGATAGCAATTACCTTTCGCCCAAATATAACCACTATGAAATCTATATCCGGTCTACTGTTTCCACGCGCGCTAAGATAATGGTACTTGTGGCGATGGCAGCTTTATATCGCCCTGATGGACGTGTCTGGACTAAAAATATCGACTGGGTTCCAGTACCGTACACCACAGTACCAATGCGTTATGACTTTGTAAGTTAATTCAAATAAATTATTTAATAATTTCTTATATTTACGCGTACACTACACATTGAATAAAACTACTTTTACAAATTCTATCGCATTTAATTAACTTATTTTTAAATTTTCGACGTTTTGGGTGCTTTACAGCACCAATCACGTCACGGGTCACGGGAGCCTGTGGTGACTGACGTCCCAATGTCATAGTTAACACGGAGTACCTTCAGCTTTTTAATTATTTGTTTTGTTCCAAACTACGTAGAATGAACTTACTGTGTCTTGAAGTCTTGCAGTGGTATGCTTTGGTTTAGTTTTAATTTTATTGATTTCAGGATCCCAAGCAGGTGATATTACCCAGCCTCCCTCTCTATTGAAATTAGGATGTTTTTTAATTTCAATAGCCTTAAGTATCATTCTTGGCAGAAACAGAAACAGAAACTTTTTTATTCAATATAGATTATAAATAATACTTATTGAAAGTCACTTTTGTATTATTACCACTGATTCGAAAAAAAACCCCTGTCCTGGGAAGAACCAGCAAGAAACTCAGCGGGACTTTTTTTAAATAACAGCTCACAATCGTGTCTGTTACACAAATTAACAATACAACAAATTAAAAATAGCTTGGTAGCGATCACCTCATTTCCAGGGGTTATTATCATCTATAAATTCTTTAATATTATAATAACCCTTCTTATACAAACTAATTTTAAAAAAGTTTTTAAACTTTCAACAGGTTAAATTTTGTATATTTTCTGGAATTTTGTTGTAAAAGCGTATACATCGCCCCAGGAATAAATTACTGACTCGATGGAGTCGAGTAACTGGTACCACTAGCTTGTGTCTGTTCCTAGTATTTACAGAATGAATATCACTTATTTTTGTAAAACTACTTTTAATTTTGTGTATGTTTTTTTTTATATGATAAGAGTGACAAACGAGCACACAGTCCACCTGATGGTAAGTGGTTGCTGCGGCCCATAGACATCTACATCTACCCTCCATTTCAAATCAAAATGCAGATGCGTTGTCACCCGTGAGGACTAAGATGGAATGCCTCATTTCCAGTAAAAAAGGCCTCCGGCCACCTGCACTCACCAAGCGAAACGCAAAAGTAAACCTCTATATCACGCTGGTATTCTGTGAGGTCGTGTTACCACCCCGGTTCGAGCCGGCCCATCCGTGCGATAGCAAAAGCTGCCGTGTACCACTGTTAAAATACAAAAAAAAAAATACATTAAATTTTCATAAATGTATTGAGAAGCCAAAGTTAATATATTAATTTCCTTAAATTTTTGTCGCAGCGACTCTTTAGGCTTTAAATCATAAATTGCTCTTATGGCTCTCTTCTGTAAAACAAATATAATTTCAGTGTCAGCTGCGTGTCCCCATAGTAAAATAACATACCAAATTATGCTATGGAAATAGCTAAAGTAAACTAGCCTAGCTGTTTCAACACTGGTAAGACTTCTAATCTTTTTTACAGCATATGCTGCAGAACTAAATCTGCTTGCTAGTTTTGATATATGGGGGCTCCATTGAAGCTTCGCGTCTAGTGTTATTCCAAGAAAAATGGTGGTGTCTACAAGACTTAGTTTCTCCCCATTTAAATTACATTAGTGTTTAATTGTTTGACATTTGGAGTCATGAATTTTATACATTTCGTTTTAGTGCCATTTAAATGCAAGTTATTTACATTGAACCAATTTACTAATTTAGATATAGCATTATTTACTTCGTCATATTTTAGCAAAATTAAAATTAAAGAAGTGTCATCTGCAAATAATACTATATCATGGTTATCTCCTACTATGTACGGTAAGTCATTAATGTATACAAGAAACAGAAAGGGGCCAAGAATTGAACCTTGAGGCACGCCCATTTGTACCATCGACCCGTAAGAACTCATACTGTTAATGACATGTTTTTGCGTTCGCTTACTTAAATATGAAATAATTAATTTAAGAGCAACACTTCTTTCACCGTCGTGTTGAAGTTTCCTGATTAATGTTTCATGGTGAACACAATCTAAGGCAATTGACAATTTTGATAGGTAAAATAATATACCCAAAGCATCCTGTGAATTCTCCCATGCATTAAAGATATATTTAATCAGCTCAACACCGGCATCAGTTGTCGAGCGACCCCTTGTGAAACCAAATTATTTTTTATGAAGTAAATTATTTATATTAAAGAAATTTAACAATTGATGAAGAATAATTTTTTCAAAAACATTACTAAGTGTTGGTGGTATAGAGATAGGTCTAAAATTGGCGGGGTCTAGTGTACTACCAGATTTAAATAAAGCTATTACTTTACTATACTTCATTAAATCAGGAAACACACCAGATTCGATACTAGTATTAAATATAATAGCTAAATGAGGCGCGATTGTATCTATTATAAACGCAATAACTTTGACAGAAATCCCCCACAGATACACAGGTTTCTTAACATCAATAGTTTTAAAATATTTTACAATTTCGCGAGAATTTGTGGTTGATCAAATCTAATGTAATGGCGGGGGCTGTCTAGGATATGACCACAAACTGCAGACTTCCTGGAACTTTGGCGTTTCACGTCAGCGCTCGAAACTCGAATTTAAGTTAATTTAACGCGACAGAATTCATAAAGTTAGTTTTAATTTGTTATTTAAATTTACTTATTAATTTAACATGGTAGACTTGTTATAGCTCGTCGTAAATTCTACAGTACGTTAGTATTTTTTTAATAGAATAAATGTTTGTCACAGTCAACCATATCGTCTGGTGTATCAGTGAATGGTTTGGTCCATGATATTTATCCTCGATTAAGAATAAAGTGCAGATGAGTTGCTCTTTTAAACTGGCATTTTATGAGAAAGAGCCCTCCTGGTCGAGCTGATCCATCCGCTCTATAACCATAATATAGCTGCAGCGTGACGTATGTTGAGCAGTCAGACTGCAAAATTAAAATTTTACCACATGAAAAAATTCATGTGAAGGATATCATTGTGAGGAAACCTGCATGTCTGAGGGATAAAATATATTTTGAACGCATGTTAACTCCATCCAATACTCCATATCATCAAGGAGGTTGTAAAAAAAAAGAACAGAGGTAAACTTAAACAGGTGATGGTCAGTAGCATCTTCCTGATAGCAATTCAAACTTGTAAAAACTTCGGTTGCCGACCCGCCTGTCAAGCGTGACAACTATGTAAATATTCCCCCTAGAAGGAAGTGTATGGAAGAGGCATGTGTACAGAAATGGACTTTTATAGCTGATCAAGAGGAAAAAGAAGTGACAAGCAACGCAGATGCGTCACCGACTACAGGTAGTCTCTTTGTATGACGTTGTATTGGCTGCATTAGCCACTAACAATCAGGTAAACTAATCATTAGTTTGTCACTATAATTTGTCACTCTACACCATAATTGGTAATGTTTTAAAAATAATTTTGACTACAGTGACATTTTAGCGGTAATAGATCGTATTTATTGACAAGGAAATCTGAAGAAAAGCAATCCAGGCCGAGACTGACCCGCGATACTTTGCTCCCGATTACTCTCCAAAGATCTGATTCGTCAATAAGCAATGCGATTTAATTTAAAAAAGAATCTATCTAACAGGTTTTATTTAATTTTAAGAGCCAGTGTACTGGATACTCGAAATTTCCACGTATTAGCTCTGTAAGAATATCCCCTACTCCATATAATCCCGTGGGTATTGTTATTGGCGACAGAGGGAAACTGAAACAGTAGATGGGTATCTGCATCTTCTTGATAACAACTCAAACTTAGAAGTTCATCAGTTGACTTTTAAAGGCTGTATTGGATAGTTAGACAATGGTAATAACAGTCTACAAGGCATTTCATCTTAAATCTCATAAGTGACATCATCGAATCTCTACCTTTCTTTGTTTGAAATTGGTTGCAGACGTCCAGGGACAGGCAGTAGTTTCTGTAAAAAAGGAAAACAAAAAAAGTAAAAAACGACTTTCATGTTATGAGAATTTTAATCAACAACTTGTTGCAATACACAATAGCTTGTTGACAACAAATATGATATCCTTCACATCTGTATACTTGATTCCATGCGCACGCGTTTCACTATGTATTTCTTTAGTGCAAAGGGCCGTTCTTGTATTTTCCCGTTAATATAAATCAATTAAGATATAACCGGGATCCAAACCCGATTGTACGCGTAACTCGATTTTCAAGCCTGAGCGGTCAAACGCTGCACCGGCAAGAACTTCCTTTGCTCGTGTCGGTTACTTTCTATTTTTAGACTCGCGCGTATCATTTGTTCGTGTGCCAGGCGGTTTGCGACCTGACTTCCCTCCGAAAAGGAGAGATAGGCCGGCCCCTGCCGTATCGGGTGGTCGTAGGTCTCCCGTTTCTGCCTCCCGAAGACACATCAGCAGGAATTTGTACCTATTTGTTGCTAATCAGTTGCCAAAATCGCTATTTTGTTACTCCAACCGGTTTTGAGAAAATTGATTTATATTACTGCTATCTTTACATTAAAATAGCAGTAAAACTTTCAATCAACCCCGCTGTAGCGGAAAAAACAGGATAATTTGTTGCTAATTAGTTGCTGAAATATAATGCAAAAATAATAAACAAAATTAAAAACTAATTATAAAAAATAAAAAATTGCTAAAAATCAAGTTATGTTTTAATACTGGGTCTGAAAGTCTAAATTAATGAGTAGTTTGCTGTTGATCAATAAATAGATCAATAACTCCTAGGCAACCTACAATAATATAAAATCGGTAATAAGTTACAAATTAAACGTGTACATTCTGCCTATACGGGAGATTTAAAAAAAAACGACAGTAGATATTTTGTTGCTGTTCAATTATGGAAGCAGCAAGCCATAAAAAACCAGCAACAAAATAAAATGATCGATGAGCTGCGCCAAGTAATTAGTAATTATTTGTGTACATAGTTTAAATCAGCCTATTTTGCAATATGAATTTTTCCGTATTGACCCAGATATAAGAATAACCTCGGTCTTTTGCTAAGGTCCTTCTTTTGGTATGAAGTTTTTTGTGCTGTGGAGTTAAATGTTCATTTACGAAAACGCGCTGTCGATTACCTCCAAATCTAAATCATAATAATAATATCAATATTCTTAATAATCAGATATAAATAATATCAAAATTACTAAGCCGTGACCATTGTTCCTTTGTCTCAATAACTTTTTTAAGATTTACTATCTCCTTGCCACATCGAGAGAATTTTGAACCTTTTCTATCTGAGATACACCAAGTTCCAAACTGGAGACTTGGTCTTGAAAAGATTTGAGTGGACCACTATTTTATTTTGTCGTCGGTAAGATTTGGAACTGTAGTAATCGGCTTCTTCATCTCGCGAACCTCCTTCAGAATAACATCTAAGGTCGCCGTTGCCCCACCAGCATCGCCACCAGGAGTGACTTCGGAACTTGGATGGACCATTGAGTTAAGTTCCGAAAACCCCACTCCGTTATACCAGCACAACCAAAGTCGTAGTGCTTTTTACAAACAGCATTGCGCTCCATTATTTAACTCTTTTGAACATGATTCACAGATATTTATCGTTGTAGTAACAGTACCAATGACTACAATTACGAAGAAAAAAGGTTAGTGATATATGCTGTACGTCGTCTAACGTAGATACGTAAACAAGAGTGCAAACCTTTAACTATATGCGTGCGGCTGTGTCGTGCGCTCACTGCAGACTGAATTTAACAGGAGTGACCAAATCAAGGCACAGATGATGGAATAAAATGTTCCACTCCCTGAAGCAGAACATCAGCAATAGATTCAGCAACAACGTTGGGGTCATACGGCGAGAAGCAAACCCGCCACCAGGGGTAGGAAGCAAAATTATCGAGTCATGTCCCAATCGGACGACCTATAGTGCCAAACACAGCGGCAACCTGCAGAACGCAACCGCAATTGATTGCCTTATAAGGAGGATATTTGGTTTTTTTTTATTTTGTAGTTGCTATTAGGAAAACGTTACTGCCCCTGATGGGCTTTAATATTGGGGCTTCTGCATCACTCACATCCGTTCGTGATGCAGTTTGTCCCAATATTACACCAAACAGCTCAAATTTCCATTTTTAACTAAGCAGATGTCTTCTTAATTTTTTCTTCTTTTTAACTCACAGCGATTTACCATACACTTTCAAACATTTATTTATGTAATCTGACCCTTTCACGGCGTTCAGATAAAAACATTGAGGATAATGTAATGTGTGTTGCATCCATGGATCATCGTTAATCTCCCAATCTCCAATAACTCCTCCAAAGGAAAAACAAGCAGCTATATCATTTACGCTATCGCCAAAATAAAAGAATCCCGCATCATCCATTTCATTCACCACTGCTTCTCTTAAATCAGTCGTTGCCCAATAACGGGTAAATGAAAATAAACGTGTTTTATACGAATCATATAAACTATATCGGGGTCTGTATTAATTTTGAGACATGTCCCTCATGCTTTGTGGAGGTTTAATCTTGCTGGTTGCAAGAGTATAATGAAGCTGCAAAGCTGCGCTGATTCCTTATAAACATTTAAAAAAGTTGCTGGTGGAGAGTTTTTTTGTGAAATAAAATAAAGAATATTTCAAATGTTATTATCAGAGTACTATTTATTTAAACAAAAAAAACTTTTTTCAAAGCACATACTGAGTCAAGATTAATAAAACTTGTCGTGAAGCGACAATTAAGAACAAAAAGAACCTAACCTGATAACATCAAAACAACAAAAATACAACAAAAACAAATAATATATTTAAGATTCAAAAGATATTTACAATTTTATATAACAAAAATGGAGTATGAAGATGAGGATGGATGATGTGATTTACAAATTATTTAAAAAAAGGTAATAAAAAAAAAGGAGATTAGTGTCGAAGCTGAGTCTGAAGATCCAAGGTGTGCTCTCAGCGCCTGGAACGAGCACGCACGGCGTAGGTGAGAAGGCGTGGGCGTCTCTAGGCGACGACCGCAGGTGAATGTGGTGATTGCAGGATCCGGCGATTTCAGGCCAGACAGGGGCTTGCAGGATCCTTAGCGGCTTCAGACAGCACAGAAGCCTGCAGGATCCGGTGACTGCAGGCGGGACAGAGGTTTGCAGGTTCCGGTGACTTCAGGCGGAACAGAGGTTTGCAGGTTCCGGCGACTCCAGGTAGAGCAGAGACTTGTAGGATCCCGGCGACTTCAGGCAGAGCAACGGTTTGTAGGATCCGGCGACTTTAGGTAGAGCAGTGGTTCGTAGAGTCCAGTGGCTTCAGGCAGGACAGAGGCTTGCAGGATCCCGGGGCAGTGCGGCCCCGGGATAAGGCCTTTAGGAGATGCTTCCAATTCGAGAACTGAAGCGAGACTGAATTTCTTCACCGATTGTTCGGCTTTTATACCTTTCTAGAGATAATGGAAAAATTATTTAAATTAAACGCAAATTTTTTGTAAATGGTCAAGAGAAAAGAGTATTTATGTGGAATTATCGAAACAGAAACAACAGACCGGTAGCAAATTCGAATATAATTACCATAGAGACCAAATAAACAACAATGTCAAAACATGTCAAATTTTGGTTTTAGGCTTGTAATAAAAAAACGGCAAGATTTAAGTGAAAAATGAGATATTATTGATATAGGAAAAAAGGTAGCGCAACTGCCCGCACAAAGCCCGAAATTGCAGAGTTACGGAAAACTAAATAAAGATCGAAAAAAGGTAGACTCCATTGACACCAATTTAAAAGTGCTGATAATGTGAAAATACGAAGTAGAAATGATTTTTTATTGTGTTCTTATGGTTTAAAATCGTTACAGGATCCTATGGAAATAAAGGTGATGTAAAATATACAGTTTTGAGGTGAATGCAGAAAATCGAAACAGAATGGAAAAATGAATTTAAAATAATGTAAAATGATAAATAAGTAGCATAACACTACATTTTCCTCCCGACCCTGGAAAATTTTTGACTCAGCAAAAATTTTGATATATTATAAAATTTTGATATATACATTCTAAAATAAACCATAAAAACACAGCTTTGCAGAAACATACATCACCAGGCAAAATCAGATATACTATCTCTTACATTCATCATCTGCATTCAGGTAAGGGTGGAGTTCACATTCAATGACTACCACTCTAAAAGTGTGTTTTCGAAAGGACATTCAGGCTTATTTAAGGAGTTGTCATCTGCTCCTGCGTGGAAAAAAAAATTATTAAGGGAGTAGTCAACCGCTCCCAAGTGAAGATAAAGATAAAGAAATACCTCAAGTAAGCTTTAGTCGCTATGACTTAAGTAAAGATTAAGAACGGCCAGAGCGGTAGGGCTCAAAGCCAGAGATCAGCAACATCACCAACGAGATGTGTCTGAAATAAAAATAAAAAGTGACGATTAACCAACGAAAGTTCGAGGTCCTAAAGCAAGATGTGTTGAAGAACACTGGACAAACAAACAAACAAATTAAAAGAAATAAAAATAATAAGGTGAGAATGATGGTGATATTTATACATATATACAAATTAACGGTAAATAAAAGTTAAGAAAATTTATGATTTTACATCTTTGATGTGCCACTTGCCTATAACTCCATTAGGGTCTTCAAGCACATAGACTAGTGGTGACAGTTTAGCTATCACTTTGCACTTGATGAACTTAGGGGCAAGTTTAGCATTAAAGTATGCGCCGGCATTGCTTAAAACATGGTTTTTACGCCAAACAGTATCTCCCACATTAAATTCTTTAAAAGCCCGGCGAAGATCATAGCGAACGCTATTTTTAGCGTGCGCTATGTGAAGTTTAGTTTGAACTTTGTTAAAGATAGATGAGAGGAGACCAGCATTAGACGCGTAAATATCACGAGGCATAAATATCAATTCCTCGAGGTTCTGAGTTGGAGTATAGAAGGAACCACAAGGTATTGTTTCCCTACCAAAGACTAAAAAGTTTGGAGTAAAGCCAGTAGCTACACTTGTAGCGCTGTTCATTGCGTACTGAATCTTAGTAAGATGGTTGTCCCAGGATCTATGATCGTCTCCTACTAGAGATGCTAGAGCTGTAATAATTGTACTATTAAACTTCTCCGTAGGATTAACCTGAGGACAATATAAAGCTGTGTGAAAAATAAAAGGAACGTTATAAGAATTTAAGAATGAGTGGAATTCTCGCGACTGAAATTGAACAGCATTGTCCATTATAATAGTTTGGGGAATGCCATGAACTAGAAAAACTGAATTTTCCAAAACATTTATAATATTAGCTGAAGTAGCACGTTTAAGGGGAAAAATCATAGTATATTTAGTAAAATTGCAGTTAATTACTAGAATATACTGATTTCGTCTTCGAGTCATAGGCAATGGACCCATAAGATCTAAGGATATAGTTTGAAAAGGTCTGGAGCAAAGTTTAGGTTTACCCATAAGACCATAGGGAGAATGATTAGGGTGTTTGTAGGTTAAGCAGGTTTCACAAGTTGAGATTAAATTGGCAATGTCCTTAACATACCAGGCCAATAGTATTTTAAAGATATTTTCTTGAATGTCTTGAAGATACCAAGATGTAGTTCTGAAGGGGAACCATGGTTAACTTCAATAATTGCATGTCTATCTTGAGGTAGTGGAACTTCTTTCCAAATAAAGTCATCGTTTAGACGATCGGGAGAATGGATGCAGCGGTAAAGTTTGTTATCCCTGATAGTGTAGTTGGGATATGCGTCTGGGTTGTTGGAGCATCCGAGAAAAATCTTGTTGTAGTGCTCAAGTTTACGATCAGGTGGTTCTTCAATCGTAATAGGATGTACGCCTTGAGGTGAAATTTCTCGTGTATCAGGACGTTCTTGATTCTTATGTCTTGATAATAAATCTGGAACAACGTTATCCTTTCCTTTTTTATGTTTCAGGACAAAGTTAAAGCAAGATAAGCGTAAAGTCCAGCGAGCAAGTCTTCCTGATGGATTCGATAAGTTCTGAAACCATTTAAGTGCAGCATGGTCAGTATATATTGTAAATTCTTTACCATTGTCTAGGTAACATCGCCAATGTTCTAACGCAGTTATTACAGCCAATGTTTCTCTTTCAGTAGTTGAGTAGTTCTGTTGATTTTTGTTTAGTGCTTTACTCATGTAAGCAATCACGACTTCTTTGTCATCTTGATGTTGAGTAAGCATTGCTCCTATGCCATAGTTTGATGCATCACAATGTACAGAGAAGGGTAGTTCGAAGTTAGGACAAGCAAGGACAGGAGCAGTTACCAAAGCTTCTTTAAGTTTCTGGAAAGCAGCTGCAGCTTGTGAATTCCAAAGAAATTTAGGAGCGTTCTTCCCGGAACAGGTTAGTTGATTGAGTGGAGAGGCAATAGTGCTAAAGTTTGGAATGAATCTTCTGAACCAGCTGCAGGTGCCTATGAATCTTCGCACTTCTTTTCTACAAGTAGGTACAGGATATTCTAATATAGCTTTTATTTTATCTGGATCAGCACGTAGACCGTACTCGTCCACTAGAAAACCAAGGTATTTCAGTTCTTTCCTGAAGAATTGACTCTTCTCAAAGTTAATAGTCAGATTAGCATATGAAAGTTTTTCATGAACTTTCATGAGGAGTGATATGTGTTCATCAAAAGTCTCGCTAATGATAATGATGTCGTCCAGATAGCAAAATACCTTGTTCTCAAATTCAGGGGTAAAAAGCATATCCATTAATCTTTGTAGAGTTGCAGGTGAGTTAGAAAGACCAAAAGGCATTACCTTGAATCTAAACATACCTCTTCCAGGTACATAAAATGCAGTTTTATCCTTATCAGCAGGATTCAAGGGAATCTCCCAAAATGCTTTCGCAATGTCGATGCTTGATAAGTATTTGGCATTCCTCAAGTTGTCCAAAATTTCGCTTATTAGTGGCAGACTATAAGCATCACGACGTGTAACTGAGTTAAGCTTCCTGCTGTCTACGCAGAAACGCCATTCACCATTCTTCTTCGGAGTGATGAGAACTGGAGATAACCAAGGACTTTCGCATTGTTCAATGACGTTCCATCGCAGCATCTTGTCAACTTCATTAATTAACGCCTTTTGTTTTTCAGGAGACAGTCTGTAACATCTTTGTTTGATTGGAAGAGAATCACCAGTGTCAATCTTGTGGGTGATTAAGTGTGTGCTTCCCATGATACCTTTTTCTTCAAAAGAAATTGTCTTGAAGCGTTGGATGATATCATTAGCGATGTTCTTTTGATTAGGAGTTAAATGCTCATAAGGTAAAACTTTAGTATCTTTAGTTTCGATAGCAGAGCATTTAGATTCTGTAAAGTTAAGAGAAGATAAAACACTAGGTAAATGATTAAATTTTTTCCAAAAGTCAATACCTAATATTAGCGAAGGAAATATTTCAGGGAAAACGTAAGCTTTAATTAAATGAGTTTGATTATTGAAATGAACAGGTAAGTCAAAATAGCCCAAGGAATTAACTTTTTGATTATTAGCAGTAGAGACAGTAATAAGATCTGACTTGAAAAGTTTGCAGCCCAGTTTAAGAATTTCCAAATGAGAATTATTACCCAGAATAGTTACTGAACTGCCAGAATCTAGTAAACCAGATAAAGTTAAGTTATAAATTTTGACATTAACGAATGGACGATTAAGATCTTGTTCCTTGGAGTAGAGTGTAGAAGAGATTTTGTAATAAGAAAAGAAGTTTTGAATTGTTTTAATCCAATTAGTCCAATCGTCATTATCAAAGTTTAAGTTACTTTTCAAGTCGGCAGTTAGTTTTTTTGAACTAGTATTAGGTTTGGGAGAACAAGTAGGGCAATCTGCAGTTTTAAAACCTTTGAAGAAGACCTAAGACCACATTTGAAACAAATCACGAATCGTGGTTGAGTACAAGGGTTCAAAGAATGACCTTGTTTACGAGATTTAGTTTGAGAGAGACTATTAACTTGTCTAGAAGGGTATTTGTAGGATGGAATGAAATTATTCATGAAAGGAGGAGAAGGTCGTGAGTTATTAGAAGAATTTGGAGAGTCAACTGAACTTGAAGTGGAATGCTTGTAGTTGAATTCAGAAATAAGAGGACTTTGTTGTACATTTGGTTCTTTAAATTGTTTGTCTCTGTCTAGGAATTTTTCATAGTTTTGGCAAGTAGCCAGAAGAGAGTCGATAGAGTCAATGTCTTTTAGAGCTACGAAGACTGAATAACATGGGCGAACATTCCTCAAAATAATCTCCAAATGTTCTGTTTCCGAAAGTTTCCTCGAAAGACGAGAAAACATTCCAGACTTGATGGAAATATAGATGACAATAGGTTCATCTCGACCTTGAGTTCGATTCCTAATCGCTTCTAAAAGTTTGTGATCATAATCAAAACCACCAAAGTCTTTGATTAATAACGAAGAAAGTTCGTTCCACGTTAAGTTTGGATTCTGATTATATTTAAATCTGAACCAATGAAGAGCATTGTCAGTGAAAATTTCAAACGCTTGTGAAATCAACAAGTCTTTGGACAAGCCACGAGCTATACAGTATTCTTCCAGTTTTTGAAGAAAGGATCTTGGACAGCTTTTACCATTGAAGGTGTATCTTTTCAGATCTTTGAAGACGTAGGTTGGAGAAAAAGATTGAGGTGGTGGTGGAGGATACGGGGTATGGACCTGAATAGAAGTTTGAGAAACAAGAGGGAGTTCCGTGACAGTCGGGTCAACCGTGACAGTCGGGTCAACAGGAGGGTCAAGTGATGGAGGGTCATTTTCAGTTGGAGCTGGAGTCAAGGATTCAAATTGTTTAGTAATATCGTCATATTTCATCTTCAAAGTATCGAAAATAGCTTTAAAGTCTGGATCTATTCGTTCCAATCTGTAAAAGACATGATTAATAAAAGTTTCTATTAGTCGCAAGTATTTGGTTTCGCCTTGTAAAAATTTTTTAATTTTACAGTCCAAGTAGGTCAAAGTAGAATCAATTTGAGACAAGTCATCCTCAATTGGAATTGGAGAAGTCAGAATATCTTCAGGGTGAGAATTCGCAACTAAACGCAAAACCTGTTTTTTTAGAAGTAAAACAGTATTAGCTGGTTCCTCATATCTAATCTTCACTTCGTATTCGAGTTCGGCCTTGTTAAGGAATTCGTACTTAATAACCCTTTTCATTATACTATAGATAGTTGTTGGGAACACTAAGCTCGAAGTTGTTGACGAGTATGTTTACCTGGGACAAATAGTCCGACTGGGTAAGTCCAACTTCGACCGAGAGGTCAATCGACGGATTCAACTCGGCTGGGCAGCGTTCGGGAAGCTACGACACATCTTCTCGTCAGACATACCTCAAAACCTTAAAACGAAATTGTACAACCAGTGCGTGTTGCCAGTGATGACTTACGGAACTGAGACGTGGTCCTTCACTGCTGGCCGTATGAGGAAGCTCAAGGTCGCTCAGCGAGCTATGGAGAGGGCTATGCTCGGAGTTTCTCTGCGTGATAAACTTAGGAATGAGGATATCCGCAGTAGAACCAGAGTGACCGACATAGCCCAACGGATTAGTAAGCTGAAGTGGCAGTGGGCCGGCCATATAGCTCGAAGAACCGACAACCGATGGGGAAGAAAGGTTCTCGAGTGGCAGCCTCGTACCGGTAGGCGAAGTGTAGGGCGTCCCCCCACGAGATGGAGTGACGACCTGGTAAGACATGCAGGAAGTCGATGGATGCAGGTGGCTCAGGACCGTGTTTTGTGGCATTCTTTGGGGGAGGCCTATGTTCAGCAGTGGACTTGTGAAGGGCTGTAATGATGATGATGATGAACCCTTTTCATTGTTATAATTATGTGTAAAGTTAAGTTTAAGAAATAAAAACTTAATTAAAAATTATACCTCTTTAAGTTATCTAGAATAAAAATATTAGAGTGATGAATGTAAGTGAAGTGTTGAATGTAGGTCTAAATATAATCTAGATAAGTTGAAACACTAGATGAAGTGTTGTTTTAGAATTTGGAAAGTTATCTACAATAAAAATATTAAAGTGATGAATGTAAGTGTTAAATGTAGGTCTAAATATAAGCCAGATAAATTGAAACACTAGATGAAGTGTTGTTTTAGAATTTGGAAGGTATGAAAAGGATGAATAAATAAAGAGTTAAGAACGAAAGAGGAAGCAATTAAATCAAAAGGAATGGACAAGGCGCAGTAAAGGTGAAGAGAAGAGAAAGAGAACTTTTACGTTGGGCGCCAAATGTCGTGAAGCGACAATAAAGAACAAAAAGAATCTAACCTAAGAACAACAAAACAACAAAAATACAACAAAAACAAAAAATATATTTAAGATTCAAAGATATTTACAACTTTATACAAAAATGGAGTATGAATATGAGGATGGATGATGCGATTTACAGATTATTTAAAAAAAGTAATAAAAAAAAGAGATTAGTGCCGAAGCTGAGTCTGAAGATCCAAGGTGTGCTCTCAGCGCCTGGAACGAGCACGCACGGCGTAGGTGAGAAGGCGTGGGCGTCTCTAGGCGACGACCTCCGGTGAATGTGGTAATTGCAGGATCCGGCGATTTCAGGCCAGACAGGGGCTTGCAGGATCCTCAGCGGCTCCAGACAACACAGAAACCTGCAGGATCCGGTGACTGCAGGCGGGACAGAGGTTTGCAGCTTCCGGTGACTTCAGGCGGAACTGAGGTTTGCAGGTTCCGGCGACACCAGTTAGAGCAGAGACTTGTAGGATCCCGGCGACTTCAGGCAGAGCAACGGTTTGTAGAGTCCAGCGACTTCAGGTAGAGCAGAGGTTCGTAGAGTCCAGTGGCTTCCGGCAGGACAGAGGCTTGCAGGATCCCGGGGCAGTGCGGCCCCGGGATAAGGCCTTTAGGAGATGCTTCCAATTCGAGAACTGAAGCGAGACTGCCTTTCTTCACCGATTGTTCGGCTTTTATACCTTTCTAGAGAGAACGGAAAAATTATTTAAATTAAACGCAAATTTTTTGTAAATGGTCAAGAGAAAAGAGTATTTATGTGGAATTATCGAAATAGAAACAACAGACCGGTAGTAAATTTGAATATAATTGCTATGGAGACCAAATAAACAACAATGTCAAAACATGTCAAATTTTGGTTTTAGGCTTGTAATAAGAAAACGGCAAGATTTAAGTGGAAAATGAGATATTATTGATATAGGAAAAAAGGTAGCGCAACTGCCCACACAAAGCCCGAGATTGTAGAGTTACGGAAAACTAACTAAAACATCGAAAAAAGGTAGATTCCATTGACACCAATTTAAAAGTGCTGATAATGTGAAAATACGAAGTAGAAATGATTTGTTATTGTGTTCTTATGGTTTAAAATCGTTACAGGATCCTATGGAAATAAAGGTGATGTAAAATATCCAGTTTTGAAGTGAATGCAGAAAATCGAAACAGAATGGAAAAATGAATTTAAAATAATGTAAAATGATATGTAAGTAGCATAACACTACATCTTCTTCGGCGGCTTGAAGAATGTTCTAATAGAAGCTCGCTTCAAGATGTAGCCAATCTTGTCAGTGACACCTCTGACATATGGTAGTACAGCAGGCACATGCTCGACTGTGGCCGGCTTCACACTTAAACCCTTAGTGTTTGCTCTTGTGTGGCCTCTGAGGGGTGATAGTACTTTTGCTAGGAGTTGAGCCAATCTGTAAGTTGGCGAATCGATATTACTTACTATTGGACGTAATGGAGCGTTAAGTTGGTGTATTTTTGTTAACCCATACAACTTCGGTGGTTTGGCACACGCAGGTATTATCGAATTAACGTCTAGATCCAATTTCTCGGAGTATTTTACACTGTGTATAGAAAAAAGACCCATACAAACCGATATTTAAACGGTGAATCCCATCATCATCCTTTAAAGTTAGCTACCGTGGGCAAATCTTTGTTACAGAGAGCACGAGGGATCTGTGACTGCAAACACCTGGCCGCCGAGCTTTAGCACGTCAAGCACGTTCTGCACGACAACAAGCTTCGAGTCCCGCGCCTACATCACAGTGACCGACTGAAGCCGGCCACAGTCGAGTACTCATCTCTCACTAAGTCTACATCACCTGAGGATGCCACGTGTTGAGGCGAAACACGTGTCGTATTATCGTCAGTGGTGTATCTTGCCTAGTGTAGTGGTGTTGCGAGTAGCGGTGCAGGGATTAGTGGTGAAGGGGATAGTGCACGCAATTGAGGGAGGGCGGGAGGTGCTCTTCATACTAGGTAAGACACATCATTTTATTTTATAAAGCGGATATTTGCGAAGTAAATTTTTCTAAAAGCTTTTATATAATGGATTTCCGCAAAGTAACGCCTGATTCTATTAATTCGTACAGAAACTCCATCCGCGGCTGGTCATTGCTGCTGGTGATAAGAGGGCTGGTTCTTTTCTCGCTTTAAGGCAAAGTATAGCCATTCGGTGGGGAAACGCAGCCAGTATTATTGGCACGATACCGCGGGGAGTAGCGTAAAAGCGTATATAAGAGTAGTATAAAAGCGAAGCTCATTTCGTAAAATTTGTTCATTAAAATTTTAATTAAATTTCATATAAAAGGATAATATTCACTAGTCAAATTTAGAACTACGAGTACGTGTATGTTGGTTTAACAAAGCTCGTTTCGTGCGGCGTGAAGCACCTGCGGCACTCCAAACCTCAAGCATAGATAATGTTAACGAACTGCAAAGTTATATGGAAGATATAATGGTGATATTGGTTAGTAAATTTTCTTACGGGTTGGTACGTTGTCGGTATGTACAATATGTTGTTTAAGTTAGTGAAATTATCTGAGAAATAATAAATCAAATATTTTATATAAGTTAGCCGCTGAGAAAACTTCTAGCTATAATTTATTGCCTTTGTGATTATGCAATAAATTTCAGAAAAGCGACCTTAGTTTTCCCACAAAACTAAACAAATTAAGATAATGTGGGTTTTAGTTACAATACAGCATACAGGCAACTGAACAGACAGATCTCCAAATGCATGCGGCTGGACTTACGCAAATTCAATGCAGCTTGTATTGAAGAAGCGATCGAGCGAAACCAAGGCTCCAAAGTCTTTGCCAGAGATCTGTCTGCTAAAAAAAGCCAACTGTCAAGGCTGAGGACCGAGTGTGGCAGCATCGTTTCCGGGGCACCTGAGATTTTGAGTGAGATTGAGAGGTTCTATGGGCAGCTGTACACGTCATCGTTGGAGCCACACGCAAGTGTGAGTAACGATCCAAGAGCGAGTCTTATCCGACACTATTCCGAAGATATCCTGGACGTCAGTCTGAGCGAGATTAGAATGGCTCTCCAGCATCTTATAAACGGCAAGGCCCCAGGCGAGGATGGAATTACAGCGGAGCTTCTGAAAGCGGGTGGAAATCCGGTACTTGAAGTCCTTCAGAAGCTTTTTAATTCCGTCCTCCATGGTGGCATTACACCAGAGGCGTGTAGCAGAAGTGCGGTGGTATTATTCTTTAAGAGAGGTGACAACGCTCTCTTGAAGAACTACAGACCGATTCCTCTTCTGAGCCGCGTCTACGTGCTGCTTTCGAGAGTCATTAAGAATCGTCTCGCGTGCAGACTTGAAGACTTCCAGCCTCCCGAACAAGCCGATTTCCGAAAGGGCTTTAGTATTATAGACCACATACATACCCTTCGGCAAGTTGTACAGGAGTCCGATGAGTGCAATTTGCCACTATGCATGGCGTATGTGGACTATGAGAAAGCCTTTGATTCCGTCCAAATTTGAACGGTGCTGCAGTCCCTTTAGCGGTGCCAAGTTGACTGTCGGTATATCGAAGTGCTGAAGTGCTTGTACAGTAGGGTTACGATGGCTATCCGAGTACAGAACCAGAGTACGAAACCTATCCAATTGCAGAGAGGTGTAAGACAGGGTGACGTTATATCCCCGAAACTCTTCACTGCTGCATTGCAAGACGTTTTCAAGCTTCTGGACTGGAAAGGATACGGTATTAACATCAATGGCGAGTACATCACTCACCTTCGATTTGCCGACGATATAGTCCTTATAGCAGAATCGCTGGAGGATCTAAGCACCTAACCCAACGGATAGGTCTAAAGATGAATATGGATAAAACAAAGATCATGTTCAATGTCCATGTCACACCTATGCCGGTAGTTGTTGGGAGCACTAAGCTCGAAGTTGTTGACGAGTATGTTTACCTGGGACAAATAATCCGACTAGGTAAGTCCAACTTGGTCGTGGACGTGGTCCTTCACTGCTGGCCGTATGAGGAAGCTCAAGGTCGGTCAGCGAGCTATGGAGAGGGCTATGCTCGGAGTTTCTCTGCGTGATAAACTTAAAAATGAGGATATCCGCAGTAGAACCAGAGTGACCGACATAGCCCAACGGATTAGTAAGCTAAAGTGGCAGTGGGCCGTCCATATAGCTCGAAGAACAGACCACCGATGGGGAAGAAAGGTCGACCCCCCACTAGATGGAGTGACGACCTGGTAAGACATGCAGGAAGTCGATGGATGCAGGTGGCTCAGGACCGTGCTTTGTGGCATTCCTTCGGGGAGACCTATGTTCAGCAGTGGACTTATGAATACATAAGGGTAAGCTGCTAGTGGATTTCTTAGGCCTGGACTACATTGTCTGTTATAAGGATATCTCGCCTGTTTAACTATTTACCGATATAAATTATGAGAAATTTTAAAAGCCTTGAATCAATAACACGGTTAAATTTAAACTCTATAGTGTATTGAAAAGAACTACATTTTATTTACCACATGTTTTAATTTTATGATATTAAAACTTTACTACTTATATATATTACTTAATTTTCCATGATGTTGATAATAAAAATGAGAATATGTTGTGTTAACAAACTTTTCATTATAATTACTAAACATGTCTTGTATTCAATTATTTTGCTCATCAAAAGGTAGAGTGTGTATTATTATTGAAATCCTCAAGAACTATTCTAAACCATATTTTTCAAACGAATTAATGAATTTGAATATGAATTTCATATTTCTATTCTCGGAATACGATGTCAGTATTTTAAGTTGGCAAAAAATTATATCAAGGCCACGTTGTACGAGTATATACAAATATAGACAGCGTATTATGACTGCATCACGATAGAGTGGAATCGAACGAAGTAGAACTAAGCTCTAACAGAATACCATCGATACAAATAGCAATATTATGCTGTTGCGTTTTCTATGGTGAGTATAGAACACCGGAGACCTTTTTTACTAGAAACGAAGCATTCCATTTTAGTCGTAAGGAATGACAATGACAAAAACAAATGACGTATTTATACGAGCGACAGCACCGTCATACCATCAGGTGGATCGTGTGCTCGTTTAATATCCTTACTACTGTAAAAACTGGAGGCTCTCTGCAAACTAGCTAATTTTTTCACATAGAATGAGGGTGACAAACGTGCACACAGTCCACCTGATCGTAAGTGGGTGCGTGGCCCATAGACAACTACATTTAAGTTCAATTAAGAATTAAAATACAGATGCGTTGTCACCCCTGGGGACTACGATGGAATACCTCCTTTCTAGTAAAAAGGGTCTCCGGTTCTCTACACTCACCATACGAAACACAGCAGCATTAAGCTGCTATTTTACGCTCATATTCAGTGGGAGCGTCGTCCTTCCCGGGTCGAGCCGACACATTCGAGTTACAACCATCATATAGGTACAGCATGGTTTTACCATGTACAAATTATTTTCACAATTTTAAAGTTTAATATTAATTGAAAATAATATTTCAGATTTCCGCAAAGAAACGCCTGATAATAAATAATAAGCAAATAATATTTGTCATATTCTTAACATGCTGGTGACCTAAAGAACCGTCAACCGTCTCTTTAACGATATTTTTAATAAAGGAAATGGACCACGCTATAACAGAATACTAGCGTGAAATAGCAGCTTAGCGCTACGGTGCTACTGTGTCGTATGGTGATTGTATAATTTAATTCCTCCCTCTTCCTTCTACATCGGACAACAAGACGTTCAGCCAGTCTCCACCTCTTAGTTGTTGACTTACCACTTCGGGCCAAATGGTTAGCTACATCGTTCATCATGCATTCACCAAAGGAGTGAAATAAGTTGCCAGCATCTGTGTTTCCACGCGAGTATAATGTGGGTGTCTTCAAGGCAAGAGTAAATAGGTTTTAGTTAAGTCATCACCACTTACCATAAGGTGGAATTGTAGATAAGCGCTGGGTTAGGATAGGTCTTATAGAGAAAATGATACTAGTGGAAAGTTTTTGAAAGTTTATGTTTGCCATATTTATTTTCAGCTGACGCAATAACAAAGTCACATTAACTGTGCAATTATGACAAATCCATTGAGAAGTTATGAAAGAAATCGCATGTAAAATCACGAAATAAGTATAAAATATGCACAAAAATGCAAGACTTTAGAGGTAAAGCCCAATTATTTTTGAATTTGTATTTTTAGATCACTAACAATAACTCCAATATATGAGTCAAAATTAATCTAGACTGAAATAAACAGAACATAGTAAAATTGAAAAAAGCTCATCAACTACATATTATGAATAGGCATATTATGAATATCACTAGTAATGTAACGATAGATATAATAATTGATATATGGGGTTGTCTATATTTTTAATATTACTTCAACACTCATTTTATGTGGTAGAGTCACGCTGCAGCCCGCGGTGTTCTACCACGGAACCACACTCTCACTGAATACTGAGTGTGAAGTAACGAGGCATTCCATTTTAGTCTTCAGAGGTGACAACGCAACTGCATTTTGATTCTTAAACGTTGAAATATGTATATATCTATGGACCATACTCCTCAATTACCATCAAAAATATTTTCCTATATTTATATTTCAAGTGATGCTGAACCCCAAAGTCCCATGCCCAACTTATTGTAAAAATATGCTCTCGCGCACCTATGCATCATAAATCACATGAAACCAACAACATGGTTTTATATGCGTAATATGTGTTCGTCCAGCAGTGAACTTTTACGGGCTGTTTAAAAACCAAAGAAGATAGGTGTGTGTGAAAAGTTAAATCATGGTTTCTGATCTAGTTGGCTGTCTGTCTGTTGTATTTCAATTATAATTGTCTATTGATCCCTAGTAGGAACGGGATAAGAACTCTCCGTAATATTGTGATACGCGAGAAACTAGTTGTTTACGCCCGAACGCTGATTTCGGGATTGACGTCAGAGGGCGCGCGGCTCGGCGATACCGGTTTGACGTTCGGTCGTGCGTAGAACGCGCGAGGGCAAATAGGAGTCGTCTGCCAGGTGTGCTTGGGACAGCACTCTGTCATTTTTGTCAGGAACTCGGAATAATTTAGGCGCGTCTAGTAAATATACTGTCTGGGATTTGTAACGCGCATTCCTTGCTTGAGAGCTTCACCCGGGACTCATTGTGTCTGACTCAGAATCTGTATAAGTGCACGAAACGTGGCTTCTGTAAGTTAGTTAATCGTACGATAGAGTTAATGGACTGTCATCGTGACGAACGAAGAAAGTGACTGTGGATGGAAAGTATCCACAAGAAATCTCCGCGGAAGATTACCTCAATTTGGAGCGGTGCTGACGTCCGGGTTTCTGCCAACGGCAAAGGTCTAATAAGGTCAATCACCACCAGTCACACCCAGATTCACATCACAGCACCTTATTTCCCTTGCACCACACAACCACATGCGACCTGACCGAATCCTGAGGGACCAGTCGCCTTGGATATAGGTAAGTAAGCTCGGTTTAATATTCTCCCTGTTGAATGGCAGTAGTATAGAACGCTCCCCCTTATTGTTTATTGTAATTAGAGATTTTTCACTTTGGCCTTAGGAGGCCCGACCTGCATCTGCTTGTAGGTTCTTCCTTCATGGGCCGGGAAAATCCTACTCTTGCATAGGCAGCTGCACGCCGTAACACTAGTATTTGTTAAGCCGTGTGATGGCGGCGTACGAAAACCCATCATCTAATTATTGTACCACCATCGATGATTGCACACACGCTCACAGCACTGTGTGCTCGTTTGTTAACCTTATTCATCTCAAAAATATTATAATTTTTTTAAGGATAGGTCTTATAGAGAAAGTGATACATGTCGAAAATTTTTGAAAGGTTATGTTCGCCATGTTTATTTTCAACTGACGTCATAACAAAGTCACATTAACTGTGCAATTATCACAAATCCATTGAGAAGTTATGAAAGAAGTCGCTTGACGTCAAGTTTTCTCTAAATAGAAAATTGTTGCCAAATTCCATACCTTACATTTTAATTCACTTATATTTCACTATTATTTAAATGTTTTTTTTTTTCAATAAGTATAAAATATTCACACAAATGCAAAACTTTAGAGGTAAAGCCAAATTATTTTGGAATTTGTAGTTTTAGATCACTATCAATAACTCCAATATATGAATCAAAATTAATCTAGGCTGAAATAAACAGAACGTAGTAAAATTAATAATAATAATAATAATAACTGGTATTTATTTTCTCCCACATATTACAATCAGTACATCACAAAAAACTTAGTAACAATGAACTATACAACTAAATAACAGCTATAAAAATTAACTAAATAAGATCTAGGTGGGAGACTGGTGCCCAAACTAGGTTGCCCTGTGCTATGGGATCACCAGGCCCCTCCCTCAACAGAAGTTATAATGTTGTAAAACATTTATAATCAATACAGCTACGTGTAATAATATTACATTAAAATATACTTGTTCAGTTTGGAGAAACTGTGTAAAAATTACTTGCTAGGTATATATACAAAGAAGAAAAACATGCTTTAAGTACTAGTAAGGGTAAGCAGGTGTAATAAGTGTTAATAATGTGGTGTGCGTGTGTGCACGCACGTGTGTCTGTCTTTGTCTGTGTGTGTGTGTGTGTGTGTGTGTGTGTGTGTGTGTGTGTGTGTGTGTGTGTGTGTGCGTGTGTGTGTGTGCATGTGTGTGTGTGTGTGTGTGTGTGTGTGTGAAAAAATTGAAAAAAGCTCATCAACTGCATATTATAAATAGGCATATTTAGAATAGAATAGAATAGAATGATTTTTAATCAATATTGGTTATTACATAATACTTATTGAAAGACATTTTTTTTATTTACCACTGGTTCGGAAAATACCTCTGTCCTGGGAAGAGCCAGCAAGAAACCCAGTGGGACTTTTTTTCAAATATAATTTCACTTAACAATAATTTTATTTATACAATTTTAAATGAATTTTCATAGAACAAGCATGGTGGCGATAACCTTATTCACAGGGGTTATTTTCATTCATGCATTCCTTGATATTATAATAACCCTTTTTGTACAGTTTTTGTTTAATAAAACTTTTAACTTGTTTATTGACAAACTTTGAACATGTTCTGGGATTTTGTTGTAAAAGCGTATACATTGCACCATAAATGAATTACCAATTCTGTGGAGTCTAGTAACTGGCATTACAAGCTTAGTTTGTTTCTAGTGTTTAAGGTATGAACATCCTTATTCCTATTAAAGCTATTTATATTTTTATGTACATACATTACATTTTCATAAATATATCGCGATGCCAAAGTTAATATGTTTATTTCTTTAAATTTTTCTCTGAGGGTCTCTTTACAATTTAGATTATAAATCGCCCGTACGGCTCTCTTTTGCAAAACAAATATAGCTTCAATATCAGTCGCATTACCCCATAGTAAAATTCCATAAGACATTACGCTATGAAAGTAACTAAAATACACTAACCTAGCTATTTCACCATTTGTGAGACTTCTAATCTTTCTTACAGTATATGCTGCAGTACTAAGTCTGCTTGCAAATTTAGATATATGGGGGCCCCATTGAAGTTTCGCATCAATAGTAATACCAAGAAAAACAGTGGTATCCACAAGACCTAACTCCTCCCCATTTAAAAGCACATTGGTTTTCGAATGTTTTACATTAGGTATTGTAATTTTTTTTTATAGAAATAGGGTGACAAACGAGCACACAGTCCACCTGATGGTAAGTGGTTGCTGTGGCCCATAGACATCTACATCTATCTTCGTTTGCGAATTAAAATGCAGATTCGTTGTCAGCCGTGAGGACTAAGATAGAATGCCTCTTTACCAGTAAAATGGGTCTCCGGTTCTCTACACTAACCATACGAAACACAGTAGCATTAAGCTGCTATTTTATGCTGGTATTCTGTGAGAGCGTGGTCCTTCCTCGGTCGAGTCGAACTATTCGTGCTACAACTATACTATTAATGTAGCTGCAGCATGGCTCTACCACGTATAAAAAACACTTTGTCTTATTGCCGTTTATGAGCAAATTGTTGGCGTTAAACTAATATACTAATTTCGATAATTATTTACATCGTCATAATTAATTGACTGCCGTTTGAGTTTGAAAATTAAAGAAGTATCGTCAGCAAATAATACTATATCCTGATTGTCCCCTACAAGATAAGGTAAGTCATTAATATAGATTAAGACCAGGAATGGGCCAAGAATCGAGCCCTGAGGAACGCGCATTGATACTACCGATCCGGAGGAACCAGATAAAAAGGTATTACTTTACTATACTTCATTAAATCAGGAAACACACCAGAATCGATACAAGTATTAAAAATAATAACAAGAAGAGGTGCAATTAAATCCATTATGGACGCAATCACTGTTACGGAAATCCCCCACAAATCTGCGGTTTTCTTTACATCAAATACTAGAAGTATTTTACAATATCTTGCGATAGTACTTTTTCAGATCTAAACTCTTTTAAACAGGTATTAACATTCTGTTTAAGTAATGACTCGGCGACAGTTGAAGAAGTATTCAATGGCTATGTTGTCAAGATAGGAACATCAGTGAAATATTTCTCAAACACCGCTGCAACTTCTTGATTTGATTTATTCAATTCATTATTAATTTTTAATTGCCAGTTTGAGTTACGAGGTTCCTCTTTACCGGTTTCGCTGTTAATTATACTCCACGTCATTTTAATTTATTCTTAGCCGTCTTAATTTTGTTACTAATATGTAATGATTTGGCTGTTGAGCAAACTCTTTTAAACATTTACATATTCTTTAAAAGCATCGGAAAGATTATATGATCTTTCATGGTAAAGATCATATAAGCTTCGTCTGCTTTTACGAATTCCTACTGTCGCCCACTCATTAAATGCCTTGCGACTGTTTCTGGAGAATGTTTTAGAAGTAAATGTTTTATTAAATTCATTATTTATAAGGGTAAATAATTATCCATATAAATAGTCTGCATTATTCTTATAAAAAGCGATGGAAGGTTTTTTTCCATTTTACTTCTAAATCTCTCCAGGCGTTTTGCATTAATAGGAACAAACATAATTTTCTCAATTACCTGTTGTTTGTGCATATAAGATTAAAAAACCAGTTGTCCACAATGATTTGAACTAAGTTTTTGAATTATTGATTTGTTGATTGGTACAACACCTGTAAAAATATTATCAGTACAAGTTGTACTACACCCTGCAATACGTATAGCTTCAAAGAATAAATTATCAAGATTTTATCAAAGACCAAAATTTAATACTGATGGAAGAAGTTTCCAGTAGATTGATATTAAAGTCTCCAAACACTACAAGAGATTTATTCCGTTTATTTAGCTTAACTAAAACTTCTTCAATAATTTTTAAAAGGTATCATAACTTGAACACCATGTCTGTAAACACTGATAACAATAAGGTCCTCAAGCTCAACACATGTCATTTCTACAGTACGCTCAACAGCTCACAATATCTTTACGTTCGTTACATGATAAGGATTTATTAGCTAATATTAAGGAGCCACCACGTAATTTAGTATCTCTATTGAATGAACTGACCACCTGGTGATTACTGAAATTAAATATGGAGTTGTAATCTTTCAATCAATGTTCAATAATACATAATACATATGTATACTGTTACTATTTTAAAATAATTCAATTTCTAATTCTTTGCCTAACATACCTTGTATATTTTGATGCACCAAATTGATACAGTTTTTATTATTGTTATTTTGTGAAATTGAATAATTATGTATTGGTAAGTTGCATTCTAAGCTATTTAAATTATCTTTGATAGAGATTACTTCTATTGTCTTATTATCTAATTTAAATTACTTGGAACAGGTTCCAAATCAAATGTAAAATTATTCAGTTGCTTAAAAGAAGCAGGTGTCAAGGTAGCCAAATCATTGGTTGAGTTAAAATATAAATAATAAGATAGCATATTTGCTACCAGTCTTAAACTATACTTTGATAGGTAATACCTATCTCTTGTCAAAAACTTCTTAGTTAAATTATTAATATCAATCATATGAAATTTATCATTATTATTCTTTACAATTAAATGTCAAAGGACATTGCTCTGCGCCCATACATTGTTCGCCCTGGAACCAAGAGCATCAGAAAATTATGTATTTTATTGTTGATCATTAGTAAATTCCTATTTGATCTTATTTTTAAAGCGGACTAGCTGCATAATAGATATATTTCAAAAAAAGTATCAGATTTTGAGGTTATAATCGAACCATGAATATTACGGTTTTTCAAAGATCCGAGTGATTTTTAACAAACTGAAAAACGATGTGCTAAAACATTTAGCTATCTCTAGTACCTATCTACATAATTAGGTATGCAATTTTTGTTCTAAAGCCTAAGTGTATGTAAGTGCAACCTATAAATGCCTAGAATGTAGTTAACAAACCTGCTTTCTGAGCATTGGTTTTGAAATGAGAGATAATGTTTGTGTGTATTAATGTAAAAATAAAAATATATGTATATAATGGCTGTCATTAGCATATACGGTACGGTAATATACCTAGTACCTAAATGTATAAGCATTTAGGCTGTCAGTCACGCCGCTAGACATGCCGACGAACAGCGAGCGTATCAACCACGGTTTCAACCAAGTTTCAACAGCGCGCGCATGAACAGCGTGAATATTATAGACTACTATCTAGTACATTTGCAAGCGTGTACGTCTGGACGGCGCTGTTCAAACGCGTGACTATGAAACCAGCCCTACCGACTTAGTACCTAATTGGTAGTATAAGTTGTTTTTACACGTACATTAACTTATTATGTTTGAATTAGAAATAAAACACAGATTAATTTCATGTTTATTGTTCATTTTCTAAATTGGAAATAAGAATATTGTCTAAAAACTGTGCAGGGATGTCGATATTATTTTGATGTATTGTAAAGCTCAAGTACTAAATAATGGTCATAACATGGGCGCAGCAACCGATGGTTCTGCGTACAACGATGCAGTTACAGCAATATTGCACGATTGCTTCTCTCTTCATCTTTAAACAATATTGTATTGTACCACCAGCAATGCCGCTATTTACACAAAATACACTTTCCATTGCGTATGCGTAAGTCCGTTTATGAATGCTAGGTTATCGTTTGAGTGGTACACAGTTCCAAAAATCACAGCAAGGTAAATCGTTCTTGAAAGCAATCAGAGTCTGTTAAAATAACCAAGTCGTAATGTTCAATATATAGTCCCGAAAGTCACCACAACACCGATACAATTACAAGACAATTACAATTGCAAACGATGCCAACCACTGTAACTTTGACAGAATTAGAGATGACGGTACAAAGTAGGCATGTCCATTTGAAATCGTTTAATCGATTGTTTATAGTAACAGAATCGATTTTCCAGATCGATATAGATCTAAAGAATCCTTGTCCGATATCGATACAGAAACCTCTCGAATCGGACTTATTCAAGAACTAGCTATATTTCAAACGATTCAAGAAATACTTTTGCATAGTTGGAACATCTGTTCCTTGTGACAGACAGAAAAAATGTTCTGTTCTGGGTTCGATCCCAGGGTCGGGCAAATTATTATTGGGTTTTTATAACTTGAAGTTCTCAGTAGTAGCACGGAGTCTGGATTTGTGTCCGGTGTTTGGCAATATGCGCATCCCCTATTACATGGGATGTATAACATAACAGTACTTACACACCTCTACCTACTCCTTCTGGAAAATACTGGCGTAATGTTATGTTTATTAATTTAATGATTTTTCTATACAATTACTTGTCTTTACGGTAAGTTATCGTCAATAATGTTCTGTGTCTATATTAGGCATGTTTGAAAATGTCGCGATTGATTAAAAATAGATTTGTTAATGCTTGATTTAATCGAGAATCGATTCTAGTATGTTCGATTTGCATCGATCTGGAGATGGTATTTTTTTCATGAGAGACTGACAAGTAACCATTTAGTGACATCAAAAATAGGAGCGCCAAATACGATACGACTTATGAATATTTTCTAAGATTTATTATAGCCGTACGTTACAAACAGTATACCATCTATATAGTATATATCATCTTTTGTCATACAATAATATCAATACCATAACACTGTCCTACTTTACTTATAATAACTCGTACGTCTCTACTTCTTCCATATTTGTAACAATATTAATAATAATATCTGTATCTAGTCTGCAATATTGCTCTTTAAAAAAAACACATTTATAATTAATGCAGTAACGATAACAGTTTTTTTTTAAATTAATTGTCGTAAGCTCATTAGAAAATCCTGAATAACTATCTTTACGAATATTTTTCTTCAGCTATATTCTAACTACCTATTCAAAATCGAGTATGACATTCAATAGGTATATTAGGTTTTTATAATTATACTTGTAGGGAATAATGTAAAAAAATATAAAGAAATGGTAATATAATATTTTTATTGTAGCTTCATTTAGCAACTTTATTCGAAATAAATTAAAATGTAATTCAGATTAAAAATATACAACAGTTCATTAAAAATTCAATAATCGATTACAATCGATTGGGCATCCCTAAACATTTTTCGACACCAAATGATGTTTGGCAAAGATGGCGGCGATTAATGTTATTAGTCGAATATAATACTTTTTAATGGTCATTTTTGCATGCAGCTAGTCCGTGTTATAAAAGTATTTGCAATTAATGTAATAAAATAGAAAATTAATTATCGTGTATGTCTGATGCTTTTATTGCACAGGGCGGTTTTGGACATTGTCCTTTAAGTTAATTATGTCTAAATTAAGACACTATTTCAGTCTCATAACAATTTTTCATGTTTAACACCTCAATTGAATATAACTTAATTTTACTAATTAACTCTTGCTTTTCCTTACATATATTTGTATAGTTTTTAATATTAGTTTTAGTTTTAACTAATTTTTGCACTTTGCTAATATATTTATTGATTTTTATATATTTTCTTCATTTCCTTCTGCTGCTTGTAATCCCTTCTGATGTTCTTGATGTGGTAGAATCATCGGTCAAATCTATTGTTGTGGAGGATTGCAACGTTTTATGAGATTTACATTCTACGAGCTCCTCGAACAGACTCAGAGTTTGAAGTGCTTGCAAGTTATCAATGTATTGTTTAAATTGTGAAATCTGCTCATTAGCTTCAGTTAATTGTATTTTCAATACAGCAATTAATCTGAGGGTTTCCTCATACTCTTTGATGCATCGGTCAATCTCATCGACTGTCCCCTGGAGATGATCCCTTTCCTTTAAAATATCTGTAGAGTCTCTATGTATCTTAACTATATCACTTTTCAACTATGTATTTTTCAAAATTATAGTTATTATTTCCTCTTCGTTGTCATTCCTTTCTTTGAGTAACAGCTTAAAGAGGTTTGTAAGGATCGTGACACTTGGCGATCTGTTCTCTCTGGCTACTCCGTCAGGGATTGTGCGTGAAGATAAGTAAGCTCATTCTACTCCCTGGACGCCCTCAGTTCTTGGAGAGCAAGGTGAAGTTGGTTCTCCATCTGGCGCCTTTTGTCGTTGCGAGTATTCATTTTACTATGTATTTTAAATAGTAGAAGAAAAAAAAGATGGAAAATCAAGAGAACAGAGTAAGCAAATATCCAATTGTAGGACTCTAATTACAGATCTCAAATAAAATTATCAAGAAAACAATTCAAAATGAAATCGGAAAACAACAACACTTAAGAGATATATTGTAAATATTAAAAGGGATAACAAAAATTACAGTAACTTTCAAACGATGTTCGTTACCTGCTGTCACTTTAAGTTGAGGTGCACTAAATCTTTATTTATTTACCACTTTTATTTATTACACAATACAATTCGTTCGTAATTAACAACTATAACTTAAATTTGAGGTGGAAATTATCAATGACAATATTTATTTTTACGAAATAATTTGGGAGCCCAATTATTTAACTATTTGTCACCGGGATTGCCACAGCAAAAAAATAGCTCTATAAAGATAGCAGTGAAAAGTCAGCAGAAACATAAAAATTGTATCCAGGAATTTGTAGCTAATTTGTTGCTAATTAGTTACCAAAATCGCGATTTTGTTGCTCCAACCGGTTTTGAGTAAATTGAATTACTTCTATCTTTACGTTAGGATAGCAGTAAAAAGTTTAAATCAAACCCGCCGTAGCAGATAAAACGGGATAATTTGTTGCTATAATTAGTTGCTGACATATAATGCGAAAAAAAATAAAAAATTAAAAAAAAACATCAAAAATTAATAAAAATCAATTTATGTTTTGATACTGATTCTGAAGTTCCAAATTAATGAAAATTTTGCTGCTAATTAATAAATAGATTAATAACTCCCAGACAGCCTACAACAACATTAAATCGGTCGAAAAGCTGTATCAAGTAATAAGTTACAAATAAATACATGCTGTCTATACGGGAGATTCAAAAATAGAACAACAGATATATTGTTACTGTTCAGTTATGAAAGCATAAAGAACCAGCAAGAAAATAAAATAGATCCATAAGCTGTACTTGGTGTACTTTTCCCTAAAATTTTTCATAAAAATATAACTTGTAAACAAATACTCGTAATTTCTAACTAATAACGTGGTGCAACTTATGAATCTATTTTATTTTTTGCTGGCCCTTTATGACTTGCTGCTTCCATTACTGGCTAGCTACAATATATCTGCTATATTTTTCTTAAAATTTACATAAAAATATAACTTGTAAACAAATAATTACTAATTTAATTCTTGGTGCAGCTTATTGATCGATTTTACTTTGTTGTTGGTTCGTTGTGACATACTGCTTCCGTTACTGACCAGCAACAAAATATCTGCTATATTTTTTTTCTAAAATTTTCATGATATAGCATGTACACAAATAATTATTAACTTATTAGTTGGTGGTATTTTGTTGCTGGCTCTATACGACTTGCTGCTTCCGTAAATGACCAGCAATAAAATATCTGCTAACTATTTTCCTAAAATTTTCATTAAAATATAGCATGTACACAATTAATTACTAACTTATAACATTGTGCAACTTATCGATTTATTTTATTTTGTTGCTGGCTCTTTATGAGTTGCTGCTTCCGTTACTGACCAGCAACAAAATATCTGCTACCTTTTTTTGCATGTTCACAAATAATTATTAACTTATTACTTGGTACAGCTTATCTATCTTTTTTATTTTGTTGCTGGCTCTTTATGACTTGCTGCTTCAATTACTCGCTAGCAACAAAATATCTGATATTTATTTATTTATTTATTTAGAAAATCAACAGCTCTTATGAATATACAATGTTAATAATTTATAAATGATTATAACAGCCAATTATTGGTTTCCCTGTATAAATCTTAAATGGTATCTCCTACTCTTAATACATATCAAATAAGAACAAGGTGAAACTAGTAAACTATGACTAAGAGGTATGCGCGTGCGCACGCGCGCGCACGCACACATGTGTGTGTGTGTGTGTGAGTGTGTGTGTGTGTGTGTGTGTGTGTGTTCGTGTAGGTATGGGTCTATAGATATATAAATAAATGTTTTATCATACGTATTATTTATAATATATCAATATAAAAAAAAACAATAAACAACATATAAAATGATATACTTTAATGTTATAATAATAGGTATGCAAATAGATAAGTTATTTACCGTAAAAGCTTGAGAACTTCTTGTTTGAATGTATCTTTGGACGTGTAGAATATATCTAAGTTCGAGAATTTTTTATTGTATATTGAGCAAATCCGAGTCAAGGGTGAGTTTCTTCCATAGCTAGTATTTCGAGCGTTGGGAGCGAATAAAGGGGTGTGTCTTGTACGCTTCTTGGGTACATTTACATTTATAGCAGATAGCAAAACCGGGGAATCCAGGTAGCCATTAGCTATATTAAACAAAAACATCATATGTAAGAGAGTACGTCTATTTTCTAAGGACATTACTTTATGATTTCGGCAGCCTGTAACATAATCAGAATAAGTGTGAGTTCTACAATTCAGGTGCCTTATGAGCTTTGCCTGAACACTTTCAATTTGTTGTTTGTGGGTAATATAATAGGGAGACCAAATACTACTTGCGTATTCTAAAACGCTTCAAACGTGTGCGTAGTAAATACTTTTAATACAGTTTATATCTGAAAAAGGTTTGCAAATACGTATAACAAATCCTAGATTTTTGTAAGCTTTTTGCACTATAGTATCCACGTGTTTTGTCATTGTCAGTTTCTTGTCAAGTGTAATGCCTAAATCACGAACTTCATCTACTTCTTCAACTGGGATATTATTTATACTATATGTAAATTTTATAGGTTTATTTTTGCGTGTGAATGATATTTTTTGACATTTAAGTACATTTACAGTTATATTAGTAACAGAGTAATATTACGACAGTTTGTTTGAAGTGCTTTGAAGGGTATGGCAGTCTTGAATATTATTAATTTTATAAAAGATCTTCTTATCATCCGCATATAAAAGGTAGTTTGTGGAGTCAAAACAGGTGAATATGTCATATTTATATATATATATATATACATATATATATATGCATTGTATAATAATGGACCTAGATGAGATCCCTGTGGAATCCCGGAGGGAATATTGATGAAGTTAGACCTGTAAAAACCAACTACTACGGCCTGAGATCTGTTCAAAAGATAGGATTTTACCCAACGTAACAAGTCTCCATGTATTCCCAATCTTTCTAGTTTGGCGAGCAAGATAATGTGATTCACGCGATCAAAGGCTTTTTTGAAGTCTGTATACACAACTTCAACTTGCCCCCCACGTTCCATATTATTAAGAACGAACTCAAAAAACTCCGCAAGATTAGTCACAGACGAGCGCCACATCAAGAAACCATGCTGGGCGTGACTTACGCCTTTCGCTATTGTGCTGTAGATTTGGTCATAAACGATTTTTTCAAATATTTTACTGAAATTATTTAAAATGGAAATTGGCCTATAATTTTCGATTTTGGATTTAGATGATTTTGTATGAATTGGTATGATATTGGCCTCTTACCATTTAGTAGGAAAAAAAGATTCGGACAAAGATCTTTCAAAAATTATTTTTAGGGGACAAACCAGAGCTTCAGCACAGTTACGTATAAATATAGGGGGGATATTATCTGTACCAGCCGATTTATTGGGGTCAGATTTTAAAATTTTAAGTAAGTAGTTTTCATTTATATTAATTTTACTAATAACACTAGACTCACTACTTGTGGGTAAATCAAGGGTTGATAAATCTATACTTGTTTGGGATTTAGCAAACCCACTTTCAAAGAACTTATTAAATCCGTTGCATATTTCTGTTCCATTATTATAAACGTCCGAACCATAGGTTAGCGTTTTAGGATAGTTAGATTTACCTTTTTTAGATTTTACGTATTGCCACATTTTTTTGGGACAAACTTTAATTTGATTTTGAATATGAGTTATAAATTGGTTGTAAAGATCATGTTCAACTTGTTTTACTCTTGTTCTTAATACGGAAAACTCCCGATAATCTAGCTCATTCCCAAAACGTTTCCATTTTTTATGCATTTTTGACCTTTCTTTTAGAATTCTAATTAGGCTATTATTATACCACAAAGGATAACTTTTGTTACTTATATTAACCTTACGTTCGGGAACATATAAGTTTATACACTTGTGTAATTCTGAGGTAAAACAATTAACAGCGCAGTCTACTGATTCGCAAGAGTTAAATAGCTCGCACCAATTAAACTTTTTTAAATATTTTATCATGTTTTCAAAATTACATTTATGAAAATTACGCTTAAATATATACTTTTGTTCTATAAGAGGGCGTACTGATATGTTCGAGGCGTCAATTAAGAGGCAAGGATGGGCGCGATCTTCGTTTACTAATGATATACAGGAGAGGTTACATGATGCCGAAAAGTTACTAAATACCAGGTCAAGGGTATTACCATAGTGGTTTTTTGTATAATTACATTGTTCTAATCCCAGCACATTAAACTCTTCCAAAAATAATTTACCTGCATTTTGAATTGCTAACGAGCACCTGTTAGTATGTATTGGCCCTAGTTGAGAAGTCCATTGGATAGATGGTAAATTGAAATCACCTACTATCAAAAAGTTGTCATTATTATGTGATGCATAAACTTGTGAAACGCTCTGCAATACATTATCAATAATAAAAGGTAACTGATTATTAGGCGGTACATAGATAGGAGTTATATGTAAATTAGAGCCCACGACTGAATTAAAAGATTTAGCATGTAAGGTAACCCAAATCATTTCCGTCGGTGGTACAACCCCATTATCATTTATGATAAATGCTTCAAGATCCCTTCGCACCAGTATCATGACCCCCCCACCCCGAGATGTGTTTGTGGAGGTTAGATCACGGTCCAACCGAAAAATATCATATCCAGAGTCACTGAGTTCACCATCTAAAATACCATCGTGAAGCCAGGTCTCCGTGATAATGACTATGTCAAAATTATTTATATTTAATTTCCTATAAAATTCTAAGGTTTTGATACGGAGACCTCTTGTATTCTGGTAAAATATACTAAGGCATGTATTATTCATTATGATCAATTAATAACATACATGTTAGTGTAATTTGAGATGGATATAAACTCGTTTTTAATATTAATATATAAAGAATTATCGCTCGTAAGTGATCCCGTAAATATTGCTTACTTTTGACGGTACTTATAGAAATAATTTGTCTCAAACAAAACAAATTATATAAGTAATGGTCTATAATAGTTTGAGAATGTGGGTTATGAACATGATTAGAGCAATAAAGAGTTATCTGAGTAACATTTAGTAATAAACAGGGTACACAAATATTTCTGATAGATGTAATAATAACTAAAATTACTGTCATACATAGTCGTACTATGAAATAATGTATATAATTTAGAAAAATAATTTCATTTAGGAAAAGTGTATGGATATTATATATAATGTTAAAAAATTCTATATATTTTGTATATAAAGCATTAATTTTCAGCCAATACTGGGAAATATGAATCGTTTCTTTTAAACTTGAGCGTAGGATTTTAACCAAACGGAACGTTTGTTTTTGTTTAACGCGCTTTACTTCAAAACATGTATTAAAAGAAAGCACTTGAGCATATACAATATTAAAAGAATATGACCTTCGCATATAAGATGATAATTGTGTACAAATACAGAAGAGTATAAAAAGTATTTCACTCAAACTTGAAGTTATAATTTTAATCGTGCAGATTGATTTTAGTGCAACAGACTGTGTTCGAACAAATATAACATAATGCATTTCAGACTTACGTAAATAGCGCCAATGTCTTAAATTATCACATGTTTTAAGTAGATATCCATTTGAACTCAAACGTTGAATGCACCGTAAATAATTGGTGAACAACATTTGTCGTAATTGAATAAATAATATAATGGTGTTTATTACGGATCGCCGTAATGCCGTGCGAAAAATGGAATAAAACGCGCTGGTCTTGCTTTTAACTGGAGGCAAGCGGCGGTGAGGAGGAACTTGTACTTTTTCTTTTCTTGCTGGTGCCTTTTCGGTGGCTGGAGAGCGACTGCTGACCCTAGCGGCCGGCCCGTCTTTTATATGATTTGGCCGCTGCTGGCCAGCGGACCCTTGCCTCACCCCCGCGCCTATCTTTATTTATTTAATAACCTTACAAACTAATAAACATAATTCACTATATAATATTCTTATAACTACTTGTTAGACTAGGGTGTACATATCAATATTTTTACTTATTTACGGGTTTACATTATAATTTTCAGCTGCTTTAGGCGGAGAATCCTTCCCCCCGCCTCAGCACTATAAATATAAAACGTCGTGGCGCGGTGCGCGTGGCTTCATTTGCTCCGCGGCCGCGTCACGATAACATGCTCTTTGGTTACACTACTACTATTTTTTTTATGTGCCTAACGGCCTAATATATTTATTATATAATAAAGTAAACATTTATTATATTTAACAATTATAGTTTTCATTAGAAGACTATGCTAACTCTCCCTGTTCATACGGTGCCTTTATTTGGGAGAGTTATTGCACAGTTACAACTCAACCTTAAACTTAGTTATAATACAATCATTATTTTTTATCGTTCGATACAAGTAATACAATTATTTACACAAATTATAATTTAAATTCAACATAAGGTTGCGCTAGTTCCGCCGTATAACCCTTGCTAGTTGTCGAACCAGAGGCGTGGCCTGATAATTACACCGTCGTCATGGCTCCGCCCACCGCTCCTAGGTTGTTCAACTAGCGCCGGTTACAATAAGCATTTTCTTTCGTTTGTTTAATATTGTTGCGTCGTGCACATTCTCCCGCCGTCGCCACGCTGCGATCCCTCTGGTAGCACGACGATCTTCTTCGTTGGTCTTCTTAGTATGTGCCCACTGCCGGTGGTTACGTCCACTACTCGTACCTCTCCGTCGACGCCAGGATATACCTTACTTATTTTCCCTCTGGGCCAGGTGTTGCGTGGTAGATTGGAGTCACAAATGATGACTAGGTCTCCAATCTTCGGCGATACTCCTATGCTGCTGGGCTCCCGCCGGTGTTGGAGTAGGGGCAGGTATTCTTTAACCCATCTTCTCCAAAACACGTCGGCTAGGGCTTGAGCTCGTTTCCATTGCTGGCGGGCCGTCACGTCATTCTTGCTGAAGTGTCCCGGCGCAGGTACGTGCGAGTTGGGACCGATGAGGATGTGATTCGGCGTGATGGCTTCAGGGTCTCCTGGGTCGACTGAGACGTGTGTGAGAGGTCTGGAGTTTACAGTATTTTCGACCTCGGCGAGCAGGGTCCCCAATGTTTCGTCGCTGGGATAGCGCTCGTTGAGGGTGACGCGTAGGGCTTCTTTTACGGAGCGAACCATTCGCTCCCATACGCCGCCCATGAACGGTGCTGATGGCGGTATGTACTTCCACACAATCTGTTGACACGTGGTTTCGTGCTCGAGGGCTGCGAGTGCTGCTTCGGCCATCTCCTTGTCTGCTGCCTTGAAGCACGTAGCGTTGTCACTCCATATTTCTTTTGGGCATCCTCTTCTGCTCATAAAACGCCTAAGTGCCGACACGGCTGAGTCTGCGCTCAACGAGTGGGCTACTTCTATGTGTATTGCTCGCGACGTCATGCAGGTAAATAACGCGCCATAGCGCTTTTCGCGATGTCGTCCCACTGTGACTTCTATTGGCCCGAAGTAGTCTAGTCCGGTGTATGTGAACGGACGTGCGTGATGAGCGAGGCGTGCGGACGGCAGGTTTCCTGTAGACGGTGATGCAGGCTTGGCTTTTCTTAGACGGCACGGCAGGCATCCTTTGACGACAGTTTTCACTACTGGACGTATTTTTCTTACGTACAATCTCTGTCTTAATTCATTCACAACTGTTTCTACGCCTCCGTGATGCAGCCTCTCGTGTACGTGTGCTATGTACAGGCGAGTGTATGCGTGCTTCCCGTCTAATATGGGAGGGTCGTACATGTCGTCCTCCACTTCTGATGCCGCTTTTATTCGACCTCTGAGGCGTAGGGTCCCCTCTTCATCAATGTATGTGCTCAGGTGGCCTAGTTTGTCGTCGCCTCCCGGAACACTTCCGCTGGTGATTCTCTTGAGCTCCTTCGTGAAGCTTTCCCGCTGACTGGCTTGCACCCACAGTTGTTCGGCTCTCATATGATAAGCGGCCGGTATTCCTACAAGCGATGAGGCAGTAGGAGTCGCCTTTTTCTCCTTGGCGGGGGTGTTGCGTTTGTTGGTTCTCTGCCAGCCAGGGTCGCTACCTTGTCTTGCTTTGTTGCGTTTACGCCCAGCCTTCACTACGTGCTTGTTTGGTCTGCACATGTCGATGAATAGGAGGACTCTCGCTGTCGCCCTTATGAGCCGAATCCATTTAGAAAATCTTCCTATCTGTGGAAGATGTGTTGTTGTCGAGTCTTCACTTTTAACAGCGATGTTACATATTTCTCGCTCTTCCCCGGTGTCATATTGTGTCGTTTTCTCTTCCTGCGGCCATTCTGCCGGTGGACGCTGCAGAAACGGGGGCCCTCGGAACCATCGGTGCGACTCGTCGAACCCTTCTGGTGTGGCTCGGGTTGCGTCGTCTGCCGCGTTTTCTTTAGACGGTAGCCAACGCCATTCGTTCTTTTTGGTCGTATCTTCTATCTCCGCCAGGCGATGAGCGACGAAAGCTTTGTACGCGCGAGGCTCCGATCTTATCCACACCAGTGCAGTACGGGAGTCGCACCAGTATGTCTTGCCTGCTATGTCGCCATCGTGTTCATCGATCACGGTCTGCGCAAGACGAGCTCCCAGCAGTGCCGCTTGTAACTCGAGCCGTGGTATGGAAACTGGTTTCAGTGGTGTTACGCGGCTCTTGGCGGCGGCCAATGATATGTTAACGCTGCCGTCTGCTCGCTCCGTTCTCCAATACACTGCTGCTGCGTAGGCCTCCTCGCTTGCGTCGACGAATGTGTGTAGTTGGCGCGTCGACACCGGGTTGTAATCGTAGCATCGCGGTATTCTTAGTTGTTCTATGGCGTTAAGTGAAGTAATCCAGCCTTCCCATTTTTCTTTTAATTCTGTTGGCAGAGGGTCGTCCCAGTCCGCCTTGTAACGCCATGTGTCTTGAAATATTCTCTTCGCTGGGGTGGTCACCGGTGATATTAACCCCAGCGGATCAAATAATGCCATTATGACGCTCAACGCTTCTCGTTTAGTTGGCAAGCGTTGTTTTTCTTTTACGTTGGCAGGCATCTTCATATTGTTAGTATTGAATCCAATATGATCGCTTTGTACATGCCAGAGCAGCCCTAGCGTCTTCTCAGTTTCTTTTCCGCCCAGGCACACGGTCGCGTCGTGTTGTCTATGCTCTGTCGTTATTTCTTCTATTGTTTTTTCTTCGTTCGATGTCCACCCGCTGAGTACGAATCCCGCTTGTTTGTGGACGTGATCGACTGCTTTTACTGTTTGCTGAGCTTCCGTGACAGAGTGGAAGCTCTGCAAGTAGTCGTCCATATAATGGTTTCTTTTTATGGCGACCGCAGCTTCTGGGTACGCTTCTGCATGTTCTTCAGCATTTTTATTTTTGATGTATAATGCTGTGCATGGTGATGATGTCGCTCCAAAGATGATTGACGTCATCCTATATTCCTCCGGTTGGTCCTCCCGCCGCTTGCCTCTCCACAAGAAACGTAAAACGTCTCTATCTTCTTTGCGCACTTTAATCTGCATGAACATTTCTTTTATATCGGCGCTCACTGCATACGGATACTGTCGGAACCTCATGATCACTCCGGGCAGTGATTGTAATAAGTCGGGCCCCGAGTGAAGCATATCGTTGAGACATATTCCGGCTGTCTTCGCTGCGGCGTCGTGTACCAATCTCGGCGGTTTGTTCGGTTTCGCAGGGTTGATGACTGGGAAGTGTGGCAGATACCATGTCCTTCCTTGCGGCGGTGGCATTGGCGCGCGCTCTGCGTAACCCGAGTTGAAGAGGTTCTCGATGCGTTCTTCGTACTGTAGCTTGAGATTGCTGTCTCGGTCGAGCCTCTTCTCTAAGGTGTGCAGGCGCCTTTCCGCTTCTTTATAATTATTTGGTATTTGGAAGTCCTTTTGTTTCCACAACAACCCTGTCTCGAATCTGCCGTCCGCTGACCTCTGGCTGGTTTCGTCCAATATTTGCATGGCTCGCTGCTCGGGATCTTCTTTCGGTCTTCTCGGCTCGATGCACAGCGACTCCAATTTGAAATAATTTTTTATTTCTTCTTCTATCGGTGGTGCATCTTCCCTCTGATGTAGTCTGCCGCAGAAGGTGACCGTCGACGTCAATGAGCTATGACAGCCATGCAGAACCCAGCCCAGGTTGGTGTATGAGGCGACTGGTTGGTCTCGACGGCCGACGCGCAGTTTTCTAGACACTATGAGGTGCCAGTTATCTTGCCCGATTAGTACTTTCGGTGAGGCGCGTTCGTAGGTGATATCCTCTTTGATATCCAACAGATGTGGGCAATTCCCCAAGTGATCTTCATTCACGGATTCTGGCGCGAAGTCCAACCGCTCTACAGTACGCGCTGCTTCTATGTTGTGTTCTTCTTGCGCGTACGTTCCTCTTATTTTAAAGCTGACGATCTTGCTCTTCTCGTGTTTCACCTCCGAGCCGACCCCTTGTATCCACATTGTGTGGGCTGGGCCGTCGGCGCCGATGACGTCGGCGATTGAGGCATCGACTAAGGTGACCGTGCTCCCTTCATCCAATAATGCGTATGTTTCGACGCAGCTTAGCGGCCCCCTTATTGTTACGGGCGCAATCTTTAGGTAAGCGCGGCGGTGCTTGTACGGTCGAGTCGCTGTGTTGACCTCCTTTGCCGATGTTGCGGTTTCCATAGCGGGTTCTTTTTCCATTACTGCTGTTCTGTCGTGATGCAACAATTTATGGTGTTTCATCATGCATCCGCCTTTTCCGCACGGTGGAGCTTTGCACAGTAATCGACGATGTTTGCCTCGCAGACAGCGGTAGCAGATATTGTACTTCTTTGCTACTTCCCATCTGTCATTTGTGGACAGAGCGGCGTATGACTTGCAATCGGGCAGTTTGTGTTCTTGTTTGCATTGAGGGCAGCGTTCTTCATATGGTTTCTTGCTTGTGGCGAAGGCACGTTCCATTTTTCTTGGTCTTCGCTCTCTCGTTTCGCTGTCGTCTGCGATGAACTCCGGCAAGGCATACGCGCTGCATTTGTCCGCTTCTTCGTTTAAGAACATTGATATCTTCTTAAGCTCTGGGATATCTTCTTTCTTTCTGGCTGCATAGTCGTACCATTTGCTTTTCAATATGGGCGTGAGTTTGTCTGTGATAACTCGCGTCATTTCTGGACTATGCAGATAGTGTGCTTTCTTGAGTGCTTCCACGGTGCCCACTACGTTCGCTATGCGATTTGCGAATATGCATAGCTCCCTGGGATTGTCCGTAACTTTGTTCAGCAGCTTCAGCTTCTCTATTTCCAAGTGAATTAACGCTTCTGGTCGTCCGAATCTCCTTTCCAAAGCTTCTATTATAATTCTGGGATCTGGTTGGCTTATAAGTAGGCAACCTGCGGCTTCTTTTGCTGTCCCTTTTAAGCTCCGGCGTATTCTCGCTATGTTTTCGTTCGCCGTGAAGTACTTTGAAGATTCTTCGTACATTGTCTTGAAGCTGAGCCACTCCTTGCTGCTACCATTGAATGAGGGCAGCTCTTGTATATATTTCGGCGGCTCCCTTGTGCTTCGTACTGCTTGTGATAGAGCAGCGGCTAAGGTAGCGACGTCGATTTGCTGCTGCGCCTGTCCATAGTCTTCTTTCTGCGGCGCGGTATGTTGCGGAGCGTATTGCGGCGCACACTGTTGAAGTACGGGTGGTGCGATCTGCAGTGCTGGTTGCGGCGCGAAGTACGACGTGGGTTGCGGCGCGGGCTGCGGCGCGGGTTGTGGCGCGGGTTGTGGCGCGGGCTGAGGCGCGGGTTGCGATGTAGGTTTTTCTTGCAACCATGTACTAATGCGCACTGATGCCAAATCGTCTTCTATTTCTTCATCTTCATCGGTTGATCCGGCTTCTGCTTGTAGTCGCTGCACGTGTATTTCTTGCAATTCTGTTCTTGCTTGCAACTGAGCCTGCTCGAGCTTGAGTTCGGCTAACCGCTCTTTCGCCTCTAACTCCGCGAGGAGTCTCTTGCGTGAGGCTACGGAGCGGCGTGACCTAGTCTCGCCGGGCTTCAATGTGCACTGCGATCTTTGATCACCCTCTTGCTGGGTTTCTTCCGTTGCGGTTGTTCTATCGGTTGCCGAGGTAGCGGTCGTATCGCTGACCGTTGTGGTTTCGCTAGTGGTGTTTGTTGAACCACTAGCGGCTGAGTCGCCCCCGGAGGCCTCTTCTGTGGCCCCCTGGGTTGTTTGTTCATCCTTGCGACGCTTCGATGATTCTCCGTTGTTACTACGCGTAATCACCATTTTTCTTCACAATAATATTTTTTCGTTCTTGCGGCTTGCTTCTTTCTTCCGGCAATACCAAGACCGATATTGTCTTTTTCTTCTAGTAATCCGGCTTCTCGAAGGACCATTAATATTACGGATCGCCGTAATGCCGTGCGAAAAATGGAATAAAACGCGCTGGTCTTGCTTTTAACTGGAGGCAAGCGGCGGTGAGGAGGAACTTGTACTTTTTCTTTTCTTGCTGGTGCCTTTTCGGTGGCTGGAGAGCGACTGCTGACCCTAGCGGCCGGCCCGTCTTTTATATGATTTGGCCGCTGCTGGCCAGCGGACCCTTGCCTCACCCCCGCGCCTATCTTTATTTATTTAATAACCTTACAAACTAATAAACATAATTCACTATATAATATTCTTATAACTACTTGTTAGACTAGGGTGTACATATCAATATTTTTACTTATTTACGGGTTTACATTATAATTTTCAGCTGCTTTAGGCGGAGAATCCTTCCCCCCGCCTCAGCACTATAAATATAAAACGTCGTGGCGCGGTGCGCGTGGCTTCATTTGCTCCGCGGCCGCGTCACGATAACATGCTCTTTGGTTACACTACTACTATTTTTTTTATGTGCCTAACGGCCTAATATATTTATTATATAATAAAGTAAACATTTATTATATTTAACAATTATAGTTTTCATTAGAAGACTATGCTAACTCTCCCTGTTCATACGGTGCCTTTATTTGGGAGAGTTATTGCACAGTTACAACTCAACCTTAAACTTAGTTATAATACAATCATTATTTTTTATCGTTCGATACAAGTAATACAATTATTTACACAAATTATAATTTAAATTCAACATAAGGTTGCGCTAGTTCCGCCGTATAACCCTTGCTAGTTGTCGAACCAGAGGCGTGGCCTGATAATTACACCGTCGTCATGGCTCCGCCCACCGCTCCTAGGTTGTTCAACTAGCGCCGGTTACAATAAGCATTTTCTTTCGTTTGTTTAATATTGTTGCGTCGTGCACAGTGTTGTTATTATTAATTTTTGTAAGTAGTAACGTAATTTTATTAGAATATTCACTGATATAGTATATAATTCGAACGAATACACAATCATTATCCATCTTATTCGTAAGGGAACGAATGAATAAGTTTTATTTAATTTCAATATTATCATAATAATTTTCAAACTAAAAAATGATCGCAGACACATTATATTTTTACGGATATATAACTCATATAAAAGGTGACAGTGTAAGATAATGTTGAAAATACAAAAGTATATTAAATCGGTAATTATTTGCAAACTTAAGCCCACAATATTTAGATTATAAAGCTTGAACTGTATTAAAGTAACTACTATCTTTATTTTTAAATAAAAATTCCTATTAGCATAATTAGAAAGACTTGAGGTAGTAAATATTATGATAATTAAATTTAGAAATATTTTTTTGTGTCTAATGCAATAGTTATGGCGTTTAGTAGAATTGATAATTAGCAAAGAGGTCATAAGTAAACCAAATAGAAATATTTTTTTTATGTATATTATGGTGTTATTGTTTAGTGTGAGTGTGGAGAGTGTTATATTAAACGTTAATATTAATATAAAATAGAATATATAATATAACAATACTAGTTTTTTGTATCTACTGCAATAATTATGATGCTTAGTGTGATTGATAAGTAGTAAATAATTTATTATAAGTAAACAGGAATAATAAAATAATGTTTTTGTGTGTATAATGTGGTTATTTAGTATAGGAGTGGAAAGTGTTATATAAATCATTAATATTAAAGTAAAACAAAGTAAATGAAATAACAATACGTTAAACCAAGGGCCGCAGAATCGTAGAGAGATGAGCAGTCATTTAATTCTTGCAAGATCTTCTTTGTTCACCACAATCTTCGGCAACTTGTCGTTTTTTCGTACAAAAATTTTACAGTTTCTTATCCATATGTATTTGTAAGAACTTGTTTTCACCAATTCACGGCACTTATTATATAATATTTTATTTTCAATTGTTAGATGTTCATTTACATATATTCTTTGATTACAATGCATGCCTATATTGTTGCGGGTGATACCACGAACGCGTCGAATACCAGCTAGTATATTGTCTTTCGCTGATTTGGTTTTCATTTTTGCAATTATTGCTCGTGTAATTCCAGGTCTTGTAATTTTTGCTTGCACTCTATTAGCGAATTCAATGTCGCATGACGTGATGACCACACCCGCATGTTTTACTACAGCAATGACAATATCGACGGTGTTCTCGTTGCATGTCTCCGGTACCCCCACGATTTCAAGATTATACAGCCTTTCCCATTGTTGACGTTTCTTAAGGTCCAAAGTAAGATTGGTGTATTTAAGTTTAAGCTCACTGAGTTCCATCCTATATTGTTTATTCTTTTGGAATTGTTGATCTATACTTAATAATTTGGCATCCACGTTATCTTGGCGGTTACTCGAGTAATTGACTGAACTTTCAATGTCATTGAGTTTTTTTCTGATTTCCGATATCGATTCCGTATTAGAGGAACTTTTATTGGATATGGTATTTATATTAGTTTTTAAATTTTGCAGATCCGAAGATACTATTACTACTATTTACTGAGTTTTTCGGAAAGTACAGAATTAACTGTGGTAACTATAGTTTGTGTGACGTTTTCCATCATTTTTTTTTTACCATTTCTTGAAAAAACATTCAAGGTCTGAGACTGTTACGCTGTTCTCCAGAGACGTTCCCTCGATTTCATGCTGTCTTCTTTTTCGGACGATTGACGGATCGAAATATTCAAAACTTGACAAATCAGGAACTGAACTGGATATAGAAGAATGTGGAGGAGTTCTCTGCATTTCAATGCGGGTATCTGTCATTAGTTTAGAAGCGCGCTCCGCCTTTACTATATGGCAGGTAGATATTACATAGGTATGCAGCGCGCGTGCGGCGTCCCTTTCACTCAACTTACTCGATGATAAACCGAGCGTAGTTATTACCGATCAACTGCGCACACCTTTTAATTATAGAATTATGTAGGAGTGAAAAGTGTAGACGTGCGACTCGCATGAAGACACACGGCATATGATATATTTTTCTCTAAAATTTTCATAAAAATTTAACTTGTAAACAAATAATTTCTAACTAATAACGTGGTGCAACTTATCGATCTATTTTTTTTTTGCTGGTTCTTTATGACTTGCTGCTTCCATTACTGGCTAGCAACAAAATATCTGTTATATTTTTCCTACAATTTTCATAAAAATATAACTAGTACACAAATAATTACTAACTTAATACTTGGTGCAGCTTATCGATCTATTTTGTTTTTTTTTTGTTGCTCGCTCTTTATGCTTTCATAACTAAACAGCAACAATATATCTGTTGTTCTGTTTTTGAATCTCCCGTATAGGCAGCATGTACACATTTATTTCTAACTTATTACTTGATACAGCTTTTCGACCGATTTTATGTTGTTGTAGGCTGTTTGGGAGTTATTGATCTATTTATTAATTAGCAGCAAAATTTTCATTAATTTGGAACTTCAGAATTAGTATCAAAATATAAATTGATTTTTATTAATTTTTGATGTTTTTTTTTAATTTTAGATTTTTATTTAATTTAAATGTTTTTAATATTTTTTTTGCATTATATGTCAGCAATTAATTAGCAACAAATTATCCCGTTTTATCCGCTACGGCGGGTTTGATTTAAACTTTTTACTGCTATCTTAACGTAAAGATAGTCTTGGTAATTATTATTTTCATTTAAGTGTTATATCATTATTTTTTTTTAGTTGTGCTAATTTTTGAGATACTCATATTTTACAACTGCGAAAGGAACTGTATTTTTCGAAATTAATAGAACTAGCTTTAATTAATGCAGGTATTATTCCCAAGTACCTCGTTAGAAGATAATATACCAAGGATTAGTTAATATAATTAACTTTTATTATGATAATAACATAATTTTGTTTGTCTTTGTATAACTCCTTACCCATACAAAATGTTTCTGAAGATTATAATGTCGTGTAACTCTAAGAAAAATATTTGATTACTTTGAAGTATTTCAAAGTTGCTTCTCGTCGGATGATTCCAACGTTGTTGCTGATTTTGTGGCTGATATTGAACTTCAGGGAAAGGATCTTTTTATTCCATCATCTCTAGTGCCCATAGGAGGTAGATCCCAGCTATGAATTGATATCTCATGCTAAATTGCATCTTGTCATAAGCGGGAGCGCTATCGGGCCTAGGCTGACCCGTCGGTGTCCCAGGATGCAAACAGCAGGCAGAAAAGAAGTATAATAAAATATAAGAAAAATAATAAAATAAAGAAAATTCCGCTTCCAGGTCCTTCAAAAGAGTAATTTCTAAAGGAAAGAAATAAATCTGCAGAATTGGCGAGATATTAGTTCGCGTTCCATCGGGAATCCGTGCATTCTAGTCTCTCGCCAAGGCTGTCCAAGGGAATTTCTGTCAGCCATCTGTTTCATCTCTACACAGGGAGAACGACTCACTGGCCCATGCCGTAAAAGAGAAAGCCAATCTGTTAGACTCTCTTTTTGCGTCCAACTCGACTTTCGGTGACGGGAGGAACACACTGCTGACCATATTGCGGTGTGAGTGCTCAGTGCACAAAGCGCTCCTCTCCCTGAATGTTAACAACTCGAGTAAACCTGATGAAGTTCCTAATATTGTGTTGAAGACATGTCCTACCAGGCGTATGGGTAGTCCCGAACTCATGTAGATAGCTTTAGTGCACCCGATACCTAAAAATAGCGACAGTTCAGCTACAAGCCTATTACCTCCTTGTACTCCAAAATCATGGATATCATTATAAATTGCCAGCTGATTACGTACCTTGAGGTCCATCAGCTAATTACTAACTGCCAATACTGTTTTCAGCACGGTCACTCAGCGGTTCTAGTGGACCTGAATCCCAAGATGATGGATGCAGTAGAGTCCAAGAGGAAGAAATTGGCCGTTAGTTTGGACATATCAAAGGCCTTCGATCGGGTTTGGCACAAAGTGTTTCTTTCGAAGCTTCCTTCATATTTGCTTCCCAAGAAATTGTGCAATTGGATTACCAATTTCGTTGAATGTTCCGACTGCAAGCCCATTTATTGCAGGATTCCACAAGGCTGCGTGCTAACACCTCCACTGTTTATGTTGAATATCAATTATATGTTGCAAATTAGTAACATTCATTGGTATACGGATGACAGTACATGTGATTTATTTTAAATCGGCCGTACCAATGTTTCTCGGGAACACGTCGTCGAGTACCGGAACAAACTTGTGCCTGAATTGATGGGCAGCACAATCTTTCACAAGAATTCAAATTTATAAGAAACTGCGATTGCCAAGCGCTTGCCAAGCATGGCAACTATACCTTTGAGACACTCTATGAGGGAGGCCTATGTACAGCAGTGGACTTTTATAGGCTATAACGGATGCTCTTATACTTCATATTTATCCAGGAATTAATTTATTATTTTGTTTTTCATTCATTGACTCATTAATTAATTCGTGCATATATCATTCATCTTTTCATAAATTAAAAGTGAAAAAAGTCATACGTTCATGCGTCAATACAATATAGTATAACTGTTGCTAAAACATGAATGTAGGAACATTAACAAACTATTTAAAAGTACCCAAGTGAAACCAAATGTTCGTAAAAACATCGTTTAAAATAACTTTAACAGCCTCTTTGCTACTTAGATACGGCTTCTTATGACTCTGGCGCTTTGCCAATTTGCTTCGAAGGATATTTAAAAGGTCATTTTACCAAGATTCATAGACGCCTTTGAAAAGCCCTACTTGAGATGGCCTCCGGGAGTTATGAATCTTATGACTAACGAAAATCTAACGAGGTCAAAGTTGAAGTAAATATTAAAGTTACAGATTAAATACGTTTCACTACTAAGCTCAGATCTACCCTCATTTCTGAGAGGGTTACGGAGAAATTAGTCCGCCCAGTTGCTCCAGAGCTGGCGGACTTCAAAAGGCTTCCAAGTATTTTTATTGCTCAGAAAGGTGAATAAAGTAAGAATAAATATTCGATTTAACATATACCAATGATATATTATACAATTTAACAATACATAGTTATGACTAAAAACCGCTATCTTCAAATTGCTAAATTTCATATCGTCAATGGAATGGTATAACTTCCAAAACGCTACTATACCAAAATTTCAGGAGGCCATTTTAAAAATGTATGATTTTTTTTTAATAACAAAATCATATCTTTGTTTCTACTATAAATATTTTAATAAAAGTAAAGCACAAATTCTGTTTTTCAATTTTACGTGTATTTTATACATACATACATACATTATTTTGTAACGGATATTGTTTAGGCTCAAAAAAGGTAATTTGTACGACATCCAATCACGTTCGACTTCGTGAATCGGCCGATGTTGCCAGGTGTCATACGTGTTGTGGGGAAGGGGCAGCGGAAGGGAGCTTCCCAGCGTTTTGGCGCTGTCGGGCGAGAGAGTAGTTGAGAGTAGCTTGACGGCGGCTGGGCAGTTAATTGGTGTCTTTCGATGCCCGCCGCTGAAGTTTCGCGAGACTGTTTTTTTTTTGGATTAAGGTCTAGAATTTTGGAAATTGTGGGCGTGACTTCGCTACGTAATTGTGTTTCATGAAAACTGCCTCGTTTTAGGTTGTCTAGGGTTTAAGTTCTTGACAAGAGGCTTGTATTGTGTTTAACTGATTAAATTAACTTCTTTGAAGGTAATTGTGCTTTCGCGTTAAGTGCTCTTTTTTGTGTGTTCCTATTTTGTTAGTTTTACGTGTCAACGAGGCGTATTTTGAATTCTTATCGCGGCGTAGTATTGGACATCGAACGAAGGAATTTAGTTGTGTTTGTAACGCTGAACCGTGTGACATACCAAGAGATCGCGTTAGTTCACTATTCGTCATTTGGTGATAAATGAATCCGGGATATTGAATGTTGAACTTTGAATTAATGTCCGTTACTGTGTCGGGTGTCACGTGTTCAATTCTACAATGAATGTGGAATTAGGCGAGTTTAAGTTAGTTAAATGTACAATGAAGTTAATAGACTGAAATAGTGCCATGAAGAAAGAAATGGTCCAGCGGGGAAGCCTACTGGAGTGATGCAGCATTGTGGGGCAGCCTGGAAATCGGCCGCTGGTGGTCACCTCAGCTGGTCCAGGTCTCAGACACATACACATCACTAAGCACTACTTTCCATGCAACTTACACCCACCTACGGCCTGACCGAGCCTTGGGGCGGCCTTAGATTCGGATACAGGTACGTACTATATTTTTCTAGCCTTCTCCCTTCAGTTTAGTATGATAGGACATTCTTCCATATGGCCATTTGGGCCCGACCCGCGTCTGCCCGTCGAGCAGGCTGCTATGGGCCCCAGCCAAGGCGATCTTTGCAGGGGCAGCAGCGGGCCGTAACAGATATAAATGTCGGATAAGAAAAAAAAACTTTTTTTGTTTAGTGAAACATAGATAAAATGACATAAGATGCTAATACAATGCTAAATACAATAATATATTTATAAATGTCTTATTCAGTAAACAAAATTTACACACGTGTCTATGAATATCTAACTCAGTAAATGAAATCTACTTATGTGCTTATAAAGTGCTTGATATGGCATGGACAAAATCTTGCCAACGCAACGAAATGTTATTTTGTCTAAGAAAAATAACATAAGCGCAAACTTTATAGATATAGCCGAAATACTAATCCGCTAATAAAAGACAAATAATAAGTTTAAATCTGTTTTAATTTCAAATCAACTTAAGAGAAACAGATTATCACAAATTATGATAAAAACAAAACAATAACACAAAATGTAATTAAATGTCTCTTGAACTAAAAACAATGAATCTTAGACATCATCTTCAATGTCGCTCTCAGGAATGGCGTCCTGAACATTCCCCGCGTTAGGTAAACATATGTACACTTGATGGTAAATTTAGGGGATAGTTTTGTTCGTACATAGTTTTTAATATACGCATATTTCTATTTGTGCCTTTTATCTATTTGTGCAAGGGATTCCTTAAACTCTAGTTTGTAGGGTTCTTATGCGGTCTTGTTAGTTCAGCTTTCTTGTTACATCCTGGAGATAATCAGGTTTATGAAGGACTTTGGACAATACTTTCTTGGACTTTTTCTTTAAAGAAGCCGTAGTCGAAGTTTCAAGTTCTACCGTCTGGAGGGAATGAGGAAAAAGTTTGTACTTTTACTATTTGGCTTTCAGTGTCAGGAAAATTCCTCGAATATTCATTAAAATAATTTTTTGCTCATCTTCTATTGTGATCTGTAATTACCATAAACTAATAAATATTATACTTGATATCTAGTAAGTAGTAGTAAGTTATAAACAAAGAACTTTTGCATAAGATGACGCTTAAGATTATGCAGGTACCTATCTCAAGGAAGTTAAGCCTGTGCAAATGTTCATCATCTTAAGGTACAATTTCGTAACCGATCGCAGACAGCACCAGCAGGCGACGTCGTTTGCCGGAGCGGCTGACGACATGTCACCAGACCGCAGATCAGTAGTGCCGCCAATGCCCGAGCGATACGTTAAATTTTCCTCAAAAAATGAGTTTCACTGATTCCGTGGAAGAGAAGAGTCAAATAAAAGCGGTAAATAGGCATATATATATAGATATATATATATATATATATAAATATATATAAATAGTAACTATTTTCTTTACATAAATAGAGTACCCACAGAACATTCGGAACATATTGGAACACGGGCTACTGCCGCCTGCAGTCAGGTTCGGAATCATCACTGAAGCGACATGATGCGACGACATGTCGCAGCGACATGTCGCGACGACACGTCGCCTGCTGCTGCTGTCTGCGGTCGGCTACGGAGTTGTACCTTTATACGCGCTTATTTGCGAACTATCTACGGAACAACCAATGTAAAAAATAATTTTACTAAATATTTATTGTCTATTCTTGTTCACTTTAAACTATTTTGTGCATAAACAGTATTTTAAGTAACATTTACATCAAAATGTGTTGAATACCACAACAATTCTAGTTACTTAGCAATAAAGCTTGAGAATTCGTTTAGTGGCACAACAATAAAGGATGTATCGAAATAGTATTTTTAGAGGTAGCCACTTTTACATATTCATACAAGGTTATATTGTGAAAAATACCACTTTCATGAATAACTTTCTTACGGTAAATAGCTTTTGACATTATTTAATATAAAAAATTTTGTACAACCGACTTCAATATAAATTATTAAAAATAACTCAAAAACTATATGGGACTACATTTGAAGTACCATCTTTTAAATAAAAAAAAGGAATCATCGAAATCGGTTCATCCAGAAAAAAGTTAAGAGGTAACACATTAAAAAAACATACAGTCGAATTGAGTAGCTCCTCCTTTTTGAATTGGGTAGATAAACAACTATTTTTAATTCACTGTTGCTGCTGCAATGATGTGCGATTTAAAACTGAGCACGTTGCGACGTATTTTAACCAACGCACACTCACGTGCCAAAGATCAAATAGGGAGGGTAATTTCAGCCTTTTTTACCAATACTACTGACTGTTAAAGCTGGTATTAATAATGAAGCGATTATTGAAGCGTCATTTCCATGCAAAGATTTTTGTGATAAAGTTAAATCATTTTAACTTTATTACAAAAATCTTTGAAAATGTACTAAAGTAAAACTGCCTTTACCTGTCAATGAAACTTTTTGCATGCCCATTAATTCTAAACTATTTTTTTTATTTTTTATATTTTTAAATCACGATAGTTTAACATTATTAACTCGTCAATAGTAGTTAAAAACTGTAGCGCGTTTATTTCTCATGCGACATCAGTTATATTTTAACAAATAAACGCCAAAAAGAGGTAAAACATGTTCGTACCTTTTTTTTTAATAGTACAAAAGGCTTATGATTGTAGCAATCAAAATTTACTTTTAGTGCGTCTGTAACGAAACGCCTGTAATTTATAGTAACCGATGTAAAAAATTCAACGTGAAATCAAAATGTATAAAAGACTTATCAATTGTTAGCGAAAATCTCTTAGTAAGTTGAAATTACTTATAGAAGTTTTGTTCTAATGAACCTCTAGAGTAACATGTTATAAAAATTGTTATAAAACGGGCGCTTTAGCACATTACGTTTCAAATGAACGTCATTTTATGATTTCTTAAGTGCGAACATTTTGTTAGGATCATCCTAAAATCTAGACAGATCAACGCAGAAAAATATCCCAGTTCTGTGACATATACATATAACTAATTTTCGTAAAAATTGGCGCTTTAGATGTTTTGTCTTTCCACTGACGATATTTTCATAGAATAGACAAACGAGTACACGGTCTACCTGATGGTAAGTGGATGCTGTGGCCCACAGACATCTACATCTATACTTGGTATAGATGTAGGTATATATATATATATATATATATATATACATATCGCCGATTTGGTCGATAAACCTTCGTCTAGGGCATCCCTTTCCGACTCTGCCGTTCACTTCTGCAATATAAATTTGCTTTGTCACTGTTCCGTATTTGATATCTTATTTTTTTACCATTAATGTTTCGGTATAATTTTATAACTAGAAATAGTACAATTACAATATAATACAAATACAATATAACTAGAAATATTACAAAAAAAAAACAACAAGAAAGGAAATCATTTCGTCTTACGTATAACATTTCGAATAAATATTTTTTCTTACTGGCAAGCACTCTTTAACTTGGAAGCGAGCAAACCTTTTTTCAACTACACCCGCAACGACCGCTAGTAACGGCCAACTTTCTCTTCAACGCAAGCACTAACGCTTTTGACGGTACACATTACGTGCGCGTTCCGTTACCAGTAGTAGATAAGATCTCATTCCCCTGCTCCATCGAATACTAAGACAGTTTTCCATACCTGACCTGTGGATAAAAGAACACATTTGGCCAGAAGACACATCACACCGGGCCCGGTAAACGTCGGGCAGCTCAAAAATTACCCAGGTGAGTGTTTACCAGGTGTTATGTGTACATAACATAATTATTTTTTGATCCTTGCGAGCCAAATCTTTCCTTTCAAATCGTGCTGTCTTAGTAAAAGTGTTATCTTTAGTTTCACACACACTTTCAATTTTCAAATTTAACGTACATACGTACTTTCACCGACTTGTCATATAGGCCATCTTTGCAACGCAAAATGCCGGATCCAGCACGAGTTGAAGAATTTATGTGTGATGTTTCATGCGAGCAGGACATGTTTGAACGCGATATTATTTTAGATGGTTTAAAAAGAACATTACAGTTCGCAACGACCGATGAACAAAAGTTCCGTTCGCGAACTAAAGATCTTACTGCTCAACAAGGAAAGTTTAGTAAATTACAAACTAAAATTGAAAAATGTCTAATAAAGACAAAAATGTTCAACAAATATGAACAAATTAAAATTCGTAACGATTTTGATGATGCATTCTTCGTTATTGTCACGCATCTGAGCAAATTAAAACAAGATGACGAACAAGTCAGGCGTATGAGTAGGTCTTTTAACTCCGAATCCTTTGCATAATCCCACAATCCAAAATTGCCTAAACTTCCCTTGCCCAGCTTCTCGGGTAATAGGACTGACTGGTGTAAGAAGTGATGCCCTTAAATTAATTATTTCATTTTTAAGTAAGAGAACGCAAAAAGTTGTCATTAACAATATGAGCTCTTCCGGATCGATGGTACAAATGGGCGTGCCTCAAGGCTCAATTTTCGGCCCCTTTCTGTTTCTTGTATACATTAATGACTTACCTTATATAGTAGGGGATAACCATGATATAGTATTATTTGCAGATGACACTTCTTTAATTTTCAAATTAAGTCGACAGTTACTAAAATATGACGAAGTAAATAATGCTATCTCTAAATTAGTAAATTGGTTCGATGTTAATAATTTGCATTTAAATGGCACTAAAACAAAATGTATGAAATTCGTGACTCCAAATGTCAAACAATTAAATACTAATGTAATTTTAAATGGGGAGAAACTGAGTCTTGTAGATACCACCATTTTTCTTGGAATCACACTAGACGCGAAGCTTCGATGGAGCCCCCATATATCAAAACTAGCAAGCAGACTTAGTTCTGCAGCATATGCTGTAAAAAAGATTAGAAGTTTAACCAGTGTTGAAACAGCTAGACTAGTTTACTTCAGCTACTTCCATAGCATAATGTCGTATGGTATTTTGCTATGGGGACACGCAGCTGACACTGAAATTATATTTGTTTTGCAGAAGAGGGCCATAAGAGCAATTTATGATTTAAAGCCTAAAGAGACGCTGCGACAAAAATTTAAGGAAATTAATATATTAACTTTGGCCTCTCAATACATTTATGAAAATGTAATGTACGTACACAAAAATAAAAGTAGTTTTACAAAAATAAGTGATATTCATTCTGTAAATACTAGGAACAGACACAAGCTAGTAGTACCAGTTACTAGACTCCATCGAGTCAGTAATTCATTCTTGGGGCGATGTATACGCTTTTACAACAAAATTCCAGAAAATATACAAAGTTTGACCTGTTCAAAGTTCAAAAACTTTATTAAACTAAGTTTGTATAAAAAGGGTTATTATAATATTAAGGAATTTATGGATGATAATAACCCCTGGAAATGAGGTGATCGCTACCAAGCTATTTCTAATTTGTTGTGTTGTTAATTTGTGTCACATCATGATTGTAAGCTGTTATTTAAAAAAAAAGTCCCGCTGGGTTTCTTGCTGGTTCTTCCCAGGACAGAGGTTTTTTCCGAACCAGTGGTAATCAAACAAAAGAGTGACTTTCAATAAGTATTATTTATAATCTATATTGAATAAAAAAGTTTCTGTTTCTGACTTCATTTTATGACTTATATATTTCTCTCGTACATAACAATAATGCCTACTTTAGATATTTACTTCTTACGTATAAAATGAACTTTATAATTTAATTAAATCAATTCCCATTACCGACGCGAACTATTCTGTAGCCTTACATGCATTAATTTCGCGTTATGAGAACAAAAGAATTATAGCTTCCACTCATCTCGACAAAATTCTCGATGTTGAACCTTGTTCAGAAAGATTAACAATCAGCTTACGTAACTTACTAAACATTTACCAAGAAAACATTAAAGCTACTTGAAGTCATGAAATTTCCTACAAACGAATGGAGTTTTATGTTATTAACGATTTTACTGCGAAAAATTCCCTCATCTATCCGCAAAAGTTTTGAGTTATCATTAAAATCACCATCAGAAATTCTTGATATCAACACACTAATATCCTTTTTGGAGCGGGAATTGTTGGCAAGCGAAATTTCTCACCCTAATTTCGTTCAGATTAGTGGTAGCGGTAAAAACGTTTGCTGTAATTGTTTACTCGTTGACACGACGTTAAGTAATGCAGATCAAATTTTATGTGCCGGACGTGCAACAAACATCATCATACGCTAATTCATTTCGATAATCAATCTTATGTAGGTGCTACCGAGACAGCTGATCCGCATGACAGCTACGCTTCACTCCTTCCTACAGCGTACGATCCCGCCACTTCGAGCGATTCTCAGCTGGTTATGACGTCGATAAATCACACGACTCGCGACGCTACCGCCTAATCTAGTTCTGCTCCGTCAGTACGAACGAGTACAGTGTTACTGTCAACAGCGCTCATCGATGTTTACGTAAATAATCATAAACAATCGACCGTGCGTTGCCTCATAGGTTTCTTTATTAGTGAGGCGTGCGTACAACGTTTGGTGTTCAGGTTTCCAGGGTCCTAAGGCGAGCACACACAATGAAACACACAACTGCTTCAATTATGATAACTTTATTCACAAGGAATCTCAACTCAACAAAAATCAAAATATATATATATATGGTTTTCTTAGCAAGGATCTATTTCGATCCCAACGCCATCTATGGAAGCGTCAAGTATGTTTACACATACAAAATATTAAACATACCGCCCACCAAGGACATATTGAATAATGTCCTTCTCTTAATCTAAACCGCCCACCATGCAACACCATGTATACAAATGACAAAACAAAAAAAAACAATTTCGTAATGCTTACAAACTAGGTACATCCTATTACATCATCCTAAACAATACATATTATTAAATTATACCTTAGAAGCACTAAATTTATGATGCTACAGGAAGAATAGCTAATTTGGTAATAGGTCTCTTTATGAGGGAATTTTTTGTTTTAACAGTAACGACTCGAGTGATTCCGTCAGGGCCAGGATGTTTTAACTCAATCTTCCCAAGTAACCACTTACCAGGAGGTAAATCATCCTCTTTTACTAGAACTATGCAACCTACGGCCGGCTCTGGATTTTGGTGAGCCCACTTATGTCGTTGTAAAAATTGATTTAAATAATCTTGAGATCACCGCCGCCAATAGTCCTGTACCATTCTTTGGGTAAGTTGCCACCGTCTGAGACTAGAAATGTTAGCCTTTTTGAAATTTGAATAAGGTACAAGAACGAGTGGTTCCCCAACCAGAAAATGACCTGGAGTTAATACTGTTAACTCATTTTGGTCAACACAAGAAAGCGGTCTCGAGTTGAGGCACGCCTCAATCTGTGCCAACACCGTCGTTAGTTCCTCGAACGTTAACGTAGAGTTCCCTATAACCCTTCTGAGATAGTATTTGGTGGACTTTATTTCTGCCTCACATTGACCTCCAAAGTTTGGAGCGTGAGGAGGAATAAAGTTCCACTTTGTGCCATTATTTGCCAAACACTCAACCAGTTCGGGAATGAATTTAGATTTTTCTTCATTAAATAATTCCTGCAGCTCTCGCGCAGCGCCACCAAAATTTGTGCCGTTGTCACTGTGTAGTTCTGCACAATGTCCACGCCTTGCCCCGAATCTCTTAAAAGAGGCTAAGAAACCCTTGGAAGTCATGTCACTGTCTGCTTCGATATGAATCGCCCGCGTAGATAGACAGACGAAGAGTGCGACATACCCCTTGTACGACTTATTACCACGTCCTTTAGACACTCTGATGTTTATCATGCCAGCGTAATCGACGCCACTGTACAGAAAAACTTTATTTGGTGTAACACGAGCAGATGGTAGCTGTCCCAGTAGTTGGCTTCTGGCTTTATTTGTCTACAACCCAATATCGAGATCTCAAGTAAGCGATCATAGCTTGAGGCCCCCTATGCATCGTTTTAAGATGAGCCTCGCTTAAGAGAAGCTTAGCGAGGAAGGAATCTTTAGGTACAAGTATAGGATGTTTGTAATCATAACTCAACTGAGACATTTCTAATCTACCTCCTACTCTAATTATCCCCTTTGAGTCTAAAAATAAATTTAATGATTTGTACTTTCTTCCCTTTTTACCTAACGATCGCGTCTTCTTAAGTTGTTGTATTTCTTCTTGTAACTCTTCTTCTTGGCCCTTTCTAATGCATACCTCCATTGCCTCCTCGAGTTCTGTCGTCGACAACTGTTTATTTCTTTCCTTGTTAGCACATTTGATTCTTAAGTGCAAGAACCTTCTACAGTAAGCTACTACCCTGATCATCCTTAAAAGCGATGAAAACCTCTCCTAAAACGAAATGTCAAGGACACCTGAATGGACTTTTACTTCCTCCAATTTAGTAATCAAGTGTTTAGGTTTTTTATATTCTATCACTAATTGCCTTAAAAACTCGGGTCCATTGAACTATATTGCAGTATTGCAGAGTTCTCTTGGAGCCACGCCGCGAGAGGCACAATCCGCGGGATTGTGTTTAGATGGCACATATGATCAATAATGGGTATCCAATGTATTTAAAATTTCTGCAACGTGATTGGCCACAAACGTTTTCCAACGGCTAGGAAGGCTATTAAGCCATGCGAGAACAAGACGCGTACCTAGCCCTAACAAACTCCTGTTTGCTTAGCCTAACGGGCGCGGCTTTTAATTCTACCCGCTAACAAACAAAGGAAACAAACAACAAAACGTATTATTACGTATTACGGCCGGGCGTGATTGTAGAAACAATCCAAACCACGCTGTGCTACCAAAAATTGTACACGCCCATAGCTGCCCCAAACAAAGATGAAATATCCCGGGGCCCATCAGCGGTAGATTCGAAGTACAACTAAGGGTGGGGCTCAACGGCCTATGGAGACTTATCATTCTACACAATAGATATAAGGCTAGGTAAATAAATAGTACCTACCTGGTTCCGAAGCAAAGACTGCCCCAAGGCTCGGTCAGGCGGTAAGTATGTGCATGTAAGTATTGTGTGGTAGTGTTTATATATGTGACCTGACCCAGCTGAGGTGATCGGGCGGTGGCCTGGTTCGATGCTACCACACAATGTTGTATCACTCCAGCGGACGTCACCAATTGACACTTCTTTCTTCATTTCACTATTTCCGTCTATCAACTTTATTGTACACTATTTCAATCCATCAACTTTATTGCACATTCAATCAACTTCAAAGTCAACCAATTCAGCGTTCATCGAAATCAAACACGTGACACCCGACACAAGTAACGAACAGTCGTTCAAAGTTCAATATTCGAGGTTCCGGGTTCATGTAGCACCAAATTACAAACAGGGAAGAACGCGATCTCTTCTCTAGTCAAAGTTCAGCGATACAAACAACAAACTAAATTCCTTCGCACGATATTAAATACTACGCCGCATTGAAACTCGAAATCAGTCTAGCTGACCCGCAAAAAGCACTTAACGCGACGGTACAATTAAACATTAACTTTAACTTCCAAAAACAATTAACCGGGCCACGCCCTCAAAATGGAATGCGAGCATCAAATTCAAGACCGTATGTCCACTCGGCGTGCGTGCAAGTTTCTACGTCACACAAGCAAGTTAAATATTGCAAAATGCACTTCAACATGCAATCACTATACAATTGACGTAATTACTTGCAACGAAATTATTTTAATCAGTCAAATTCAACACAAGCCTCTTGTCCGAATCGTACAACTTACACAAACTAATTCGAAGCGGTCTACACGACCCAAATTCAATAGCAAATTTAACGCGCACAAAGACTCAAATTCTAGACCACAAAACCAAAAAACTGGTCGCGCAAAACCGTTGCAGCGGTAACAAAAATACACTAATCGACAGCACCGCTGCTTTCAAGCTACTAACTTTGCACTCACGAGGCCGAACGTCGGGCAGTGGCATACCGCTGTCCCCCCCCCCCCCCCGGCGTCGCGCACGTTACCTCACACCATCGGGCGATTCGCCCAGTCAAACGTGATTGGATGGCGTTTCAAATGCCCAAGTTTGGGCCTAAATAGAAATTACTTATTTTTGATTAGCGAGCCTTTCGATTTTGATTTAACTTTCCACACTTCCCGTTTTGTATGGTGATCACGAAAATATACTATAACGGGCCTAATGTAAACTTTGCTGCACGCCAAGTCTATAGCAGCTGTCCAAACTAATGGCACTTATATGCGTTAAACCCAATTTATTGTGCAACAATTGTAGTATTTCATCTGTTATATTAGTCACAGATGCCTCTCGGATGCCATTAAAAACAATAGCCTTTCGACGATGCCACATGTTAATAGTATCAACATTCTTCATGCACTCATGAACCTGCTCCGTAAAAGATTTAGCATTTTGATAACAAGTTCCTTAAAGGAGTGAAATTCTTCCTGTAGCTGTGCCAGTGTTGGGATTATTGGAGTGGATGCATCCTTCAAGCGTTTCTCAAATTCGGCCATTTTCTGACTCCAACAATCTTACAACTCTCTCTCTGCATATACTCAACATCCATTAAATTTGCCATTATTCAAGAACTTATACCAGGAAAGTTATTTACTATGTAAATAAATGAACGATTTGAGGTTATTACGAAGGGAGGTGAATTGTGTGTATTTAACGATTTAAATTGTCATACTTATTAAACACTGAATTAAAAACAAATTACTAGTTATTATATTAGCACGAATACTACAAATTATATTCAAAATTATATTTAGATCATAAAATATTACGAGAGCACTTTTGTAATAGTATTTTATTTAACACTTACCTGCCAAAAAAATTATTAAAATATAGTTCACATTCAAATTAGTACATTCAAATTTATTAAAATATAGTTTTATAGTGTCCCCACGGTAACGTATTGTAGCCATCTGCCATAATATGTCTTTTGTCATCATCTCTATTAAGTACAAGTTTATCAACTTTTTGAGTAAATATTTGATGATTCTTTGATCTAATTATACACATACTCTTTCTAAAGTTTTCATAAGACCATAACGCTCGTTTATATTTTTTAATGTTAAGATTTTTAGTAACACATTTTTAATACCCTTAGCTTTTCTTATTGAGGTTGTTTTAGAATCAATATAATATAATTTCGCTCTTAATCCAACAAATTGAGTTATTATATCACCATCCATTTCGTCTGTGAAAAACCCTGGAATTTTACAATTTAATTTGAGCATATCACACTGATTGTTTTTGAAATTACTTGTATCAAAATATTCTTTTTTCATGTCTTCATAAAAATCATTTGTATTTATTAGATACAGCAGACTATCAGTATCAGTATAACAGAGTTGCAGTGAATTTTTATACATGCCTTTCATTACAGAGTAATGAAAATGATGAAAATGACTCTTAGCTAAATCCAGAATTGAAAACCCAATGTAAATTGGGCGATCAAGGATAACATTTGTTATCCTTGATCGCCCAACTCGCCTTGAACTGGATTGCTACTAACGAATCTGAAATTATTGACAAATTTTTAAAATTAGGAGCACTTACATATTTTTTAGCTCCACATAGTTTTTTAGTCTTATTGGATGTATATTTCCATACATTAACCAATTTTACATCGACTTGTTTTCGTTTATTCTCTATTGTCTTTCCAAAAATAGAATTGTTTTGTTTTGTAAAAAAATCTCTTTCAAAGTCTGAAGCAGCGTTTTGTCGTAGTGTTGTATTTAATAAAATATATAGTGCGAAAAATGCATTTTGACTAAATAACAATATCCTATAAACTTTGAGTAAAATGAGTCCATGACGTAAACATTCTTTTAAATGCTGATAATGAATAACATATTTATATTTATCGTACAAACTAGCTATTAATTTTTTATGTTTGCTTCCTGGCGGAGCAAGCTTTTCTACTGCAAATGGTAAATCTGAATGATCATCATGTATTTCAATTGGATAGTGCAAGTCTACTTCGAGAATATACCCAATATCACTATCATCAGGAACACTCATTACATCAAATTGATTAATTTTTTTTCACTTAGGAATTTAAAGTACCCCGTTGGTAACTTTTGAATTAACCCTTATTGAAAGTCATTCTTTCGTTAATTAACCTATAATTCTTGTCAACTCTAATGTCTTCAAAACAATTTATTTCTTAAACAAGTTTCCTCACGATGTTTTCCTACATCACCGAGAACTTGCTTATAAGTAATTACATAGGTTTTTTTCACTTTTAATATTGTCCCATTCGTATTCTCAAATAAATATTTTATAGTTCTAGTATTATTAAGGTCTGAAAAGTGACATCTTAATCACTCTCACTGGCTCACTTTTCAAAAAGCTAGGCCACTTGTAGTTACTTAGAAACTTGAGATTTGGCATCAATTATGCAGTTGCATGAATGAATGAATGATCAATGATGGGTTGTGAAATGGACAATGAAATGTTAAAGATAACGCCCAGTTTTTAGGGTTCCGTATCTCAAAAGGAAAAACGGAAACCTTATAGTATCACTGTATTGTCCGTTTGTCTATCTGTGTGTCTTTCTGTGTGTCAAGACCCTTTTACTCAGGAACGCGTGGAGGTGTCAGGTTAATATTCATACCAAATTCTCAAGTCTACTGTCCCTTGGAGCTTTGAAAAAATCAAACTTCTAAGCCAACGCAATCAAAAGATACAGCCGTTTATGCCGCAAATTTTCGACATTCGCAAGGGAATCGAAACCTACAGGGTACTCCCCGTGAACTCAGATTCTTAAAATTTGGTACGAAGCAACGTATTATAGCACAGATAAAGGAAAAATTGCGAAAAGCATTAATTTTTAGTTACATTATATAATAAAAATATTTTTAATAATTTTAAACGTATATTTCTACGGATATATCTTATATACCTACGGATTTGTTCGGAACCCTCGGTACGCGAGTCCGACTCGCACTTGGTCGGTTTTTTTTTCATTCATTTATATATAAGCCATTCTAAAGTTCACTGCTGTATAAAGACATTCCCTACAGAATCACCTTATATAAGAGGATATTTGCTACAGATGCCACGGTTGGCAGGTGAGTTTGCAACCGGAGATTTTTATTATTTGAGTTATTATCAAGGGTAATTTTCCTAGGTCTATTACAAAACTCATGAGATGATATGGGGAGTACCCCATATTATCACATGAGTAAGATAATTCAGTAGAATTATCTTACACCGCTGCAATACGCGAGTCCTTTATTTTCCCTTCATTATGGAATAAAATATTACGAAGTAATACTAGGTGGTAGGACTCAGACCTCTGACTCAGACTCAGACTCAGTACGATTTATACTCTTTACGGACACTAAAACCCTCTTACATATTCTTACCTTCAAATAATAGTGATTGCACTGTTGTGTTCCTGTCTAAATGGTATAGAGAGCCAGAACAGTTTCAGGCCATGAAGAGTTCCATCTTAGTCCCTTGAGGCGGCAATGTATCTGCAGTTTCCTTTATTTTCTTCCTAAATCAATTTGGTTTCACAAGGGGTCGCTCGACAACTGATGCCGATGTTAAGCAGATTATTTTAATTTTATATTAAATATATCTTTATTGTGTGGGAGAATTCACAGAATGCTTTGGGTATATTCTGTGACCTATCCAAGGCCTTCGATTGTGTTCACCATGTAACATTAATTAGGAAACTTCAACAGTACGGTGCTCTTAAATTATTTCATATTTAAGTAACAGAACGCAAAAAGTTGTTATTAACAGTATGAGCTCTTCCGGATCGATGTTACAAATGGGCATGCCTCAAGGCTCAATTCTCGACCCCTTTCTGTTTCTTGTATACATTAATGACTATAGTATTATTTGCTGATGACACTTCTTTAATTTTCAAATTAAAACGACAATTACTAAAATATGACGAAGTAATTAATGTTATATCTAAATTAGTAAATTGGTTCAATGTTAATAATTTGCATTTAAAGGGCACTTAATCAAAATGTATGAAAGAACAATGGCAGATTTTCATACTTAAATTTAGTTGAGAAGAAATGGTAGCGTCAATCCCTGAGTAACTTTGTCAAAGAATTTTGTCATGAGAAGGCGTCAAAAAAAGATTTAGATTTGAACCTTGTTAGGTTATGTCTTATGTCACTTGGAAAAAGTCATGCGTCCTGTGGTTGTTTGATGTTAGCTTAATACATTCTCAACATAATGTTCCTACCTATATAACTGAGAGTTTTTAGATTATTAAACATAAAACTCACGCCTGTCACCCAGAGGGGTAGGCAGAGATTATGGACTTCCATTTGGCACGATCCTGACACACCTCTCTCGCTTCCTCCACATCCATATACCTACGCAAATACGCTCGTCGGTTAAAGGTACTCTTGATTTGGCTCATTTTTAATATATCGCCAATTTGGTCGATAAACTTTCGCCTAGGGCGACCCTTCCCAACTATGCCGTTCACCTCTGCAACATAAATTTGCTTTGTCACTCTTTCCTCATTCATTCTTTCTACATCGCCAATCTTGCAAACCACACTCTTCTCTTATTAAACAATTTATCACTCTGTCATTCAGATTCATCCCTAACATACTCCTTAATGACCGCATTTCTGCAGCATTTATTCTACTCTCGTGCTTCTTCTGCCACACCCAACATTCACTACCATACATTAAAGTAGGTACTAACACAGCATTGTGAATTGCCATACGTGCCTTTTTGGACACATTCTGACCTTTCACAATAGAGTGTAGAGCCCCATTCATTCTATTTCCTGCATTCACTCATGGTTCTATATCCTTATCATATCTACCATCCCTGCTAAACACACATCCCAAATATACAAACTTTAGATTATTGTATCTCTATTAGATATTTGCATACTATAAATGTACATTTCTGGCATCGCTTCTGGGCCTTTTTGCCATACAGTGACATTTTGTTTTAGCTAGTGTTGCCATAATATTAAATGGAATTGTTACATAGTACTAAGATTAAGATAATATGTTATTACAGGAAATTCTTTGTAAGAGACTTATTTTCAACCATAATTCACTTTTATTTTTATATTGATAGTATAGTTATTACTAATAATAACTTCCAATAAAAAAATTGTGTTTGCGTGTTGTGTAGGTAGTCTTACAAAGTGTATACGAAAATAGTATTAATATAGTAAATGGCAACACTTGAATAGTGTAAAATGATTGATACTGAAATGATATTCCCAAAATGTATCTTTAAATTAAACATAATTTTATTTGAAAAAACATAGAAAAATAATTAAACTCATTTTTAGCATAAGTTATTTCTAGACGCAATCATTTTTGTCACAACTCTTTTTCTGCCCTTCTATTTATGACTCCAAATGTCAAACAATTAAATACTAATGTAACTTTAAATGGGGATAAACTGAGTCTTGTAGATACCACCAATTTTCTTGGAATCTCACTAAACTCACTATATGCGAAGCTTCAATGGAGCACCCATATATCAGAACTAGTAAGCAAACTTAGTTATGATATATGGGTGCAGCTTTCTGCAGCATATGCTGTAAAAAATTTGGAAATTACCAGTGTTGAAACAGCTAGAATAGTTTACTTTAGCTATTTCCATAGCATAATGTCGTATGGTATTTTGGTATAGGAACACGCAGCTGATACTGAAATTGTATTTGTTTTACAGAAGAGGGCCATAAGAGCAATTTATCATTTATAGCCTAAAGAGTCGCTGCGACAAAAATTTAAGGATATTAATATATCAACTTTGGCCTCTCAATACATTTATGAAAATGTAATGTACGTACACAAAAATAAAAGTAGTTTTACAAAAATAAGTGATATTCATTCTTTCATTTCGACCCATCTCTAATACGAAGGTAGAACAGCAAAAATATAAGCAACTTAAGTCTATCGCAATTTAATTAAATAGATAATTAATTCTAAAGCAAGAAGATATGGACTTATAAGAACTTAAGCATATCACAATTTTAATCATTCGTATATTTTAGCTTCGAATGTAGCGTTCTCGTTATTGTTACACCTTTTATTCCTCTCGTCAACGTCAAGCAGATGGTGAGAAGTGATGGCATAAAATTTCTCGAGGTCGCACAGCGGTCCACCGCATCCTTCAATCTCTAGGTACTGCACTTTTTCACCAGGAGAGTTCACGTAAATTGGCTGAAAAAAAAATAATGTTTTGATATGTTGCGATACGTCTTCATAAAAAACTTTTAAAAAACAATTGTGTCCTCCAGATTGAATTTCGGTAACGGCGGCCAGTCTGTACAGAGAAAATTCATCAGCGTAGGATATACTCTCTACTTCCTTACTCTCATAGTCCAATTGGGCGGTAAACCGACACGACTGGAGAGGGATCAGGCACAAGACCAACGGCTTTACGTAATTTCCGAGGCACGAGGGTGAGATAACGCCAACTTCCTGACTAAATAACTGATTTAAGTAAAAACCGTATAACAGCACATTAATAGTAATAAAAAAAAAAAGTTGAACAAACACCAACACACATGAAACTAAAAACTTAATAAGCTACCCAATTTATTACTATAGAGCTAAATGAGTCCATCTCCCTAATTCGTAAAGTAGGTGTCGTAACAGGCACCTATGGAATTACCATAAGTATGTTGTTATAATTTCCAATAGATGGCGGTAAAACTATCTCGTTTAGGCCAGGAATAAATTATTCAAACCGGCGATGAGAAGCAACGATGAAGGTGCGTGAGTTCTGGTGTAGCATATATACATATTAAAATAGTATATGTATATATACCATCATCATTACAGCCCCTCACAAGTTCACATCTGAACATAGGCTTCCGCCAAGGAATGACACACAATAAGCTCCTAAGCTACCTAACTACCTCCATCGGTTTCCTACATGACATATTTCATCTAGTGGGAGGGCGCCTTACACTTCGCTCACCATTACGAGGCTACCACTTTCTTCTTTCTTTCTTGCCCATCGGTTGTCGGGTATTCCAGCTATAAGAGCGTCAACCACATCAACTAACTGAACCGTAAAATCTAATAAGGTTAGGTTAAGGTAGGTTCCCCTCCCCCCCTAACGGTTCCCACCTTGTCACCCGCGGTGAACAAATAGGAACCTCTTGGTTGGCCCGGGGTGTAGGGCCGGCCCGAGGTGGCCAGTCCGAGTGGGCTTGGTGAGCCCACTTCGGAAGTGTGTCGGTGGGCTGCTGCGAGAGGAGTGTCCTCTCCCCCTACCGCTGCAGCCTAGGTGGAGTCGAGGAGGAAGAGGAGTGTTGGTATGGCAATGCGCCACTCGCCCTATCCTCCGTAACTCCGACAGGGCCACACCGTTAATTGATGCAGTGATGGTGGGGCTGCGGGGGGAGGAGTGTCAGTATTACGAGGCACCGCTCTCCCTACCCTCCGCAGCTGAATCTTGGTTGGCGGCGGAGCCATAGACCAGATCCGCCGCTGGGGTCAGGAAGGCTGGTGCTTCTGAGTGCTAGTTTTTCCAGGCCCCATGGCCTTCGCGCATCGGACATGAGGGCGTCCGTTGCGCATGCGAAATTGGAGGCCGAGGAGGAGGGCGCGCCATGTTTTCTGGTGCGCCTTACCTGAGAAGGAGATAGGGGAGGATTAGTCCTCTCCAGAAGAGAGGCCGCCATGGGGCGGCCTCTCTTCGGGACAGGCACCATAGGTGGGGCCGCGGATGTGTGCAAAAGCGTTCCCTTGGCCCTGCCAATATGCGAGAAAGTTGGAACACCGTGGAGTTTTAGTCGGTGCGAGTCCGACATAACCCGTCTTTGCCCCCGCGCGGCGTGTAGGCATTTCCCCATGTAAAAAATGTTAAGTTAGGTCCCCGCCCCTGACCCAAAGGTGGATAAGCTGGCAAAAAAATAGCGCGAGGTCCTCTCCCGTCTGAACGTACGAATTAGTCGCCCAATGAAAATGCGCGACGTACGACTGAGGGACCTTGACGATGCTGTCAGCCCTAGTGAGATAGCAGCCGCGATCGGCGAGTTGGGTGGTTATGTCGGCTACAAAGGCATTACAAATTGCTTAATCTAACGCCAGGTCTCGGTTTGGAAAGAGCTCCTAAAGGGAATCATCGAAGATCCCTGGGGGCGATTGTACAGGATGGTGCTGGGAAAAGTCCGGCCCTGGTCGCCGCCCTTGACGGAAACTATCGATCTGGACCTGCTGAGACGAGTGATCAGCATGCTTTTCGCAGAGGACCGGTCAAGCCTCTCAGGTCACCTGCGGTCGTCATCGGAGTGGCATAATGAGATGGAGGTGACCATGAAGGAGCTAGACCGAGTTGCTGGCCTCTTGGGAGCCTGGAACACCGCACCGGGGCCTGACGGAATTCCTGGTCGGGATTTGTTGCTGAGTCTAGCTGCCTTGAGGGACAGGCTAAGACAGCTGTTTTCCGGCTGCCTGCAGAGTTCCAAGTTACCCACAGCATGAAAAGAATTAAGGTTGGTCCTCTTAAAAAAGGAAGGCAGAGCCGATGATTCTCCCTCTGCGTACCGGCCCATATGCCTATTAGACGAGATTGGCAAATTGTTTGAAAGGATAGTTGCCACTCGGCTCAACAGCCATCTGTCACGCATCGGTCCCAATTTGGCTGATAGCCAATTTGGATTCCGACGGGAGCGTTCCACTGTAGATACCATTATTCACGTACGCTCCTTGTCGGAACAAGCAGTATCCGAGGGTAGTATAGCGTTGGCGATAAGACTTGATATCGTGAACGCCTTTAACTCTCCACCCTGGAATACGATAAGGAGGGCATTAGCACACTACCAGGTGCCTGCCTACCTACAAGGCGTACTCGCGGACTACTTGCGCGACAGGTAGATGCTGTACATGGGGCATGATGGTGGGAAGATCGGAGGGAGATCAAACGTGGGGTTCTCCAGGGCTCAGTGCTGGGTCCGCTACTGTGGAACTTCGCGTACGATGTGGTTCTGTGTGTCCACCTTTCTGCAGGCGTAAATATCTATTATAATATGTACTATGCCGACGACACACTGGTGGTCGCCACCGAAATTACATTCAAGGGGACCAAGGAGCTCGCTAAGCTTGGGACGTAAGTCATCGTCGCCAAAATCCACGAGTTGAATCTAGATTTAGCGCCTCATAAGACTTATGGTGTCACAAACTACCTCGGAGCAGGGAACCACTTGACTCGTGCTGTATGTAGTCAGAGTGGGGCGGTACATGAAGTACCTAGGGCTCCACCTGGACAGTCACTGGGGCTTCGAAGAGCATTTTGAGCGCCGTCCCCCGGACTGAGAGGGTGGCGGGTATTATGGACAGACTGCTGCCCAATCTAGGGGAACCGAGGGAGGAAATACGCCGCCTCTACGCGGGGGTAGTGCGGTCCGTAGCCTTATACGGGGCACCTGTGTGGGCAAAAAGGCTAGCCATTCGAAGCTGTAAATCTAAAATCTACAGTGTCCAGCGGAGGATGGCTATGCAGATCGTGTGGGAACACCGCACGATTTCCTTAGAGGCGGCAACAGTCCTGGCTCGCTTTTCACCTCTAGATGTACTGGCGGATATGGATGAGAGTTTATACAACCGAATACGCAACATTCTCCGTCAGAGACGTGGCAGTGAGCCAGGTGAGGAACTCGGGTCTATAAAATGGCAGAAGTAACAGAATGCTTTGTCGATTTGACGCACTCGACTCAACGAAGAGCGTAATTTCCGCAAACGCGTTATTGGCGCAATCCTGCCGGTCTTCAAAGTCTGGATGCAACGACGAATAGAAATACTTCCTTATAGACTTACACAGATAATTCCGGTCACGGGTGCTTCTGTGCAAGATCGGACGCGAAGAGACGGTAAACTGCTTACTCTGCGGTGGACAGAACCAGGACTCCACGTCCCTCTCGCTTGCGGTATGTCTAGCGCAGGAACGGGAGCGGACTATCCTGGCGAGCCGGGTCGGTCGGGACCTCTCCCTGCCAGCAGGCGTATCGGTGATGCTGAGTGGAGAGTCGGTTTTAAGGAGGCTACTGAGCGGGATCGAAGGAGAACAGATGCCACTCGGAGACAACACCATAGTTACGGCCCTCCTCATGAAGATGGTGTTTCCCTACCAGAAATGGGGCCTCTGCAGTGAGAGGCGTTTAGAGCGGGGGCCTTGAATGCCTAGTAACGTAATCCCCGAGGAGGACGATGGCTCGGAAGTGGTCCTGAGACATCATTACAGCACTGCGAGGGTGTTGGCGGCAGTTAGTATTTTCCCCGGGACGTACTTTCAACCAGTTTCGTTCCAAACGGATATCCCGGGACCCCACGTACATGCTGATGAAGAACATCGTGAGGTTTTAGCCGGTTGGATTTCCGTTTGCCCCCGCAGCCAAAGGTATCCAAGAAGATTTCCCCATGAAAAAACGGATCCACCCCGAACGGGTTCCTACCTTGTCGTGGCGGCGGGGCTTAATGGCCCTGGCATGGTCACCCGCGGTGAACAAAGAGGAACGAGTTTTCCTTTCGAGCCAACTTCGGATGTCCTGCCGGTGAGCTGAGGCGAGAGGGATGCCCATTCCCCCTATCGCTGCAGCCTCCGCGTATCGGACTCGGAGGGGCCCGTTACGCAGTTGGAGTAGGAGGCCATGGAGGAAGGCGTGTCTTGTGTTCCAGATGCACCTGGACTAAGAAGAAGAATGGGGAGATTTCCTGCCCCGAGAAGGGGCTGCTATGGCGCGGCCAGCGCTTTTGGGGCCGCGGATGTATGCCAAAGCGTTCCCTTGGCTCTGCCAATATGCGGCGAAGGTGGAAGACCATGGGGTTTTAGTCGGTGCGAGTCCGATATAACTCGTCCTTGTCCCCGCGGGGCAGGTATGCATAGGCATTTCCCCATGTAAAAAAAGGTTAGGTTAGGTTAGAGTAGGTTACTGAAGTCATCGTTTACACAGCCCTAATTCTTACACTACAGTGCCAAGAATTCATTACATTATTATGAATTAACTATAGCATTATTATGAAGATGATGCTTACATTCTTATATATGATACATTACAGGTTTACGTATATTACATGTCAGAATATACCGATTAGCTAGATCGAAGGCGGAAAATAGCATTAAAAACTCTGTATATATTTAGATATTCTCAACAAAATACTTACCAAAACAACGTATCTTCCCGTTTCCACAACTCTCCTTAATTCCAGCGCAAATAACCCAGCATACATCGGTAGGTACACCTTTGGTATTGCCTTGGATATCGTCGCGAAGGCATAAACATTGACGCCGTGAGAGGAGTAAATCCTCACTTTTTGAATGGGCTTTCCAGCAACTGCTAATCTGGATACTTCGATGAATTCCCTTAAAAGTAGACCTGTGGATTTGAAGATCTGTTAATGTTTTTATTCATTTAATCAATCATTACAGCCTATCAGAAGGTCACTGCCAAACACAAAGCTCCCCACCTCATAGAGAGGATATTATCTTACCCCTCCGAAGGGAGGTAAGATAATATCCTCCCCATGAGGCGCTATCACTGAGAATTCACATGTGTGAATTTGCTAAATTTAGGCTCCAGCGTATAATAGCTAGAGACCTAAACAGCAAGCACTCCTCCTGGAACTCGTTTTTATATAACACGAATCATAAGATAGAGATCATTACGAGCTATATGCCCGGCCCATTGCCATTACAGCTTATAATCTGTTGGGCTATGTCGGTCACTCTGGTTCTACTAAGGATATCTTCATTTTTAAGTTTATCACGTATATAAACAATCAAGAATAGACCTCTTCATAGCTCGATGAGCGACTTTGAGCTTCCTCATACGGCCACCAGTGAACTTCACTGCTGGCCAACCAATGCGTGTTGCCGTCATCACTGGCAAGACGCATTAGATGTACAATCTCGTTTTCAAATTTTGATGTATACCTGACGAGAAGATTTGTCGTAATTTCCCGAACACCCGTCCCGTCAAGCCGATTTGAATCCGTCGATCGACCTCTCGGTCGAAGTTAGACTTTGCTAGTCGAACTATTTCTTTCAAGTAAATATGCTTGTCAACAACTTCTAGCTTAGTGCTCCCAACTTCTACCGGCATAGGTGTGATATGGACGTTACAAACCGGAGGTGAGTAATGTAATCGCCAATTCAAAAATATGGACGTGACAAGTAGAAGGAGAGTAATGTAATCGCCATTGACGTTAATACCGTATCCTTTCCAGTCCAGTAGCTTGAAAACGTTTTCTAATACAGCGGTGAAAAGATTCGGGGTTATAATGTCACCCTGCCTTACATCTCTCTGCAGTTGTATACGTTCCGTACTCTAGTTCTGTACTCGGATAGCCATCGTAGCCCTACTGTACAAACACTACAGCACTTGGATATACTGACAGTCAACTTTAATCGGCCGAAGAGTGTTCTGGTAAGGTTTGGATATCGAGCAATCAACATAAGAACCTTCCGAGAGATATTCGACAGCTCGTCAAAGCGAAGAACGCAGCCCTAAGACAATATTGCACATTAGAAAACAAATTTTCAAATTTAGACAGGATAAGTGGGATAACCTGCTAAACTATATCGAAACATAAGGACATACACCGCCTTCTGTCAGTTGACCCGAGCTCTGAAAACAGGACAGAACTCACGCATAAGGCTAGGAAACCCTGTGTCTGTCGACAATGTCACAGACACCATCAAAATTCTCCCCGATCAAGAAACAAAGAAAGAAAATAAGCTTGATATATGGTTACTAAAAGTGTACTCAGCTCAGCATAGTCTTGGTACTCATAAAGTACTTCGACACTGATCTTCCGTGTTTTTTTTTGTAAAAATTTTACAAAAAAAACAACATTATTCATTTTTATACAATTTTCAATATGCACATATAATATATTGAAACTATTTAAAGAAACCGATTGAAGCTTGATCAGCACCCGGCCTTAACGGCATTAGAAGCACGGTGCTGAAATCACTCTCTGCGCCACTTTTTATGCCTCCTAGGCATTTTAACACTTCTGTCCAGCTGCACCTTCCTGGATATATGGAAAGATGCAGACGTTTTAGTAATCCCAAAACCCAGAAAACCGCGCACCTTAGTCTCAAACTGTAGATGAATCAGTTTCCTCAACACACTGGGAAAAATTTGCGAGCCACATATATTGAATCGTCACAGAAAATATGTAAGCTTCTTCCTTACAAGCAGTTCGGCTAATAGCCGTGTACAAATGAGATCAATCGCCTAAGAGAATACATTGTGGAAGGCTTCTCCCACTCGAGTGATCACCCAACCATCAACACCGGTGGCCATTTCTTCGACGTAGGATCTCGAAGGACCAAATAGTCAATACTACTCACTTCACATACATTGTCACCCAAAACAATGAAAAAAATCTCGCCATGATGCTCCAAAAAGAGAGAATCGAAGTTATTGAAGAGGGGGCAAACGAGTATGCGGCTCACCTGATGATAAGTCACTACCGCCGCCCATGAACAACCGCAACACCAAGCAAATTAAGAAAAGAAGAATCTAAGTTACTGACTTAGATTCTTTTTTGAAAAATTATAGCAGATATGAGAAAAGTATAGCAGCAATATACTTTTAAAAGAACCATTCTCTTTTTCGTCGAAATTTAAGTCGAAATAAATCGTTAGGTACGATCATCCTTTTCGGTCGCCAGATCCCCTGGCAATCCAGTCTAGGCAATCTAGCAAATCTAGGCAATCATTCAAACAATATGAAACTCGCGAAATATGTTCGCAATCTCGATAGGGAATGACAAACTTATATAATATGCAACATCCAGGTTTAAATGTCAATAGTCATAATAAAAGAAATGTGAAAATCAAATTGACAACAAATCAGTTTAACAAATGAAGCACCTGAGCCCTGATTTTTATTGTATGACAAACAAGCACACAGTTCACCTGATGATAAGTGGTTGCAGTGTGTACCTATAGACATTTATTCCCGAACAATCATCAAGACCCTTGAGGACGTAAATAGAATGCCTCGTTTTCAATAAGAACTGTCTCCGGTACTCTACACTCATCATACGAAATACACATACAACCATAATGTAGCTGCAGCATGGCTCTACCACGGTGAATACCGTTACGAAAGTAACGTTGGACAGTATACACGATCGTCACACCCTTTTACAGCTCGCGGCCTTCCAATCCGTTCGTGCCTATCAAGCTTCATTGATAATTGTAAAAGCTAAAACTAACATCACAGAAACCAGAGCGGAATGTTATTTGCATCTCAGCGCTCCCGTCGAATTGATCTGTAGTGTTGCTGCGCGTACTAGACCAGTAAAACAGTTCTTTTGAGAACTACATCATGTTTCATGCGAACAATATAATAGCTCTTTTCAGAGATGATTTTCACGGTTTCGACGGACTGCAGAAGCTCTAGTTCTACTTGTCGAAGAGTTCCAGTAGCAGATACCGAAGTGCACTCCATAAAGTACAAGACGTATATATTATATTTATATATATATATATATATATATATATATATATATATATATATATATATCCTTCCTGTACTTTAAGCGAAACAAAATATTGTAATAAAAATCTGTGATTATAAAAATAATAACCTCGGTCAAGTACGTATCAAATTTGGTTTTTGGAATATTTTGTATTTCTACAGCGATCGATATTATTCATCACCAGCCGCTGTAAACAAACGATACAGTAATCCACTCAAGACGGCGGCCGAGCTCGGAACGGAATAAAAAGGTACTCTGTGGCCCGGAGTGACTAGTGAGGCAAAGTGTATTTAGTCAAATAAATTATTACAAAGCTGCTCAACACACCGAAAATTTCAGCATTTCTCAGCCGAAAAAAATTATTATAACTAAAAAAAAACAAAATTAAACTGCCATTTATATTCCGTGGCTTCACACACGATAGATAATCAGATAAAATATAGATTAAGAAACTATTGATATTTTCAAAAGTAATCGTGTTTACCCGTCCATGCGCACTTGACAAATATACTCCATAAGCCACTTAAACCACTAATTTATGTAAAAATAGCAATTAATCAATTTAAAAAAAATATTAATTTCAACAATCATTTATCGTTCTGACAATGTGCTTTTTATATCATCTATAGGTTCATGTATATGGTTGTAAGATACGATTTTATGCGACAAAAGGTTGCAATCTTGATTTTTAGGCGCTAGTAGAACATACCTTACGCGCTTTGTGCTTAAGGCATGCAATCAGCCCGAACTAACTTTTTAGTCGCATTATAATGAGAACTTACCACCGAACTTGATAAAGTGACTTTAAAGTGTACTTCGGTGAATGCTACTGGAACCTCTCGATGAGTAGAACTAGGTGTGCTGAGTTTGGCCTCGTTTTGTTAGCTATAATGAGACCTTACTTCTGGACATGATGGAGTGATTTAAAGGTATACTAGGTGTTATCGCGCGCAACCAAGCTAGAGTCATACTTATGTAACGTTGTCTGCAAGAATTATTCTTTGTGCTACCTTTTACTTACCAAACAAATTAAGCGACACAGTTTATTCATTGGAATTGCATATCATCCTAAGTGTGTAAGTCGAGAAATTGCAGTCGCTTCTCTTCACGAATCTTTATCAGTACTAGGAACTAAACACGAGCACATATTTATTGTAGGTGATATTAATATAAACTGTAGAGATCAAAACAATCTTGTAACTCTAGCTAAATGTTTCGAAGTTCTGAATGACTCTTACAAGCTACATCAAAATGTTTTTTGCCGACTCGTATAACGCCGCATTACTAGAGTTAATCTGGAGACCATATCGGTACATATGACGTGTATATTAATGACTTAAGTGATCACGGTCTAGTAATAACGACATATTCTATTAGTGTTCCTAATATAAAACCTCATACCGTCCAATATAAACCACTGGCAGATAATGCCAAATATTTTAATTAAGGAGCTGCATTTACTCCCTGGAAACTCATACTGGAGTATAATGACCTCAATGAAATGGTCAACTTTTTTAACTTTCTTGTCTTAGACTTAGTAGATACTTTTGCACGTAAATTTTAATAACCTCCATCTCCATGGATGACCATTACTCTTATAGAAATAAAAAAAAATATTCATAATAAAGCATGTCGGAAAGCTAAAATAGGTAATTCAGAATCAGCTTATAAATTTGACCAGGACATGCCCAACCGATATAATTGCACTGTTCTTGTTGAGAAACAGGCTACTTTACCCAATTAGTAAGTAATAATATTAATAATCCGTCCTTAATGTGGAGTCATATTAATAAAACAATTAAGTGCGGTTCTAGTAAATCAACTACTGTGCATCATTCGGGTGCCACATAACTCATTAGACATTTTATAAATAGCATTCCTGTGTTACCGGTTGATTTAAAACTGTTTGAAAAATTTGAAAGTATTTGTCGTAGTAACTTATCAGTTCAATTTTAATAGAGTGACTGCTTCATAAGATAATTAATTACTTTTCTTTTAAGTGTAAAGGATGTGATGAAATTTGCATGAATATGATTAAGCTTACATTACCCTACTCTTTGGTTGCCATTAAAGCCATCGTTAATAAATCATTAGTAGAAGGAGTATTTGCCGATGTTTGGAAGTGCTCGTTGATCATACCCTTACCTAAGAAACAGAAGATAGACAGCTTTGAAGAACTCAGACCAATAAGTATATTGCCTGCCTTGTTATAAACAGTTGAGAAGTGTGCGTAGTTACAAATTACTAGCTATCTGACTGAGAATGCCATCCTTACAGATTTCGAATCGGGTTTTCGGAAAAAATGTAGCACAACTATAGCATTATTACACATAACGGACGATATTGCTACCGCCGCTGATAATGGACAAGGTACCATTCTAGTGCTACGAGTACTAGATTTTACTCGAGCTTTCGACAGCGTCAAAATACTACTTATACTGACAAAATTTAAAAAAAAGTTGGTTTATCGGAAACGGCATGTTCGTGGTTTTAGTCATACTTCTGCGGGCTGAGTCAAAAAATAAAATGCGTCAATACTGAAGGTGATATTTCGGAGTCCCTATCAATTTCTAAAGGCGTTATACAAGGGTCCATTCTTGGCCCAACTCTTCGCCATACACACAGCATAATATATAAAAAATGTAGTTCAAAACTCCAAATAACGTCACTTAAAACGACAGTATTTCAACAGCGGTTACCATTCTCATTGATGATCTAAAATTAATAGAGCATTGGTCAATCTCTCGTGGCCTACTACTGAATCTTAAAAAAAGCACTTACACGTTATCACACACACACATTATCAGGTTGCGTCTTAAACTTCAATTACTTACCAGATTTTAATGGCAGCATGGTATCGTTTCCAAATAATAAATCAAACGCTTTATCAGCCGCCTCCTTTATAACCGGCATCATTTTTTGAATTGATGGTGGTAGAGGAAGGCCAAGATTAGTCTGAAAAATTATTGGTAATATTAATAATTGGCTATTGGTTATTAATAATAAATCTCAAAGGTTATGTACATAAATTATCACGCCCGTCACCCAGAGGGGTAAGTAGACACTATGAACATCGACCATCGCCGCGGTTTTCTTCTTTTTTAAATTTTAATTATTTGCTAAATAACAGATACTGTGAGCCGTACTGATGGATCTAGAGAGCCAGTTTAATTACAGGCTGTGGCATTCCATCTAAGTGCTTAGAGGTGAAAACGCATCTGTTGCTGTTTATAGTTGGTTGCAGGTGTTCATGGACTGCAGAAGTCACATACTATCAATAATAGACAATAACAGTAACAAACAAATTTATACTACACCTGGTACTGTTAATTTGTTTTGTATAAAATATATATTTTTGCCTAAATGTGGTCCTTGTCGCTCACTGATCTTTTAGACACACTCCTGAAATGGCTCTAACTTCCCTCTCGGGAACCTCAGGTGTGATGATCTGCAGCGTGGCTATACCACGTACGTTTGTACGTGGTATAGCCACGCTGCAGATACGTTATGATTGTTGCACAGATGGATAGGCTTGACCGAGGAGGGAACACGCTCTCACAGAATACTGGCGTAAAATAGCTGCTTTATGCTGCTATGTTTTGTATAGTGAGTGTAGAGAACCGGAGACCCTTTTTACTACAAACGAGGCATTCCATATTAGTTCTCAGGGATGAAAAAATGTCTGCATTTTGATGTTTAATGAAAGTTAGATGTAGATTTCTATGAGCCACGGCATCCACTTACCATCAGGTGGACCGTGTGCTTTATTGTCACCCCTATTCTATAAATAAAACCAGCCAAGTGCGAGTCGGACTCGCGCACCGAGGGTTGCGAACAAATCCGTAGGCATATAAGTTTAATATTATTAAAAATATTTTTATTGTATGATGTAACAAAAAATGTATGCTTTTCACAATTTTTCCTTTATCTGTACTATAATACGTTGCTTCGTACCAAATTTTAAGATTCTGAGTTCACGGGAAGTACCCTGTAGGTTTTGATTCCCTTGCGAATGTCAAAAATTTGCGGCATAAACGGCTGTATCTTTTGATTGCGTGGGCTAAGAAATTTGTTTTTTTCACAGCTCCAAGGGACAGTAGACTTGAGTATTTGATATGAATTTCAGCTTCATACCTCCACGCGTTCCTGAGAAAAAGGTTCTTGACACACAGACAGACAGACAGACAGACGGACAACAAAGTGATCCTATAAGGGTTCCGTTTTTTCCTTTTGAGGTACAAAACCCTAAAAATGTCTAAATACACGTTATTTATACTTTTATCGACATCACGCATGAGATGAATGGATTTTTGAGAAGAATGGATTAGTGAGTTCAGCTATTCACTCAGAATTCTTACCTGACTAAGGAGAAAATCATATGTGGAGTATATTTTAAGTGGATTACGTTTTAGGACATCATATTTTAGTGCTGAGGAAAGTCGATCCAGCATGTCACTATATTTCGCCATTTCAGGAACATAAGTATTTGTATAATTAAGAAAATACTCGTCGAACGTTGGGCAGTTAATGCCCATGAGCTGAAAAATGTTTACATAAAAATAGATCATTAAAGAAGTAAGAACACTAACTACGGGACATTGGACTCAAGTCATAGCATATAAAATAGTGGAGCGTGAACGTGTAGTGGCGATGTGGAAGTATCCGCTACCCCATATCATCCCATGGGTGTCATAAGAGGTGACGGGGGAACAAACCAGGAGATGGGCAGCAACGTATTTCTAACATAACATAAACACTCACGCCTGTCACCCAGAGGGGTAGGCAGAGATTATGGACTTCCATTTGGCACGATCCTGACACACCTCTCTCGCTTCCTCCACATCCATATACCTACGCATACACGCTCGTCGGTTAAAGGTACTCTTGATATGGCCCATTTTTAATATATCGCCAATTTGGTTGATAAACTTTCGCCTAGGGCGACCCCTCCCGACTATGCCGTTCACCTCTGTAACATAAATTTGCTTTGACGTATTTCTAATGACAATAAAATTAACATACTTCGGTTGCAATCCCGCCAGCCAAGCGTGGCTACTGTGGCAAAAATCAACAATCACGAGTAATCTATGGGATGACCTTTGTTCAGCAGTATATTTTCGATAGGCTGTACGATACGAGTAGCTATGCAGCGTATTATGGCTAAAGTATAAATAATAAACGAGTAAGTTTCACAGGTGAATACCACACTCACGCAGAATACCAGCGTAAAATTGAAGCATAGTGCTCATAAATTTAAAAAAATAATATAACCCAGTAACATATAACTCAATAATAGTGCTGCTGTGTTCTAAATAATAAGCGACAAGAAAATAGGCCCTTTTTACTGGTAACGAGGCATTTCTTCTGTGTTCTCAACGGTGATAACGCATCTGTATTTTTTATGGAGGATAGATGTGGGGTTTCTTTAGACCACATCATATCTTTATTGTCAGATGGAATTATCGTAATATATAACAAATATTAGAATTATATCATACTAGTTATCAACAAGTTATTATATACTTCCACAAGTTGTTGATCGAAATTCTTAATCAATGTCGTTTTTTACTACTTTTTGTTTTAAGTTATTTTTTATGAAATTTGAGTGGCAAACGAACCAACAGACTACCTAATGGTGAATGGTCACTATCTGTCTCCGGAAGCCTGCAACTAACTACAAACGAAGAAGACTAGAGATACGTTGTCACCTCTGTGAACTTTGATGAAAGTCTCTAGTCTGTAATTATCAGTACCTATTCGATCATTACAGTTTTTAAAAGTCCAATGCTGAATGTAGGCCTCGCCCATAGGTTGCCACTTAGAGAGGATTTTGTCATATTTGCCTTGCTGGCAGGCGGGTTATAGCCACAGTTTTTATAAGTTTGAGCATAGAGATATTATCAGGAAGATACTGCTGCCCATCTCCTGTATCGGTTTCCCTCTGTCGCCTCTTACAACACCCACGGGATTTTACGAGATAGTGGATCGACGTCGATTTTTATTCCTCAGATATGCAGGATTTCTCACAATGATTTTCTTCATATGATCTTTTTTGTGTGGTAAAATTTCAATAAATAATTTTATAGTTGTTGACAGGAACTGATCGTGGGTTGCTCACTCAGTTACGTACTGTGAAAAGTATTTAGCGCCGTGTTAATTACTATACGTAACTTACGTAGTCATAACGCAATGGTACGGTGGTGTACGGTACTGGAACCCAGTTGATATCTTCACTCCAGCCATGTCCATCAGGGCGATATACAGCTGCCATTGCCACTAGCACCGTCATCTTAGCGCGTGTGGAGTCGGTAGACCGGATGTAGATTTCTGAGTGGTTGTATATGGGTGAAAGGTAATCGTTATATCTACTTCGTATGAATTTTCCCAGTTCGTAGGCTCTACGTTTTCCGAGCTAAAAGAAAGGCAATTTTTACAAAGTTAGAGTTACAGTCTATATACATCCCACTCTTGGGCACAGGCCTCCTCTCATTTTTAAGATGGTTTGAGATTCAGAAAATGTCCGCCACGCTGCCCAAGTGTGTACTAGCGGACTTTGCATGTCTTCGTATATTCTTTTACTTCCTCAACCATGCAGATTTCATCACTATGTTTTCTTGACCGCCGAACACATGGAAGAGCACGTAAATTTACTTTATATTCTGCTAGGGCCTAAAAATTAAGATTTCAACGTTTTGTCGCATGGAATCGTATCTAGTAATCATATTATACATATAAATGATATAAAAAGCATGTTGTCCGAAAGATAAATAATTGTTGAACTTATTAATATTTTTTTGTAAATCGATTAATTGATATTTATACATAAAAAGAGGTTTTAGTTGCTTATGGCATGAATTTATCAAGTCCGCATGGTGGCATAAAAATATCAATTGTTCAACTCAATTTATTTTTAAAACTCTTCATATATCATGTAGGAAGTCATAGAATGCAAATATCAGTTTCATCATCATCATCATTACAGCCCTTCACAAGTCCACTGCTGAACATAGGCCTCCCCCAAAGAATGCCACAAAGCACGGTCCTGAGCCACCTGCATCCATCGACTTCCTGCATATCTTACCAGGTCGTCACTCCATCTAGTGGGGGGACGCCCTACACTTCGCCTGCCGGTACGAGGCTGCCACTCGAGAAACTTTCTTCCCCATCGGTTGTCGGTTCTTCGAGCTATATGGCCGGCCCATTGCCACTTCAGCTTACTAATCCGTTGGGCTATGTCGGTCACTCTAGTTCTACTGCGGATATCCTCATTTCTGAGTTTATCACGCAAAGAAACTCCGAGCATAGCCCTCTCCATAGCTCGCTGAGCGACCTTGAGCTTCCTCATCCGGCCAGCAGTGAAGGACCACGTCTCAGTTCCGTATGTCATCACTGGCAACACGCACTGGGTGTACAGTCTCGTTTTCAAGTTTTGAGGTATACCTGACGAGAAGATGTGCCGTAATTTCCCGAACGCTGCCCAACCGAGTTGAATCCGTCGATTGACCTCTCGGTCGAAGTTGGACTTACCTAGTCGGACTATTTGTCCCAGGTAAACATACTCGTCAACAACTTCGAGCTCAGTGTTCCCAACAACTATCGGCATAGGTGTGACATGGACATTAAACATGATCTTTGTTTTGTCCATGTTCATCTTAAGACCTGTCCGTTGGGAAACACTATTGAGGTCATTGAGCATAGTGCTTAGGTCCTCCAGCGATTCTGCCATAAGGACTATATCGTCGGCAAATCGAAGGTGAGTGATGTACTCGCCATTGATGTTGATACCGTATCCTTTCCAGTCCAGAAGCTTGAAAACATCTATCTTCCAATGCAAATCAAAAATCGTGCTCTAATCCAAAGTCCCGAAACCTTTCAGCTCGAGTTACAAAACCGTTTTCAGTGCCTAGAAGACTGCAATGAAGTGGACGATTTGAATGACAAGCTCGTGGAAACTGTCCATGCGGTCGGAGCTAAGTTCTGCAAGACCCGCCGCAGAAGAACACAAAAACTCTCCGATCACACTCTTAATCTCATGGTTGTTAGACGGGAGATGAAGCTACATTCTTCAACAGATTTAACAGCATACAGGCAACTGAACAGACAGATCTCCAAATGCATGCGGCGGGACTTACGCAACTTCAATACAGCTCGTATTGAAGAAGCGATCGAGCGGAACCAAGGCTCCAAAGTCTTTGCCAGAGATCTGTCTGCCAGAAAGCGCCAACTGTCAAAGCTGAAGACAGAATGTGGCAGCATCGTTTCCGGGGCACCTGAGATTTTGAGTGAGATTGAGAGGTTCCATGGGCAGCTGTACACGTCATCGTTGGAGCCGCACGCAAGTGTGAGTAACGATCCAAGAGCGAGTCTTATCCGACATTATTCCGATGATATCCCGGACGTCAGTCTGAGCGAGATTAGAATGGCTCTCCAGCACCTTAAAAACGGCAAGGCCCCAGGCGAGGATGGAATTACAGCGGAGCTTCTGAAAGCGGGTGGAAAACCGGTACTTGAAGTCCTTCAGAAGCTCTTTAATTCCGTCCTCCATGGTGGCATTACACCGGAGGCGTGGAGCAGAAGTGCGGTGGTCTTGTTCTTCAAGAAAGGCGACAACGCTCTCTTGAAGAACTACAGACCGATTTCCCTTCTGAGCCGCGTCTACGTGCTGTTTTCGAGAGTCATTACGAATCGTCTCGCGCGCAGACTTGACGACTTCCAGCCTCCCGAACAAGCCGGTTTCCGAAAAGGCTTTAGCACCATAGACCACATACATACTCTTCGGCAAATTGTACAGAAGTCCGAGGAGTACAATTTGCCAATATGTCTGGCGTATGTGGACTATGAGAAAGCCTTTGATTCCGTCGAAATTTGGGCGGTGCTGCAGTCCCTTCAGCGATGCCAAGTTGACTGTCGGTATATCGAAGTGTTGAAGTGCTTGTACAGTAGGGCTACGATGGCTATCCGAGTACAGAACCAGAGTACGAAACCTATCCATTTGCAGAGAGGTGTAAGACAGGGTGACGTCATATCCCCGAAACTCTTTACCGCTGCAATATCAGTTTAATTTTGTTTAATTATAATTAATGTTTTTCGGCTAAGAAATGGCGAAATTTCTGATGTTTTGAGCAGATTTGTATTAATTTATTTTACTAAATACATCATCGGTCACTCCGGTCTCGGCCGCAGTCGTGAGTTGATACTGTATCGCATGTTTGCAGCGAAAAAGATCGCCATAGATATACAAGGGTCCTTGCAAGGGTGCGGCGTTACTTCACGCCGGGGCAGCTTCTTACCAAAGCGCAAGTCCGGTCGTGCATGGAGTACTGCTGTCACATATGGGCTGGTGATGCAAAATGCCACCTGGCAGCATTTGACTCAGTAGAGAGACGTGCTAAGAGGCTCATTGGTGACCTTGATTTGGTTGAAAGCAATCTGTGTATATGATGCATTTCGGTGAGTGTGCGCAGGAATTACACGCTTTAATTCCTCCCTCTCCTTTCCACCATCGGACAACCAGACGGACGGCGGGTCTTCATCTCTTTGTTGTCGATATTACACGCATTAGAACCAAACAGTTTGCTTCGACTTTTGTAATGCGTACAGCAAAGGAGTAGAATAATTTGCCGGCGTCTATCTTTCCGTCCGAATACAATCTGGGAGTCTTCAAGGCAAGAGCGAATAGGCTTTTGTTACGATAAGACAGCGCGATTTACCATCTAAGGCTGCATCACCACTTACCACCAGGTGGGATTGTGGTCAAGAACCAGCTTATAATAAGTAAAAAAAAAGATATACAAAATATTCCAAAAACCAAATTTGGTATATACTTGACCAAGGTAAGATATTATTATTTTTATAATCACAGATTTTTATTACAATATTTTGTGGCGCTAAGAGCACGCAGGATTTATTTATATCTAAATAAATATACTTATACGTACGACTTTATAGACCTGAAAGTGTACTTCGGTATTTGCTACTGGAACTCCTCGACGAGTAGAACTAGGTGAGCCGAGTTTGGCCTCTTTTTGTTAGTTATGACGAGACCTTACCTCCGGGCTTGATAGGATGATGTGAAAGTGTACTTTGATGACTGCTACTGGAACTCCCCGACGAAGAGAACTAGGTGTGCCTAGTTTGGGCTCGTTTTGTTAGTTGTGATGAGACCTTACCACCGGACTTGATAGAGTGGCTTGAAAGTGTACTTTGATAACTGCTACTGGAACTCCTCGACGAGAAGAACTAGATGTACCGAGTTTGGCCTTGTTTTGTTAGTTATGATGAGACCTTACCTCCAGATTTGATAGAGTGACTTGATAGTATACTTTGCTTACTGCTACAGGAACTCCTCGACAAAGAGAACTAGGTGTGCCTAGATTGGTCTCGTTTTATTAGTTATGATGAGACCTTACCTCCGGATTAATAGAGTGGATTGAAAGTGTACTTTGATAACTGCTATTGGAACTCCTCGACGAGGAGAATTAGATGTGCCGAGTTCGGCCTGGTTTTGTTTGAGATCTTATCTCCGGACTTGATAGAGTTACTTGAAAGTGTACTTAGACAACTGCTACTGGAATTTCCGATAAGGAGAACCAGGCGTGGCGAGTTTGGGCTCGTTTTGTTAGTTATGACGAGACCTTACCTACGGACTTGATAGAGTGACTTGAAAGTGTACTTTGATGACTTCTACTGGAATTCTTTAGAAGTACAACTAGAAATACAAATTATTTTTCTTTTTTAATTTTAATACTATCATATGAGCATTATGAATCATGCACTTTTGGATTTTCGTAATTTTTTAATGCCCTTAAAGCTTACACAATTGGATTTACCAATAGTTTATTTTTTTATAATTAGAAAAAAAAGTTATTGTATTTATATAAACTTTTTCATTCTATAAAAAGGGACAAACTAATCAAGAAAAAGCGTTTTCGGTACAGATCGTAGACTTTCTTTCTGATTAGTCCAATTTGAACCACCATTGGATTGTGCGCTAGCTACGGTTTCGGGATTCGAAATTGTAATGAGTTCGATCAAAGATTGATTCAGAACTCGATTTTGTCGGAAGTAGGCTGACCATAGACTATTTATTAACAAAGCTTGCTTATAAATTCTGTACAAGGCAGGCGGATCAATTTAAGTTATCGTATAATTCAATAATGAATACTTAAGGGTTTTAATAAACATACTTTGTTAATAAAAACTTAATTCATTTACATACTGATAGCGTGAGGTTGCCGAAACATGTTCATTAATACCATTCAAATTTTATTACGACTTAAGTATATACCACCGCGTAAACTTAACACCTAATATTATAAATACGAAAGTATTGTTGTTGGTTTGTCCTGCCTGTTGTTGCCTGTAGCATTTGGGTGCTAGTCTTCTAGCGATCTTATTGCAAAAGCATAGACCATAGCGCTCAACATGTGTGAGTTAAGAAGAGGAATTCGTCAATGCCTTTATGTTTAATAACTCTTGCGCAAATGAATTGCAGCTAATTGGTTGTGAATGTAGTCAATGGAATTATGCCTAATTTTAGCGGTAAAAGAGGGCGGAGTTGGTCGCCCGAGAAGGGTATTCATAGAAGGGATGACATAGGCTAATTTTTGTCCCGAAAAATGAGCGGTTCCTGTGGAATAAATCTGGAATGTAATTCTGTGATTTCACTTGCTGTCTTAGGTCTTGAAATATTGGTTGCAATTTTTCGATTTTATTATGTCTTTTTCAAAAAACGTTGCATATATCGCCACTTCTCACACTATGATTTTCTCATGTAGGCAGTTTACGGCTCCCTGGCGTAGCAATGAGTTGCTGCGCTAAGGGCTGCGGGTTCGAATCCCGCACGGAACAAGTATTTTTATGATCTACAAATAACTGTCCGGGTCTGGATGTTTGTGTTTATGAAATTTATGTATGTAAACAGCCCCCACGATACAGGAGAAAATCCTAGTGTGGTGGTAACGTTTTTTAAAAAGAAAAGAAAAAGAAAGTAATACATAAATTGCATTAGGAAAAAAAATTTGCGCCGGTACAATTATTTGAGAGTCATAAGAAATAAATGTTCCATGCGGGATTTCAAACCGCGGCCCTCGGCGCCGCAACTCAATGATTATAAGCCACTGCGTCACAGAGCCCTCAAACATAAAATTAACGACGTCGCTTTCCGATATCCACAGAGGCAAAGCCGCGGACAAAAGTTAGTGTTGTATAAAAACGGAACATAATCAATTGTCAGCGCACATTAAAATTAATAAAAAGTTAATTCCATAAAACTGTTACGTGCTACTGAATATACAACGATAGACTCAGCTCCCGCCTGGGGCAAACAGGCAGTCGGAAACAGTTCAATGTCAGCGATTCCATTTGCAGCAAGTAGGAATATTTTACTTTTAGAATACTTCGATTATTTAAAACTTCTAATTATTACAGTCAAATACTCGTATCACGACAACACACGCGTGATTTTCCTACGGTAGCACTTATCCATCTTCTCTATTCACGCCTCTTGAATCATTCTTGGTAGGAATCGATGTTCTTTTGCTTTATACGTGGTAGAGCCATGCTGCAGCTATATTTCTGGTATAGTTGTAGCACGAATGGGTCGGCTCGACCGGGGAAGGACCACGCTCTCACAGAATACCAGCGTAAAATAGCAGCTTAATGCTGCTGTGTTTCGTATGACCCTTTTTACTGGAAACGAGGCATTCCATCTTAGTCCTCACGGGTAACAACGCATCTGCATTTTGATTCGTAATCGAGGATAAATGTAGATGTCTATGGGCCACAGTAACCACTTACCATCAGATGGACTGTGTGCTCGTTTGTCACCCTTATCTTATAAAAAAAAGAGGATTAGAAATGGTGGGGACGATTTTGAACATTTTCACAGACTGCAGTAGTATGTAAGCGTTGGAGTAACGCGTTCAGTGCAGTCATATGTACAGTTAAGTGTATATACGTAACTGTGTACACGTTCTTCGTATGTAGGATCAACTCCCCTCTCCCCCGTTACCATGATAAAATCCGTAAAATTTAAAGTTGGAAAATAATTACTTAAAAAGAAAACACTTCCCACCCTCCCTCAATTGCGTGCACTATCCCCGTCACCACTAATCCCAGCACCACTACTCCCACCACCACTACACTAGGAAAGACACTACTGACGACAATACAACACGTGTTTCGCCTCTAGTAAGGCTACCCTCCGGAAGCGAGGGAGGAAGGTGGTGAATGCTCATAGAAGTTATGTGGGACTCACTAAGATGTGCCTACCCACTAAACACCACATGTGGGACTGGATTTGGCCCTTGTGACCTTTCTGCCGAATCGGAAGCGACCCTCTTTAGGGAAAAGGGGGCGCAGTTTCAAAACAACTGCTATTTATACAGCCTGCCGATGCAACCGCTCCCCACTTAAGTAGCGAACGACTGCGTATTGCGATAAAACATGCGACTAATCACCACCTGACGTACGCAGCCGCTTTTAAAAATAAAAAAACAAACCGCCGCGTAAAGTCCGCCCACCCTCCAATCACTCAAAGACCAAATTGCGAAGCTGTCTGTAATTAGAGACCAGGCTTAAAGATATTTAAGAGAGGTGAGCTAGAAACATTTGTTTGTTCATTCAGCAGTGCAATATTACTATTATTAATTTTTTAAATCTCTAACTGTTCCAAAACACATTGTCGCAGCCCTTTATTACACGTATCTAAAACTTTAAAGGAGTGGTCGTTGGCTTGGTTGTGTCGAGTATCCAAAAGATGTGTAGCAAAGTGGAATTTATCAGGATTGCAATTCCTGTACGCGGCTAAATACTCTTTATAACAAGATTCGAAGTTGCGACCAGTCTGACCCACGTAAACGGCTGCGACGAGGTACAAGGCTGCTACTCGAGAACCTTTCTTCCCTAATGGTTGTTAGTTGTTCGAGTTACATAGTTAGCACTTGAGATTAATTAAATACAACGGGAATAGTAGTAATTTTAGTAGTGTAGCTAGTATTCCTTTAGTATTTTTTAATATCTTACGTTAGTCAGATAGCCGTATCCGATTGGTTGTTCAATTTTCTGCAGAAATTCAGGCCTTTCGCTTAGGTAGTGGTCCTTTATCACATCACCATGTCGATGCATCTGGAACAGAGAAATATTTAAGTAACACTCCAAATTCGACGTCACCGCCATACCATGGACGTCTAACGGACATAGGGATCTTCTATGTTGTACTGCTCTCCATAGTTGTGAGTGAAATGTATCAATGCTGTTGATGTTCCGAATAAAATATTTGTTTTATTTCATTGGGAACACCAACGGCATATTATTTTTTATACGTGGTAGAGCCATGCTGCAGCTATATTAGTAGTATAGTTGTAGCACAAATGGGTCGGCTGGACCGTGGTAAAATAGCAGCTTAACACTGCTGTGTTTCGTAGGGTGAGTATATAGAACCGGATACCCTTTTTACTGGAAAAGAGGCATTCCATCTTAGTCCTCACGGGTGACAACGCATCTGCATTTTGATTCGCAAACGAGGATAGATGTAAATGTCTATGGGCCACACCAACCACGTACCATCAGGTGGACTGTGTGCTCGTTTTTCACCATATCCTATAAAAATGGGAGTGAGTGAGAGAGAGAGACAAAGTGGTAGAGAGAGATATCTAGTATGAAATCGCTTTAAGTTACATACAAATAAAATCAATATGTTTCTGTCTATACTACTATCATAGCAACTATAATAGATATAATAATTAATTATGCCTCTTTTTAATGTTGTAAGTTAGCTAATTTCTTAATACAACGAGAGAGGTCCCACAGTGGATTTTTACAGGTCGCTAAAAAGGATTAAAGGTTCATGAAATATCAACTAACTTAATCTAATATTAGTTAATGTAACTCTAAGTGCGGTGCTAGCTCAGGGGCTTAGTATGTGCCGTAAATATTAGGTACACGAGCAACTCGGGTTCGATCCCTGCCGGCACAATTGAAATTGTTAGTTGTAGTTTTAAGAGTTTATTTCCCACGAGCTCAGCGATGAAGAAAACATGCAGGTATCCTCACGATGTTTTCCTTCACTTCTGAGAAACTTTTCTTCTCCGAGAGAAGTTTCTTCTGAGAAAGAAAATTTCTAATTTCGAAGACATGTGTGTGTGTCTACACTACCATTGTCTAAAACTCTCTCAGAATTTAGAGCAGACCTGTGCAAAGGAGTGGGTGTATATCGGCTGCAACTTTAACCTCAACTTTTAACTTAAACTAAGGTTAAGTTGTTACTGGATGGGTAAAACAACATATAATAAAATTCCAAACATAATTAAAGATCTTCCTATGCAAACATTAAAAAAAAATTAAACCAGTGGCTTCTTCAAAATACATTTTACTCGGTAAATGAGTTTTTAATTACTGATGACAACTTTTTATAGGACACAATTGACATTTTTTGTTATTAACTGACATGGTATATAATATTGTTTAATTTTTTTTTATTTGTTAATTATATATATTTTTTGTAATTTGACTTTTGATAAATTTAGGTTAATTTGGTGGATTGTTTGTTGTCGCTAATTTAACTATTTAATAATGATTGATTTTGATGAGTTAATTTTGTATAATTTCATATATTCTAAGAATTAATAAATGTGCATATCTCCATTAGGGACTTAGTATGTATACATAGTATTTAACAGTATCTTATGTAACATACATACTAAAAATCAAATAAATAAATAAATAAGTAAAATCGTGCCTAAGTTAATAGAGGAAAATCACAAATCCTTACCAGAAAAGTAAATACTAGCTCTGTTCCATTCAATCTATCAACGTAACTCGCAAGACTTGCATGTATATAAAACGAAGTTAACAGCACATTAAAAAGCAACATTATATTTGCTATAATAATACGATTACATAAACTATTAAAAAAAAGAAATTTTTAAAATAATTTAAAATAAACTATCCTTCAGAAGCAATCACAGAGAGATAAAATAACCTATGTTCTATAACGTCTACTTTACAAATGACGGAACGTTATGGACCTACACGTTCCAAGTGATGTTTGGCTCAAAGCAGTTTTTTTCAAACCAGTTAAAGTCCATCACCCGCTTATCATATATAATAATAATAATCGCCCTGATTAGGTTTATATATATATATATATATATACAGGCTGTCCCAGTAATGGTGGATAATCTGGTAGGGAGGGGGGGGGGGGGGGGTGGCCGCAGTTAATTACACGCGGTACATTTGTCGCCCTTGAAGATTTTACTTTGAAATTTATATATACATATACCTTAAGCGAAAGCGCAAGGTATGTTCTACTATCGCCTAAAAATTAAGATTCCAACGTTTTATCGAATAAAATCGTATCTAGCAATCATATTATACATATAAATGATATAAAAAGCACATTGTTAGAAAGATAAATGATTGTTGAACTTATTAATATTTTTTTTAAATCGATTAATTGCTATTTTTAAATAAAAAAGGGGTTTTAGTGGCTTATGCTGTGGATTTATCATGTCCTCAAGGCTTGTACATACAATAACTTTTGAAAATATCAATTGTTTAACTCAATCTATTTTTTAATCTCTTCATCTATCATGTAGGAAGCCACTGAATGTAAATGGCAGTGTAATTTTGTTTTGTTTAGCTATAATAAATTTTTTTCGGCTCGAAAATGGTGAAATTTTCGTTGATTATGTTGCTTTGTATGTAAATTATTTCTGTAAATGGGGAGCTACAGCCACAGAGTAAGTAGTTTAGTTGGGCTTCACGCTTCAGTCGCCGTCGTGAGTGGACATTGTTTCGATTGTTTGTAGCGGCTCAAAAAGATCGCTGTACTAATACACAATATTCAAATAGGTAACCAAATTTCTTAAATACTTGATTATAATAATAATAGAAGAATTTTTTATTTTAAAAGCACAGAATAAATAATAGTAGTACGTACTAAAAGCAAGTAGTATAATTTTTTTTGTCATGGGTGACATTTTCATGGTTTTCGAAGGTGTTGAAACTGATAGGGTTGTCGAAATGTAAATCCAAGATGGCGGCTGAAGTAGGTATCAATTTTTTCATCATGGGTGTAATTTTCATGATTTTCGAGGGTGTTAAAGCCGATAGTGCTGTCGAAATGTAAATCCAGGATGGCGGCTGAACAAATTACCAATTTATTCATTATGGGTGTCATTTTCATGATTTTCGAGAGTGTTGAAGCCGATAGTGCTGTCGAAATGTAAATCCAAGATGGCGGCTGCAAAAGATACAAGTTTTTTCATCTTGGGTGTCATTCTCATGGTTTTCGCGGGTGTTGAAGGCGATAGTGCTGTCGAAATGTAAATCCAAGATGGCGGCTGCAATGGGTATCAATTTTTTCATCATGGGTGTCATTTTCATCGATTTTGAGGATGTTGAAGCCGATAGTGCTGTCAAAATGTAAATCCAGGATGGCGGCTGAACAAATTACCAATTTTTTCATCATGGGTGGGTGTCATTTTCATGGTTTTCGAGGGTGTTGAAGCCGATAGTGCTGTCGAAATGTAAATCCAAGATGGAGCCTACAATAGATACAATTTTATTCATCTTAGGTGTCATTCTCATGGTTTTCGCGGGTGTTGAAGGCAATAGTGCTGTCGAAATGTATTTAAACTACTTTAAAATGATGTTATACGTAATTTTTTTAATGTGCTTAAGGTATGCCCAATTGTACTTACCAATATTTTATTTTTAATATATTTGTTCTATTTTATTGATATTTACGTATGTTTATATCTTTCATTTACAATTATATATTTAAACAGCTCAACCAGATGAGAAAACTTTATAGATGACCCAATAATAATAATAATAATAATATTTATTTGCATAAAACATGGTATATTTTAGGTCTTATATTATTGTGTGAACATGCATGTTTTACCGATTTATCGGTATGCAAATATTACGTCGACATGCAATTGAATAATTAAAATTACAATAAAGTTTTATATCAAAATATAATAAAAGAGTATAATGTCAATAAAATGATGTAAAAAAGAGAAAATAAATAAAAATATACAGGCATGATCATGTATTAATGCATAATATCAAACTAGTATAATGTCAAACTTACAAAATTCTAATTCTTTTGTCAATTTAAAATTTCAGATACATACATACAAACACTCACGCCTGTCATCCAGATGGGTAGGCAGAGACTACGGACTTCCATTTGGCGCGATCCTGACACACCTCTCTCGCCTCCTTTACAGCCATATATTTACGCATACAGGTTCGTCGGTTAAGGGTACTCCTAATCTGGCCCATTTTCAATGTATCGCCGATGTGTTCGATAAACCTTCGTCTAGGGCGTCCCTTCCCGATCCTGCTGTTCACTTTTGCAATATAAATTTGCTTTGTCACTCTTTCCTCGTTCATTCTTTCTACATGACCAAACCATTCCTTTCCAAGCATTCCTTTCTTGTTTCTTGTCACGTCATCTTGCAAACCACACTTTTCTCTTATCACACTATTTCTCACCCTGTCATTCAGATTCAGCCGTAGCATACTCCTTAAGGAACGCATTTCTACAGCATTTATTCTACTCTAATGCTTCTTCTGCCAGACCCAACTTTCAGTACCATACATTAAAGTAGGCACTAACACATAATTATGAATTGCCATACGTGCCTTATTTGACACAATCTGACTCCTCATAATAGCGTGTAGAGCCCTATTCACTCTATTTCCTGCGTTCATTCATCATTCTATATCCTTATCATATCTACCATCCTTGCTAAATAAACATCCTAAATATACAAACTCATCCACTTGCTCAATCAACTCCCCTTCTATTCTTTCAAATTTCAAATATCGACAACAATTCAACTTAAGGCTGAATTTGATAAATTCATTTACGTCATAAAACAGTTTTCAATCAGTCAGGAAAATATTTTTTTTTAAAAAGATTAAATGTCAAGTTTTGAATGTGTATGATTCGGAAGTAAATTAAATAGTCGAACGCACAGGCTATAACTATTTCTAGCAAATCAAGTTATGGCTGCCTGAGGCACCGATAACTTCCACGGGTACCTTCTTGTACCACCGCGATCATTATGTTGTTTCTTGTTATATCTATACATTACTTTGATTTAGTTACATTAATACTGTATTTGTGAATGCTATCAAGATCACCAAACAAAAGTTTTCTTAATTTCCCTTTTAGCGTTAATTCCAAAGCTTAAATATCTGAAATCGCTAGAAAACTTAAAAAACAAAAAAGTATAATCAATTCAAAGAAAAAACTATTACATAAAAATTGAATTAAAATTTTTAAGAAAATACTGTGGTTAAAATGATTATTTTTTCTCCAATTTGTTACTTAATAAAAGAAATATTATAAGTAGTATGGGTAAATAGGTTAATAGACTTCCGCTTTACAATTATTCTCAAAAATTACAATGGCCGCTATAGTTATCATTTATTATAACTATACATAAGTCCGAGGGTGAGATTTTAAAAGCGTCGGGTATTCGTTCGGACATTCCGTGCTTTTCGCATGGTTTTATGTCATCGGTTCGAGAGTAAGCGCCTAAACTTGCATGTTCTTGCGGTAAATAATGGTAACATAACATAGCTTCACGCCTATTATAAACGTGGAGGTAGGCAGAGTCCAAAGTAGTGGGTTACTTGGACCATGTTTAACTAAAATAAATATAACCTATATTTTCTTCTAAATGACAAATTTGGAAAGTAGTAGCCTTTCACATCAAATAATTGGCACATACTCTTTTGACAGGTACAAGTCCCACATAAACATGGGACCTGTAAATGCCAGAGCAATATTCGACCATCTAACATCGCAACAGGTTTCACGATACCATCTATACCATCTGGATGCTTGGTGGTCCACCTCAGTGCGATTTAAAAGAAGTTTTTTTCTTCGACGACTTAATCGGCTACTACCCGCGGTTTTTATGGACCAATACGACTATGGGACCTTCAAAAAAAAGCCTTTGCCATTTTAAAAGGCCGAAAACGCACCTGCTATTCCCACTTAGTCACTTAACAACAGGTGCAGAAACTCGACGCGGGCAATGTCGTGGGCAAAAGCTAGTAATATAATATATCTGTTTGCTATCAAATGTCGACCTTCCATATTCCACATCCATATTTTAAAGTTATTAAAATATTCTCACTCTTAACGAGTTTCTCGCTACTAGTTTGTCTACTATTACAAATACGCAATTTTATCAATGATTCCAAGATGGGGCAACTTAGGCATGCGTCAAGAACACACGAAAAAACTGTTTATCAGGTACCTTGAAAAAGTCTTAACCAGTTCCAAATTATACATTTGGGTTACATAATTAATCCGATTTATTTCCGTTACTTAGAAGACTGGTTCTTTGAGTCGTATTAGTATCTTTGTCTTTTTACGTCCTAACAGTAAAAAGCAACACGGTTAGCCTGGATAGCTTAGGATGAGTAGTATTTACCTAGGTATTCGCTGCAATAGTATACTATCTTAATAATTACAATTTAAATAATTGCAATATAAATAATTGCAATTAACATTAATTTAGCGACCAACAGCAGACATAGCATTATTTTGTATTTATTACACGCTGATGATGATAGAGCTTGAGTTTAGTAGTAAACAAGGAATCGCGGTTCACAGAAACATGTACTGTTTAAAAGTGCCCATATAAAAGCAATTTTGTCTAAAAACATCTTTTTAAATAACGTTAACAGTCTCTATTCTACTTAGATACGAGCCGTATGACTCTGGCACCTTGCCAATTTGCTTTGAATTATATTGAAAAATCATTTTACAAAGATTCATAGCCACTTTTGAAAAGCCCTACTTGAAATGGCCTCCTGGAGTTATGAATCTTATGACTAACGAAAATCTAACGTGATCAAAGTTGAAGTAAAATTTAAAGTTACAAATTATATACGTTATGTTTCAATACTAAGTTCAGATCTCCTCTCATTTCTGAGAGGGTTATGGAGCAATGAGGGCCACGACTTTTCTGTCACCATAGCGGCGCCACAAAAGTTGAGGTGAAATGTTTGATAGATTTAATAGCGGGGGAAGTTAATTTGTTAGAAAAGTGTAAAATGTTTATTTCTTAAATATTAGTTATATTTTATTTAAGTATTAGATTTATTCATTAGATTTTTACTAATTAAATAATAATAATAAAAATTTTGATTAAATATTGATTAGATATATTAACTAGATTAGAAACGGATAAACCAAACTACGGTTATTCCTAAAAATAGAAGATTAAACAAGTAGTAAAATTAAAAATCTAGTAGAACAGACTTCAATATAAATAAAATTAGAACGTTATCAATGTAGTTGAAGTCAATTAAATACGCATTATTAAATATAACTCATAAACTTACAACAGTGGTAGAGCCACGCGGCAGCTTTTGCTGTCGCACGGATGGGCCGGCTCGAACCGGGGTGGTACCACGACCTCACAGAAAACCAGCGTGAAGTAGAGGTTTACCTCTGCGTTTCGCTTGGTGAGTGCAGGTGGCCGGAGGTCCTTTTTACTGGAAATGAGGCATTCCATCTTAGTCCTCACGGGTGGCCACGCATCTACATTTTGATTTGTAATAGAGGATTGATGTAGATGTCTATGGGCCGCAGTAACCACTTACCATCAGGTGGACTGTGTGCTCGTTTGTCACCCTTATCCTATAAAAAAAAACTACTGGTCGGCTTTAGATCATATTTATAAAAGACCACATGAGAAACCATCTTTCAAATAAAAAAAGAGTCATCGAAATCGGTTAACCTAGAAAAAATTCTGAGGTAACACACATAAAAAGTGCAGTCGAATTGATATCCTCATTTTATTGAAGTCGGTTGAAAATTATAAAGAAAAGCGTTAAAAGTTGCAAAAAATTAAAGAGCACACCATTGAGGTACTGTTTTGTGTATTAATATTACTCTAAAAACTGATCCTTTCGAGTACCGCGGGCATAAATTGATGCATCTATTATGTTACCGTTGAGTACCGTTGACTGCTACTCGTACTATACATGTTTAATACAAGGTTCAATATAAGTTAAGTACGTCTTAAATAGGTTAGTATTAGGTCTCTACATATGAAATTAGCGTAACTATTTATGTTTCAATTTGAAACAAAAACCTCTACGCTAACAATTCATAACGGTCCTGATTTCAAAGAAGATAAAAATAGTATATTACCTATTCTAATACCATAGCAAATAATTTTTCTTATAGAAAAAATCAAGTAGAATTGTAAGTAATTATTATATTTAAGACTTTTTTGTAACTACCAGGGCGGCATATTCGCATCAGCGACAAAGCCCTTTATCTATGAATAAAAAAAAAAGTAGAATTTATATATACTAGTAGCTCATGATAATATTCTACATGTTTGTTTTTTATTCGAAAAATGCGCGAGAGGTCCTTCTATGTGTGCGTGCGTTCCACCAAACTGGCTGTCAAGTGCTTTACTGATAAATATTGTTCCTTTTTTTTCTTTAATTTTTTTTTGTAGGTGATGATATATAAAATTGATTGTTGTGTGGCAGCGGCCTAAAATACTGCCACTCCCTCTCATCCCGCGGATATCGTACGAGCCAACAGAGGGAAATGCCATTAAAAAAAGGAGGAGACCTTTAGGCTTTCGACGGATGGTGGTTATCGTCAGAACAAAAATGTCCAGGCCTGTAATGGGCAGCAGCATTACAGGTGCGATGTGTCTGGTACTGCGAACGCCAACCCGCTTGCCCAGCGTGGCGATTAAGGGCAAATCCTCCCATGAACAGCACCACATAAATAAGGCCCCCAGTTCCCGGTCACTCCATTATTCCTGACTGTGGTGGCGGTCATGGCAACGGTGGGGCAGGGAGTGCAAAGAATCCCCGGGAGAGGACAGTTTACCACCAAAAACTGTATTTAGCGAAGTATAATGGACGGACCCTGCGGAAAGACGGAAACATTTACGAACTGGAAGCTGAGTTGGAAAATATAAGATGACATATTGTAGGGTTAAGTGAAGTCAGAAGAGTTGGGGAGGACACACTTAGCCTGCAATCCGGCCATCTGCTCTACTTTCGGGAGGGAGACGGCCATTCCCAAGGCGGAGTAGGTTTCCTCGTTCACAGGATCCTCACTAACAACATTGTAGAAATCTCCAGTGTGTCAACACGGGTGGCATATCTTGTACTGGAGTTATCAAATAGATACTCTCTGAAGATCTTATAAATTTATGCCTCGACTTCGGCAAATGCGGATAATGAAGTTGAAACTGTTTATGAAGACATTTCTACGGCCTTACATAACACCACTAAGACCCACTACAATGTTGTTGTGGGGGATTTTAATGCTAAGGTGGGTAAGCACACGGGCGTCGAGTGAATTTCGGGACCTCACTGTTTTGGAAGCAGAAATGACAGGGGACAAATTATGGTCAAGTTCAATTAAACAAGGGGCTATTTGTGATGAATTCGTTTTTCGAGAAGAAACCCCAAAGGAAGTGGACCGGCGCAGTCCCGATAACAAAACAAAAAACGGGATTGACTTCATCATGACGGACAAAAGGCATATATTCAAAGGAGAATTCGTATTCGAATTCGAAATCGTGATCAGCAAATTCAATACCGGAAGCGATCACCGTCTTGTCCGAGGCACTATGAATATCAATTTTACGAGTCTTTCTGCTTCAAACCGTGACTGGCTCCCAACGCTTCCAGCTAGAACTTAAAAACTGATTCGATGCCTTGAGACCCACGTTGGATATTGACTAGGACCTTATAAGCGTGATCAAGATCTTAAGGGATAAGGTCATGCAGGTTTTGTGGCAAGCAACATATGGGCCGAAAGACGAAATTCTCAGATGAGACACTTCAGCTTATGAAAAGAAGGCGTGAGTTATCAACAGCAATGCCATCGGAACAGGTGACATTAACCAAGCTTGTGAGGAAAGTTGTGAGACCTGTGTCGCTCTAATGCGATTGCGATACAAGCGGCAATAGGGCAAAACAAGGGATCCAAAGTCTTGCAATGTGACTTCTCCCGAGCTCAGGAGCTCGGGAGAAGTCACATTGCAAGACTGCAGACTCTTGATGGCAAAGTCCTCACGTCAAAACCTGAGGTTCTCTCTGAGATCTAAGTCTATTATGGCAAATTATATGCCTCATATCAGCCACAACCTGACCCTAAATGCGATGATCCCAGAGCCACGCACGAAAACTGTCTCCCACGAATTCGGGACAATGCCTAGGGAGTTGGAGTACCGAAAAAGACGCGATAGAACCGATGCCATCTCTGGAGCGTATATCCTCAGCACAATTGGCGGGATTCTGTCAGGCCCAATCGACTCGTGGATGTCCAGGGAGAGGAGTGATTATATGATTTGGGATTTTTTTTTATAGAATAAGATTGACAAACGAGCATGGAGTCCACTTCATTGTAAGTGGATACTGTGGTCTCATAGACATCTACATTTATCTTCAATTAAGAATCAACATGCAGATGCTTTGTCACCCCTTAGGACTAATATGGAATGCCTCTTTTCCAGCAAAAAGGGGTTTCCGGTTCTCTACACTCACTAAAAATATTTACAAAATATGAAATGGTATACTAAAGACCTTACTTCAAAATCGTCAGCGTAATCCAATAAGTACTCTTGAATTGACCGGTTGAAATTATTTCTCGTTTTCTATTGATCGAATTTAATACTTGATTCCTCTTTAAAGGCACTCGAAAAGGAAACAGTAATGCATATGTATTATATTTATCAAAGATCAAACTAAACAAATTGGCTGACCGTTCCATTAAAGAAACTAAAAAGCTTAGCATGCTCTGGAATAATTTATGTAGTGGTGATAAAAGCAGTAGAGTGGCATTATGGAGACGCTTTTCTACCGACTTCAAAAAGGAGACGGTACTCAATTCGACTGTATATATTTTTTCTTTTTTTATGTGTTTTACCTCATAACTTTTTTCTGGGTGAACCGATTTCAATGATTCTTTTTTATTACAAAGCTGGTGCTTTTCATGTGGCCCATATCAATTTGATCAAGGTCTGACCAATGGTTTTTGAGCTATTCTTAATAATTAATTTTGAAGTCGGTTATACAGTTTTTAATTTTATATTATTTTAGTAAAATATTTTATAAACCATATATACAACATGTTACAAAATATCCCGTAAAAATATAATTAATTTTCAAAACCAAAAATTTTGTCAAACTAGTGAGCTGTCATGTCAGTGAACTAGATTATTTAACAGAAATGCCTACGTACTTGTTTTAACTACTAACTTTATACTTTCATAGTTATTCTATTTTTCATTCATAAATGTTTGCTACCTCAATACGAGGATGGGACCGATGCTATGGCCTGCTCGTTCTCCGGATCTCACACCCTTGGACTTCTTTTTGTGGGGTTATGTGAAGGACAGAGTGTATTTCTCCGATTGCCCGGTTGCCGAGATGGAACAGCGTGTTAGCTCGGTTTTCGCATCAATAACCGCGACGATGGTGCGGAATGCCACACACACAATATCCCGACGAGCGAGGTTGTGTATTGAGCAAGGCGGAGCACACTTTGAGTCGTTTCTGTAAATTTGACGTGTATTATGAAAAAGTAAGTATTCCTTTAGGTTTTTTCGTGATGTTAGGTATTTTAAAATTTTTGTCGTTTCGCAAATTAGGTAGAAATGTAGGTACATTCACACGTAGTTTACACTTTAATTTTAATAGGGTTTGCACATCAGTGAAAATAATTATATTTTTTTATATTTTGTGGTATGTTATACAGGCTTACTACGGTTCTTAAATATTGTGAATGGACTAGTTATAAGGCCCCATTGAACCTCCTTTCGGCTTTACGGGTAGTTTTGTACCACTCGTTATATTAAGCCCAGTAGAGTGAATATTTTAAACTATTTAAAAGAATCAGTAAAGTTACAGTTCAATATCGTTTCGGCGAATATCTGATCGCGGACTTCACATGTCTTCAACGTATTTTTTTTATAATTTTCCGGTTTTCTCACGATGTTTTCCATCATCACAGAGAATGTTTTTTTTATAGTATAGGGTGACAAATAAGCACACATTCCACCTGATGGTAAGTGATTACTGTGATCCATAAACGTCTACAAATATCCTCAATAAAGACTCAAGATGCAGATGCGTGCATCTTGAGTCTCACCCGTGAGGACTAAGCTGGAATGCCTCTTTGCTAGTAAAAAGGGTCTCCGGTTCTCTACACTCACCATACGAAACACAGCAGCGTTAAGCTGCTATTTTACGCTGATTTTCTGTGAGAGCGTGGTCCTTCCCCGGTCGAGCCGACCCATTCGTGCTACAACTATACTACTAATATAGTTGCAGCATGGTTCTACCATGTGCACAACAGTAGATATAAATAAAGCCTCGCCACAAATTATCACAAAACCGTAGTCACGAATTAATTAAGGAAAGTATATTAGATCTACTCGTAGTTACAACGCTTAGCAGCTAGGTAGGTATCCGAATTTTTTTATTACGTAGTTGTTATTTGGAAGACGTTACTGCCCATCTCCCTGTTTACAGTTTCTCGAGTGGAAGCCTTGTACTAAGATATGCAAGAATTAGATAAATGCAGGTGACTCAGGACCGTGCTTTGTGGCATTCCATGGCGAGGCCTATGTTCTTCACTGGATTTGTGAAGGGCCATAATGATGATGATGAAAGTGGCCAGTGGCCTAGCCTATGTTACTGCCACCTAGGACTACCTAAGCCCCCGAATGGGTTCCCGCCTTGTCGTGGCGGGAGGGCTAAGTAGCCGTGGCTTGGTCACCCGCGGTGAACAAAAAGGAATCCCTCGGCTGGCCAATGGTGTAGAGCCGGCCCGATGTGGCCACTCCGAGTGGGCTTGGCGAGCCCACTTCGGATGTGTGTCGGTGGGCTGCGGCGAGAGGGGCGCCCTCTCCCCCTACCGCTGCAACCAAGGTGGAGTCGCGGGGGAAGAGGAGTGTTGGTATAGCGATGCGCCACTGGCGCTATCCTCCGTGACTCTGACGGGGCTGCACCGTAGATGCGGTGGTGGTGGGGTGCGAGGAGAGAGGAGTGTCAGTATTGCGAGGCGCCGCTCTCCCTACTTGGTTGGCAGCGGAGCCAAAGACCAGATCCACCGCTTGGTTCGGGAAAGCAGGTTTTACCGATCACTCGATTTTCCTGGCCGCATCGCTTTCACGTATCGGATTTGGGAGGGCCCGTTACGCAGGTTTAGTTGGAGGACATGAAGAAAGGCGTGGCTTGTGTTTATGGTGCGCCTTGCCTGAGAAGCAGAATGGGGAGGAGGGGCTGCCATGGGGCGACCATGACATCCCCTCCTCGGCTTGTGGGGCCGCGGATGTGTGCGAAATCGTTCCCGTGGCCCTGCCAATATGCCGCGAAGGTGGAACACCATGGCCTTTTAGTCGTTGAGAGTATGATATAACCTGTCCTTTGCCCGCGAGGCGGGTATGTGTAGGCATTTTCTCATGAAAAAAAAGGACTACATAAGCCGGAAATGCAACCTAATCTCCTCCTCATAATTTTAAAAGTATCTTGAAAAATATAAAATCAGAAAGTGTTTTATAGTCTGTGTGTATTTGAAAAATAATTTAAAATAAAAAAATTTGTACAGCCGATTTCAATATAAGTTATTAAGAATAACTCAAAAACTATTGGTTTGACCTTGATCAAATTCATATGGGACCACAAGAAAAGTATCAGCTTTCATATAAAAAAAGAATCATCGAAATCGGTTCACGTAATAAAAAGTTATGAGGTAACACACATAAAAAAACATACAGTCGAATTGAGTACCGTCTCCTTTTTGGAGGTCAGCAGATAAGTTATGGTCACTGCGTAATGGCTGTCAATCCGCATGTCTGGCGTGACAACGATGACAATCTATGGGCGAGGTCTTTGTTCAGGAGTGGATTTTTTTGTCCCGTGACTGCCGTAAGAGGTAACAGAAGGTAACTGACGGGGCAGCAGCATCTTCCTGATAACAAATCGAAATTATAAAAATGCAGTTGGCAACGCCCGCCAAGCGAGGCCTATATTTAGCAATGGTTTTTAAAGGCTGTAATTGATTGAGATGAATGAATAACATATTTATAATAAACATCCCTACACTCTCAATTCCCCTATAAAGTAAATGATTATGTGGTATTGAGGTTTTCACAGTTTGCGTCAGGGTTCACTAGTACGACTTGTTAATATTTAAATAGGTTAGTAAATAAGCCACAAGGCAATCTATAACAAGGGCCGAGGGTGGCTTTTTCTTGTTTTTTGAACAAATTATGAAATTGATAGGAAATATCTTCACAGTATCAATTACATTATCTGCTTAAAGATTTTTAAAACGTGAAAAATAACTAAAAAGGGCGTAGAGTGTTTATTTTTATAGGATAGGGTGACAATAGCGCTCACAGTCCACCTGGTGGTAAGTGGTTACTGTGACCCATAGACATCTACATTTATCCTCAATAAAAAATCAAAATGCAGATGCGTCGTCACCCGTGAGGACTAAGATGGAATACCTCTTTTCCAGTAAAAAGGGTCTCCGGTTCTCTACACTCACCATACGAAACACAGAAGTGTCAAGCTGCCATTTTACACTGGTATTCTGTGAGAGCGTGGTCCTTCCCCGGTTGAGCCGACTTATTCGTGCTACAACTACACTACTAATATAGCTGCAGCATGGCTCTACCACGAGCCTACATATACCGTTACCGTTACAACCTATAAAAAATCCACTGCTAAACGTAGGCATAGATCGCCTCATAGAGAGGATATTTGCCATAGCTGCAACGCTTGGCAGAAGTGTACGCAACTGCAGTTTCTTTATTTTTAACATGATTTTATTAGCTTGGTATGGATCTATGTAACGGAATTTTTGAATGTGATTCTCATCCCCTTCAAAACGTCGGAACAATGCAATACAGTACTCTCTCGCTAATCCGCCACCATAAAATCTTAACCATCGGGGATTACTGAAAATGGCGGATTATGATGTACGCAACAACAAATTGAGAAAAAAACCAAAAAATTATGATTTATTTATTTTTTATATTGTATTTAAGAAATCAACAAACATGAATCTTTGATTAAAGTAATTACTCATATTTCGAAAAAAATTGGTCTAATTTTGCTTTTTTCTTACCAAAATATATCTACTTGATAACTTCACCGCGCATTTTACGTAAATTTGCAAACATATCGCATGACTTTCCATTTTCTTGGGCCCATTTAATACAAATATCTACGCTAGTAAGGGCATCTTCAGGCTATTCTTTTGATCTTCAAAATGAAGGTCACAAAAAAACATCTCCAGTCAAAAAACGGCGGATTATAGTACTTTTTGGATAATCGAGCGGCGGATTAGCGAGAGAGTAGTAATTTAAATAGTTTGCCCCAAAATCCTTTGCCAGGATCCTCAGGATTTGCGAATAATTTATAAAACAACTACAATTTCTGCCGGTTCAATCTACTGTAAGCTGTGTAAAAGAACTTCGATCCAAAAAAAAGGCTTTAGTAGTCGATGGATGCAGATGGCTCAGGACAGTGCTTTGTGGCATTCCTTGGGGGAGGCCTATGTTCAGAGTGGACTTATGAAGGGCTGTAATGATGATGATGATGAGTTAGCCACACTAAATAATAGAAAATAAATAATAATTTTTTAAAAATACTAAAAAATACGCTTTTGTTGTTATATACAAAAGCGTGTTTTTTTAGATTTTTATACTATTATTATTGGTTGTTAGGAATATAACTGTTAGGAATATAATACTTTTGGCTGTCGCGAAGAATACATATAATAATTTTATAATACTTATATATATTATAATACTTATAATAAGACTATAAATATGGCTCTATACAATTTTTTATACCGTTATGTCTAGCCTTAACAATAAAATACCTGTATGTGCACTTTACATGGATCTTACTAAAGCATTTGATTATGTTGATCATAAAATATTACTCAAAAAGCTTGAAGCCTACGTTATTCGATGTAATGCACTAGATCTACTAACATCATATTAGTTAACAGAAAACAAAGTACACACATTACAAAAATTTGTCTAAAATCAAGAAAAGAAATAACCTATGTTTCTGAATACACAGTCATACAAACTGGAGTACCGCAAGGAAGTGTTTTAGGACCATTGTTATTTCTTTTTTATACCGTCGACCTTCCCAACGTCATAAATCACAAAATAGTATTATTTGCTGACGATAGCACAGTTATTTTCACTAGTAAAAACAAAATAGATTTAGAAAATAACATACATTTTGCTTTAGAGAAAGTCATGAATTGTCTAAACATAAATAAATTAAATATAAATTTAGAAAAAACAAAACTAATGACATTCTATCAAAAACGTAATAAAATAAATAATTTAAATATCAATTATCTAGGGCAAAAAATCAATACCATAGAAAATATAAAATTTTTGGGTATAAATGTAGATTGCAATTTGAACTGGCAGTCTCATGTGAGCAGTGTGTGTATGAAATTAAATAGTTTTTCCTATGCGATATATATGCTTGGAAAACTTGTAGACACATCCGAACTAATGGCATCATATCATGCTTATGTTATGTCTACACTTAGATATGGTATTATGTTCTGGGGTAATTGTACGGACAAAGAAACAGTATTTAAAGCTCAGAAGAGATGCTTACGAGCCATTTGTAAAATTAACCAAAGTAAGAGTTGTAAGCCATACTTCATTAATTTAAAATTATTAACAATGTCATGTCTATATATGAGGTAGTATTATTTATACGTCAAAACTTAAGTCTTTACAAAAAACTAAATATCCAGCGTCATAAAGATAAATTGAGCCATCCCAATAGTAAGACTGTTTTGTTTCAATAAAGCGTATTCTGTATGGGTCTTCGTCTGTATAACCATTTACCTAAATATATAAGAGAGTCTAAGAGCCTTCACATTTTAAAAAACAACTAAACATATTTTTAAACGAAAAAGAGTATTATAATATTGACGATTATTTGTTTGACAATTTTTAAATTTTAACTATCAAATTTATTGAATGAAACACACAACGTTATCTTTGTTATTGATTTTGAGACATAATAATTTATACTCGTTTTGACATTATTATTTTGATATTACAATTTTAAATATTACATTTATTATATTATTATTTTGTGAATTATTATGTTAGTAGTGCAAATATATAAATAGGGTTATATTATGTTAATGTAATTATCAGAATTTTCTATTTTAATTATATATAAAATCTTGTATTTAAAGTAGTTTGCACACCGGAAGGTAGAATATGGTTGTATTTTTGTTAAATTATTAGACCTATTGTAACCCATATATCGCAAATGAATAAAATGAATTTGAATTTGAATTGGAATATTTATTTTAATTTTGTTTTCTATTCTCAATCTTGTTTCCGTTTTTTTTAATACTTTACTTTTAAATTGTCTTTTTTTCAGTCGGGATTTTGATTTTGTTTAATTATTTATTTTATGTAGTATGGTTGCTTACTTTACGCCACACTGCAGCTATATAACTATACCAGCGTAAAATAGCAGCTTAACGCTGTTGTGTTTCGTATGGTAAATGTTGAGAGCCGGAGAACCTTTTTACTGGAAATGAGGCATTCCATCTTAGTCATCACGGGTGACAACGCATCTGCATTTTGATTTGTAATCGAGAAAAGATGTGGATGTCTATGGGCCGCAACAACCACTTACCATCAGATGGACTGTGTGCTCGTAAGTCACACTTATTCAATTTTAAAAAAAATGCCAACTTACTGTAAAATTTACGGTGAGCAGGCAACAGCTATACTGTGTTAATTTATTAAGTATGCTTAAATAATTAACTTATATTAACTTAAATGTTGTACGGTACTGGAACCCAGTCGATATTTTCAGTCCAGACACGTCCATCAGGGCGATATAAAGCTGCCATCGCCACAAGTACCATTATCTTAGCGCGCGTGGAAACAATAGACCGAATATAGATTTCAGAGTGGTTATATTTGGGCGAAAGGTAATTGCTATACCTACTTGGTATAAATTTTCTCTGTTCGTTGGCTCTACGTTTTCCTAACTAAAAGAAGGCAATTTTTGAAGCAGTGTAAAGTGCAGAATTACAGCCTATGTACATCTCACTCTAGGGCACAGGCCTCATTTTATTTTTAAGAGGGTTTTAGATTAAACAGCTGTCGTCCGCGTTGCTCCAGGGCGTATTGACGTATTTCACATTTGTTAGAATATTTTTTATTTCTCAGACATGCGGGTTTCATCACGATGTTTTCTTTTACCTGTCATTTGCATTTCCGTTACATTTCTTACAAGATTGTCACTCTATCTAATGGATGACTATCCTACACTTCGCCTAGCGTTACGAAGCTGCCACTCTAGAACCTTTCTACCCAATCAGTTGTTTTTTTTATAGAAGAAGTCGCAAACAAGCATGCAGCTCACCTGATGGCAAGTGACTACCGCCGGCCATGAACAACTGCAACACCAGGGGAATTGCAGATGCGTTACTGGTCTTTTCAAAAGGATTAGACTCTTTTCTTGAAGGTCCTTAAGTCGTATCGGTCCGGAAAAATCGCTGGTGGAAATCGATTCCACAAGGAAGTTGTGCGAGGGAGAAAACTTCTACTAAAGCACACAGTGGTGGACCGCTGATCATCCAGATGGTATGGATGATATCGCGAGTTTTGTTGCGATGTGCGATAGTGTCAAGAGAGAATGGTGAGCTGAAAGTAGGGAAATATGGAATAGGGCAACGGAACCCTAGGGGCCAGCAGCTGGCCGACTTCATGGAGAAAGAGGGACTCTTTATGATGAACTCTTTCTTCCAGAAGCGAACCCACAGGAATTAGACCTGGTCGAGCCCCGACGGTTCGACAAAAAATGAGATTGACTTCATTATGACGACCAGACGATAACTGTTCAGTGATGTCTCAGTGATCGCGAGGGTGAAAACCGGCAGCGATCACCGAATGGTTAGAGGTACACTGAACCTAAACGTTAAGTTGGAGAGGTCTCGTCTAATGAAGTCATCGCTCCGTCCCCCTCGTGCTCTAATACAAAGTCCCGAAACTTTTCAGCTCGAGTTACAAAACCGTTTTCAGTGCCTAGAAGACTGCAATGAAGTGGACGATATGAATGACAAGCTCGTGGAAACTGTGGCTGTTAGAAGGGAGATGAAGCTACATTCTTCAACAGATTTGACAGCATACAGGCAACTGAACAGACAGATCTCCAAATGCATGCGGCAGGACTTACGCAACTTCAATACAGCTCGTATTGAAGAAGCGATCGAGCGGAACCAAGGCTCCAAAGTCTTTGCCAGAGATCTGTCTTCCAGAAAGAGCCAACTGCCAAAGCTGAAGACAGAGTGTGGCAGCATCGTTTCCGGGGCACCTGAGATTTTGAGTGAGATTGAGAGGTTCTATGGGCAATTCGGGCAGCAGAATATGGGCAGCTGTACGCGTCATCGTTGGAGCCACACGTGACTGTGAGTAACGATCCAAGAGCGAGTCTTATCCGACATAATTCCGATGATATCCCGGACGTGAGTCTGAGCGAGATTAGAATGGCTCTCCAGCACCTTAAAAACGGCAAGGCCCCAGGCGAGGATGGAATTACAGCGGAGCTTCTGAAAGCGGGTGGAAAACCGGTACTTGAAGTCCGTCAGAAGCTCTTTAATTCCGACCTCCATGGTGGTGGCATTACACGGGAGGCGTGGAGCAGAAATGCGGTGGTCTTGTTCTTCAAGAAAGGCGACAACGCTCTCTTGAAGAACTACATACCGATTTTCCTTCAAGCCGCGTCTACGTGCTGTTTTGGAGAGTCATTATGAATCGTCTCGCGCGCAGACTTGACGACTTCCAGCCTCCCGAACAAGCCGGTTTCCGAAAAGGATTTAGCACCATAGACCACATACATACCCTTCGGCAAATTGTACAAAAGTCAGAGGAGTACAATTTGCTACTATGTCTGGCGTATATGGACTATGAGAAAGCCTTTGATTCCGTCGAAATTTGGGCGGTGCTGCAGTCCCTTCAGCGGTGCCAAGTGGACTGTCGGTATATCGAAGTGCTGAAGTGCTTGTACAGTAGGGCTACGATGGCTATCCGAGTACAGAACCAGAGTACGAAACCTATCCAATTGCAGAGAGGTGTAAGACAGGGTGACGTCATATCTCCGTAACTCTTCACCGCTGCATTGGAAGACGTTTTCAAGCTTCTGGACTGGAAAGGATACGGTATCAACATTAATGGCGAGTACATCACTCACCTTCGATTTGCCGATGATATAGTCCTTATGGCAGAATCGCTGGAGGACCTAAGCACTATTCCCAATGGCCTCAATAGTGCTTCCCAACGGATAGGTCTTAAAATGAACATGGACAAAACAAAGATCATGTTTAATGTCCATGTCACACCTATGCCGGTAGTTGTTGGGAGCACTAAGCTCGAAGTTGTTGACGAGTATGTTTACCTGGGACAAATAGTCCGACTAGGTAAGTCCAACTTCGACCGAGAGGTCAATCGACGGATTCAACTCGGTTGGGCAGCGTTCGGGAAATTACGGCACATCTTCTCGTCAGGTATACCTCAAAACTTGAAAACGAGACTGTACAACCAGTGCGTGTTGCCAGTGATGACATACTGAACTGAGACGTAGTCCTTCACTGCTGGCCGGATGAGGAAGCTCAAGGTCGCTCAGCGAGCTATGGAGAGGGCTATGCTCGGAGTTTCTCTGCGTGATAAACTCAGAAATGAGGATATCCGCAGTAGAACTAGAGTGACCGACATAGCCCAACGGATTAGTATGCTGAAGTGGCAATGGGCCGGCCATATAGCTTGAAGAACCGACAACCGATGGGGAAGAAAGGTTCTCGAGTGGCGGCCTCGTACCGGCAGGCGAAATGTTTCGCATCCCCCCACTAGATGGAGTGACGACCTGGTAAGGTATGCAGGAAGTCGATGGATGCAGGTGACTCAGGACCGTGCTTTCTGGCATTCTTTGGGGGAGACCTATGTTCAGCAGTGGACTTGTGAAGGGCTGTAATGATGATGATGTGCGATAGTGCAATGGAGCGGCTGGAATCAGTCCGAACAATTCCTCAGAGCACTCCCCGTGATAGATGCGATAAAATACGCAAAGAGATGCAACATCTCTACACAGTTCTAGTGAGTCAAGCCGATCGGAAAGAACTCGGTCGTCGATGATTCGAAACATTCTGCACTGGATGCGATCAAGTGGAAGGAGCTGGCACTGGGAAGTCCCTGCTCAGAGATGGGAACAGTATTCCATGTCAGGCCGTACCTGCGCCTTGTAAAGTTGCAAGCGATGTGCAGAAATGAAATACTGTCTCGCTCTGCTGAGCACGCCTAGCTTTTTATCGATATGTCGACACCGAGAATTCCGATACTGGCTGAGACAACAAGGGGAGTGCCTTGAAACTGAGCAGGTACTACAAAAGGGCTTTTTTAGCGGTAAACGCGCAAAATTATGTGTTCTGGGGATTTAAATGGACTAGAATAAGTCGCCCGACGATTGAGACTTTGTTCAACGAAGTCTCCACTTCTGACACAAGTTTGTTCCGGTACTCGGCGACGTTTTCCCGAGAAATATTGGCACGGCCGATGTATAAAGCATCACTTGTGCTGTCGTCTGCATAGCAATGAATGTTTCCAGTTTGAAAAATATCATTGATATTGTAACCCCCCCCCCTCTTCTATACATGTACTTGTACTTGTGTTTCTTTAGAATCTATATCCATAAGATATATAAATATATCTGATTTACGTGACCAGTATATTATAATCATACATTGATCTTTCTAAAGGTTCAAATATTGAAATGCAGTGTTGGGCGTGCAGTAAAAACAGAAATATCTTGAAAACACTCTTTATTTAATTTAATTAATTTTGCGTGCGCGTCTTTACAAGTGTTCTTTCCTCCATCTTCATTTCTTTTTACTTACTCACTCACTATCATTCTTTTACTCATTCGTCATTCGCTCCGTTCCTTCCAGATCAGTTCATTACGCTGCGTTCCATCCCACATTCGGCCGTCCTGATCTCATGCCTGTCCTCAGACATCCATGCCACTTTCACTCCTAAATCTTCTCTGTTTCTGTTATACTGTTTAACCTCGTGAAGAGTGTAAAATTTGTATTATTTCCAAATCTTCCTTTTGTCTCAACTTTGTACCAATCATTAGTGTAAATGGAGTTGTATCAATGCTCTTATGGTACGTGCTGTTCAATGCTCTCTGTAATCGACTTACATGCTTATACCATAAGGAAGGGTCTTCAATGCATAACTTTGTCAAAACTGAGATGATCGTGCGATGCACACGTTCTACCTGTCCATTTCCACGTGGTACTCCGGTTGTTATAGTGATATGTTGTATACCTTCTGTCTCGTAAAACTCTCGAGAATCATTTCCTGTAAATGCGGTACCTTTGTCAGTTATTATTCTGTCTGGGTAGCCAAAATGTTGTTGAAAAATCTTTAATTTGTCCAATGTTTCCTTACTGGTTGTGGACTTTGTTGGAAATATCCATGTAAACTTGGTGAAGGCATCAACCATTGTCAAAATGTAATTATACTGTTTTTTAGTTTCCGTTAGAGGCCCAATATGGTCGATATGCATAGTATGTAATGGCATACTGTCTTTTTCTGTAGGGTGTAAAAATCTTTCTTGTTTTCCAGATTTTCTTGTTTCCAGTAAGCATGGTATGCATGTTGTCATGAAGTCTTGTAATTTCTCATCCAACTGATTGATGTAATATCTGTTACTTATGATTTCTTTCATTTTCTTGTATGAAAAATGAACAATACCATGAGTTCTTTTTATTATTTCTTTTTCCAAAGTTTTTGATATTAGCAATTGTTTCAATTCTTCTTTATACAGCAAATCATTTTCGATGCAATAATCTTGGTAAAAACCATTCTTCAATATTTCTTTGATAGCTTTGAGGCCTTCATCTTGGTCTTGCAATTGTCTGATCTGTTGATGCATATCGGTGATCAACATCACTGTAGGACAATCACGGCTGAGTGCGTCTGTATGTTTCATCTTTGAACCTGCTCGGTGCTCCACAGTGAAATCAAATTGGTCTAAAGATAGTACCCATCTCGCTACTTTAGCTGACAAATCTATTTTCCTCAATGTTTGTTCAAATGCTCGGCAATCTGTAATGATTTTAAACTTAATTCCATGCAAATAATGTCTAAACTTCTTTACACCTTCAATAATAGCTAGTGCCTCCAATTCGTAACTTGAATACTTTCTTTCCACATCATTGGTCTTTCGACTCATGTAGTAAACTGGATGCCATCCGTCATGATGAAATAGTAATAATATTGCTGCATACGCTAAACTTGAAGCATCAGTGTGTAATTTTGTAGACAAACTACTATTAAAAATCTTTTATACTGGATTACTAGATAATTTATACTTTAAGATATTAAACGCTTTACTTTGGTCTTCACCAAAACAAAAAGGAGTATCTTTTTGAGCAAATCTGTCAATGGCTGTGCAGTCAATGCATAGTTCTCTATATATTTTCGAAATTATGAGGTTAAACCAACAAACCTTTGTATTTGCTCGACATTACAGGGCTCGAGATACCTCACTACTGCATCAGTCTTTTCTGGGCTAGGTTTTACCTCTCCATTCTTGACAACATGTCCCAAATATTCTATTTCCTTCTGGACATGTTTAACTTTCTTCCAATTTATCTCCAGTCCATATTCAGATGCCACTTCAAGCACCATTTGCAAGCGTTGTACTGCCTGGCTTTCATCGCTAGCTGGAATCAAAATATCGTCGATAAAGATCAGAATAATCCTCTTATTTATTAAATCTCTGAAAATAATTGAGACAAATCGCATGAAATTCTTTGGACTAACTGAGAGTCCAAAGGGGGCTCTTGAGAATTCAAACTGGCCATGATGCGTTACGAAGGAAGTATAGGGTATAGATTCCTCGCTTACTTTTAAATGCAAAAATACATTTTTCAAATCTAAAATACTGAAGAATTTAGAGTCTTTCAATTTATCAATTAAATCCTCTATAATAGGCAAGGGAAACTCATCTTTATCAATTTTTTTTAATTAATTCCCGGTAATCTACACCAACCCTAGTTGTCCCATCTTTTTTTGCACTAGAACCACTGGACTAGAATACTCAGAGAAACTCACCCGGATAATCTTCTTATCTAGCCATTCAGATACTTGTTTTTCAACTATTTCTTGCTCTTTTAAAGATAATCTTCGGGGTCGATGCGTCACTGGGATGTAGTCTTCCAGTACTATTTTTAACTGTATGGGAGCTTCCTTTTTCTGTGCTAGTTGTCCATATTCATAGATTAACTGATGCACTTGTTTCTTCAACTCAGGATCTGTCATGGGACCTACAGAAAAGCATGGTCACACTTATCAACAGTCATACATTTCATCCACTCGTCATCTTTCAAATAAAACCTCACTGCACCATCTTTCATTAACATAATAACACCTTTCAGAAAATCATGACCTATAATTACATCATACGGTACATAGTCGCTACTAATAATGTGGAAGACACCATCGAAATATTGATCATCAGCAATAAATTGTAAATAACACTTTCCTAATGATTTAATCTTATACTGTCCAATCCCTGATAAAATAGTATTGTCATTTTCCGCTTTTGGCTGACCTAATGCCTCGTAACACTCTGATGAAATAATGTTAACGTCACTGCCTGAGTCGACTAATGCTTTAACCTTAAGATTGCACACCATTATCATTTTCACTGGTTTTAACGTATCCGTATATATGGAACAGACACAAGCTAGTAGTACCAGTTACTCGACTCCATCGAGTCAGTAATTCATTCTTGGGGCGATGTATACGCTTTTACAACAAAATTCCAGAAAATATACAAAGTTTGACCTGTTCAAAGTTCAAAAACTTTATTAAACTAAGTTTGTATAAAAAAGGTTATTATAATATTAAGGAATTTATGGATGATAATAACCCCCGGAAATGAGGTGATCGCTACCAAGCTATTTCTAATTTGTTGTGTCGTTAATTTGTGTAACATCATGATTGTAAGCTGTTATTTAAAAAAAAAGTCCCGCTGGGTTTCTTGCTGGTTCTTCCCAGGACAGAGGTTTTTTCCGAACCAGTGATAATCAAACAAAAAAGTGACTTTCAATAAGTATTATTTATAATCTATATTGAATAAAAAGGTTTCTGTTTCTGTTTCCGTTTTGTCGGTGCAGGTATTGTTTACAATCTGCATAACCACTCCGTTGTTGTTTTCCGAGTTTGACGTTGACGCTGCTGTCAGATGTGGGCCGTCATGGCTGCCAACATAGCCATCACACGACGAATGATCATTCACTTCCTGCGAATGAGTTGTTGATTCTTCCGTTGACTTCATCGATCGTCCGAACATAATGCGCTTCAACTTCAGGTTGTTACTTTGCTGCTGCCTTCGTTCTTTCTCGGGTTCCGTCGCCGGATACCGAGTTTTGCCGAAAGTCGCCGAGTGAAATCGGCTTCCGCCGCTTCGTCTATGCTCGGGCGTTGTTGTTTCGTTTTGAACTAGAATGATTGAATGATGCATCGGAAATGACGTAGCAATATGGCCGAACTGGTTGCATTTAAAACACTAATCCCTTTTCTTTATATGGGCAAAATGCAGACGTATGATTCATCTCGCCACAGCTAAAACAGCGATTCTTTTCAGATGTTTTTTGTCTGGGACTGCGCGCCTCCGATCGACGACGTTGTTCCATTTTACTCCTTACAGTTTCGTAAATACGTAGCTTTTCTTTTAATTCTGCGTACGTAGTAACACCATATAGCATTATCTTATTTGTCTCCAGATCCCGTATCCCATCGACAATATATTTAATAGCCACGTAATCTGGCATTTTCCCTCTCTTTCCCAACTCTTTCATAGGCAGCATATAATCCAAACAGCTCTCATTGTCTTTCTTCTTGCGTGTGCTCATCGTTTCGTGTATGGTTTTGATGTCGACAGAATCAGGAAATTCTTTCAATACTGCAGCTTTTAGGTCATCCCACGACTTAAACGGTCGTTCCGCACGGAGCCAAAGCGCTGCCGTGCCGGTCAACGAGCGCCTCGCCACTAATAATTGCTGTAGTGGAGTCCAGCCGAATATTTGAGCATTATCTTCAATTTTCTGCGCCCATTGTGCCGCTGTGAATGTACCGTCTTGTCCTGAGTAGTTTGGTATGAGCTCCGAAGTCATTTGTAGCATGTTGACGCGAAAGTCAGCTTGTGCGCCGATGCTATCTTCGAAATCATCCTGGCGATTTTTTCTGCGCTCTTCTCCGTCTTTGCTCATCTTGGTGTAGGTACTCGTCTTTGTTTCGTCTTCTTGTAATAACTTCACCAAAATGCCGCCCCGACTTTGCCCCTGCCGCGTGCCGCCAGCCGCCGGATAATTCGCATAAAACTCGCACACTGTCTTCTGAGGGATTTTACTGCACAAATCCCGGAGGGGCCCCCAAAAATGTAGTGCTGGGTGTGCAGTGAAAACAGAAATACCTTGAAAACACTCTTTGTTTAATTTAATTAATTTTGCGTGCGCGTCTTTACAAGCGTCCTTTCCTCCATCTTTTTTCTCTTTTTTTTCACTTACTCACTCACTATCATTCTTTTACTCATTCGTCATTCGCTCCGTTCCTTCCAGATCACTTCATTACGCTGCGTTCCATCCCACAGATATATACTTCACAAAAATAAGAGGAGGCCTGTGCCCAGGAGTGGGATGTATATAGAAGTAGGTATAGCAATTACCTTTTGCCCAAATATAACCACTCTGAAATCTATATCCGGTCTACTGTTTCCACGCGCGCTAAGATAATGGTACTTGTGGCGATGGCAGCTTTATATCGCCCTGATGGACGTGTCTGGACTGAAAATATCGACTGGGTTTCAGTACCGTACACCACAGTACCAATGCGTTATGACTTTGTAAGTTAATTCAAATAAATTATTTAATAATTTCTTATATTTACGCGTACACTACACATTGAATAAAACTACTTTTACAAATTCTATCGCATTTAATTAACTTATTTTTAAATTTTCGACGTTTTGGGTGCTTCACAGCACCAATCACGTCACGGGTCACGGGAGCCTGTGGTGACTGACGTCCCAATGTCATAGTTAACACGCAGTACCTTCAGCTTTTTTAATTATTTGTTTTGTTCCAAACTACGTTGAATGAACTTACTGTGTCTTGAAGTCTTGCAGTGGTATGCTTAGGTTTAGTTTTAATTTTATTGATTACAGGATTCCAAGCAGGTGATATTACCCAGCCTCCCTCTCTATTAAAATTAGGATGTTTTTTTAATTTCAATAGCCTTAAGTATCATCCTTGGCAGAAACAGAAACAGAAACTTTTTTATTCAATAAAGATTATAAATAATACTTATTGAAAGTCACTTTTGTATTATTACCACTGATTCGAAAAAAAACCTCTGTCCTGGGAAGAACCAGCAAGAAACTCAGCAGGACTTTTTTTTACAGCTTACAATCGTGTCTGTTACACAAATTAACAATACAACAAATTAAAAATAGCTTGGTAGCGATCACCTCATTTCCAGGGGTTATTATCATCTATAAATTCTTTAATATTATAATAACCCTTCTTATACAAACTTAGTGTAAAAAAGTTTTCAAACTTTGAGCAGGTCAAATTTTGTATATTTTCTGGAATTTTGTTGTAAAAGCGTATACATCGCCCCAAGAATAAATTACTGACTCGATGGAGTCGAGTAACTGGTACTACTAGCTTGTGTCTGTTCCTAGTATTTACAGAATGAATATCACTTATTTTTGTAAAACTACTTTTAATTTTGTGTAAGTTTTTTTTATATGATAAGAGTGACATACGAGCACACAGTCCACCTGATGGTAAGTGGTTGCTGCGGCCCATAGACATCTACATCTACCCTCCATTACAAATCAAAATGCAGATGCGTTGTCACCCGTGAGGACTAAGATGGAATGCCTCATTTCCAGTAAAAAAGGCCTCCGGCCACCTGCACTCACCAAGCGAAACGCAGAGGTAAACCTCTATATCACGCTGGTATTCTGTGAGGTCGTGGTACCACCCCGGTTCGAGCCGGCCCATCCGTGCGATAGCAAAAGCTGCCGTGTACCACTGTTAAAATACAAAAAAAAAAAAAAAAATACATTAAATTTTCATAAATGTATTGAGAAGCCAAAGTTAATATATTAATTTCCTTAAATTTTTGTCGCAGCGACTCTTTAGACTTTAAATCATAAATTGCTCTTATGGCTCTCTTCTGTAAAACAAATATAATTTCAGTGTCAGCTGCGTGTCCTCATAGCAAAATACCATACGAAATTATGCTATGGAAATAGCTAAAGTAAACTAGCCTAGCTGTTTCAACACTGGTAAGACTTCTAATCCTTTTTACAGCATATGCTGCAGAACTAAGTCTGCTTGCTAGTTTTGATATATGGGGGCTCCATTGAAGCTTCGCGTCTAGTGTGATTCCAAGAAAAATGGTGGTGTCTACAACACTTAGTTTCTCCCCATTTAAATTACATTAGTATTTAATTGTTTGACATTTGGAGTCATGAATTTCATACATTTCGTTTTAGTGCCATTTAAATGCAAATTATTAACATTGAACCAATTTACTAATTTAGATATAGCATTATTTACTTCGTCATATTTTAGCAAAATTAAAATTAAAGAAGTGTCATCTGCAAATAATACTATATCATGGTTATCTCCTACTATGTAAGGTAAGTCATTAATGTATACAAGAAACAGAAAGGGGCCGAGAATTGAGCCTTGAGGCACGCCCATTTGTACCATCGACCCGTAAGAACTCATACTGTTAATGACATCTTTTTGCGTTCGCTTACTTAAATATGAAATAATTAAATTAAGAGCATCACTTCTTTCACCGTCGTGTTGAAGTTTCCTGATTAATGTTTCATGGTGAACACAATCTAAGGCAATTGACAATTTTGATAGGTAAAATAATATACCCAAAGCATCCTGTGAATTCTCTCATGCATTAAAGATATATTTAATCAGCTCAACACCGGCATCAGTTGTCGAGCGACCCCTTGTGAAACCAAATTAATTTTTATGAAGTAAATTATTTATATTAAAGAAATTTAACAATTGATGAAGAATAATTTTTTCAAAAACATTACTAAGTGTTGGTGGTATAGAGATAGGTCTAAAATTGGCGGGGTCTAGTGTACTACCAGATTTAAATAAAGGTATAACTTTACTATACTTCATTAAATCAGGAAACACACCAGATTCGATACTAGTATTAAAAATAATAGCTAAATGAGGCGCGATTGTATCTATTATAGACGCAATAACTTTGACAGAAATCCCCCACAGATACACAGTTTTCTTAACATCAATAGTTTTAAAATATTTTACAATTTCGCGAGAATTTGGTTGATCAAATCTAATGTAATGGCGCGGGCTGTCTAGGATATGACCACAAACTGCAGACTTCCTGGAACTTTGGCGTTTCACGTCAGCGCTCGAAACTCGAAAATAAGTTAATTTAACGCGACAGAATTCATAAAATTAGTTTCAATTTGTTATTTAAATTTACTTATTAATTTAACATGGTAGACTTGTTATTGCTCGTCGTAAATTCTACAGTACGTTAGTATTTCTTTAATAGAATAAATGTTTGTCACTGTGGAGGACACTGTCGACCATATCGTCTGGTGTATCAGTGAATGGTTTAGTCCATGATATTGATCCTCGATTAAGAATAAAGTGCAAATGCGTTGCTCTTTTAAGCTGGCATTTTATGAGAAAGAGCCCTCCTGGTCGAGCTGATCCATTCGCTCTATAACCATAATATAGCTGCAGCGTGACGTATGTTCAGCAGTCAGACTACAAAATTAAAATTTTACCACATGAAAAAATTCATGTGAAGGATATCATTGTGAGGAAACCTGCATGTCTGAGGGATAAAATATATTTTGAACGCATGTTAACTCCATCCAATACTCCATATCATCAAGGAGGTTGTAAAAAAAAGGACAGAGGTAAACTTAAACAGGTGATGGTCAGTAGCATCTTCCTGATAGCAATTCAAACTTGTAAAAACTTCGGTTGCCGACCCGCCTGTCAAGCGTGACAACTATGTAAATATTCCCCCTAGAAGGCAGTGTATGGAAGAGGCAGGTGTACAGAAATGGACTTTTATAGCTGATCAAGAGGAAAAAGAAGTGACAAGCAACGCAAATGCGTCACCGACTACAGGTAGTCTCTTTGTATGACGTTGTATTGGCTGCGTTAGCCACTAACAATCAGGTAAACTAATCATTAGTTTGTCACTATAATTTGTCACTCTACACTCGTATTACATACGCTGATGACATTTCGGTTATAGTTAGGACTAAAAAAAATAAGAATTCAATATATAATCACGAATTGGACATAAATAATACAATTGATAATATAATTGAATGGCTACAAGCTCACAATTTAAAAATTAACTTGACAAAATCAAATTTTATTCAGTTTAATAAGTCAAAACATAACCAATACAATTTCAAGCTAAACATTACAAAAATCAATCAAATAGAAAAAACAAAATTTTTAGGTGTTGTCATAGACCAGAATCTGAACTGGAAAGCACATATCGATGAAGTTTGTAATAAAGTAAACAAATGTTGTTACGCGCTCAACCAAATAAAAAAAGTGACTGACATAAAAACATCTGTTATGACTTACCGAGCATATGCCGAGTCTATACTCCGTTATGTCCATAACGGAGTATAGACTCGGTGATGTGGGGAAATAGTTCGGATTGGAATCGGGCTTTTATTGCGCAGAAAAAATGCATTAGGGCAATCTGCGGAGTACGACCTGATGAATCGTGTCAGCCCCTATTTAAAGGTCTTGGAATACTGCCACTACCAACGATATATATTTTAGAAGTTTGTGTTTTTGTGCAGAGACACAAACAATTATTTGAAAAAGCTTGTGAGGTACAGACTACTCGCTCACGTAGGGACCCACACAAGCTAGTACTTAAGGATATACCTAAATCACAAAAATATGGCAAAAGTTGCCTTACCATGTGTGTCCGAATATATAACAAGCTCCCTGACGAACTTAAAACCCTAAATATTACATTGTTCAAAAAGAAATTGTACAAATGGCTGAATGAAAATAATTTCTATAGTGTAAAACAATTCTTAGAAAAAAATTAGATTATGTACTGGATAACATTTATTTAAAAAAATTCATTTAATTATTGTAATAAATATAAAATAATAAAATATAGTACTGTACAATATATCTTTGATCAAGCTGTGCGACTATTATTAGGTATTGAAATTGACATGTAATTAATTATTATAATATTATTTCTCTTTGTTAACTAAATCAGGTGACTACTTCAAATAGTTAAAGAAAATTTGACATTGTTTAAATATATTTGCATGCTATGTAAAATAAGCAAAACATGAGCGCTCGATTTTTACCTGTGAACAACATATATACCATGTTTTACGCAAATAAAGATTATTATTATTTTTTCTTTTCTCTTTTTTTTCTCCATGTAGGGTATTATGATGATACGGGCTTTAAGCCAAGTAGTCATCATTTGCTGGTATTATTAATGTATTATCCAGAGCAGTTTCTGGGATTTGTAAAAATTTTCGCACTAAGCGACATGTATTTAAAATAACTGCTTTTTGCATTTTAATATATAAATTTGAGGGTAAATCTAATAACTTAAGGCAGTGATGCAAATATTTTGGTATTAATCCTGTAGCTGAGAGTACAATTGGGACGATGAAAACTTTATTTAATTTCCATATTCTTTTTATTTCTTCGCTCAGTTCGTTATATTTACTAATCTTTTCGGCTATTGTTTTTTGAATATTATGCGTATTTGGTACAGCTATGTCAATTAGAAAGGCTATGTTGTTAAGTTTGTCTTGCAAAACTATATCGGGTCGATTGTAATGGATGGTCTTATCAGTAAGTATGGCTCTATCGAAATATAGTTTATGTGAGGTGTTTTCTAACACAGGGTTGGGTTTATATTTGTAGTATGGTTGTAAATTATTATTATTATTATTACACCATAATTGGTAATGTTCTAAAAATAATTTTGACTACAGTGACATTTTAGCGGTAATAGATCGTATTTATTGGCAAGGAAATCTGAAGAAAAGCAATCCAGGCCGAGACTGACCCGCGATACTTTGCTCCCGATCCCGATCTGATTCGTCAATAAGCAATGCGATTTTATTTAAAAAAGAATCTATCTAACAGATTTTATTTAATTTTAAGAGCCAGTGTACTGGATACTCGAAATTTCCACGTATTAGCTCTGTAAGAATATCCCCTACTCCATATAATCCCGTGGGTATTGTTATTGGCGACAGAGGTAAACTGAAACAGTAGATGGGTATCTGCATCTTCTTGATAACAACTCAAACTTAGAAGTTCATCAGTTGACTTTTAAAGGCTGTATTGGATAGTTAGATAATGGTAATAACAGTCTACAAGGCATTTCATCTTAAATCTCATAAGTGACATCATCGAATCTCTATCTTTCTTTGTTTGAAATTGGTTGCAGACGTCCAGGGACAGGCAGTAGTTACAGTACAAAAGGAAAACAAAAAAAAGTAACAAACGACATTCATGTTATGAGAATTTTAATCAACAACTTGTTGCAATACACAATAGCTTGTTGACAATAAATATGATATCCTTCACATCTGTATACTTGATTCCATGCGCACGCGTTTCGCTATGTATTTCTTAAGTGCAAAGGGTCGTTCTTGTATTTTCCCGTTAATATAAATCAATTAAGATATAACCGGGATCCAAACCCGATTGTACGCGTAACTCGATTTTCAAGCCTGAGCGGTCAAACGCTGCACCGGCAAAAACTTCCTTTGCTCGTGTCGGTTACTTTCTATTTTTAGACTCGCGCGTATCATTTGTTCGTGTGCCAGGCGGTTTGCGACCTGACTTCCCTCCGAAAAGGAGAGATAGGCCGGCCCCTGCCGTATCGGGTGGTCGTAGGTCTCCCGTTTCTGCCTCCCGAAGACACATCAGCAGGAATTTGTAACTAATTTGTTGCTAATAAGTTGCCAAAATCGCTATTTTGTTACTCCAACCGGTTTTGAGAAAATTGATTTATATTACTGCTATCTTTACATTAAAATAGCAGTAAAACTTTCAATCAACCCCGCTGTAGCGGAATAAACAGGATAATTTGTTGCTAATTAGTTGCTGAAATATAATGCAAAAATAATAAACAAAATTAAAAACTAATTATAAAAAATAAAAAATTGCTAAAAATCAAGTTATGTTTTAGTACTGGGTCTGAAAGTCTAAATTAATGAGTAGTTTGCTGTTGATCAATAAATAGATCAATAACCCCTAGACAACCTACAATAATATAAAATCGCTAATAAGTTACAAATTAAATGTGTACATTCTGCCTATACGGGAAATTTAAAAAAAACGACAGTAGATATTTTGTTGCTGTTCAATTATGGAAGCAGCAAGCCATAAAAAAAACCAGCAACAAGATAAAATGATCGATGAGCTGCGCCAAGTAATTAGTTAGTAATTATTTGTGTACATAGTTTAAATCAGCCTATTTTGTAATATGAATTTTTCCGTATTTGACCCAGATATAAGAATAACCGAAGTCTCTTGCTAAGGTCCTTGTTTTGGTATTAAGTTTTTTGTGCTGTGGAGTTAAATGATCATTTACGAAAACGCGTTGTCGACTACCTCCAAATCCAAAATCCTTCGCCTCTAGAGTTTTGCACGCGCGTGCTGCCGCTACAAATTCTTATTTGACATAATGATTTATAAAATTGATAATGATGGCTTTCTCTTTGGTATTAAACATTGGTACTCGGGATATGTATATGTGTAGGTTTTCATTGGGCTTTAGGGGGATGCCTTTTACCTCAAAATTACTAAGCCGTGACCATTGTTCCTTTGTCTCAATAACTTTTTTAAGATTTACTCTCCTTGTCACATCGAGAGAATTTTGAACGTTTTCTATCTGAGATAACAAGTTCCAAACTGGAGACTTGGTCTTGAAAATATTTTAGTGGACCACTATTTTATTTTGTCCTCGGTAAGATTTGGAACTGTAGTAATCGGCTTCTTCATCTCGCAAATCTCCTTCAGAATAACATCCAAGGTCGCCATTGCCCCACCAGCATCGCCACCAGGAGTGACTTCGGAACTTGGATGGACCATTGAGTTAAGTTCCGAAACCCCACTCCGTTATGCCAGCACAACCAAAGTCGTAGTGCTTTTTACAAACAGCTTTGCGCTCCATTATTTAACTCTTTTGAACATGATTCACAGATATTTATCGTTGTAGTAACAGTACCAATGACTACAATTACGAAGAAAAAAGGTTAGTGATATATGCTGACGTCGTATGACGTAAATACGTAAACAAGAGTGCAAACCTTTAACTATATGCGTGCGCCTGTGTCGTGCGCTCATTGCAGACTGAATTTTACAGGAGTGACCAAATCAAGGCTGAGTTCTGCCACCGGTAGACACCACAGATGATGGAATAAAATCTTCCATTCCCTGAAGCAGAACATCAGCAATAGATTCAGCAACAACGTCGGGGTCATACGGCGAGAAGCAAACCCGCCACCAGGGGTAGGAAGCAAAATTATCGAGTCATGTACCAATCGGACGACCGTGAAGCGACAATTAAGAACAAAAAAGAACCTAACCTAGTAACAGCAAAACAACAAAAATAGAACAAAAACAAATAATATATTTAAAATTTAAAAGATATTTACAATTTTATATAACAAAATGGAGTATGAAGATGAGGATGGATGTCGTGATTTACAAATTATTTAAAAAAAGAGATTAGTGTCGAAGCTGAGCCCGAAGATCCAAGGTATACAGCAAGTGCTCTCAGCGCCTGGAACGAGCACGCACGGCGTAGGTGAGAAGGCGTGGGCGTCTCTAGGCGACGACCTCAGGTGAATGCGGTGGTTTGCAAGATCCGGCGATTTCAGGCAAGACAGGGGCTCGCAGGATCCTCAGCGACTTCAGACAGGACAGAGGCCTGCAGGATCCGGTGACTTCAGGCGGGACATAAGTTTGCAGGATCCGGCGACTTCAGGCAAAGCAGAGACTTGTAGGATCCCGGCGACTTCAGGCAGAGCAAAGGCTTGTAGGATCCGGCAACTTCAGGCAGAGCAGAGGTTTGTAGGATCCGGCGACTTCAGGCAGAGCAGAGGTTTGTAGGGTCCAGCGGCTTCAGGCAGGACAGAGGCTTGCAGGATCCCGGGGCAGTGCGGCCCCGCGATAAGGCCTTTAGGAGATGCTTCGAATTTGAGAACTGAAGCGAGACTGACTTTCTTGACTTGACTTGATTGTTCGGCTTTTATACCTTTTTAGAGAGAACGGAAAAATTATTTAAATTAAACGCAAATTTTTTGTAAATGGCCAAGAGGAAAGAGTATTTATGTGGAATTATCGAAATAGAAACAACAGACCGGTAGCGAATTTGAATATAATTGTCATGACAACCAAATAAACAACGATGTCAAAACATGTCAAATTTTGGTTTTAGGTTCGTAATAGAAAAACGGCAAGATTTAAGTGAAAAATGAGATATTATTGATATAGGAAAAAAGGTAGCGCAACTGCGCGCACAAAGCCCGAAATTGCAGAGTTACGGAAAACTAAATAAAAGATCGAAAAAGGTAGACTCCATTGACACCAATTTAAATGTGCTGATAGTGTGAAAATACGAAGTAAAAATGATTTGTTATTGTGTTCTTATGGTTTAAAATCGTTACAGGATCCTATGGAAATAAAGGTGATGTAAAATATCCAGTTTTGAGGTGAATGCAGAAAATCGAAACAGAATGGAAAAATGAATTTAAAATAATGTAAAATGATATGTAAGTAGCATAACACTACAACCTACAGTGCCAAACACGGCGGCAACCTACAGAACGCAACCGCGATTGATTGCCTTATAAGGAGGATATTTGGTTTTTTTTTATTTTGTAGTTGCTATTAGGAAAACGTTACTGCCACTGATGGGCTGTAATATTGGGGCTTCTGCATCACTCACATCCGTTCGTGATGTAGTTCGTCCCAACATTACACTAAACAGCTCAAATTTCCATTTTTAACTAAGCAGATGTCTTCTTAATTCTGTGTCATTCTTTTTAACTCACAGCGATTTACCATACTCTTTCAAACATTTATTTATATAATCTGACCCTTTCACGGCGTTTAGATAAAAACATTGAGGAAAATGTAATGTGTGTTGCATCCATGGATCATCGTTAATCTCCCAATCTCCAATAACTCCTCCACAGGAAAAACAAGCAGTTGTATCATTTATGCTATCGCCAAAATAAAAGAATCCCGCATTAGCCATTTCATTCACCACTGCTTCTCTTAATTCAGTCGTTGCCCAATAATGGCTAAATGAAAATAAACGTGTTTTATATGAATCATATAAACTATATCGGGGTCTGTGTTCGTTTTGAGACATGTCCCTCATGCTTTGTGGAGGTTTGATCTTGCTGGTTGCAAGAGTATAATGAAGCTGCAAAGCTGCGCTGATTCCTTATAAACATTTAAAAAAAGTTGCTGGTGGAGGGTTTTTATGATTTGTGAAATAAAATAAAGAACATTTCAAATGTTATTATCAGAGCACCATTTATTTAAACAAAAAAAACATTTTTCAAAGCACATACTGAGTCATGATTAATACAACTATACAAATCTTTACAATCTTTATATCGATCTTACAGATTTAACAAACTAGGACAGCCTTTTATATTCAAAATTAGTTATATTATCGTTTTGTAAGATGGATTTTAACCATAAAATTTTTTCTAAACCTTTGACGTATATACACTTATCCTTTATATTATCTTCAATCAAATTCTGGTAAATTAAATAAGGTGTTACTCCCTCACACCAATATATCTTTCTATTACGTTAAATCCAATTTACTTGTTTTCTTTCTTTTACAGTTAATTTGTAAAAAGGAAATGGTGGTTTAGTTAAAAGTCGTTGTATTTTATTATTACACAATATTGCAATTTCTTTCACTATAAATTCATTTCTTTCTGTTTTGAAGCATTGGACATCTACGATAGCAGTCATGTCAACTTGCGCACTATGTTACTTAAAGGCTTATATTCCACAAGTTGATCGTTAATGATTAATCAATATCCAGTTGTCTTCTCTAGTATTGCCGTTGTACGTTTAATCTCCAAACGAACATCTACGGGTCCCGTTTTTAGACTGTCCTTTTGTCTTGAATAATCTATCACAAATCGCGGAGCCTTCTCTTTAAAGCTACTTAAATCCAGCAACAGGTCTGCGGGACAGTTGTAGTACGACTGGCGAAATTTCACATACATTTCATATAATATATTAAATTTCTTTTCGGAAAACTTTAAACTTAAGGGATCGAATGGGTAATATAGTGAATTCAAAAACAATGTAATATTTCTCACTCCATAATTATCAAATACTGAACAGTCTTTAATTTTTTTTAATATTTTCTGTTTGTTTGTAAACAAAAAATTACTTATCGAGGTTTCTCTAATTGTGACGCTGTATTAATAGACCAGGAATGCTTGTTTGCTGTAGGAAGTAAAGGGTATTCATATAAATCCCAATTTCTAAATGCCATCTGTATAGATTTATCTCTTTCTAAATGTTTAAGAAGTTTCAGTCGTTCACGATCTGATACTTTCACGTGTGGCACTCGCCATTGTATTCGTTGTATGTCTATTTGAAAATGTGCAACATCTTCAGTTCCTATAATACTATTTCATACTTATTTAATAAACCCCTCGGAAAAGTTATTATTCATTCATAATTAATTCAAAATCAAGAAGACTGAACACAATGCTGTTTTCATGTGGGAAATGTATGTTATTTGCTAGGTTATGTTTGTATATCTGCGCAGGTGAGCCCTAGGGCTGGAGTCTACCATGGTAAAGTCTCCCTGAATCATATGAAAAATCCAACATCGTTATGTTAGCTATTAAAGTATTGGTCTACTAAAAACTTATCAATCAAAAATGCGCGAAAATTGCAAAAATATGTGATGTAGCCTTTAATAATATGTTGTGACCGATATGTAGATCAGAAATATAATTTTGAAGTAAGTATAATAGCAGACAGTTCCGCTGATATCAGCCTCAACAAACAGAACAGAAATGTAATGCGAACTGATCAACTCGAAATGATAATATGACTATAATCACAACTTGAAACAGTTCAAATAATTACACAGTGGCGAATCTATCGAGGTCAAATACGATACATGAGCGCTGCGTCCATACGTGTTTTAGAGTAACCAACTATCTCAGCGAGAATCAGATTATTGAATCCCACACCGTCGCGCATCGTGTCTGGAAATGTAGAGCTGTTTAGTGTAATATTGCGGCGAACTGCATCGCGAGCGGACGAGTGATGCAGAAACCCCAATAAGATTGGGGCGAACTGCATTGCGAAAAAATGTGAGTGATGCAGAAGCCCCAATATTACCCTACTCCCATCTTTTGGTTTGTTGCCGTCTGTTGGCTCTTATGACAGCCACAGTGATAGCGGATATGGTATGTGATAGCGGATATTTAACACTGATACTACACTGTCAAGCTTTTGTATGATGCATTTTAATAATTTGACAAGACTTCATATAAATTGATTAATTTTATATAAACATTTTCCAACTAATGGGTTTTAACTGCCCAAGGTTGGAGGAGCATCATAACGAATTAACAAATACTTATGTTCCTGAAATGGCAAAATATAGTGACGTGCTGCATCGACTTTCCTCATAACTGAAAAATGACATTATAAAAAGTAATCCAGTTAAAATATTCTACGCATATGACGTCTTCATTAGTCAGGTAAGAATACTGAGTGACAAATAAGTCACAAATCCATTCATATCATTCTTTGTAGATGCAGCGTAGTGTCGACAAAAATCTATATAGCGATTATTTAGATATGTTTTTTTATATAATAAGGGTGGCAAAAGACTACTCAGTCTACTTGATTGTAAGTGGATGCTGTGGCCAATAGACATCTACATATTCAATTAAGAATAAAAAAAGATGAGGAATAGATGAGTTGTCACACCTGAGGATTAAGATGGAATTTGTCTCACCATATAAAACACAGCATCATCAAGCTTCTATTTTACGCTGGTTCTGTGAGTCCTCTCAATTCGAGCTAAGCTATTTGTGCTACAACCACAATATGGTTGCAGATGTCCATAAGATCGGTTGTCACTTCAATTTTATAAAAAGAAATCTTTATTTCCGACAAAAGAAATCGACATTGCGATTGTCCAACCTCTTTTATCCTTCAATTATTTTATTTCTCAGAAATGCTGGTCCTCACTTCTTTATCCTACCTACATATGTCTCATCTTCATCGTCCAAAACGGAGTAAATCAACACTTAATATTGCAATTAATAATTTCGTTGATATTGGCGGCCAATAAAAGTTACAAAAAAAGGATCCGCGACTTTTCTTTCACCGTTACATCACAAAGAAACCACATTTTGAAACAATATTAGATTCAAATAACATCGTAATTGTTCGTCATGCGTACAGCAAAGGAGTTGAATAAGTTGCCAGCATCTGTCTTTTCATCCGATAAAAGTGTGTCTTCAAGGCAAGAGACTACACAGGCTTTTGTTAAATCAGTATGCTACACTATCTTCAGCTGCATCACCATTTACCATCAGACTGAATAATAGTCAAACGTTGGCTTAGAATAGTAAAAAAATAAAAAAGTATGATGTACTAATGTCAACTAAATTGAAATAATTCCATTTAAAGTAAACTTCGTCTGTCATTTAAATGACATTCAACATTTACTTCAGCGATGTAGCCAAAGAGAATATAATCACTACGTTTAGATGTAGCGGCAAAAATTGGTACGTGCGGGAGTTTAGCTAATATGTAACTTTTATTTACAAAGATATAAATCTAAGAAAAGAAGGATACCTCGGCGCTGACAGAGATCAAAGCCCGGGTCTCTTCTTACCACTCTAAGTGACAGTCGTAAAATGTTTATGTGTATTTACAGTTTTGTTAAACAGAACCAATTGTTAAAAGTATCAATAAAATTTCAGACAAATATGGGTCTTCCTGTTAAACCATCAATACCGAAAATGATGCCGGATATAAAAGAGGTGGCTGACGAAGCATTTCATATATTAATTGCTAACGATACCACGCTGCCGTTACAAGCTGGTAAGTAAGCAAAGCTCATGATAACGCTGCGTAGTACCCAGTGGTCAGAATACGTGAATAAAAAATAGTTGATCATTGGCAACACAGCATACTGGTACTAGTAACGGTTCTTCTGTTTGTATGCGGTATACCCTGGGGAAGGTTTATGTTCAGCAGTGACCTTGCGATGTGCTGTCATAATAATAATTCTCATCTTAATTACAAAACTCATCTATTCTCAACATAATAGATGTTTTTTACGTGGGAGAGCCATGCTGTAACTATATTGTGGTTGCACCTCGAATGGATCAGCTGGTCCGGGGAGGGACCACGCTCTCACAGAACACCAGCGTGAAATAGCGGCTCAATGCATCAGTGTTTCGTATGGTGAGTGTAGAGACCCGGAGTCCCGTTTTACTGGAAACGAGGCATTCCATCTCAGTTCTCAGGGGTGGCGGCGCATCTGCTTTTTGATTCTTAATTGAGGATAAATGTAGATGTCTATGGGCCACAGCATCCACTTACAATCAAGTGGACTGTGTGCTCGTATGTCACCCTTATTCCATAAAAAAATCTCCAGACCGAATTTAGGTCACGGCAGTCAGTCTTAATAGAGAGTAGCCATCTGTGCAGGACAGGATTGTAGTGCACGAGTGCTTTACGTGCTTTCCAATGTGAAGGTAACACCATAAACTTTCTGACTCCGGGCTGATTGGCCCAACCCGGGAATCGAATCTGAGACCTCATGATCAGCAACCACGTTTGCGACTACTAGATCAACGAGATAATGTGGTGGGCTGTAATGAATGAATTAATGAAGGAATAAAAAAACTCAAAAGATCTTGAAATCTACAGGTCTACTTTTAAAAGAATTTTTCGAAGTATCCGCATCAGGAGCTGCTGGGGTGTCCACCCAAAAAGTAAGGATTTATTCAGCACACGATTACAACGTTTATGCCTTCGCGGCGAAATCCAAGGCAATACCAAGACAGGGCGTACCACCGTATGCTGGGTTATTTGCTCTAGAATTAAGGAGAGTGGTGGAAAAGGGAAGATATGTCGTTTTGGTAAGTGTTCTGTTCAGAATATCTATATGTCACAGTAATGGTGTTGGAACTATGATATAATTATATTTCTAGCATATTTCCTAACTACCATGCAATAAATAGCCTTTTTTCCCCACACAAACTTTGTACCCTCGTCTTAACTATTTAACGTAAGATTTTAGGAAAATAGATAAAAGATGTAATTATATTACTTCAAAATTATTCGTACTAGTTTTCAAATAATAAAAATTATTTAATACGTAGGCGGGATGATAGAATAGAATAGAATAGAATATTTTTTTATTCAATATACATTACATGTGTAATTCTTATTGAAAGTCATTTTTTACTTTACCACTGGTTCGAAAAAAACCCTCTGTCCTGGGAAGAACCAGCAAGAAATCCAGCGGGACTTTTTTTTAAATAAATTTTACAATATAAATGATTACGAACTATTTACAAAATTTATTTTAGAAACTGCTTGGAAGCAATCACCTCATTCCCAGGGTTATTATCAACCATGTATTCATTTATACTATAATAACCCTTTTTATACAGTTTCAGCTTAATAAAACATTTAAACTTGGTAATAGAGAGAACCTGTACACTTTCCGCGACCTTGTTGTAATAGCGTATACATTGCCCCAAGAATGAATTACTGACTCTGTGGAGTCGAGAAACTGGTATCACTAGCTTGTGTTTGTTCCTAGTGTTTACAGAATGTATATCACTTCTTTTACTAAAACTATCTTTGTTTTTGTGAACATACATTAAATTTTCGTAAATATACTGAGAGGCCAAAGTTAATATATTAATTTCTTTAAATTTATCTCTAAGAGACTCTCTTGGTTTTAGATTGTAAATAGCTCTAATGGCCCTCTTCTGTAAAACAAAAATAGTTTCTGAATCAGCCGCATTTCCCCATAGCAAAATCCCATAAGACATTATGCTATGAAAATAACTAAAATAAACTAATCTAGCTGTCTCGACACTAGTGAGACCTCTAATCTTTTTTACAGCATAGGCTACAGAACTTAGGCTGCTTGCTAATTTGGATATATTGGGGCCCCACTGGAGCTTTGCGTCAAGAGTGATGCCAAGAAAAACAATGGATACAACAGGGCTCAATTCCTCCCCATTTAAAAACACATTGGTATTCAGATTTTGAACCATCGTTGTTGTAAATTTAACACAATTAGTTTTATTTCCGTTCAAATGCAGATTATTAACGTTAAACAAATGCACTAATTTTGATATAGCATTATTCACTTTGTCACATTTAAATGATTGACGTTTAAGTTTAAAAATCAAGGAAGTATCATCAGCAAATAATACTATATCATGACTATCCCCTACAAGGTGAGGTAAGTCATTAATATACACCAGAAACAGGAATGGGCCGAGAATCGAGCCCTGAGGAACACCCATTAGTACAGGTGACCCGGAAGAACTTTTACCATTGATAATAACCTTCTGTTTTCTATTACTTTAATATGAAATAATAAGTTTAAGCGCTGTGTTCTTGACACCATAGTACTGTAGCTTCCTGATTAATGTATCATGGTGAACACAGTCGAAGGCCTTGGAAAGGTCACAAAATATACCCAAAGCATCCTCTGAATTCTGCCATGCACAAAAAATATGTTTAATAAGCTCAACTCCAGCGTCAGTTGTCGAGCGACCCCTTGTAAAACCGAATTGATTTTTATGTAGCAATTTATTAATATTAAAGAAACTTAACATTTGATATTAAATAATTTTTTCAAAAATTTTACTTAATGTTGGTAGTACAGAAATTGATCTAAAATTGGCGGGGTCTAATGTACTACCAGATTTAATTATAGGTATTACTTTACTATGTTTCATTAAATCAGGAAACACACCAGATTCGACGTTTATATTAAATATAGTGGCTAGATAAGGTGCTAATGTATCTATTATAGATAAAATAACTTTAACGGAAATCCCCCATAAGTCTGCCGTTTTCTTAACATCAATAGTTTTAAAATATTTAACGATATCTTTTGGCAGTACCCTATGGAATTTAAAAGTATTTGAACAAGCCTTTACATTTTGTTTGAGCAATGATTCGACGACAGTAGGAGAAGAATTTAATGATTTTGTTGTCAAAAAAGGAACATCAGTAAAATGTTTCTCAAAAGCCATAGCAACTTCTTGATCAGATCGCGTTGAATTATTGTTAATATTCAATTGAAAATCCGAGTTGCGCGGTTTGACCTTGCCCGTTTCACTATTTATTATTCTCCAGGTCATTTTAATTTTGTCGGATGCAGTTTTAATTTTGTTGCTTAAATGTAAAGCCTTAGCAGTGGAGCACACTTTTTTAAATATTTTAGAATATGTTTTTACATAATCTCTAAATATAAAACTACTATTATATGATCTTTCATCATAAAGCTCGTATAACCTTCGCCTACTTTTATAAATTCCTACTGTCGCCCATTCATTAAATGATTTGCGACTGTTAAAAGAGAAAGTTTTAGAAGTAAATACCGAGTGCTTCAAAAAAATGTATACACACTTTAAACTATTGTAGTTTTTCCGCTCTACAAGGCTAATGTTATATTTCTTCGCCAGGTGCCAGCATAATCGTCCCTCTATGTTATATTATCATTTGGAATTTGTAATATCAACATGGGGGACGTACGTTTGAGTTTTGAAGAACGTAAGCAGGTTATTAAGTGGTACTGGAAGTTTGAGAATGTAAATGAAGTTCAAAGACAGTGGAGAAGGGAGTATGATACAGAACCACCTTCAAGATTAACAATTACACGCATACGAGACAAATTCGAAGTTCATGGAACAGTGTGTGATGTGCATAAAGGTCATTCAGGTCGGCCTCGAACAGCTACAAGTGATGAGTCATCAACGGCAGTCTTGGAACTGTTTCAACGCTCTCCTAACAAATCTTCAAGGCAAGGGGCACGTGAAAGTGATGTAAGTCCTAGCAGCGTGCTACGCATTCTGAAGAGAGGCAAGTATCGTGTTTACATTCCAAGGCTGGTGCAACAGCTAAATGACGACGATCCAGATCGAAGGTTGCAATTTTGTGAATGTCAGTAGGCACAATTGTGTTTACTGGGGTAAAGAAAATCCTCACATTACAATTGAAAAAGCTGTAAATTTGCCTGGTATAAATGTGTGGTGCGGTTTGTCTTCAAGGGGACTCATTGGACCTTTTCGATTTGAAGGCACTGTAACTGGTATTAATTACCTAACAATGCTTGCTGATTCCATATTTCCTGCCATTCGTGCATTATACGGTAATGATGATTTTTATTTTCAACAAGATGGTGCTCCGCCGCATTATCACAGGGACGTACGAGCTTACCTGGATCAAAATTTGTCGGGCCAGTGGATAGGACGCAGGGGGCCAATCGAATTTCCAGCACGCTCTCCAGACCTTACACCACTGGATTTCTTCTTGTGGGGCACAGTAAAAGATGAGGTGTACAAACGTAAACCACGTAACCTAGACATTCTTTGGAATGAGATTCAAGCAGTGTGTAGAGAAATCTCATTGGACGTTTTGATACGATGTACAGAATCTGTGGTGACTCGTACTCAGAATTGTATTGATGCTGCAGGTCACCAATTTGAACAGTATTAACATTTGTTATTTATGTTTCATTTACATTGGACTTTCAGCTTTCTATTTTCCTGAAATTTAACTTTGTAGAACGGTAAATAAATTTTCTATGGAAGTTCAAAGTGTGTATACATTTTTTTGAAGCACCCGGTATTCTACTAAATTCACAACGTATAATTTCAAATAATGTAGCATACAAATAATTAGCACTATTTTTAAACGGAAGTGATGGAAGTCTTTTTATTATATTACTTCTAAACCTCTCCAAGCGATGTTCATTTATTGGAACAAACACAACTTTCCTATTTTTCTGTTTTTTGTGTATGTAAGGTAGTGATACCAACTGTCCACAGTAATCTGAACTTAATAATTGATTTACACAAGGGCTTAACATCTGTAAAAATGTTATTTATACAGGTCGCACTAGGCCCAGCAATACATGTTGGTTCTAAGAATAAATTTACAAGATTATACGATTTAAACAATGAGCTAAACTTAATACTAATGGAAGAAGTTTCAAGGAGATTGATGTTAAAGTCTCCACATATTACAAAAGAGTTGTTCTGTTTACTAAGTTTGAGTAAAACTTGTTCCACAATCCTTTCAAAATGGTCATAAGTAGCACATGGGGGTCTGTAAACACTTACAACAATGAGGTGCTCAAGCTCGACACAAGCCATTTCTACAGTTCGTTCAACATAGAGGCTCACAATATCCTTACGTTCTTTATATAATAATGATTTATCTGCTAATATTAAGGAGCCACCACGTGAACTTTTTTCTCTATTGAAGGAATTGACCACCTGATGATTTCTGAAATTAAACATGAAATTATAATCTTTTAGCCAATGTTCAGTAATACAAAGGATGTGTATATTTTTACTATTTAAAAACAATTCAACTTCCAATTCTTTGCCCAACATGCCTTGTATATTTTGATGCACCAGGTGTAAACAATTTTTATTACTTATTTGTGGGCTGTATTCAAAATTAATTAAACTCTTATTATTGCTAGAGATTGCCTCTATTGTCACATTCACTAATTTAAATTAGTTGGAACTGATTCCAAATTAAATGTCAAATGATTATGCTCAATAAAAGCAGTCTTGGTAGCCAAAAACTTGGCTGAGTTTAAAAGTAAATAATAAGATAGCACATTTGCTATCAGTCTTAAATTATATTTGGATAGGTAATTCCTATCTTTTGTCCAAAACTTTTTTATTAAATTATTTATGTCAATTACATGAAATTTATGATTTTTATCATTAGAAATATATGTCAAATTTAAATTATTATTACATATTAAATTATGCATTTGTATATTTAAATTATGTCTTAAATTATTTTCTTGTGACAATCCCTGTATATAAGGCAGTGTGAACAAGACAATTTTGTGTACATTTAAGTTATTAAGTTGTTCAATATATCTTAATAACTGTTTGTTGTTGACACTGCCTCTTCTACCAACAATAATTATTATTGTACTATTTGGGCAAAATTTAGTGACAATAATTTTATTTAGGATGTCACTAAAAGATGCTCCAGGCATGCAGCAATTTGTAACTTTTTGTCCCTTTAAAGAGTTATTTAAAGTTATGCCTAGATTTTTTCCCATGTCATCGCTATAAACAATTATATTATTTTTAGTAATATTTGAGTTATTTATTATTTTAATATCCTCTGCTATGGCACTGTCATAGAGTTTTTGTGGTGGTATAATATTATCAGCACACACTGACTTTGAAGAATCTGGCATTGAGCGCTGACACTCACATTGATATTTAACTAAGGAGTCAAACCGCTCCTCATTATATTTACAAGTCTTTACCAGATTATCCATAGCCAATATGTGTTCTTTTATTTCATTTTGGGCTGATTTATATTTATTGGACACAGTTTGAAGGGAGTTCATAAGTGACAATATTTCTGATTTAAGGCACTCTACTTCAGTCTCATAACATTTTTTTATGTTATCCACCTCAATTGAATACAACTTAAGTTCATATAACAATGCTTGCTTTTCTTTACATACATTAACATAATTTTTGGTATTAATCTTATTTCTTATTAATTTTTGTTCTTTCTAAGTAACTAGCCCCTGCTATTTAAAAAGTTAAAATTAAAAAAATATATATGTCATTTTTAAATTCTTATCTCTGGCCACCTGTGTTCTAAATTTGAATTCGGTGGCGTCAAAATTGTATTGATTTTTTGTCATTTGAAAATATATTTCGTCAACTGTTTTCAAAATGGATAAAATTGAACAAAAAGCGGTGATAAAGTTTCTTCATATGAAGGAAATGAAGTGGAAAGATATCTGTGACGAGTTAAAGAATGTTTTGGGTGAATGTGCTCCTTCTTTTGTCACAGTGAAAAACTTAGTGGCTGAGTTTAAACGCGGTCGTACATGTGTTCAAGATGAATCCCGCCCCGGGCGTCCAAAAAGCGTCACGTCTCCGGAAATGGTCGTGAAAGTACATGATATTTAGCAGATCGACGATTGAAGTTATCTGAAATAGCTGACACTACAGGTATCTCAAAAGCATGGATACATCATATCCTGAGGAATTAATTATGAAAAATTTATCGGCCCGTTGGGTGCCGCGATTGCTTACGCACGATCAAAAAAGAATTCGGGTGCAAAACTCAAAAGAATGTCTGGACCGTTTTCAGAGTAATAAGGCCGACTTTTACGTCGATTTGTAACAACAGATGAAACATGGGTTCATCATTACACACCAGAATCAAAAATTCAATCAAAACAGTAGACTCAATCGGGATGCCCGTCTCCAAAAAAAGCCATGTCTGTAAAGTTGGCTGGAAAAGTGATGGCTTACGTCTTTTTGGGATGCAGATGGGATCTTGATGATAAATTACCGTCCTAAAGGTCAAGCAATTAATGGAGACTACTACGTTTTTGCTTGAAAATCGCATTTGGGCAGTAGCAACAGCGTACTACCTCAATTACCTCACTGCAGTACCTATATGTCAGAGGTCCGTATTACCAACAAGGAGGTTCTCAAAACCTTGTGAAGTCTAGACGTAGACAAACCTAGCGGACCTGATGGTATACTAGCTTGTTCCGCCTCTCATTCAGAACTGTAATAGTTTCCAAATCCTGGAAGCTAGCCAATGTGTCTAAAAAAGGCAGCCGTACCGACCTTGCCAACTATCGACCAATCTCAATTACGTCCATACTCTGCAAGATTATGGAGCGTATATTGAACGCCCACTTCATGGCATACCTAAGCAGAATGATCTCCTCAGTGACCTCCAGTACGGTTTTCACTGAAATTGATCAACTGGAGAACTTCTAACGTATGCCACTCACATATGGGGCGAAGCCCTCAAAAATGGTGAAGCACTTCTTAGATATCTCTAAGGCCTTTGACAGGGTTTGGAACGCTAGCCTGGGGCAAGCTTTCAAAGTCTTTCTGAGTAAACGATCTCTCCAAGTTATCATCGATGACTGCTCATCATAGTCCTATTGTGACAAACGCAGGAGTTCCTCAGGGATCCGGTCTCTCCGCAACTCTCTTCCTGCTGCATATGAATGATCTGCTTATTCCCGGTATATATGGGTATGCAGGTGACTGCTATACCAGCCGCTGTACCAGCCGAATGCTCGGGCCAGTCGGGATCAAATCCAGTCCAAAAGAGAAGCTATGATTGAGCGTGCGAATCTCTCACTCCAGACAATCTCTGAATGGAGCGATGACAATTTCGTGAGTTGTATTTTCACCGCTAAAAGGAGCCCGCACACCTTGGCTCCTACTTTCCGGAGTTTATCTTTTGAGTACACTGACACGCTTTAGATGATAGGGTTAAATTTTCTCCGAACCTCAAGTATGGGCGGTTCATTGAGTCCAGGGCCAAAGCAGCCGCAAAGAAACTAGAGGTCCTTGCAAGGGTGCGGCGGTACTTCACGTCGGAGCAGCCCCTTAACTTATATAAAGCGCAAGTGCGGTTGTGCATGGAGTACTGCTGTGACATGTGAGCTGATGCAGCAAAATGCTACCTGGCACCATTGGAGTCAGTTGAGAGATGTGCTGAGAGGATCATTGGTAATCTTGATTTGGTTGAAACCAATCTTGTCAGTCTCGAGCATAGGCGCATAGTAGCCAGCCTCTCGGTATTCTATAGGAAGCATTTCAGTGAGTGTGCACAGGAGTTACTCGCTTTAATTCCACACTGATCGGACAGTCGGGCGGTCGGCGGGTTTTCACCCTTTTGTTGTCGATATTTCATGCATTAGCACAAAACGGTTTGCTTCGTCTTTTGTAATGCGTACAGCAAAGGAATGAAATGATTTTCCGGCGTCTATCTTTCCGTTCGAATACAATCTGGGCGTCTTCAAGACAAAAGTGATTAGGCTTTTGTTACGCTCAGACAGTGTGATTTACCATCTAAGGCTACATCACCACTTAACACCAGGTGGGATTGTAGTCAAGCACTGGCTTATAATAAACAAAAAAAATCATAATTATAAACTAATAACATGCACTTTATTAGTAAATCTAAATTTTAAAATTTAAGTAAAGAGAAGAAATCCGTCAAAAGAGCGCATCAAAGGCAGAGCAATGTATTTTCTTTAGCGTGCTTAAAATGCCTATATCCAACCGTGGGCTCCTACTCTACTTTTTCTAATTGAAGAAAAATAATACTCTCTTTTAGCACTTTTAACAGTTATGCGCTATTAGAAATAGTTCATATCACATTGTATTTACAGTAAAAACATATAAGGAAATTATGTACAACTTATTTTAAAATTAGGAACACAATCTGCTTCTTAGCACCACGGTTGTGGAATAGAGGCAAAGTTTAATAGAGGTATGCGATTATATTTACTGAACTATTTAAAACATTGCGTTGAAGGCTCCATCTGTTTATTAATGTCATGGATGTGTCTTATATCATAACTCATATGATACCTTAAAACCATACCGTGCTTTAAAACACCTTCAGCCCTTCTAGGTAAAATTATAGTCATTAGCTGATTGTTACACTAAAATGAAAACTATGATATTTAAAAAATAACAGGAAGGAATAATATAAGAACAACTCAAAGTCAGATATTGTAGTTTTTCTTATGACAATGTAAATTTTCCATCTCTTTTGATAGATAGCGTGATGATATATATTTATTCTAACGGCTCAACCCTTATGTAATACCGTAGGTAAAGCCCCATCCGTGATGCGTGTCCAGATAAACAGAGAGACAACGTTTACAAAAAAAAAATGTGTTGCCATCTTTATCGATAATATATTGTATACCGCAATTCAAATTTCTAAAGAATATTCAATGTACAGTATAGATTTAGTAACATAAAATGTATTAGTGTTAGTTTAAAATAATAAATTTTATTTCTTTCTTTTATTAATAATACAACTGAAATACTATTTTTGTAAGATTTTTACGAGTACGTATCGTAACATATTATAAAAGCATTTATTTTACCAGCCAATTTACGTGAAATCTCCTGGCGTACAAGTGCAGTACCTAGAGATACAAGGTTGCGGTAGACTGTTGTGCGACCTTGAGAAGTTCTATGCTATCACTTTTCCCTATGTGCTGAACGTTGACGAGTGGAAAGAAAGGTACGACTATGACGTGGACACTATATTCAATACTGAAGGCTACGATTGAGGGAGCGATAAACATTTGAATTAATTAGCTAGTTTAATTACAGTTGTGTTAGAACTAAGTTGTTTTTCTTCTTGTCCTGTCTTCATGTAAGAGATGGTTTTGAATGATATTAAGCTACGGCAAATCAATGATACGTCGAAATTAAATTTATTTAGTACCAAATGTATTTGTTAAATAAATGAGTATTCTTAACTAATAATACACTTTTAATCCCGTTTTTTGTAAGATTATTATGAAGACATATCGCAACATATCAAAACATTTATTTTTTCCAGCCAATTTACTTAAAATCTCCTGCAGAACAAGTGCATTACCTAGTGATTGAAGGATCAGTGGACCACTGTGCGACCTCAAGAAGTTCCTTCCCTATATGCTTGTAGTTTAATAATTAAAGAAAATTACTCTCAGTTTCACTGTTATGTCACTAAAACACTATAAATAAAATAACATAACATAACATAAACACTCACGCCTGTCACCCAGAAGGGTAGGCAGAGACTATGCACTTCCATTTGGCACGATCCTGACACACCTCTCTCGCTTCCTCCACATCCATATACCTACGCATACACGCTCGTCGGTTAAAGGTACTCTTGATTTGGGCCATTTTTAATATATCGCCAATTTGGTCGATAAACTTTCGCCTAGGCCGACCCTTCCCGTCTCTGCCGTTCACCTCTGCAACATAAATTTGCTTTGTCACTCTTTCCTCATTCATTATTACTACATGACCAAACCACCGAAGCATTCCTTTCTTAATCATGGTCACAACATCATCTTGCAAACCACACTCTTCTCTTATTAAACAATTTCTCACTATGTCATTCAGATTCATCCCTAACATACTCCTTAATGACCGCATTTCTACAGCATTTATTCTACTCTCGTGCTTCTTTTGCCACACCCAACTTTCACTACCATACATTAAAGTAGGTACTAACACAGCATTGTGAATTGCCATACGTGCCTTTTTAGACACGTTCTGACTTTTCACAATAGGGTGTAGAGCCCCATTCACTCTATTTCCTGCATTCACTCGTCGTTTTATATCCTTATCATATCTGCCATCCCTGCTAAACACACATCCCAAATACACAAACTCATCTACTTGCTCTACCAACTCCCCTTCTATTCTTATTTCACATATCGTTTTAGAATAGAATAGAATAGAATAGAAAAAACATTTATTCAGCACAGGCAGTTCATACACATGAAAGTAAAAGCACATATTGATATATATAAAAAAGGTCGCATTGTGCCGAAAAGGGGTTGGCTCAGCATGTGTTGTGTGAGTATGGCCTCACACAGCGCTGATTTTCAGCCAAGAAACCTTCCTCTTTTTACTTTCTTCTCTTTCAAAAACCATAACTTTCGTCTTAATTGCGTTCACTTTCATTCCCTTTTCTTTTAATGTCCTGTCCATTAATGTAATTATCATTTGCAACTCGGCTGCCAACGACGCAAGTATGACTTGATCATCGGCGTATAAAAGGCATTTGACGGTTAACTAACCCATTCTTAACCCGCATTCTTCTACTTTCAAATTTTCCAAACAACTGTCCATAAATAGGTTGAACAGCCACGGGGAAGCCACACAGCCCTGTCTGACACCTTTATGGATGCCAAACCAGTCCGAGTAGGCCCCGTTGATCCTGACACAAGCACTAGAGTCCCTATACAGAGACTTCAATGCCTGTATCAACCCAGCGCTCAACTCAAATGCCTATAAGGGTGACAAACAAGGTCACAGTCCACCTGATGGTAAGTGGTTACTGTGGCCGATAAACATCTATATCTATTCTCGATTAAGAATAAAAATGCAGATGCGTTGTCATCCCTGAGGATTGAGATGAAATGCCTTCTTTCCAGTAAAAAGAGTCTATCGATCGTCAGTGGTGTGTCTTGCCTAGTGTAGTGACTACCGCTTAGCGGTTAGCCACCGTAGAATCTATATCACCTGAGGATGCCTCGTGTAGAGGCGAAACACGTGTCGTATATTGTCGTCAGTGGTGTGTCTCGCCTAGTGTAGTGGTGTTGTGAGTAGCGGTGCTGGGATTAGTGGTGACGGGGATAGTGCACGCAATTGAGGGAGGGCGGGAGGTGCTCTTCATACTAGGTAAGACACATCATTTTATTTTATGACGCGGATATTTGCGAAATAAATTTTTCTAAAAGCTTTTATAAAACATATATGCTTCTATGGCCACTGTAACAAATTACCGTCAGGCAATCTGTGTGAGTATTTTCGTGAAAAGGGTCGAAAGTATGTAACACAAAGCTGGAGAAGTGCGCGCTATTTGATTTGACCAATTAGCGCATGCGGTGGTAGTTAAGTGTGCTGTTATATAAACGAATTTATGTATGTAAATTAATTAATTTATTAATTATAGTGACTAACAACCTATGACCTCCTTATTGTTAAATCCAAGGACATACATAACCAACTTAATATATTTTATTTTATTACACGAGTTAGTGTACAACAAGCTTGAAGTTTGCCTTATTCGTTACTTGGTTCATTTATGGGTCCGTTTGTCGGTCCCTTTTTTTAGAGGAGAGGGGGCAAACGAGCATGCGTCTCACCTGATGGTAAGTGACTACCGCAGCCCATGAACAACTGCAACACCAGGGGAATCACAAATGCGTTGCCGGCCTTTTAAAAAGGAGTAGGCTCTTTTATTGAAGGTCCCTAAGTCGTATTGGTTCGTAAAATTGCTGGTGGTAATCGATTCCACAAGGAAGTTGTGCGAGGGAGAAAACTTCTTCTAAAATGCACAGTGGTGGACCGCCAATAATCCAGATGATATGAATGGTATCGTGAGTTTTGTCGCGATGTGCGATTGTGCGGCTGGAATTAGTTCGAAAAATTCCTCAGAGCACTCCCCGTGATAGATGCGATAAAAAACACAAAGAGATGCTACATCTCTACGCAGTGCCAGTGAGTCAAGTCGATCGGAAAGAACTTGGTCGTCGAAGATTCGAATCGCTCTGCGCTGGATGCGGTCAAGTGAAAGGAGCTGGCACTGGGGTGCCCCTGCCCAGAGATGGGAACATTATTTCATGTTAGGCCTAACCTGCGCCTTGTATAGTTACAAGCGGTGTGCCCGCATGAAATACTGTCCCGCCCTGCTGAGCACGCCAAGCTTTTTAGAGGCCAATTTGGCCTTCTCTTTCAAGTGACCATGAAACTGCACACTATTCGATATGTCGACGCCAAGGATTCCGATACTGGCTGAAGCAACAAAGGGAGTGCCTTGAAACTGAGGAGATACGACAAAGGGGTTCTTTTTTGCGGTAAACGCGCAAACTTGTGTCTTTTGGGGATTGAACTGGACTAAATTTAGTCGCCACCAGTTTGAGACTTTGTTGAACAAAGTCTCGACTTCAGACAAGTTTGTTCCTGTACTCGCCGACGTTTTCCCGAGAAATATTGACAAGGCCAGTGTATAAAGCATCACCAGTGCTGTCGTCCGCATAGCGATGAATGTTACTGGTTTGCAACATATCATTGATATGCAGAAGAAACAGCGTTGGTGATAGCACGCAGCCATGTGGAACACCAGCGTTAATGGGCTTGTAATCGGAGCATGCACCATCTACAGCGACCTTGATGCTACGATTTGCAAGAAAACTGGTGATCCAATTTAACAATTTCTCGGGAAGCCCATAGGAAAGCAGCTTCGAAAGAAGCGCTTTGTGCCAAAATCGATCGAAAGCCTTCGCTTTGTCCAAACTAACGGCCAAAGCCTCCCCCTTAGACTCCACTGCCTCCTGTGCTATCTATGAGTAATGTAACCTAGAAGATCACCAGCTAAGCGACCTCGACGGAAACCGTACTGGCGGTCACTAATCAGCTGAACCTGAAATCTGGTTTTAAGTTGAATCAGCTTGAAACTGGTGCCAACTCCGGAGCACACGTCTTCAGCACAATAGGTGGGACTCCATCAGGCCCACTCAACTTGTTGACGCCCAGGGAGAGGAGTTCTTTACGCACCGAGCCTTGTGTAAACAGCACTTCCCGCATGGATCACTCACACCACGGGATGGTCGGCGGTGTTTTCCCGCCGTTATCTAGAGTCGAGTTGGGAGCAAAAAGAGAGCCTTAGAGCTTAAAGAGCTGAGCTATTGGGCGGAAGCGGTGCGCGGTCGATTTTATCGGCGGGCACACGGTGTTTCGTTCCTTTCTACGTGGTAGAGCCATGCTGCAACTATATTATGGTTGTAGCACGAATGGGTCGGCTCGACCGGGGAAGGACCACGCTCTCACAGAAGACCAGCGTAAAATAGCAGCTTAACGCTGCTGTGTTTCGTATGGTGAGTGTAGAGATCCGGAGACCCTTTTTACTGGCAAAGAGGCATTCCATCTTAGTCCTCACGGGTGACAACGCATCTGCATCTTGAGTCTTTATTGAGGATAGATATAGATGTCTATGGGTCACAGTAACCACTTACCATCAGGTGGACTGTGTGTTCGTTTGTCACCCAATCCTATAAAAAAAAAAAAGCCTAGCAGATCGGCTTTCTCCTTTGCGTCATGGGCCAGTGAGTCATCCACCCTGTGTAGAGATGGCAGAGATGGCAGAGATGGCTGGCAGAAGTTCCCTTGGACAGCTTTGGCAATAGACCAGAATGCACGTGTTCCCGAAGGGTGGTGAACTAGTTTCTCGCCAATTCTGCCGATGTGCTCTGACTTTGCCTTGGCAGTGACACTTTTGAAGAACCTGGAGGCGAAATTATACTTCTTTTTAAGAACGCTGGTATTTACATCCCGGGACGTTCATGCGTCAGCCCAGGCCTGGTAACACTCCTGCTTATAGCGTGATGCAATTTTACAGGAGCGACCAAATCATGGCTGAGATCTGCCTCCGATGGGCACTACAGAGGATGGAATAAAATGTTCCATACCCTGAAGTACCACATCAGCAACAGAACCGGCAACAACGCTGGGATCTTCCGGCGAGAAGCAAACCCGCCCCCAAGGGTAGGATGCAAAAAAAGACCGCATCCCGTCCCAATCGGCCGACCTATAGTGCCAAACATGTCGGCAAGCTGCAGATCGCAACTGCGATGGGAGCGTGAGTGGCACCGTACTCCGGAGCAAACAATGGTCCGAAGAGCCCAAAGGGGCATCGACGGAGACCTGATATCCGTCCGGATGAGAGGTCAGCAGAAGCTCCAACAGGGAAGTTACATGATCCTTCACATCTTAGATCCGCGTAGGCGAAGTAACCAGTTGTGTTAGACCATATGCCTAGGCAAAGTCATAAACAGATCTACCCGCATGATTGGTTAAACGGGAACCAAGCAATTCAGCGTGGTGGGCGTTAAAATCACCAAGTATCACGATCTCTGCTGACGGGACTGTTGTAGCACTGAGTCTGCAGCCATTTGAACGTGGTCGATGAGTCGGTTTGTGTCGGCATTACTGATTTGGGACCTATAGAAGCACCCATAGACGCGGGGATGGTCGTCGCTTTCTATGCGCAGCCATAGGATGGACAGGTCCGTACCTTCAAGACTGCCGAGGCGTCGAAAACAGATGTCCTCTCTGACGTATACGCAAACTCCAGCCCGGGGCACAAGAAAGTATTCTTATTTGTACCCCGGGTAGGAGAGATATGAAGTATCAGCCGGAGAGGACACCTGAGTCTCGGTTAAAAAGAGCAAAGCCGGCTTCACCGTCTTTAGATGGTAATGGACAGCGTTAAGGTTGGAATGAAGTCTTTTGATGTTGCAAAAAATCACAGATAGCGTGAAAGGGGTCAGTATTAGTCGCTAGCGAAATTTCGACCCCCCCCCCCCCCCCCCCCAGAATACGCGGGGCAGCCTGAGCACTCACGCTCCAGAGTTGAGTAGTTTGTTCGTGGATGCTTAGCGAGGGATTCGATTCCGCTACCATGTTGATGAGGGGGGGGGGGGGGGGGGATTCGGCCTCCGGTCACCTGCACTCACCAAGCGGAACGCAGAGGTATACCTCTACTTCTCGCTGGTATTCTGTGAGGTCGTGGTACCACCCCGGTTCGAGCTGGCCCATCCGTGCGACAGCAAAAGCTGCCGCGTGGCTCTACCTCTTTTAGTTTGTTCGTTAGTTTGTCCGATTGACTGACTAGTTGAATATTTTTATTCAGATTAGTATCTTTTTCGGTCTTTACGACAGTTAAAATAATAAATAAATCATAATTGCTTATAAAAGCAAAAGTACTAATTCCACGCGACCGAAGTCGCGGGCACACCTAGTATTTAATAAATAATAGTAAGTTTTAATTTAAAACCCCGAACTAAATATCTTAAGCATAGTTACTATAAATTAACTTTAGAATATAATGATTCATATTCAATAAGAATAGACAAACTAGGAAGGTCATTGGGTCACAGGAAACTCATCGGGAATGAGAATATTTCAATAACTTAACAGTAATGAAGCCGAATATTCAAGTTTTGGTCAGATTATATTATATTACTAACTTTTGCCTACGACATCACCCACGTTGAAACGACATTTTGAAAAATCGCAGCACATGTTCACCTATATCATACACACCCTTTTTTATCGTTCCAAGCTTTTTATAAGGGTGAGGGGGGTGGCGGTCAAGCGATCATATGACTCGGCTGATGTCAAGTGACTAAATAGTAATTAAAAGTGCTTTACCGGTCTTTTAAAAGGAATAGTCACTTTTTGAATAGCCCTCAGTCATATCGGTCAGGAAAAATCTGTAGGAAAACAGATGGTAGATGAAGGTGGACCGCCAATCATACAGAAGGAGTGGGTGGTATCGCGAAATCTGTAGCGATGTGCGATAGTCTGGGGCTTAGTGTTTGTAGTAAATATTAGAGCACGCGAGCAACTAGGGTTCGATCCCCGCCGTCACAAAATAAATTGTTAATTGTAGTTTTAAGAGTTGATTTACCACGAGTTCAGTGGTGAACGAAAACAACGTGAGGAAACCTGCGTGTCTGAGAAATTCAAAAAATATTTCGACTTTTGAAGACATGTGAAGTTGTGAAGTCCACCAACACGAACTACAGCAGCGTGGTCTAAACTACTTTGGTTACTCCCCCTCAGAAATGTAAGGAGGCCTGTGTACAGGAGTGGGATATATATAGGCTTCAACTTAAGCCTTAACTTTTTGATTTAACTACAGTTACGGACCCGTGGTAGCTCAGATGGTTAGCGCTTACTGTAAGTTACACAGTACGCGAGCAACCAGGGTTAATCCACGCCGGCACCAATGAAATTTTTAATTGCAATTTTAAGTGCTGATTTACCACGTGCTCGGCGATGAAGGATAACATAGTGAGGAAACCTGCATGTCTAAGAAATAAGAAAAAAATATTTCGAAGACATATGAAGTTCGCCAACACGCATTGGGGCAGTGCGGTGGACATTTCCTTGCCCTACAACCCTCACAGAAATGAACGCAGCTACTGCTTTCTCGGCGTCCATAAAACGCTTTCCTCGAAATTTTTCTTTTATTATCGGGAAATAAATAAAAATGTCAAGGTCCAAATAGGGCGGGTGACCCACTAATTCCACGTCCGACATCGCCAAGTAGTCGATTGTTTGCTTAGTGGTTTGCAACGAGGAGTTGTCGTGGTGAAGGAGGATCCTACTGCGGGGTCGTTTCTACCGAACTCTGCAGTAACTGCTTTTCAATCCTCTAAAATAATTGTTGCGTAATGACCTGTCCTTCCAAAGAACGAGGCCACCATCTTTTTTCCCAAGCTTTGAACTCTTTTCACTTTAGTTGGCAACACCTCGGCCAACAGCCGGTTGATCAACAGAGGACGATTATTTATAGATTGGAGTTGAAGTAATATGTACAAATTATTAATCTTGAAAGATAAAACCAGAAATATGCAAAATGGGTATATGTTTTAAATGTAAAATTGTTATATCAGATAAACAATACTTAACTTGTTCTAGCTGTAAAGACCAATTCCATTTGGATTGTACAAATGTTTCAAATAAAAGATATTATGTAAAAAGCTCTAGTGCCGGATGGTCTGGCAGAGAGTTTTGCACCAATATGTTTAATGCGATCGAGACTAGCTTTCCGTAATGCTTTTTTGTAGGACTTGGCGGTCTGGTTGAAAGTTCTCTTCTTGAAGCTAATATCCGGAGCTTTGCGGTTTCGAGCGTCAACCTAGGATAGGTAAGCTAAATGCTTGCGCTTTTCAGCTTGGGCGCATTCAGCGTTAAACCATGGGCGAGCTTTGCTACCGGTGGGAGCGTCAGACCAGGCAATAAAGTACTCCATAGCTTGACGCAACACATCCGTTATTGCAACCGCGCAGCTCGACGGATCCGCAGAAGAGAAACAAACCTCCCGCCAAAGATAAGATGCAAAAAAGTGTCGCATCTCATCCCAATCAGCTGACTTATACCACCATATTCGACGAACACCTCGGGACTCGTAATCAGGTGGAGAATATGACGATACAGATTTCACCAGACAGTGGTCAGATGTACCCAAAGGAGAAGTAACCTTTACTTCATATCTGTTTGGGGCGAGGCACTTGAGAACAGTGGGGAAGCACTTGCTGTTTCCCTTGATGTCTCGATGGCCTTTGACAGAGTTTGGCACACTAGCCTTTTGGCTAAGCTTCCAGCGTACGGCTTATCCCCTGGTCTGATTGAATGGGTGAAAGGACTTTCTGAGTGAACGGTCTCTCCGGGTCGTCGTCGATAGCTGCTCATCCGATCCTATGGCGACTAACGCCGGTGTTCCTCAGGGGTCCGTTCTCTCCGCAACTCTCTTCCTGCTGCATATTAATGATCTGCTTATGCCCGGTATCTATGGGTATGTAGACGATAGCACAGTTGTTGAGAGATACTAACCAAGTCCTCGGGCCAGTGGGGATCAAATCCAGTCCGAAAGAGAAGCTATGGTAGAGCGTGTGATTCTCACACTACAGGCAGTCTCAGATTAGGGCGATGCCAATCTTGTGAAGTTCAACGCCTCCAAAACACAAGTGTGTCTCTTGACTGCAAAAAGGAGCCAGCTCATACCGACCGCCTTCAGTTGTTAGGGTTTGAAATATCCTCAAATTTGAACTTCAGGCAGTTTATTGAGTCCAAGGCCAAAGCAGCTACAAGGAAACTGGGAGTCCTTTCAAAGGTGCGGCGATACTTCACGCCGGGACAGCTGCTAACTTTATATAAAGCGCAAGTCCGGTCGTGCATGGAGTATTACTGCCATATATGGGCTGGTGCTGCAAAATGCCACCTAGCAGCTCTGGACTCAACGGAAAGGCGTGCTAAGAGGCTTATTGGTGACCCGAATTTGGTTAAAACCAAACTTACCAGCCTCAAACACAGACGTAAAGTAGCCAGCCTTTCGGTTTTCTACAGGATGCGTTTCAGAGAGTGTGCGCAGGAATTACATAATTTAATTCCCCCCTCTCCCTTCCACCATCGGAAAACCAGAGGGTCGGCCAGTCTCTACCCTTTCGTTGTTGACTTACCACGCATTCGAACCAAACGGTTCGCTACGTCGTTCATCATGCGTACAGCAAAGGAGTGGAATAAGTTGCTAGCATCTGTCTTTCCATCCGATTACAGTGTGGGTGTCTTCAAGGCAAGAGTGAATAGGCTTTTGTTAAGTCAGTGCGCTTCACCATCTTTGGCTACATCACCACTTACCATCAGGCGGGATTGTAGATAAGCGGTAGCTTAGTAGAATATAAAAAAAATATAAAAAAACTTACACCATCAAATAACATAACAATCAGAAATAAATATCAGATTAATATACCTGTGAATAATTCTTTCGACTCCTGTCATCGGACTAGCAAGAGCCTGAGTATTCGTCACTACTAGAAACGTGTGAATTAAATATAAGTAGTCCAGAAATAGGTTCTCTTTACCCGAAGACGAAGAATTGGAGAAGAAAATAGGTTATCTTACAGAGAAATTAGAAATAGCAGAAAACGAAATTGAGAATATTTTATCCTACTAAACAACAAGAACAATGTAAATATCTAACAATGGCACCTAGTAAAGTCAATAGCAATCTTTATAGAGACAATTCACTACCAAGACGTAAAGAATTAGTAATGTGTAATAATTCTATTAGCGATACGTCATAGACAAACAAAAAAGAAGGTACTAAAAATTTGCAGCGGAGTCAATCTATACACATAATAGGTGATGAACAATTGCTGGGCCTATCGTCAGCATTAATTAATACAAGACTCGAAAAATGGAATGATAAATACAATCCCTCGGTATATATAATGAACAATGCAACCAGTAGTGAAATTCTACACTATTGTACTAACATGGTTAATAATTTATCCGATAATGATATTGTTGTATTAGGTGTAGGAGGTAATGATAAAAATCCTGAATTATTACATTTTAACTTTTGTTCTATCCTCAAAATTTTGAAGAAAGCCACTGTTTATATTATGCCCGTTAATTATAATCCATATCTTAATGTATATAAATAAAATAATAAATTTTATCTATGGTCCAAATATTTAAAAAATTGTACTTTTATAAATATGAAATATTGAAATGTAAATATGAAATTCTATTCACATTATTTTTGCAAAAAAAAAATTTACTTTAATATAGATGTAAATGAATATAATTAACAGTTTCTTACATGTAAACATACAATGCGACACATAAAACTATTACAAAAAAACGCTAATAATGCACAGAAAATATCACAACGTGAATTGCCCAAGAAAAAAGGCACTATCTCTTATTATTTCAAAGCAGTAAACGTAACAAATATTGACACGATAACACATACATTGCAATCGAGCTTAATATGTTCTAATTATATGACGGCCACTAAAAAAGGAACTATACCCTATTATTTTCTCACTAAGAATAAAATGTTACAAACTACATCGACGCCCATGCTAAATAATGCAACTTTTTTTCGTTCTTAAGTCTGTTAACGGCTTTAGTATATTGCATCAAATTATTCAAGGTCTGTTGTCTAAAAGGGAAAAAATCAAAATTACACTTTTAGAGCTTAAGGATCAAATGACTCCAGATGTCCTTTGTTTTACGGAAACTTTTGTAAAATCTGGAGAAAAAAAAATATGACAGTAAAAAACTAACAAAAAGCGTCGTATTTCTCACGAAACAAAAAACGAGGTGGATCTTGTAATATGGTCAAAAGAGGAATGCCTTTTAAAAAGATAACGTGTTTTGATGACTTGGATGTTTCGTTCCATTTTGAATGTTGTTGTGTCTTAATCCCCCATAGCAATATATTGATTATATGTTTATATCGAAAACAACTAAAATAAAACGGCATTGTTATTATTTTTTCAAAAACTAGAATTATTGTTGCAAAAATATAATTATAAATATTCAAAAAAAGAAAACGATTGTTATAGTCGGGTATATTAACATTAATACGCTAGTAAATGATAATGTAACGACTACATTGTCAGATATTATTAAAGCATTTAATTTTCATTTGCATATTGCAAGACTTACTAGAGGACAGTCCTGTATTGATCACGTTATTATTAACATACCAAATTCCACTGCAATAATTCTTCCGCTTGCCTTATCGGATCACGAAACTGCTCAAATGTTAAGGTTTACCGTAAGCAAAAAGACGGTCCTATCAAAAATTGTTTTCTCTTTCAAAAGATGCTATTCCCAAGAAAACATTGACAGGTTTCAGACATATTTAGAAAGTTTATTCTTCTGAATTTGATTTTTTTTCCGAAGTGTTTTTGGAAACTAACCTAAATTTAACTTTCAATAAATTTTATGAACTGTTTATCTGTTTTATAAACTTTGCTTTCCAGTAGTAAAAATTAAATCTAACATTAGACCAAATATAAAATGGGTATCAAAAGGTATTAAAAAAAGTTGTTCCACGAAAAAAATATTACGTTACACATATTACATTAATAAAACAAATCGTAATAAAGTTGTATATAACAATTACACAAGGCTTTTAATAAGATGTATCTATTAAGCAAAAAAAAACATAGCAATAATAAGGTTATACTAAATAATAAAAATATTGTAAAATCAACCTGGAAAATTATTAAGAATGAAGTAGGGCATACAGTAGCAGATAAACATATCGACTTAATTAAACACAATAACTCTATAATAACTGAACCTATGAACATTGCTGGCCTTTAACAATTACTATATTAATTACACATAAAATAAAATTTGACAAATAAAATCATATACAGTAATACTAGAAATAGACTTCAAAATTCAATTTATTTATCACCGGTTGATGAATACGATATAAGTAAAATTATAATTTTTTTATTTTTTTTTTTTAGTAAGGGGTGACAAACGAGCACACAGTCCACCTGATGGTAAGTGGTTACTGTGACCCATAGACATCTACATCTATCCTCAATAAAGACTCACGATGCAGATGCGTTGTCACCCGTCAGGACTAAGATGGAATGCCTCTTTGCCAGTAAAAAGGGTCTCCGGTTCTCTACACTCACCATACGAAACACAGCAGCGTTAAGCTGCTATTTTACGCTGGTTTTCTGTGAGAGCGTGGTCCTTCCCCGGTCGAGCCGACCCATTCGTGCTACAACTATATTACTAATATAGCTGCTGCATGGCTCTACCACGTAATATAATATGACCATAATGACATTAAACAATACAAATTCAGAAGGTTATGATGGCATATGTACAAGTGGTATCAAAACGTGCAAAGCTTTTGACTTCGTATCACACGATCAGCTTTTGTTGAAATTAGATCATAACGGAATTAGAGGCTTAGCATATCTCTGGAATAAGTCATACATACAAAACAGGCATCAATATGTTGCTAAAACTTGACAATAAGCATGTAAGTCGAATTTATAGATCCAAATTTAGAAAAAATTCGTTTGGCGTACCACACAGGGTAGTGTACTAGGTCCACTTTTATTTTTGATATATTTAAGTGACTTACCTGAGATTACTAAATATTGAAATACTTTATTCGCAGATGACGTCGCAGTGATAGTTACAACTAATAAAAATATGTCACTGACGACAACATATTTTCGACATTAATGAAACAATATTGGAAGTATCTAAATGGCTAAGTACTAATAATATAACAATAAACTTTAGTAAATACATTTTACTTGGTAAATGAGTTTTTAAATTACTGATGACAACTTTTTATAGGACTATAGCTCATAATTGACATTTTTTTGTTATTTACTGACATGGTATATAATATTGTTTCATTTATAATGTTCTTTATTTTTAATTATAATTTTTTTTCATAATTGTACTTATGATAAGAATAGGATATGATTGGATGGATTGATTGTTGTCGCTAATTTAATGATTTAATAATTATTGATTTTGATGTGTTAATTTTGTATAATTTTATAAATTCTAAGAGTAAATAAAATTGCATGTGTCCATTAGGGACTTAGTATGTATACATAGTATTTAACAATATCTCATGTAACATATATACTAAAAAGCAAATAAATAAATAAATAAGGAAACACCCAGACAGCAGACTGTCTCTTACTTTCAGGATCATAACAATAAATCCAGCTTTCATCACCCGTATGTATGTCGAACACAGCATTTGAGTCTTTGAACCATTTCACGACACCAATCAACACGACGGAGCTTCCTGACCGCTATATATTCATGGAAGATTTTGTGCACTTGACTCATACCAATGCCTAAGCTTGTCTAAATCTGTTGATAAGTTACTCTTTTGTCATTCTCTATCATACGCCGCACAACACTAATGTTATATTCAATCGTCGCCGTAGAAGGCCGTCCCTCACGGAGATCATCCGTGAGATTAGAGCGACCACGTTTAAATTTATTAAACAAGTTGCAAAAAGTGGCACAAAATGGGGGTTTTTTCGATAAAGGCCAATCGAAGTCTATAATAATAATAATAATATAGTCTTGTTGACATAAATGACATCGAAAGTTATAAAAATCATTGTACGAAAAATTTCTCGCCTTGGCGCCAAATCGTAAACAAGTGACAAATTAATAAAATACATAAATAATAATATTGTCAAAGAGTTTCATTTTCAAATTTTGAACTCAATTTTTTTATTATATCATTTACAAGTGCCCAGTTCTAAAAACGTTCAGTGTCGTCCTCGTACATCGCTCATTCCCCACGACTTCGCCCGCGTGGAATTTATTACGATTGGATTTTATGGCTTTTAATTTTTTTGCGCAAACCCAAAAATAAAATTAGCCTATGTTACTCTTTATAACATCAGCTACCGGCCAGAGAAATTCCTGTCAAAATCGGTTCAGCCAAAATTGGACATCAGCCGGAACAAACAGACAGACAGACAAATAAAAATTAAAAAATATTTATTATGCATTTAGTAAAAAGCTGTTATTTTTACATTACAAACAGACACTTAAATTTCATTTATTTGTGTAGATGTTATTAAGTAGGAATAGCATTCATTGTTTATTAAGTAGGCATAGAATTTCCTCATTAAAATTTAAAACCATTTCTTTCGTTCCGTCATTTGTAAAGTAGACGTTATAAAATACATATACATTATTTTATTTCTCTTTAATTTGATTTTTAGAAAAAATTTTTACGGTCTTTTTAGTTTTGGAATTGCTTGATAGAATTTTAATTTTAAATATTTTTTAAATTATTTTTTTTTTGTATTGATTAAATTATAGGAAATAAAATGTTGCTTTTTAACGTGCTGTTAATTTTGTTTTATCTACATACAAGTCTAGCGAGTAACCTTGAGAAATTGAATGGAACACAGCTAGTATTCACTTTTCTGGTAAGTCTTTGTGGTTTTCTTCTATTGACTGTATTAGAAACGATTTTATTTAACTGTAGGTAAAGTAAAAATTAAGGTTTCAGTTATAGCCTTTTGGTATATATCCCACTCTTGTACAAAGGCCTCTTCTCATTTCTTAGAGGGATTTAGACCAAGGTAATAAAGACCGCGCTGCCGCAGTTCGTATTGATACTAACGAAACTAACTGAAAATACGCAAAGAGATGCAACATCTCTACGCAGTGCCAGTAAATCAAGCCGATCGGAAAGAACTCGGTCGTTAACGATTCGAACACCTCTGCGCTGGATGCGGTCAAGTGGAAGGAGCTGGCACTGGAGTGCTCCTGCCCAGAGATGGGAACAGTATTCCATGTGAGGCCGAACCTGCGCCTTGTAAAATTGCAAGCGGTGTGCCGGCATGAAATACTGTCCCGCTCTGCTGAGCACGCCAATCTTCTTAAGGCCAATTTGGCCTTCTCTTCCGAGTGACCACGAAACTGCACGTCACTCGATATGTCGACACCGAGGATTCCGATACTGGCTGAGGCAACAAGGGGAGTGCCTTGAAACTGAGGAGATACGACGACGGCGTTCTTTTTAGCGGTAAACGCGCAAACTTGTGTCTTCTGGGGATTGAACTGGACTAGATTTAGTCGACTCCAGTCTAAGACTTTGTTCAACAAAGTCTCAAATTCAGACACAAGGTTATTCCGGTACTCGACGACGTATTACCGAGAAATATTGGCACGGCCGGTGTATAGAGCATCACCAGTGCTGTCGTCCGCAAAATAATGAATGTTACTGGTTTGCAACATATCATTAATATGCAGAAGAAACAGCGTTGGTGATAGCACGCAGCCTTGTGGAACACCAGCGTTAATGGACTTGTAATCGGAGAATGCACTGTCTACTACGACTTTGATGATACGATCTGCAAGAAAACTGGTAATCCAATTACACAATTTCTCGGAAAGCCCATAGGAAAGCAGCTTCGAAAGAAGCGCTTTGTGCCAGACCCAATCGAAGGCCTTCGCTATGTCCAAACTAACGGCCAATGCCTCCCCCTAAGACTCTACTGCCGCCGCCCATTTATGAGTCAGGTAAACCAAAAGATCACCAGCTGAGCGACCTCAACGGAAACCGTACTGGCGGTCACTAATCAGCTGGTGAGCTGGAGCTGGCTGTTAATAATGGTTTCCATTACTTTGGAGAACAAGGAGTTGATAGCGATAGGCCTGTAGTTGGACGGATCTGAACGGTCGCATTTTTTAGGGATCGGGTGCAACAAAGTTGTCTTCCATGAGTTCGGGACTATGCCGAGGGAGTAGGAGTACCGGAAAAGACGCGTTAAAACCGTTGCAAACTTCGATGCACACGTCTTCAGCACAATAGGTGAGACTCCATCAGGCCCACTCGACTTGTTGACGTCCAGGGAGAAGAGTGCTTTACGCACCGAGCGCTGTGTAAACAGCACTTCCTGTATGGAGCACTCACACCGCGGGATGGTCGGCGGTGTGTTCCCCCCGTCATCTAGAGTCGAGTTGGAAGCAAAAAGAGAGCCTCGCAGATCGGCTTTCTCTTTTGCGTCATTGGCCAGTGAGTCTTCCACCCTGTGCAGAGATGACAGAGATGGCTGACAGAAGTTCCCTAGGACAGACTTGGTGAAAGACCAGAATGCACGTGTTCCCGAAGAGAGGCGAACTAGTTTCTCGCCAATTCTGCCGATGTGCTCTGACTTTGCCTTGGCAATGATACTTTTGAAGGACCTGGAGGCGGAATCATACTTCTTTTTAAGAGCGCTGGTATTTACATCTCGGGATGTTGATGCGTCAGTCCAGATTCGGTAGCACTCCTGCTTATAGCCTGATGCAATTTTACAGGAGTGACCAAACCATGGCTGATTCCTGCCTCCGATAGGCACCACAGATGATGGAATAAATAATTCCATTTCCTGAAGTATCACATCAGCAACAGAATAAGCAACAACGTTGGGATCATCCGGCAAGAAGCAAACCCGCCCTCAAGGGTAGGATGCAAAAAAGACCGCATCCCGTCCGACCTATAGTACCAAACACGGCTGCAAGCTGCAGATCGCAACTGCGATTGGAGCGTGAGGTGCCACGTACTCAGGATCAGACAACGGTCTGAAAAGCCCAGAGGGGCATCAACGGAGACCGTAGTAGAATATCCGTCCAGATGAGAGGTCAGCAGAAGGTCCAACTGGGAAGGTACATGATTCTCCACATCTAGGATTCGCGTAGGCGAAGTAACCAGTTGTGTTAGACCATATGCCAAGGCAAAGTCATAGACAGATCTACCCGCATGATCGGTTAATCGGGAACCAAGCCATTTAGCGGGGTGGGCGTTAAAATCACCAAGTATCACGATCTGTGCAGATGGGACCTGTTGTAGCACGGAGTCTGCAGCCATTTGGAGGTATTTGATGAGTCGATCTGTGTCGGCATTACCGCTATGGGATCTATAGAGGCACCAGTAGACGGGGGTATGATCGTCGCTGTCTACGCGTAGCTATATGATGGACAGGTCCTTAACTTCAAGACTGCCGAGGCGTCGAAAACAGGTGTCCTCTCTGACGTACACGCAAACTCCAGCCCGGGGCACAAACGAGTGAGTTGTCTGGAGAGTTGAGATTGGATCGAGTGCGACGTTTAAGCATATTCCAGACATGTTCTATGGGATTCATGTCTGGGCTTCATGCTGGCCACTTCAATTTTAAAATTCTCGCTGGTGCGGTCATTTTTGACCACGGCTTCCGACAAGTACTTATAATAAGACAGTTTTCGATCCACGAGACCGTATTTCAGAGCAAGCTCCTGGTGTAGAATCCTGACTACTAAGTTGTGTCAGTGCAAATACTCAGAGTTATAAAACGCAGAGCAACCGGAGATGACATACCTAAGTGACTCGCCTGGATGGCGACAAGCTCAACAGATGTCGACCTTTAGGATATACGTAAGGCCCATGTAGAGCCTTTTTGTAGTATTGTTATTATTATTTAAGGAGACTAATCTCCTTCCTCTTTTTTAGCCTGTAAAAATCCATTGTTATGTCTCTCTCGTTGTATAACAAATTTGCCAAAATTTACTACATTCAATAAAAATCAAGGTTTAATTAATTACATATCAATTACAGTTGCTATGACGACAGTGGTATGAACAGTCCTGTCTGTACATATTTAAATTTTATTTTTATGCCATTTCATATAAACTTTCTCTCCCTTTCTCTTCCTATAATGTATTTTTATGTATTTTATTTCCAAATTCAACGACATTAATACATTTCACTCACAACAGTGCAACTTAAAAGAGCTCTATGTCCGGTAGTGGTCCATTGTCTGATGATAACGACTAATTGGGATTGTTACTTAAATATGCTTCTGTTCCAGGTACATCGACATGGTGATAGGACACCTGTCCAAAAGTACCATGTCTTTAGCGATAAGCCTGAATTACTGCAGAAAATAATTGAACCAATCGGATATGGCCAACTAACTGACGTAAGATGTTACTAGAAACTTAACTTAAAGGAATAATAGCAACACTACTAAAATGATTACTATTCCCGTTGACAAATCTATTTAATTAAGCGAAGTGCCAACCATATAGGTCGAAGAACCGACAACTGATAGGGAAGAAAGGTGTTCGAGTGGCGGCTTTGTAACGCTAGGCGAAGTGCAGTGTGACACCCCACTAGATGGAGAGACGACATGATAAGACACGCAGGCAGTCGATAGATACAAGTGGCTCAGGACCAACCTTGTAAGAAATGCAACGGAAATGCAAATTAAAGGTAAAAAAAAATCATCGTGATGAAACCAGTCTGACAAATTAAAAAAAATAATTACAACACGCACTGGAGCAACGCGGTGGATATTTCCTTAATCTAAAACCTTCTCAAAAATATGAGGAGGCCTGTGCCCAGGAGTGGGATGTATATAGGCAATAACTCTGCACTATACAATTTTTTTAGCTCGGAAAACGTAGAGCCTACGAACTGGGTAAGTTCATACGAAGTAGATATAGCAGTTACCTTTCGCCCAAATATAACCACTCTGAAATCTATATCCGGTCTACCGACTCCACACGCGCTAAGATGACGGTGCTAGTGGCGATGGCAGCTGTATATCGCCCTGATGGACGTGGCTGGAGTGAAGATATCAACTGGGTTCCAGTACCGTACACCACAGTACCAATGCGTTATGACTTTGTAAGTTAATTCAAATTTATTGTTTTTAATTGTTTTTTATTAATTTTTTTTTATTAAAAACGTTTACACCTCAGTAAGATTTTCTCCTGTGTTGTGGAGGCAGTTTACAAACATAAATTGCAAGAGGACAAACATTTAGACCCGGAACAATTATTTGTAGGAAATACAAATACTGGTTCCGTGTGGGATTCGAACCAGTGGCCCCCAGTGAAACAACTCATTGTTAAGCCACTGCGCCACGGATCCGTCGTTAATTAATTATTTTATGATTTCTTAAATTTACGCGAACACTACGCAATGTATAAAACTACTTTTACGGATTCTATCGCGTTTAAAGATTACACATAATTTAAATACACGTAACATAAATAAATTATACCTACCACAGTCGCGAACAAAAATGTAAAATGCAAGCCCCTACTATATGGCAATAAAAATATATAATAAATTACCACAAGAAATAAAAAATATATTAGAATTAACGAAATTTAAATCAAGACTCGGTAAATATTTAAAACAAAACCCCTTCTACTCAGTAGAAGAGTATTTAGATATAAAATAACATTATTATATATTTTTATATTTTTATAGCTTTTAATAATATTTTATGTATGTTAATAGTATATAAGCAGTGCCCTTGTCAAATTTGCAGTGCCTGAAAAGGGCGTCTAAGTTGTAAGCACATTTTTAATTTAAGACCAATTATGTACACTTGGATTGCAAATAAATTATTTGATTTGATTTGATTTGATTAATTAAGTTATTTTCAAATACTCGACGTTTCGTTTGCTTTACAACACCCGAGACCCCCACGGGGGCCTGAGGTGACTGACGTCCCGATGTCAGATTTAACCCGGTGTACCTTCAGCTCTTTAATTATTCGTTTTGGCCCGATCTGCGCAGAATGAACTTACTGTGTCTTGAAGTCTTGCAGTGCTATGCTTGGGTTTAGTTTTAATACTTCCCGGAACGTTGGTGTTTCACGTCAGTTGTGTGTTCATGGGTGCTAAAAAGTACTCGAAACGTCGGGAATTTAAAAATAAGTTTGTTAAATGCGATAGAATCCGTAAAAGTAGTTTTATTTAATTATTCAAATTTACGTGGTTGATTTTTTGCTGCTCGCCATAAATTCCACTGTACGTTAGCATTTTTTAAAAGAATAAGTGTGACAAACGAGCACACAGTCAACCTGACGATACGTGGATGGTTTGGTCCATGATATTTATCCTTGACTAAGAATCAAAGTGCAGATGCGTTACTCTTTCAAGTTGGCATTCTGTGAGAAAAGAGTCCTCCCCGGTCTAGCTGATCCATTCGCTCTATAACCATAATACAGTATAATGTAGTTGTAATGTAGCCTGTAGCACGACCTATTTATGAGCAACCAGACTACAAAATTGAATTTTTTTTTGTGACATGAAAAAGTTCACGTGAGAGATATCATTGTGAGGAACCTGCATGTCTGAGGGATAAAATATATTTTGAAAGCATGCTAACACCATCCAATACCCATATAATCAAGAAGGTTGTAAAAAAAAAGGACAGAGGGTAACTGAAGTCGGTGATGGGCAAAAGCATCTTCCTGATAGCAATTCAAACTTGTAAAAACTTCGGTTGCCGACAAGCGTGACAACTATGTAAATCTCTCCTCTATAAGGCAGTCTATGGAAGAGGCCCGTGTACAGCAAAGGACTATTATAGCTGATGAAGAGGAAAAAGAAGTGACGTAACGCAGATGCGTCACTGACAAGCAACAAAAAAGGCTACAGGTCTCTTTGTTTGCCAGTTTACTGGATTCTCGAAATTTCCATGTAGTGGCGCTGTAAGAATATCCACTACTATAAATAATACAGTGGGTGTCGTTATTGGCGACAGAGGGAAACTGAAACAGTAGATAGGCATCAGCATCTTCTTGATAACAACTCAAACTAAGAAGCATACTATGTGGTAGACCTATGTTCAACAGTTGACTTTTAAAGGCTGTAATGGATAGTTAGATACTGGTAATAACAGTCTATAAGGCATTTCATCTCAGATCTCATAGGTTGCATCATCGAATCTATACATTTCTTCGTTTGAAATTGGTTGAAGGCGTCCAGGGACAGGCAGTAGTCAACTACCACCAGGCAGTCTGTAAGTTTGTTTGTCATGGCTAAAAAGGAAAACAAAAAATAGTAAAAAACGATATTAATGTTAAGAGGAATTTTAATGAACAATTTGTTATTGGAGTATACAATAACTTATTGACAACGATATCCTTCACATCTGTATACTTGATTTGATGCGCATGCGTTTCGCTATGTATTTCTTAAGTGCAAAATGGTCGTTCTTACGTTTTTCCGTTAAATTAAATCAGTTAAAATATAACCAGGATCCAAACCCGATTGTACGCGTAACTTGATATTTAAGCTTGAGCGGTTAGACGATGCACCGGCATAAAATTCCGGTGCTCGTGTCGGTTACTTTCTATTTTGAGACTCGCATGTATCATTTGTTCGAGTGCCATGCGGGTTGCGACCTAATCTCCCTCCGAAACCCCTTTTCGGTAGATAGGCCGGCCCCTGCCGGGTCGGGTGGTCGTAAATCTCTCGATAATTTTATTAAAAATAGTGATATACATTCTATAAATACTAGGAGAACAAGCACAAGTTAGTTATACCAGATACTCGACTCCAAAGAGTCGGTAATTCCTTCATGGGGCAATGTACAACCTCTATAAAGATAGCAGTAAAAAGTCAGCAGAAACTTTAAAATTGTATCCAAGAATTTGTTGCTAATTTGTTTCCAATTAGTTGTCAACATCGCGATCTTTACATTAGATACAAGATAGCAGTAAAAACTTTCAATCAACCCCGCCATAGCGGATAAAACGGGGTAATTTGTTGCCAATTAGTTGCTGAAATATAATGCAAAAATAATATAAAGAATTAAAAAAAAATATAAAAAAATAGTTATGTTTTAATACTGTTTCTGAAAGTCCAAATTAAAGAGTAGTTTGCTGCTGATCAATAAATAGAGCAATAACTCCTAGACAACCTACTATAACCTAAAATCGGTTGATAAGCTGCATCAAGTAATAAGTTACAAATTAAATGTGTACATGCTGCCTATACGGGAAATTTAAAAAACGTTAGTAAATATTTTGTTGCTGTTTACTTATGGAAGCAGCAAGTCATAAGGAGCCTGCAACAAAACCTCGATCTTTTGCTAAGGTCCTTGTTTTGGTAAGAAATTTTTTGTGCTCCGAAATCAAATGACCATTTACAAAAACGCGCTGTCGATTACCTCCAAATCCAACATCTTTCGTCTCCAGAGATCTTCGTTTTGCACGCGCGTGCTACCGCTACACTTTTTTATCTTTGGTATAACGATTTATAAAATTGATTATGATGGCTTTCTTTTTGGTATTAAACATTAGTACTAGATTTGAGATTTTTAGAATTCATACTCATAGACTCCGCAATTTCCAATAGGTTTTCATTGGGCTTTTGGGGGATGCCCTTTCTCTCTGCCCTCTACATTACTAAGCCGTGACCATTGTTCCTTTGTCTCAATAACACTTTTAAGATTTTCTATCTCCTTGTTACCTACAGCGGGAGAATTTTGAACCCTTTCTGTTTGAGATACACCAGGTTCCAAACTGAGGAATTGGTCTTGAAAACATTTAAGTGAACTACTGTTGTACTCACAAGACTCCTTTAAATGGATTAATTCAACTATAATAGATTTGTCGTCCTCGGTAAGACTTGGAACATTAGTAACCAGCTTCTTTATCTCGCGAATCTCCTTCAGAATAACATCCAAGGTCGCCGTTGCCCTACCAGAATCGCCACCAGGAGTGACTTCGGAACTTGGATGGACCATTGAGTTAAGTTCCGAAAACCCCACTCCGTTATACCAGCACAACCAAAGTCGTAGTGATCTTTACAAACAGCATTGCGCTCCATTATTTAACTCTTTTGAACATGATTCACAGATATTTATCGTTGAAGTAACAGTATCAATGACTACAATTACGAATAAATAAGTTTGGTGATATATGCTGTATGTCGTATGACGTAGATACGTAAACAAGAGTGCAAACCTTTAACTATACGCGTGCGCCTGTGTCGTGCGCTCACTGCAGACTGAATTTTATAGGAGTGACCAAGGCATGGCAGAGTTCTGCCCCCGGTAGGCACCACAGGTGATGGAATAAAATGTTCCATTCCCTGAAGTAGAACATCAGCAACAGATTCAGCAACAACGTTGGAATCTTCAGGCCAGAAGCAAACCCGCCAAGGGTAGGATGCAAAAAATTCGCGTCACGTCCCAATCGGACAACATATAGTGCCAAACACAGCGGCAACCTGCAGAACGCAACCGCAATTGATTGCCTTATAAGGAAGATATTTGGAAGTTATATTTTTATTTTGTAGTTGCTATTAGGAAGACGTTACTGCCCATCTCCTGGTTTGTTGCCGTCTGTTGGCTCCTATGAAAGCCACAGAACGATATGTGATAGCGAAAGTTTTACACTGCTACTACACGATCAAGTTTTTGCATGATGCATTTTAATTATTCGATAAGAATCCAATGTCCCGTAGTTCATATTTTACTTCATATAAATTGATATTTTTTTTATAAACATTTTCCAGTTAATGGGCTTTAACTGCCCAAGGTTGGAGGAGCATTATAAAGAATTAACAAATACTTATATTCCTGAAATGGTGAAATATAGTGACGTGCTGCATCGACTTTCCTCAGAACTAAAAAATGACATTATAAAAAATAATCCAGTTAAAATATTCTACGCATATGACGGATTCATTAGTCAGGTAAGAATACTGAATGACAAATAAGTCACTAATCCATTCATATCAATCTTTGAAGATGCAGCGTAGTGCCGATAAAAATCTATATAGCGATTATTTAGATATGTTTTTTTTTATAGAAGAAGGGTGACAAACCAGCACAGAGTCTACTTGATTGTTGGTGGATGCTGTGGTCGGTGGACATCTACATCTTTAATTAAGAATCAAAATAGATGATAAATAGATGCGTTGTTACCCCTGAGGATTAAGATGGAATGCCTCGTTAACAGTTAAAATGAACAATTCCTCTACTCTTTACCATATAAAACACAGCATCAGCAAGCTTCTATTTTACTCTGGTTCTGTGAGAACATGGTCCTCTCAAGTTGAGCTAATCTATTTTTGCTACAACGATAATAAGTTTGCAGATGTCGATAAGATCGTTTATCACTTCAATTTTATAAAAAGAAATCTTTATTTCCGACTTAAGAAATCGGCATTGCGATTGTCTAACCTCTTTTATTCTCCAAACATTTTATTTTTCAGAAATGCTGGTCCTCACCTCTTTATCTTACCTATGTCTCATCTTCATCGCCCAGAACGGAATAAATCAACACTTCAAATTGCAATTAATAATTGCATTCATATAAAAATTAAAAATCAATAAAATAACAAATAAAGGACTCGCGATTTTTCTGTCACCGTTACTTTACAGATAAATCACATTTTGAAACAATATTACATTTAAAGAACATCGTAATTGTTCGTCATGCGTACAGCAAAGGAGTTGAATAAGTTGCCAGCATCTGCCTTTTATACGATTACAATGTATTTTCAAGGCAAGAGAGAATAGGCTCTTCTTAAGTCAGTGTGCTTTACTATTTTCGGCTGCATCAACATTTACCATCAGGCTGGATAGTAGTCAAGCGTTGGCTAAGAATAGTAAAAAAATAAAAAATAAAGTATGATGTACTAAATGTGATTTTAGTCGAATCAACTAAATTCAAACAATTCCATTTAAAGGCATTACTTCGTCTATCATTTAAATGACATGAATAATTAGCTAATCTGCAATTTTTATTTGAAAATATATGAATTTAAAAAAGAACGAAGCCTCGGCGCTGACCGAGTTTTAAGCCCGAGTCTCTTCCTACCCCTCTAGGTGACAGGCGTGAATGTTTATACGTATTTACAGTTTTGTTATAAAGAACCAATTGTTAAAAGTGTCAATAATATGGGTTTCAGATAAATATGGGTCTTCCTGTTAAACCATCCATACAGAAAATGATACCGGACATAAAAAAAGCGGCTGAAGAAGCATTTGATATATTCATTGCTAACGATACCACGCTGCCATTACAAGCTGGTAAGTAAGCGAAGCTCATGATGACGCTGCACAGCACCCAGTGGTCAGAATACCTGAATATAAAATAGTAGATTGTTGCCAACACAGCATACTGGTACTAGTAGCGGTTGTTATGTTTTATGCGGTAAACCATGGGGAAGGTTTATATTCCGCAGTGGCCTGGCGATGTGCTGTCATAATAATAATTCTCATATTAATTATAAATCTCATGAATTCTCATCACAATAGATTTCCAGACCGAATTACGGTCACGCCAGCCAGTCTCAACAGAGAGTAGCCATCTCTGCAGGACAGGATTGTAATGCACGAGTGCTTTACGTGGTTTCCAAAGCGAGGGTAAAACACCGTCAACTTCCTGCCTCTGGGCTGATTGGTCTGACTCGGGATTTGAATTTGAGACTTCGTGATCAGCAACGGGATTTACGACCACTTGATCAACGAGGTTACGTGGTAGGCTGTAATGAATGAATTAATGAAGGAATAAAAAACTCAAAGGATCTTGAAATCTACAGGTCTACTTTTAAAAGAATTCTTCGAAGTATCCGCATCAGCAGTTGCTGGGGTGCCCACTCAAAAAGTAAGGATTTATTCAGCGCACGGTTACAACGTTTATGCCTTCAAGGCGATATCCAAGGCAATACCAAGACAGGGCGTACCACTGTATGCGGGGTTATTTGCTCTGGAATTAAGGAGAGTGGTGGAAACGGGAAGATATGTCGTTTTGGTAAGTGTTTTATTCAGAATATCTATATGTCGCAGTAAGAGGGTTGAAACAGTGATATAATTATATCCCTAGCTATTCCTAACCACTATGCAATAAATAATTATTTTTTCCACACAAACTTTTTACCTTCGTTATAACAATTTTAGGCAAGATTTTAGGAAAATAAATAAAAGTTTCATCCGATACTGTGGCGACTAACGCCGGTGTTCCTCAGGGGTCCTTTCTCTCCGCAACTCTCTTCCTCCTACATATAAATGATCTGCTCAGTCTCGATATCTATGGGTATGCAGACGACAGCACAGTTGTGGAGAGATACCAACTAAGTGCCCGGTCCAGTCGAGATCAAATTTAGTCAGAAAGAGAGGCTATGGTTGAGCCAAAGCAGCCGCAAGGAAACTTGGCGTCCTTGCAAGGGTGCGGTGGTACTTCACGCCGGAGCAGCTTCTTACCTTATATAAAGCGCAAGCCCGGTCGTGCTTAAAATACTGCAGTCACATATGGGCTGGTGCAGCAAAATGCCACCCGTCAGCATTGGACTTAGTGGAGAGACGTGCTAAGAGGCTCATTGGTGACTTTGATTTGGTTGAAATCAATCTTGTCAGCCTCGAGTACAGGCACAGAGCAGCCAGTCTCTCGGTATTCTACAGGACGCATTTCGGTGAGTGTGCGCAGGAATTACATGCTTTAATTCCTCCCTCTCCTTTCCACCTTCGGACAACCAGGTGGTTGGTGGGTAGTCCCCCCTTTGTTGTCGATATTCCAAGCATTAGAACCAAAAGTTTTGCTTCGTATTTTGTAATGCGTACACCAAAAGCGTGGAACAATAAGCCGACGTCTATCTTTCCGTCTGCGAACTAAAGTGATTGTGTTTTATTATTAGTGTGGTTTTAGATTGTAATTAGTGTTGTGTAATTAAAGTGTCAATTGTGGTAATTCAATCGGCAGTTTTTAATTGTCTCGAACCCCAAGCTCGTAACAAAACTAATTTTAATAGAGAAGATTGATGGGTACAGCCATCTCCTCATGGGTACAAACACCTCAGTCCCCCACACGACCATGGGTGCTGTAAAGCACCCGAAACGTCGGGAATTAAAAGGTTAAATTAAACGTGATAAAATCCGTAAAAATCAGTTTCAATTAACAAAATCAGATATTGTAGTTTTCCAATCTTATGACAATGTAATCTCTTTTGATAGGTAGCGTGATGATATATATTTATTCTAACGGCTCAATCCTTACGTAATACCTTAGTTAAAGTCCCATCCAAATCCGTTCACAGGTTTTTGCATGATACGTGTCCAGACAGACAGAGAGACAACGTTTCCAAAAACAAAATATGTGGTTGGCATCTTTATCGATAACATAGTGTACCCCAATTCAAATTTCTAAAAACTTCAATGTGCAGTATAGATTTATGTGTATTATAGATAGTTTAAATAAATTTTTTAATAATACAACTGAAATACTGTTTTTGTAAGATTTTTATGAGTACGTATCGTAACATATAAAATCATTTATTTTTTCCAGCCAATTTACGTGAAAGCTCCTGGTGAGCAAGTGCAGTACCTAGAGATACAAGGTTGTGGTAAACCGCTGTGCGACCTTGAGAAGTTCTATGCTATCACTTCTCCCTATGTGCTAAACGTTGACGAGTGGAAAAAAAGGTGTAACTATGATGAGAACACTATATTTGATACTGAAAGCTACGATTGAGGGAGCGATGAATATTAGAATTAATTAGCTAGTTTAATTATAATTGTGATAGACTTAAGTTTTTTTTCTTCTTGTCCTGTCTTCATGTAAGAGATGTGTCTGAATTATATTAAGCTACGGAAAATGGCACTGTAAATCAATGATACTTCGAAATTAAATTTTTCGGCGCTGAAAAATGCCAAGTTGCTGACTTCGTTTGTTGGGAATGTGCCAACAACTTCCATTTTTCATAGGTTATAAATTGGTATTGGTTTTTTTAGAATAATTATTTTTATCAAATTCTTCTTAGACTGTGGTTTAACAAATTATATAATTAATCTGTTATACTTGCTTATTTTTAATTCAATATTTTAACCGTGTACTGACAAAAACTGTTTCTTTTGAAAGAAGTCAACGTGATTACCCTTCCTAATACGACCAATCCGAAATGTTTTTCCGATTACCGGCCTATTTATTTAGTCCCATTCCTATATAAAGTATTAGAACGTCTAGTGTCCAAGCAACTTAGCTCTTATCAACTAGAACGTAACATCTTTAATCCCTTGCAATCCGGATTTAACACGGGTCATAGTACAACTACAGTACTTTTAAAATTACTGATGACATTCGTTATGGTATGGAAAATCAAAAATTAACAATATAAACTATGTTCGATTTCAGCAATGCATTTAATACAGTAGTTTAGATATCTTGTGAAATATATTTCATTCTCTCAATATATTTCCGACTATAGCTGACTGCTTTCATAGTTACTTGTTTGGGCGCCGACAGCGTATTGAAGTACAGGATGTGTATTTCTCTTGGACTGCTACCGTTGCTAGTGTCCCACAAAGTGACAAGTTGTCTCCTCTCCTGTTTGCAATTTTTATAAATTCTATATAAGTAATCAACTTTGAAGACTGTTGATTACTTATAGAATTTATAAAAATATATAAGAAGCTCTTACCACTTGTATGTGAGATTTTGGAAGGCCTCTTAATAAAAATCGAGAATAATGAATAGTTTGTTTTATTTTCACCGTTTAACAGCTTTTTTAATTAATTAATTAATTTGAATTTGGTCTCTGGCCTTCTGCCTTAAACTTTCTCTGCTTTCACAGTATTGCGCTATAGTTTCCTGGAGTAGCAAGTTTAATATCTCTACGTCCTCCTTGCAATTCATCTTGGTTCCGGTGAGCAGTTGGAACGGTGTGGTGTTTATGCTTCTCTGGGAAGTACTGTTGATTGCTCTTTGCACACGTCCAACATGTTTATACCATAGTGACTGGTCTTCGATGCACAGCTTCGTTAGCATGGGTATCCTTATCCGATGAACCCGCTCTACTTGGCCGTTTCCTCTTGGTATGCCGGTTGTAATGATGACATGCTGTATACCTTCCTCTTCGCACTACTTCTTAAATGCTCCACTGGTAAAAGCTGTGCCTCTGTCTGTTATGATACGTACAGGGTTTCCAAACGTCTCTTGGTGCAACTGTAGCTTACTTATTACTTCTGCACTAGTCGTTGACTTTGTGGGGTACAGCCACACAAATTTAGTAAATCCGTCGACTACTGTAAGTATGTGATTGTACATCTTTCGTGTCTCAGTTAGCGGTCCGATGTGGTCCAGATGCAAATTATGCAACGGAGTCCCTTCTTTTCCAATAGGGTTTAAGTATCCCTCCTGTTTGCCTTCTTTCCGGGTTGCTAGCAGACACGGTATGCAACTGGTAATCACTCCTTCGATTTTTCTGTCCATATTCTTTATAAAATAATCTTTGCTTATTGCTTCTCTCATTTTCTGCATAGCAAAGTGACCATTGCTATGTACTTCCTTGATTACTTCTTTTTCCATTAGCTTGGGAACCACCAGTTGTCTCTGATCACCTTTGTAAAGCAATCCTTGTTCCACATAATAGTCATTATACTGGCCATTTGTCAAAATCAGCTGTTTTATAGCCTTGAGGTCTTCATCTCTTTCTTGCGCCTGGCTGATCTACTCGTGCAATGTTACCATTGCAGCTACATATGGGATTCTGCTGACCGCATCTGCGTGTGGCATCCTGCATCCCGCTCGATGTTCGACATCATAGTCATACTCGCTGAGAAGTAATACCCACCATGGCCACCTTTGGTGTTAGCTCCTTCTTCTTCAAGGTAAGCTCCAATGCCTCACAGTCTGTGACAATCTTAAAGTACCTGCCAAAGAGGTAGTGGTGAAACTTTTTCACACCTTCTATTACTGCGAGTGCCTCAAGCTCATAGCTTGAATAACAACTTTCAATGTCATTCGTCCTTCTGCTCCTGTAATATATAGGGTGCATTTCTCTTTCTTCATTCTTCTGCATGAGAATAGCGGCTAGGGCTATGCTAGATGCATCTGAATGAAGTTCTGTATGCAGCTTCTGGTCAAAAATCATCAGTACTGGTTCACTCGTTAGCTTCTGCTTCAAAATGTTGAACGCTTGTCGCTCTTCAGGCCCGAAAACAAACTTCACATCTTTCCTCATCAAATCTGTTAGCGGCCTCGCTATCTGTGCATAGCCTCTTATGTACTTTCTAAAATAGGAAGTCAGCCCGACAAAACTTTGGATCTGTTTGACATTCACAGGCTCAGGGTATTGTGCGACTGCTTCAATCTTATCCGGACTGGTTGTACCTACCCGTCTTTGACCAGATGTCCCAAGTATTCAATCTCGTGGTGTATCAGCCTCGCCTTCTTCCAGTTGATTTCAAGCCCGTACTCAGCAGCCACCTCCAGCACTCGTCTTAATCTCTGTACAGCATCTTCCTTCGTCTGCGCTGGAATAACAATATCGTCTATGAATATCATCATAACACCTTCTTGTATCAAGTCTCTAAATATGATGGTGATGAACCTCATGAAATACTTCGGCGATACGGAGAGACCAAATGGTGCTCTCAGAAATTCCCACTGCCCATGATGCGTGACAAACGATGTGTAGGGTATGGACTCCTTGCTCATTCTTAAATGGAAGAAACCATTTTTAAGATCTAGGACACTGAACACCTTAGCATCATTCAACTTATCAATTAGGTCCTCGATCAATGGTAAAGGAAATTCATCCTTAACCATCTTCTTATTCAACTGCCTATAGTCAATGCATACTCTAGTTGAACCATCTTTTTTCTTTACAAGGACCTACAAGGTCGTCTACCTGATCTTCCACTATCTTCTGTTCCATCAGGGCAAGTCTTCTTGGGTGCTGCGCCACTGGGATGTCATCTTTAAGTATAATCTTGAGTTCGATAGGCGCCTCTTTCGCCTGGACCGGGTTATACTGCGTCACGAGCTGCTCCACCTCTGCCTTAATGCCATCGTCGTGGATGTGGCCTGCAATATCAACCTCACTCACACAACAATTCACTCTCGTCAACCATTCCTCACCTTCAGGTTACAACAAGACGGAACCCTCGCGCATAACCATGACAACATTTCTTAGAAATTCCTGACCTAAAATCACTTTATAGGCCATACAGTCTTTAGGTACGATGTGAAAAATAACCCAGTCGTAACATCGTCCCACCTATTTCCGACCTATTCCCACGGTCTTCTTTCCATGTCTGCGGCACAGTGCAGTTCGCGTTTAACCATTTTTCGTCAATGAAAGTTGTATTGTTATATTTTTAATTTCTCGTCAAAATGTTGTTCTTTGCATTCATAACTCTAAATGATTATTTTGAATTTGTATTTTTTTGTATCGGAATGTAATATCTCAATGACTCTATACTACCATTTAAACTTACTGGCAACTTCGCCGCAGTGGGATTCACAGAAATTATAAAAAAAAATTAGATTTGTTTAAGTCATGATTCATAGAATTTGTGCAGCTCTGAAAATAAAAAAACACCATTTAATATTTTTGAAAATAAATTATTAAAAAATATTATATTATAGATTATATAATTTTTTACCGATTATATCAAACCATCCAATCCCTACGGTAAGGTACACATAACGATACTGAAACAACGTCAAGCAAAACAGTTGATTCTGGTTGATTTTTTTATATTTTGCTTTGTTTGAAAAATTCGAATTTAAATTAGTGATAAAAAAACTAAGTATACGTTTTTTTTTATAGTATAAGGGTGACAAACGAGCACACAGTCCACCTGATGGTAATTGTTGCTGCGGCCCATAGACATCTACATCTAACTTCGATTAAGAATCAAAATGCAGATGCGTTGTCACCCGTGAGGACTAAGATGGAATGCCTCGTTTCCAGTAAAAAGGGTCTCCGGTTCTCTACACTCACCATACGAAACACAGCAGTGTTATGCTGCTATTTTACGCTGGTATTCTGTGAGAGCGAGGTCCTTCCCCGTTCGAGCCGACTCATTCGTGCTACAACTATACTATTAATATAGCTGCAGCATGGCTCTACCACGTATAAAATACATGTTGGAAACGACGAGAGCTCAACTAGTTGTGGTGAAAGTTATTACATAAATGTTTAATCTAGTGCAGTTTGTTTATATAACATATATTTGTATTCCATGTGGATCTTCAATTTTAAGAGCATTCCGTACATGGGCTGTGCCTATTAACTCAGCAGAAAGAGATATTACTTTGCAGTGGATACCATCACACCAGGTACTTACTTTAACAGCCTGTAAATGATCCCCGAGCCTGAAATAGGCCTGACCTAGAGGAGTTGCCATAATCACTGTGGCACACAAATTGATGTTTGTAGTACCATACATCTCGCACTCAATTTGGCTGTTCATCACCAGGTCATCTTTAATTTTATAGCCTATCAAAAGTCTACTGCTGAACATAGATCTCCCCCATAGATTGCTATATATGGGGATATTTGATAACTACAGTTTTTTATGAGACAGACAAGACCCGCTTACGGAGCTCGAATCAAATAGCAATCGAATCGAATCTATTAGCAATTTTTTTATAGGATAAGGGTGACAAACGAGCACACAGTCCACCTGATGGTAAGTGGTTGCTGCGGCCCATAGACATCTACATCTAACCTCTGTTACAAATCAAAATGTAGATGCGTTGTCACCCGTGAAGACTAAGATGGAATGCCTCATTTCCAGTAAAAAGGGCCTACGGCTACCTGCACTCACCAAGCGAAACGCAGAGGTAAACCTCTACTTTACGCTGGTTTTCTGTGAGGTCGTGGTACTACCCCGGTTCGAGCCGGCCCATCCGTGCGACAGCAAAAGCTGCCGCGTGGCTCTACCACTGTTAAAAATGCAATTATACAACTGTTTAAATATTTTCAATAAAATTGTGAACTAGATAAGCCATTCGGCAATTTTTGCTAAGTTGTGATTTTACAGTAGTGAATAACAGATTATAATGAAAAACATTTGAAAGAAATCATGTCTAATACATACGAAAATAGCCCTTTTAACCGGAGCACCATTACACCTCGGAGTCCGCCCAGCACGCCTCAATCATCTCAGCGTGATGCTGCAGACCCCATTGAATTTTTAGCCAACAGTGAAATCAAAAGTTGGATAACCTCAATCGAACAGTGCCTTAATGAAGTTTGCCATATTGCCCAGGAGGGAAAACTAAACTCGGAACAAAAGCTGAGAATTAATTCCCTATCGCGAAAAGTCGGTAATGCAGCCTCTCAGATGGCAGTATTCTACCAATCGTTGAAGCGAAAGGCTATTTTAATGCACCGTTCTCTTGAAGCACTTAAAAAAATGGAGACCTAATGGAGTGCCTTAATGATTTCAGAAAATCTCTTATGGAATCTATTCAAGAAAGCTGCACTAAACCACCATTAGAAAAAGTGTCTTTTGCTGATATGGTTAATACAAATAAAAATAATTACTTGCGCCCCAAAACATTCAGTTCTATTGTAATTTACCCGGAGAATAAATTAAGAACTAGTGAAGACACAAAATCTCTTGTCCAATAAATTATATGCCCTGAACAATTGAAATTACACGTAAGAGGACTACGTAAAACTAAAAATGGAGGCGTTATTATCAGAAATGAAACAAAGGACGACATTGAGAAACTAAAAAAATCTACCCAGCTTAGTAGTTCCGGTCTAAAGTTGGAAAAGCACCATAAAAGAAAATCACGGATTATTGTCTTAGGTATACCTGCCGGCCTTAGCGAACGAGAAGTGTTTGATTGCATTTATGAACAAAATTTAGCCGATAAGCTCCATAACTTAACGCGGGAATGTTTTTGTCCTCTATAAAGTTAAGTCATAAATCGGGTAAAAAAGAAGCGCTTTTATGCAACTTTATTTAGGAAGTGCCAGCTGGCACCAGAAAGGCGCTTATCAACCAGGAGCGAGTCTTCATAAATTGGACGTCGTGCCCAGTTCGAGACTTCACACTTGTGACCAGGTGCTTCAAATATCAACAGTACGGGTATGCTGCAAGAACTTGCCGGGAAACCATCGACACGTGTGGACACTGTGGTGAATTAGGACATCAGACAAATTCTTGCATTAAGAAAGCTGATCCAGCAAAGTGTGCAATATGTCTGCATTTTAAAAAACCGAGCAACCACAAAACAGGTGACCCTGAATGCCCGGCTAAGAAGATGGCTGAAACTAGGTACATTAATTCCATAGATTATAATGAGGGCGCCTAAGAGCGCCACCCTTCATCTTAATCTTATTGCCCTAATTCAATTTAGTTTATTTTTTTGTTGTTAAGTAATTACTTATTAAGAAAAATAATATGGATAAGTAATGAAATCGATGCTGTTTGTTTATCAGTGGCAAAAACATGTGAAATTGATACGTGCAAGGAATATCTCTTCAAGGCCGCGAACTCTCTTACTATTTTAACACAGAACATTCGTGGTAGAAATAAAAACATGGATAATTTTTCTCCTTCGAAGATTGGACACTGAATGCGACGTTATCATACTAACAGAATTCTGGCTATCTAAAAGCCAAAACAACCTGCCATCACTGCCAGGATATAATACTTTTAGTAGTAAAACTGTATATAACCAAAATGACGGTGTAGTAGTCTTTGCGAAAAAAAATATAAACATATCAGTCGAAGAACCCGATATGCTAGATTGTAGTAGGTTATTGGTGAAAGTGGGCCATGAAACTGCTATCCTTGCTGTTTACAGACCTTGTGGCTTTAAACAAATAGATAATTTTCCTTGACCTAGCAAAAGCTTGTGATACAGTTTCTATTCCCATCCTATTAAATAAGCTAGAGAGAATAGGTATTCGAGGTAAACAGCTTCAACTTTTTGCGAACTATTTAGAAAATCGATGTCAATGCATAAAAATTGAAAAGGTTATTAGCTCTGAACAAAAAAACTCATTTTGACGTGCCTTAAGGAAGTGTATTAGGACCAACCTTATTTTTGATATATATAAATGACCTTTGCAATCTTGAACTTAACTCTGTTCTGTTTCTGTTGTGCTCCTTTTTTCCGCAAATACAGTAGACAAGGTTTATTTATGTGCACAGCAAGGTTTTGACAGGGTTAATAAATGGCTCCAACAAAACATATTAACACTGAATACGGACAAAAGCAAATATATTAATTTTTCTATGCGCAGCTCAACACAGCATATAACCATTCCAGAAATTTATGCACATAAATGTTGCTCAGTCACAGAGTCTAATTGTAAATGCCCAGTTACTTTTAATACAAGAACTATTAAATACCTTGGAATAATTATAAATTCCACTCTTACATTTAAAAATCACATAGACCACCTCTGCAATAGAGTCCGTAAACTAATGTTTGTTTTTAAAAAGATTCGCTCTTTTGTTGATATTAAGGTAGTATAGCAAATATATTTCGCATTATGTTAATCAATTCTCACCTATTGTATAACCTCATAGGGAGGAGCAGCTAAAACTACACTGCTACCACTGGAACGCTCTCAAAGAGATGTATTAAAAGTCGCAACATTTCGCCCTATCCTATACCCGTCCCATCTCTTATATAAATCCTATAACGTCCTCTCAGTGCGCCAGTTATTTGTTATGAGTACGTTACTAAAACAGCACTTAAATTTGCCCTACAGAAGAGAGGTCACTGATAAAAGACGCAAAGATAAAGTCATTGAAACTAACATTAGAATAAGGCATTCTTTCATGCATAGATTTTTTACATTTCTTGGCCCTTTTCTGTATAATCAAGTCAATTCAATTTTGTATACGTATCCATTAAAAATGGCAGATTGTAAAATTGTAATTCGTACATGGTTACAAAATTTATCATACGATGACACGGAAAAATTGCTAATTGTTTTAAGCTAATTAAAATCTTAAGTAAATTAATGATAATATATTTTACCGAATTAACCGTAATTAGTTGGTAAGTTATTAATTTTATATAAGAAACAGAAAATATTTGTAAATGTATCTATTAGCACCAACACCTGAAATACAGGTTTATCCTAGTTCAGGTGCCTGTTTTTGTAGACTATTTTAAATTAAGACATTATTTGAATTAATTGTACAGTTTCTTGAAATAAATTATTATTATTATTATCTTTACTATTTATTAGATATATGCAACTTCTTACTTACTTTACACCCATATTTGTATGCCTTTGTACTTAATATACAAGAATTATTTTTTACATTAAATGAAATTAGTGTAAATAAAATGTCAAAGAACTTATGCTTAGTCAAATAATGTTATAATTCAAAAATAACCACTTCTTCACTTGTTTAGCAGTCTGATTAGATGAATTTTTATTTCTTTTTACTTTAGTAGAATCTGGTTTACCACAAAAGTATTATGAAGGGATACGAATACATGTTATTATAAATAATTTTAAAAGGCATTAATATAATTTAGTTTAATAAAGATTGAAATAAATAGAATATTAATAAATATTATTATTTAGGGTCAAGAATGTAAAACTATAGTACGTTCGGTTAAGGTACGTTAGGGTAAGATCGGTGATGGGGCAAGACCGTAGGATTCAAATTCCCGGCGAATTATGCTATATTTTGAAAAGCTAACAATATGCTACACGACGCCATTTCATCCTGCCCCGACCCTCAGTTCGCGCCAGTCACTCTGGCAAGTGGGACCTGTGCTGCGTGGCATTTTATAAAACAATGTAATTTTTGTATTATTTTTGTCCATCCGATCTTTCCCTATCACTTTTATTTACGATTTTTAGTTATTATTTTGTGTGGATACTAATTTTTATGGAGTTATAGCTAAATAAAGCTGGTCCATGCAGGGGTAAGATCGCTGTAGGCCGAGATCCGATGTTTCCCCTCGTGAGTGAAGATCGGATGAATATTATCCGATCTTTGCCTGTTACAAATATGGCAGTGGTTGTTAAACTTTCATTGGTCGTGTATATTTTTTCGTTGATTACTCAAGTGACTATGGGACTCAGTCTCGTTAGCAAGTCTGTATATTTAAAAGTAATAAAACAATACGATGATTTTATTACTTTTAAGTACACATTAAAATACATTTTTTTTTATAGGATAAGGGTGACAAAGGAGCACACAGTCCACCTGATGTTAAGTGATTGCTGCGGCCCATAGACATCTATATCTATCCTCTATTACAAATCAAAATGTAATTTATAATAATTATTTAACAAATAATTTATAATAATAAATGCCGCTTTGTTAAAATATTTATATCTTCCTTAACTCCTGCATTATCCCAGGGCATTTCGCCAGTCCTTACTGTTATTTTTTTTCCCATATAAAATCAAATGCATCCGATCTTTCTCTTATATTGAGTAATTCCATCAGATGTCATAACAAAGTTTGAGAAACATAAAATTACAATTTCTTTATATCAGGGATAAGATCGGATGGCAAGAAACAAAAAAAGAGAAAATCGTTTGGAACATTTATGTTTCTAGTAATTTATAGATCATATTGAAATATGTTTTTGAGCGTTAAAGATAGGACAAATCTCTTTTATAAACTTTTTCTCTGAGCAGTAGAAGTGGTTTTAAATTTAAGTCCGGTCTTACCCCTTAACGGCCAATTTTTCATTATGCATATAAAAAAGTATGTCTAGTTTTCGCACACCTTTAAAGCAGAAACCGTTGAGTTTACACAAGCAAAAGATTCTCAGAGCTAAACTACGTTAAAGGATTAACGGTTTGCTCCATTTTCCATAAATCTGACGTATACGAATGTCAGGAAATTAAAGTTTTTGGCAGACTCTTCCAACTATTCGAAAATCCGTCCGGTATTACCCCAACGTACCTTAGCTGATGAAAAAAAAAACACTTTTTTCAGGTGGATTGTTTAGGACGAGTCTGCAATCCTTGTTGACTGAGAGCTTACAGAATTGTACAGAGACAGAGACAACAAAATGATAACAGGGATATGGAATTACAATGCATGAATATTGAAGACGAAGCTAACATCCCACAACCACCCCCTATGCCTGCAACTGTAACTCCTGCCATTTCGAGAGCGGTATCAACAATTACTATGGCTAATTATAAGCATGCTGCTTCTACTTCCCGTCACTGTATTTTTAAGTTATGTAATCATTCATCTAGATTCTTAATACCTAAACTACTAAAAGAGAGATTGCTGATTGGTCACTCATTTTATGTGCCACTGTGTGCTCGTATTTGTGAATACCACTTAAATGAACCTCACAATGATTGGAGTAATTTATACACAAGTAGTAACTGTTCAGATTTCAATGTCAGTTCAGTCTCAGGTCCATTAGACGAGCATTCAAACGATGTACTGTTTTTCTTCGATATGCCCGAAGCCCTAAGTCTTCATTTACCACCCTTTTCACCGTAGTTCTGCTTAACCCCATCTGAAGGGCCAACAGTTTCTGCTTACGTTTGGGATTTCTTTGAATTCGCGCCTTCACAGCTTTTATCACTGCTGGAGTCCTAACAGACCGAGGGCGACCACTTCTTGACCTGTCATTTACACTAGAGTCTTCATTGTATCGTTTGATGGTACGATAAACGAATCTTTTGGTTATATTCACATTTTTCAGTATGTCAAAAATTTGAATTGGCGCGTAACCGCAACGATTCAACGCAATAACTGCAACACGGTCTTCTTTAAGCGTCCACTCCATGTTTAAAAATGAGTAAAATTCTAAAAAGTATACAGTTTTATTTTCATGAACAATTCGAAATTCGAATTCAATAAACTTTTTTTGTGGCCAGAATTCTAAAAGAAAAGTTTTTACTGTGTGACAATATTTATGACCTGACTAGGTATATATATAAATGGTAGTTTTTGCCATGGTTGCTAAGCTTGTTGCAACCAAAGATTTTTGTGGTATTCTATAGGAAGATACTGCTGCTCATCTCCTGGTGTCTTTATTTTACTCTGTTTTGACTTTTACCACACCATACGGGACGAAACGTGACATTATATATCTTATTTAAGGTAGGCCCACTGTTAAGCAGTGGACTGTTGTAATGATGATGAATAATGATTAATGAAAAATGTAATTATTGTTGCTTATTTGATCTATTTCTAGTTACTGTGTGCTTTATTTTCTGTTATGTATTATGTTATATGTGTAATTTATAAATAAACGCCGAGCAAGTTGAATTGATGCTCTGGCACCTTTTCTTATCTCTTTTAATTAACGATTACTTTTTTTATAGTATAAGGGTGACAAACAAGTACATAGTCCACCTGATGGTAAGTGGATGCTGTGGCTCAGAGACGTCACCCCTCAGGACTAAGATGGAATGTCCCGTTTCCAGTAAAACGGGTCTCCGGTTCTCTACATTCACCATACAAAACAAGAGCATTAAGCTGCTATTTCACGCTGGTTTTCAGTGGGACCGTGTCATACCCCAGTCGAGCCGTATCCACAGAACTAGATTAAACTTCTCATCATTTCATATTTATCATTACAGCCCTTCACAAGTCCACTGCTGAACATAGGCCTCCCCAAAAAAATGCCACAAAGCGCGGTCCTGAGCCACCTGCATCCATCGGATTTCCTGCATGTCTTACCAGATCGTCACCCTATCTTATGGGTGGCCGCCTCACACTTAGCTTACCGGTACGAAGTTCTCGAGTGAACCTTTCTTCCCCAATGGTTGTCGGTTTTTAGAGTTATATGCCCGGCCTATTGCCACAAACTTCTTATCATTTCATGAATGGATAAGTTATAACCTTATCATTTTGGCTTCAATGGTGCTTGGAATGTAAACATGCTAATCAATCAACAAATATAATTTAAAATTAAAAATTTCGTATAACCAACTTCAATATAAGTTATTAGTTATAACTCAAAAACTATTGGTCAGACCTTGATCAAAATCAGGAACCACACGAGAAGCACCAGCTTTCAAATAAAAAAAGAGTCACCGAAGTCAGTTCACCTAGAAAAAAGTTATGAGTTACACATTAAAAAAACACAGTCAAATTGAGTACCTCCTCCTTTTTGAAGTCGGTAGGTATGTTCTGGCACTACACCTGGCGACTGTACTACTTTTAATAGACTGCTTTAAGAATGTGATGATTTTACAATAATAAAAATGCAGTGATAATACAGTGGTTATTTTACCCTTACATGTTTTTTATTTTTCGTGTTTAATATCATAAATGGATATGTTACTATCCAGTCAATTTGGTTTTAATGGTGCTTGGGATGTAAACTTGTTAATCAATCAACCAGTCTTATTTCTTGAACAGTCAATCGCCGTAGAGGTAAGATTCGCAATAGAGCTTCATGTACTCTTGTACCTACACTTTCTCATCCTCTACATTATTACCTTATTAAACACCCCTTAAAAGTGCACTATTGGACGTACAGATATGCACCTAAAACGTTGTTACTGGTTGCAAATTATATTAGATAAAAAAGTACTTGTGTGCCTGCTTTTATAATTAGTTGAGCATAGTTTTGGCTTACTTTTTGCTTCAATTGAAATGTATGCAATCAGTCTTTCTTTCTTTCTTTCTTTCTTGATCTGTGCTTAGTAATCATTACATCACAATAAATAATAAATACAATTAAGAATCAATACATCATACAGCCGTGGTAGCTCAGATGGTTAGCGCTCGCTGTAAGTTTCACAGTACTCGAGCAACCCGGGTTCGATCCCCGCCGGCACCAATGATATTGTTAATTGCAATTTTAAGTGCTGATTTACCACGTGCTCGGCGGTGAAGGAAAACATCGTGAGGAAACCTGCATGTCTGAGAAATAAGAAAAAAAAATTCGAAAACATGTGAAGTTCGCCAACACGCATTGGGGCAGCGCGGCGGACATTTCCTTGCCCTAAAACCCTCTCAGAAATGAGAAGAGGCCTGTGCCCAGTAGTGGGACGTAAATAGGCTGCAACTTTACTTTACTTTACATCACCGCGTCTGTTTATTCCTACTATTGACTCCGGTACTACTAAAAAAAAATCCATCCACTAAGTGTAGTTAAAATTTTGTAGAACCTACAACTTTTTACACTTTTTATTAGTAACAGTGCACTATTATAACATAGAATATCTATAAAAACTATTAGACAGTCGCTCGTTTGAGATTTTAGGTTATATTGAGGTTGCCGTTTGATTGTTAATTTCTCGGCATTCCCTTTAGATATGGTAAAACTAATATTACTACAGTAATCTAGAGATAATAAGGAATAAATCAACATACATTTCATTAAAGTTCTCTGAAATTCGTGGTGGGCCCATTCTCCATACAAAAATAATTTGTTTCCTTTGCAGAAAGCAAAACATTTGATGAAACTGATAAAATTTTGTTTTGCGTCATCTGTTTCTAATTTATTCTGGTATTCATCTAGATAAAAATGTAAATGATTATCAAATCTAAAGAATTGATATCGATATATTTATACTTCCAATTGTCGCTAAGTTCTAGAAATGCTATGGATACAAACATTCAGTTAGTTACAAAAATAGACCATACAAACGAATCAAATTAATGGACGGACCCATATCGAACCAAGAAACGATTTGAGCACTTGTGTTTTATATTGTAAATAAATAACAAAATAACCGCAATAACGTAATTCACAATTTGCTCCCGAAAATCTCTAGCCAAAAATTGGTTCACATACAACAGACAAGAGATAGGCCTAAATAAGCAATCTCTATCACCAATTATTGGTAATATGGTATAAGACATCATATTGCTATTAATATCAAAAATTTAAAAAATGAAAACTACAATCAAATGCCTACTTAAAATTAAGTACCTAATTACACTAACAAAATAAATGATATAACGTAAGTATCTATATTATGTCTCTACATGCAAAATAATAACAAATAAAACGACACTCAACCTGGGATAATCCTTTAACCTTAAAGTATTAGATTTGTGCAAAATTAAGGGCCACGGGTTCGAATCCTGTACGAAAAGAGTATTTGTATGACCTACAAATAATTGTTCCGGGTCTGGATGTTTGTTTTTGTGAAATTTATGTATATAAACAACGTAGGAAATACCAACGATCCAGGAGTAAATTCTAGCGAAATAAAGAAAAAAGAAAATAAAACCAAAATTATTGTTTTTAATGAAAAGTTGTGTCAATGTTGGTAGTATTACGGTTGTCGAGTAGTTATTCAATAGCAAATATAAAATATTACATAGACCCATTTCTAAAACGTTTTTAATCTGTACTTTACTTTTCTACCATAATATTCTTTAATACCTTTTCCATTGTTAAGTACCTTCAAATTCAAATGGGTAAAAAAGACAAATGGATCAACAATAAATCTTCTCAAATTTGAAAGGCGTTTGCATTTTAACTTATCCGCGCTCGTGAGATTTTTGTGAAAATCGCTTTGAAGCGCCTTACCTGAAATCCTAGACTATGAAGCTGTAAGTTGGGTCTGCTTGCGGAGGTTTTAAGTCAGGCGTATTTCTTGAAAAATTTGCACGGAAACCTACTTCACTTCAATGCTAACTCTACTTGTGAATACATCCGCCTCTACGTGAGTGCACCTACTAATAAAGTTGGACATGGAATTCTAGAAATTTGTTACCATAAATTTTGTAAAGATAGCAAATAATATTAAGGCACTTATTAACATATTTGCTGTAGCCCGCTGGCTAAACGTTCATCGTTAATTTCAGAATACGCGACGCGACGCGGGTCCCCGTCTGTACCAATGAAATTGTTTATTGCAATTTTAAGTGCTAATTTACCACGTGCTAAGCGGTAAAGGAAGACGTCGCGGGAAAATATGCATGTTTTAGTAATAAACCTCATGTTAAAGCTGCTGATGTAAATTCATAAGTAATTAAACCATGTAAGATTTTCTAGCTTGTGCTATTTGTTGCTATTAACTGCATTTCCCTTATAAGAACTTCGGACAACGGAACAAATACACATTCGTTTTTGGAGGTGGGAATAATTAGCTGATATTATTATACATTATAATTGTAATATGTTGTACCAGTGATGACTTACGGGATTGAAACGCAGTTTACGGCCTAACTGCTAGGCATATGAGGAAGCTCAAAGTGACTCGCGTGTAATGGAAGGGGCATTACTCGGGCTTTCTCTACGGGTTAACGTTCGTAACTAAGATATCTGTGGCGGATTGGGATTATTTTACTAGATATAGTGGACTGTATTGAGAATCTAAATCCCCTGAAACGTTCAGTTACCGCAGTCACAAAATCACACCAAAAACAGCAACAAACTACTCACGGTCTTACTAGCCAGCCTCCCAAGATCAGCAAACGTTGACAGCTCCTGGTAGCTTCTTCTACACGGTAGAATACACTAGCAATTAGATTGTACACGGTACACTCTGGAGTAGTCCCTTTTTAAAGTTTTTGGAGCGATGTTCACATCACGAACACAAAGAGAATGTGTGTATGGCTTGTCTCGCCTCCTACCCTCCTCTTCTCTTTTTTTTAACTCCACAGATTATTACAACGCATATTACGTCGCAATGTTGCCACTAGGTGTGACCGGCGCTCCGATCGTAGCAGATCATTGTGCCTCGGTATAAATTTTGTGAGTTGCGGTTTATTACTGAACACACCCCCCACCGAAACCATCTTGATGGTTTCTCCTAACTATATTAAAAAGATATTAGAGAAAATATTATAACTTAAGCTACGGAACATGCAAAATAACGCTGAGACACAGAATGTCCTCAACGAGAAAAAAAAATATTAATACACGTAAAAACTAATTTGAATAAGGTAGAGGACTCAGTTTATTAACTGGTCTCTGTAGAGTACTCTTTTGAGTGCGAAGCGTAACACAACGAACAATCCCATCTGGACCGGGGTGAAGAGCCTCAATTCTACCCAAAGGCCAATTGCACGGCGGTACATTATCAGTTTTTATGATTACGAGATCACCTATTTTTATATTAGATCTATCCGAATGCCACTTTGCTTTCTGTTGCAGCGTATTTAGATATTCGTGACTCCATCTACGCCAAAACATTTGTGAACATTTTTGAATATATTGCCAACGTGATAATCGATTTATTGTTATATCCTCTACATTATACTCAGGTACTGCTGTTAACCCTTTTCCAATTAGAAAGTGTCCCGCAGTCAAAACGTTGAACTCATCAGGATTATCACTAGCTGGTAACGGACAAAGCGGCCGCGAGTTGAGAATCGCTTCTACTTTACAAAACACTGTTGTGAGTTCCTCGAACGTCAAACTTTTTTCTCCTACGGCTCGCGTTAATAGATACTTGGCGGATTTAATTCCAGCTTCCCAGAGCCCACCCATATGTGGTGCACCAGGGGGATTAAATCTCCATATAATTTGTCGTTTTGAGCAACCCTCTAATATATTGTTTTTTTGTTCGAGCATAAATCTTTGTACTTCGGTTAAATGCTTACTAGCAGCTATGAAATTAGTTCCGCAATCCGAATAAAGGAAGGAGCACACACCGCGTCGCGCTACAAATCTGTCTAAACACGCGAGGAAACAGTCCGATGACAACGACGATAAGACTTCAAGGTGTACAGCTTTTGTCGAATAACAAATAAATAATGCTAAATATGACCGTTCAACCCTAGCATTTCGTCGTAAACTTTCTTTTGTAAAGAACGGACCACCGAGGTCCACCCCTACATGCTCAAAAACATTACAAGGTATCAATCGGGCTGCTGGCAAAGGTGCCATCTCAGGCTGTAAGAGCACTGGGTTGTGTTTAAAACAAATTTTGCATTTGGACAAAACTGACCGAATAATGCGACGGGATGCTAAAATCCAAAAATTTTGATTAATAATGTTTTGTAAGGTGCGTGGACCTACGTGTAAATATTTTTTATGTAAATATTCAATAAGTAAAAAGGTAAATCTACTATTTTTAGGTAATAAACGAGGATGCTTCGCGTTATAAGGTAACGCTGAATAATTTATTCGACCCCCCACCCTGAGGTATCCGCGTTCGTCAATAAATGGAGATAATTTTCTCAACGACGGAACGTACTTTGTGCCCTTTGACAATCTATTTATTTCATTTGCGAAGTATGCACTTTGTACTAATTTAATTAAAACATCTTGGGCAGTATTTAATTCGTTAGTCGTCAGTATTGATTGCTTCGAGTGACCGGATTTGAGTCGGAACCATCTCAATATTCGAGCAAACGTACGTTGCAGTTTATAATAAGAAGAGAAATTGGAAAAGATTCGGTCACAGAACTCTAACTTAGTCTCCTCTATCGAATTATTTTCATTTGTGATTAAATTGAAGGAGCCTAATGTATGATTTGATTTCATTTCGGGTGTATTACTTTCATGTTGGTTGATAAATGTTCTCACTGGCCACTGCGAATAGTCGTCGTACAACCAAGATGGGCCCTTCAACCACTGCTCACTGCACTCCACGAGCTGTGACGGAGACGCTCCGCGCGAGCATATGTCTGCCATATTGCACTCACTACTCACGTGACGCCAACAGTGTGGAGGTAACACTTCACATACCTGAGTAACACGGTTACTAACAAACGGCTTTAATTTGTAAGCTTCTGTCTGAAGCCACGTCAACACGATAGTCGAATCGGTTAACGCAGTAATACGAGTAATTTTTACACGAGTTAAAATGTCACGGACATATCTAATTAATTTGCTTAACAAAACTGACGCCATTAATTCCAACCTCGGGATAGTTAATGGTTTGACGGGGGCTACTTTAGATTTTGCCGTCACCAGGAGTACTTTAGTTTGACCTCTATCGTTACGACTGATCACATACACACAACTAGCATAACCGCGAGAGCTTGCATCGCAAAAGGCGACCAATTCACATTCGGTCTGTTCTGGTAGCAGCATATGTCTATCTATCTTGATTGCCGTTAGTCGCGGGAGATCATCAACGTAATTAAGCCAGCGCTTAGTTACGTCAGTTGGCAGCTGCTCATCCCATCCTATGCCCAGCTTCCATAAATCTTGCATTATCTCTTTCGCGATGAAAATGCACGGTGAAATAAAACCCACGGGGTCGTAAATAGAAGCTAATAATTTTAAAACAGAACGTTTAGTTGTTACTTTATCAGTCTTATCTACTGTGAAATAAAAACAGTCAGTCAAAGGGAACCATTTCAGACCTAGCACTTTGACTGAATATTCGTTACCATCTTTCATAAATGTAACAGGACACTCTCGGTTTTCTAACGGAACGCGTTGTAAAACTTTTGCACTATTACTCGCCCACCTTTTGAGTATAAAGCCACCGGAATTAAACATCTCTAAAAGTTCATCTTGTAACCGAGATATCTGTGACAATGAACTACAAGAATATAGAATGTCATCCATGTACACGCCCTCGCGCACAACCTTTCCAGCGAGTGGGAAACGTTCTTCCTCGTCATTGGCTAACTGTAAGAGGGTGCGGATAGCTAAGAACGGTGAGCAACTTAAGCCGTAAGTGACAGTTTTTAATTCATAAACGTCAATGGCATCGTTAGGCGAATGACGATACAAAATATGTTGATAACATCTATCTGACTGATTCAGTTTAATTGCCCGATACATTTTGCATACGTCACAAATCAAACAATATTCAAACAACCTAAAATTCAATATTATAGCCCCAATATCTCGATACAGATTAGGCCCGGTCAATAGAATATCATTAAGCGAAACGTTCGTGGACGTTTTAGCCGAGGCATCGAATACCACACGCAAAGGAGTAGTGGAACTACTGGGCTTAAGTATACTGTGATGAGGTATCACATATTTGCTCGGGGTGTCCCCCGAATAAAGCTCCATGTGCCCTAGATTTTCATATTCGCACATGAACTCTGAATAGGCTTGTCGTAATACAGGTGAACGATTCAACTTGCGCTCGGTGAACAAGAGTCGCCGCTCGGCTGCCGCTCGTGACGCGCCCAACGGAGGCGGGTCTGGTATGAATGGTAACGGCACTGAATAGGTACCATCCTCAGTACGACTATAACGAGCCACGAAAATGTCTTCCGCTAATTGTTCCAAAGGATTAATCGAGGGTTTGCTTGGCAATTCTTCGATTTCCCAAAACTTACGCAACGTTTGATCTAAAGACTCTTGTTCATCAAATGAGACTGATAAATTATAATTTTTTAAATTGTCCTTATCATTGCTATAAAGTTTACCACTTACAACAAACCCGAAAGCGGTATCGATCACGCTTGGTATATCCGATGAAATAATATAAGGTTTATCCTTAATTAGTTCCGAAACTATATCATTGCCCAATAGTATATCGATACGCGAACGCTTATAAAATAATGGATCAGCTAAATTAAAATTCTTATATTTATTAATAACGTCCGAGTGGAATCGAACGTTAGGCATATCAGCAGATACCTTAGTCACTACGACCATGTTCAGTGTAAAACTAGGTAGGTCAGTGTGTAGGGACCTTAATGTGCATGTAATCATGCCGTGATTTTTTACAGCCTCTCCACCGAGACCATAAATATTAAACGAACACTTCTTTCGAGGTAAGCCCAAACGTTGAGCACACTCAGTTGTAATAAATGAGCTCTGAGCTCCAGAGTCAATAACTGCACGGCAGTATTGAAGCTGGCCGCTACTATCAATTACTAACACGCGCGCCGTTCCCAATACAACACCGTAACCCGAGTGAGCGTTATTGGAATGAAGCGTATCTATCGTATAACGCTCTGAGTCACTCATAGCCTGAGACGAGACGAGTGCTTGTTGCACTTGCGAGTCAGAGCACAATGGACGGGTGGATGTTGGCACGAGCGTGTCGCTCACTGGCTCCCTATGCAATAGATAATGATGTAGTGACGCACATACACCACAAGACATCTCACTTTTACAAGTTGAGGTATCATGATTTCCTTTTAGGCAATTATGACACAATTTTAAGGTATTGACACGGTCAATCCTTTTATCTACGGTCAATTTACGAAATTGATCGCACCTATAAATCATGTGATTTTGATTGCAATGCGCGCAAATTATTTTTTTATTTTTATTATAATTTGACACATTAGTATTTAAAACTGTCTTTGAATAACTTTTGTAGTGGTTATTATTGTTGCCTTTGTAATTGTTACATATAGACTTATTTCTTGATTGTAACGACATCGTACTATTCGATGAATGTTCGAGTACTTTAACTTGTTTATTTACAAAACTAATTAATTCCGAAAAAGATGGAAGTGAATTTTGATCCCGATTTTCTTCAAAAAGCCTCCTAGTATGCGCATCCAACCCACGTAAGGCTAAATGACAAAATAAATAGTCATGTAAATTTTTAATTTTTAATGCCTCGATGGCTTTAAAAGAGTGATCGAATGTTTCGATAAATAAAGTAAGATTTGCGGTAGTATCTTTATTTAACGGCGTAAAGTTTATCATTTTGTCGATGTACCTACCCACGAGTATTCGATCATCTTGATATTTATTACATAAACTTTGCCATACGACAGTATAATTAGCGGCTGTTATGGGCAATTTTTTAACAATGTTTAATGCCGAACCTTTAACACATGAAAGCAAATAGTGAAACTTATCTATTTCATCGAAATCTCGATTGTGGACAAGTGATACAAATGTATCGTAGAATGTGGTCCACTTCTCAATATCACCATCGAATTCAAATAAACGTAATTTAGGTAATGACGGCCTTACATCACTCCTATCTTTCCTACTGAGGGATGCCTGCTCGTCCGGTTTTAATCTTAAATATTGCAACCTACATGCCTTATAAAGTTCATCAAATGTATCTAATTCTCGCGTTGACAATCTTGTCTCCGGTTTTAATGATATATCTATTTCAATAATATTTAACACTGTTTCTTCAAACTTTGAGCGGACACTTTCTAATTCGGAATAATCGGCTAAGAAATTCTGAATTTGTGTGGGATCATTTATTTGGGATCTCGCGATATCGAAAACCTTTTGTAATTTAGCAAATAGGTATTCCTTTTTAAAAATAAGTGTTTGCCTTTTTATTTGTAATTTATCCGACATTATGAACAAATTACAAAATTAATACTTTATAAACGCACCGCGAGCAATGGACATCCAGGTAAAAAAGAGGCAAATTAAATAAGGGATATTAAATTAATTAAATGCGTAGTTTTACTCAAATATATGACGTCCACGGGACGCGAATTAAGGGTAGAAAATTATTATTCGAAGATCACTAATTCGAATATATGCGGCTCGAAGGCCAGAAATGTGGCGGATTGGGATTATTTTACTAGATATAGTGGACTGTATTGAGAATCTAAATCCCCTGAAACGTTCAGTTACCGCAGTCACAAAATCACACCAAAAACAGCAACAAACTACTCACGGTCTTACTAGCCAGCCTCCCAAGATCAGCAAACGTTGACAGCTCCTGGTAGCTTCTTCTACACGGTAGAATACACTAGCAATTAGATTGTACACGGTACACTCTGGAGTAGTCCCTTTTTAAAGTTTTTGGAGCGATGTTCACATCACGAACACAAAGAGAATGTGTGTATGGCTTGTCTCGCCTCCTACCCTCCTCTTCTCTTTTTTTTAACTCCACAGATTATTACAACGCATATTACGTCGCAATGTTGCCACTAGGTGTGACCGGCGCTCCGATCGTAGCAGATCATTGTGCCTCGGTATAAATTTTGTGAGTTGCGGTTTATTACTGAACAATATCCATAGAAGAACAAGAGTAACTGACCCAGGGAACCAGTAAGTGTAGGTCAAAAATGGCATAATAAATAAAATTGTAAATAAAAAAGTATCATGTATGTTATCACATAAAATATATTAATGAGTAAATTCTAAATATATACAATTTGTATTTGAAATGTTCATTTTTCAAAAACGACTTTAAAAAGAGTGAGGTACTCAATTCGATTGTATTTTTTTGTTTTTTGTTTTATGAGTGTTACCTCAAATTTTTTATTCTTTTTTTATTTGAAAGCTAACGATTCTCATGAGATCCCACAAAAATCAAGATCTGACCAGTAGTTTTTGAGTTATCCATAATAATTTATCGCTGGAGGACCTAACCACTATGCTCAATGACCTAAATAGTATCTCCCAACGGATAGGTCTTACGATGAACATGGAGAAAACAAAAATCATGTTTAACGTCCATGTCACACCTATGCCGGTAGTTGTTGGGAGCACTAAGCTCGAAGTTGGTCACGAATATGTCTACCTGGGACAAAATTTCCAAAAAGGTAAGTCCAACTTCGACCGAGAGGTCAATCGACGGATTCAACGCGGCTGGGCAGCGTTTGGGAGATTACGACACATCTTCTCGTCAGACATACCTCAGAACCTCAAAACTAGATTGTACAACCAGTGCGTGTTGCCAGTGATGAGACGTGGTCCTTCACTGCTGGCCGTATAAGAAAACTAAAAGTCGCTATGCGAGCTATAGAATGACTTACCCTACATAGTAGGAGATAACCATGATATAGTATTATTTGCAGATGACACTTCTTTAATTTTCAAATTAAGTCGACAATTGCTAAAATATGACGAAGTAAATAATGCTATATCTAAATTAGTAAATTGGTTCAATGTTAATAATTTGCATTTAAATGGCACTAAAACGAAATGTATGAAATTTATGACTCCAAATGTCAAACAATACTATCATTACAGCTCGGCATTTCTCAGCGTGATAGACTTATAAACGAGCATACCCGCAGTAGAATCAGAGTAACTGAATAAGCTCAAAGAAATAGTATGCTGAAGTGGCAATGGGCCGGCCATATAGCTCGAAGAACCAACAGGCGAAATGTAGGGCATCCCCCCACTAGATGGAGTGACGACCTGGTAAGACATGAAGGAAGTCGATGGTAGCAGGTGGTTCAGGACAGTGCTTTGTGGCATTCCTTTGGGGAGGCCTATGTTCAGCAGTGGACTTGTGAACAGCTGTATTGAAGTCGGTTGTACACAATTTTAATTTTACTACTTGTTCATCAATAAGATTTATATTGTCATATATCAATATCAATATACATTATAAATAAAAGAGAGATACGTCAGCAGATCAATTTTATCGATTCAAAAATTTTCTACCATGCATGTTTCGGGAATTTATCACTGTGTGATGTACAATAACAATAACTGCAACAAAGTTTATTTTGTAACAAAATTTTAATTATTTTTGTTATATGGTTAAACCGAACGCCAGACGCCTTAATGCACCCTACGCGTACGTTACTTATGACAGTGAATATTCGTATGTTATTATGATATTGCGATGACAATTTAATCGAGCATACCAAATGAGCGAGCTGGCAATGTCGTATATGCGGGAGCCAAATACGCGGCTACGTTGTCGTAAAAAAATAAGCGAGATATACGACTGTAGATATACGCGCTGCATTCTCTAGTTGCGGAACCTTCAGGAACTGTAGATTATACAATTGCACCCACTGGGTTGAATTTTTGACATCCATCGATTTTTGTTCTACGTTTAACTACGACCATAAGGAGACAAGTGCAAGCGTTCAAAAAAGTGACGTCTGGTATGCGGATGTCTAAGCGTGGTGGACGTCATTTTAAATATACTTTTTTCTTTAGCGGACGTCACTATTATTCCAGAATAAATAAAAATATACATATATAAAATAATTTTATATATAATCATCATCATCATCATCATCATTTCAACCTTTCAGAAGTCCACTAACATAGGTTTCTCACAAGGAATAACCACAAAGCACGGTCCTGAGCCACCTGCATTCATCGACTTCCTGCATGCCTTCGCCTACCACTACAAGGCTGCCCCTCGAGAACCTTTTTCCTCCATCGGTTGTCGGTTCTTCGATCTACATAGCCAGCCCATTGCCGTTTCAGCTTACTAATCCGTTGGGCTATGTCGGCCAGTCTGGTTCTAATGCGAATATCCTCATTTCAAAGTTTATCATACAGAGAAACTGCGAAACAAAGATCATGTATAACATCCGTTCTGGTAATTGTTGGGAGCACTCGAAGTTGTTCACGATTATGTTTACTTGGGACAAATAGTCCGACTAGGTAAGTCCAACTTCGACCGAGAGGTCAATCGACGGATTCAACACGAATGGGTAGCGTTCGGGAACTCAAAACTTTAAAACGAGACTGTACAACCAGCACATATTGCCAGTGATGACTTATGGAACTGAGACGTGGTCGTTCATTGCTGGCTGAATGAGGACGCTCAAGGTCGCTAAGCGAGCTATGGAGAGGTGTATGATTGCTTATAAATTGACATATATAATTAGAGGATAATATACTAGATACGTCTTGTCGTCTGGTCGTCATAATGAAATCAATCTAATTTTTTGACGAACCGTCGTGGCTCGACCAGGTTCACTTCCTGTGGGGCCGCTTCTGGAAGAAAGAGTTCATCATAAAGAGTCTCCCTTTCTCCATGAAGTCGGCCAGCTGCTGGCCCCTTGGGTTCCGTTGCCCTATTCCAAATTTCCCCACTTTCAGCTCACCGTTTTCTCTTGTGCATAGTTTTGCATTGAAGTCTCCTATTAACACCGTATAGTGGGTTTTGGAGGAATGCATAGCTCTAGAGATATCCTGATACATTTCCTCCACCTCCTGATCGGGGTTTGCCGAGGTTGGTGCGTAAACCTGTATGACCTTCAGCGAATAACATTTGGTGATTCTGAGTATAAGGTACGCAACCCTCGTCGACACACTGTCAATCTTTACAACGTTGTTAACGAGAGACTTGTGGACGATAAATCCGACACCTCCTTGGGACAGATGATCGCCCTCCCGATATTAGAGCAAGTTGCCCGATTCGAGGATTACCGTGTCCTACCCTTCTCTTCGGACCCTTTGACTTTAGATAATCCTTTAATTTTCCAGCGCAATTTGTCTATCTCTTACAATAAATTAAACGTGGTAACTTCTCTTCGGACCTCGGATAAACCTATAATATGCCAGCGTAACTTGTCTATCTCTTCTTCCAGCTCCACGATCTTCTCGTCAGTCCTCAGGGTGCGTGCGTTGTATGTTGTCGAGTCGTCTTAGGCGGCAACCGAACCTCCACCAGCGATTCTTAGCACCCCCTGCCCCGCCGTTACTATGGTCACCACCGTAGCCAGGAATAGCGGTACTGCCGGGGACTGGGGACCGTCTCTTTGTTACCTTCATAGGGGGGTATTATATTATAACTAAGTACAATATAAATGAAATTTCATAAACTCTAATTGTAAGCGAACTGGAAAAGGCTTTTGTAATAAAATAAGGATTTCTTTTTTTTATAGGAGAGGGGGCAAACGAGCATGCGGCTCACGTGATGGTAAGTGACTACCGCCGCCCATGAACAACAGCAACACTAGGGAGGGAATTGCAGATGAGTTGCCGGCCTTTTAAAAAGGAGTACGCTCTTTTCTTGAAGGTCCCTAAGTCGTATCGGTCCGGAAAAATCGCTGATGGTAATCGATTCCACAAGAGAGTCGTGCGAGGAAGAAAACATCTTCTATATCGCACGGTGGTGGACCGCCAATCATCCAGATGGTGTGGATGGTATCGAGAACTCTTCCGCGATGTGCGTTCGTGAAATATGGATGCTGGGATTAATCCGAACAATTCCTCAGAGCACTCCCCATGGTAGATGCGAAAGAAAATGCAAAGGGATGCAATATCTCTTCGCAGTGCCAATGAATCGAGCCGATCGGAAAGGGCTCGGTCGTCGACGATTCGAGCCGCTCTGCGCTGGATGCGGTCAAGTGGAAGGAGCTGGCACTGGGGAGTTTAAGTCTAAGTTTAAGAAATTCCTTAATAAATAATTAATTATATAATTTATAAACATGCACTTTATTAAAAGTTACAGCCTATATACGTCCCACTACTGGCCACGGGCATCCTCTCATTTCTGAGAGGGTTTTAAGGCAAGGATGCATTTTATTAATAAATCCAAATTTTAAAATTCAACTAAATAAAACAAATGCGTCAAAAACGCACTGTAAAACATCACGATGGACTCTTAAACACTCTCACACATATGAGAATGCCTATACCGAGCAGTTGGTCGTATATAGACTGTTTCTTTATTTTTTAAATGAAGGAGAATATTACTCTCTTTTTACATTGTTAATAGATAACCGCTATTAAACAAAGCATTTACATCACAACTTATTTACGGCAAATATATTTTATGAACTACACTATGAACTAACATCGGTATGATCTTTTTGGCCTACGAGTTTCCTTTTCTGTTTCTGTTTCTATGATTAAACTATTTCCAAACCAACGGAAAATAACCCGCCCAATTAAGATAATTACTAGACATAAATGTTTCGTCACGATGTTTTCCTTCGTCGTAGACCTTGCAGTTATTGTTCAGTAGTTTTTTCGTGAATTAGTGAAAACATAGACAGACAGTCAGAAAAAATTCACAACTTTATAGAGCCTTACAAAACTCCACTGCTGTATAAAGTCCTTCCCCACAGAATTACCTCATAGGGGGGATATTTTCCATAGTTAGCACGGTCAGCAGGCGAGTTAGCAACCGGAGCTTTTTTGTTATTATAAATAGAGATATTTTCAAGAAAAATATATCTCAGTCATCTTTTTCGATACTCCCGGGATGATATGGGACAGTTAATGGATTCTCTCACATCGCCATAACACGTCAGTCTCTAGTTTTCTTATATTGTGGAATGAAATCTTACAAAGTAATACTAGGTGGCAGGACTCCATTCTTGCCTAGGATTCCTTCTAGGTAATTACCACCTTCTCACATATTTTGCCGCAAAATAATAGTGATTTCACTTCTGTATTTCTATCTGAATAGAACGCCAGAATAATTACAGGCCATGTGGGATTCCATCTTAGTCCTCAGAGGTTCCAACTCCTTTGTAGTCTTCTTTATTTGAACTGAGCTGCAGGTGTCCACGGGCTACAGTATCCACTTACTACCAGGTGGACGACGAGATAGTTCATCATTTTAATTTATTTAAAAAATGGCGTCTTTTTCTTCTTATTCCATTTGTGTCCTTTCAACATCTATTCACTTAGCAATTTGCCACCACAGAGTCTGTTTCTAGTGATGATGCCTCATTTAGAGGCAGTCGTATTATCAACAGTGGTGGGTTTTTCTTATTGTAGTGGTTTTGGGGTGGTGGCATAAGGTTAAGTAGTGGCAGTGACATATCACGCTCAGGGAGGGAGGATCTTTTGACAGCCAATTAAAAAAGAAAAAAGAAAGTGAATATATAATATGCTTGAAACAAGTTATACCATCCCTTACAGTCTATCAAGTCGATTGATGAACATAGGCCTCTCCTAAGATTGCCTCATAAAGGGGATATTTGCCATAGCTGCCACACTTGGCAGGCGGGTTGGCAACCGCAGTACTTCTCTAGTTGTTATTAGGAAGACGCTCCAGCCAATCTCCTGGTTTGTTTCCCTCTTTCGCCTATTACGACACCCACTGGATGATATGGGGTAGTGGATATTCCTACACTGTCATTACACGGTAAACTTTTATCTTTATATACCTATTCATAACCTAAAAAAAAATGGAATTTGTACGCCATATTTTCGATAAACGAAGTCAGCAACTAGGCATTTTTCTGCGCCGAGAATCTTATTGCGACGCAGCATTGATATGCAGCGCCATCCTACATGACAAATTCGATTCAATTCTGACCCATCTCTATTACGAAGACAGAACTTGAGTCTATCACAATTGTAATTAAATTAGCTAATTAGTTCAAAATCAAGAAAATAAACAATTGAGGTTCATCACAATTTAATTTAATTAGTTAATTAATTTTAAATCAAGACGGTATACAACTTAATTCTATCACAATTTTAACTAAAGCTTATTCGTTCTAATGTTTATCGCTTCCTCAATCAAAGCCTTCACTATTGAATGTAGCATTCTCGTCATAGTTACACCTTTTCTTCCACTCGTCAACGTCAAGGAGATAGGGAGAAGTGATGTCATAGAACTTCTTGAGGTCGCACAGCGGTCCACCGCATCCTTTGATCTCTAGGTATTGCACTTGTTCACCGGGAGATTTTACGTAAATTGGCTGGAAAAAATAAATGTTTTGATATGTTGCGATATGTCTTCATAAGAATCATACAAAACACGGGATTAAAAGTGTATTATTAGTAAAGAAGGACAGATAACTTATTTATTTAAACAAACACCAATACACAGATTACTAAATACTTAATAAACTGATCAACTTAATTCTGCACTAGCTAAATCCCAAATGTAAGAAGCGCAGCAACAACTTTTGTGTTCATCACCGTACAGTCGTAGCGTAAGAAAATCCATCACCCCATTTAGTACCGTGTGTGTCGTAAGACGACCATGAAAATGCTATAAATATTTTATGGTTTTCTATAGATGGCGGTATGACCACCTCGTTTTTGCAATACGTAAATTATTCAAATCGGCGATGAGAAAAAGCGTTGAAGGTGCGAGTTTTCTTATACTTTGTTCGTTAACCTCTCTGACGAGCCTGAACATTACCCCAAGAGGCCCATAACCAGCTGTGACCTATTATAGCAGTGAATACTGAACGGATGTGTCGGCTCAATCGAGGAAGAATCACGCATTCATTGTACTCGTATACGTGTAATAGCTGCATAGTGCTGCTGAATGAATTAGTCATTTGACTACTGACAATGACCAGATACCGTTTTAATAAGGCATTTTTTTATATAATAAGGGTGACCAACGAGCACACAGTTCACCTGATGATAAGTGGTTTCTATAGCCCATAGACGTCTACATCTATCTTCGTTTGCAAATTAAAATGCAGATGCGATATCAGCCGTGAGGACTAAGCTAGAATGCTTCTTTTCTTGCAAAATAGGTCTCCGGTTCTCTACACTCACCATACAAAATACATTAAGCTGCTATTTTACGCTGGTATTCTGTGAGAGCGTTATCCTTCCCCGGTCGAACCGATCCATTCGTGCTACAACTATACTATTAATACAGCTGTAGCATGGCTCTACCACGTAATAATTTCATCTTAGTTCTCAGGAGTGCAATACATTTTAATTCTATATGGAGAATAAGGTAATGGAGGATGGAGGATATTTTTCGTAGAATAAGGGTGACAAACAATGTCACAGTCCACCTGATGGTAAGTGGTTAATGTGGCCTATAAACACCTATATCTACCCTCGATTAAGAATCAAAATGCACATGCATTGTCATCCCCGAAGACTGAGATTAAATGCCTCCTTTCCAGTAAAAAGAGTCTTCCGATCATCACCAAACAAAAATTAATATGGAGTAAGGATAACTCAAGGAATAATTTAGCCTTGGGTGGGACCGTATTGCTTAAAACATATATATTTCTATGGACCCAGTAACAAATTACCGTTAGGATAGGATTGCTAACTTTTTTATATCAAATATAGTATTTTCGAGACATAAAAATTAATAATAAAATAAATTATTTTCTAGGAATATATTTTGCAATTTGGATCCTTTATTAACAACCTCAGCTAATATATTTTTGATGTGTAACATCTTTCCCCTCGCTTTTGCGCAATCTGTGTGAGTAATTTCGTGAAAAGCGTCGAAAGTGTGTAACAGGAAACCGGAGAAGCGCGCGCTATTTGATTTGACTAATCAGCGAATATAATATATGTAAACTAAATTAATAAATGTATTTACGTTCATAATAACTGTCTGAAAAAGTGGAGATCATCGACAAAAATTCAAATGACTAATAATGAATAATTATTCAAATAAATATTTCAGTATTTAATTTTTATAAATTTAGAGATTAATTTCTACGTGGTAGAGCCATGCTGCAGCTATATTATGGTTGTAGCACGAATTGGTCGGCTCGACCGGGGAAGGACCATGCTCTCACAGAAAACCAGCGTAAAATAGCAGCTTAACGCTGCTGTGTTTCGTATGGTGAGTGTAGAGAACCGGAGACCCTTTTTACTGGCAAAGAGGCATTCCATAAAGACTTAAGATTCAGACAACGTATCTGAATCTTAAGTCTTTATTGAGGATAGATGTAGATGTCAATGAGTCACAGTAACCACTTACCATCAGTTGGACTGTGTGCTCGTTTGTCACCCGATCCTATAAAAAAAAATTCTGTCGCTGCACATCTGTAATTTTTAATATTGATTAAAAAAAAGAAATAGCTTTTTCTCAGTATATAATGTTTATGTTGCTTGTAATCAAGGTAAGATGTCACATGTTACACATCATATGCGACTACTGTAAAGCTCGCTCGTTTTTTTTTTATTACAGTAATATATCAATAATATTTTGTACAGTAGGGTCAGAGTGGATGAGAGTGCGGAAGCTTTGTACAAGCGTCTCGCAACGCACGCACGCAAGCGCATGGTTCACCTACACTAGCATCATAGAAAATAACGCGATGCTTACGTCGGTAGTACTAAATATTATGTTAATTTCTTTGTCTGATAGGATGCACAGGCATTAAGCTTCCACACACTCATCTCCTATGGTGGAATTGTCAACCCTTTATCAATCGAACATACTGGCGTAATGCTATCTCTTTTATCTTGGTTAAATAAAAACTATCACCTTCTACGCACTAAATAGTTTCCGATTATTCAATTTTGTTGCCGTTTTGAAATCAGGAGTCGATTATCACCTGTGTCCATCGCAAAAACCTGACAATAGGCTGTGATATGGAATCCGCTACATGTTAGACGTTACATTTTCTGATGCAGCCACTAATCTTAAAAAAAAATACATAAACTCACAGCACACTTCATTATTTAAATATTCATACCTCCGAAACCATAAAAGTGGAAAGCGGGCCTAGTTAGGTACAAAAGAAAATTCAAAAGTTGTCGGCATCACTGATAAAAGAGTAGAGATCTGAATGGGCGCTAAGATCCATAACAGTTGCTTAAATTATAAAAAGGTACAAAGTTCTTGAAAGTAAAATATGAAAGTTGCTAGCTAACTAACTAACTAACAAACGTCCCAACGATACGTATAAAGAATTAAGTAATATAAAGAATTAACGATATGTATAAAGAATTAAGGAAAAAATATGTTATTCTCCACTTTAAATTCAAGCAATTATTTCTGAAGTTTGCGAGTTTATTTCCCTCCAGTGAATGCAATTTGAAATAATAGTAAACAGTAATTTCAAATTGGTATTTACTGTGTTTTTCTCGTAAGGTGAGTGTAGAGAACTGTCTTCGGTTTTCCTTTGTACTGAAAACGAGGCATACTCCAATCCTCAGGGGGTGACAGTGCATCTGCATTTTGATTCTTAATGTGTAGATGTCTATGGGCCCAATGTACACTCACTGTCAGGTGGACCACGTACTTGTCAAGTACACAGTCCACCTAATGGTGATTTATAAAAACTACTAACAGTCGCACCAACGATTATAAATATAGAGATTTAGGCCCAAAAAGACGTCAGTCTTCACTTTAAATTCAAACAATAATTTGTGAAGTATGCGAGTTGATTTCCCTCTAGTGAATGACAATTTGATATTACGGTTTATTCTGTTTTTATTTTCCTTTAACAAGAACAGTGCATTTAGATCCCCCGAGGATAGTACGGTAAGAAGAAAATCTCGCTCCAAAAAATTTCGCTGCAGTGGACGTGAACTGCTTGATCAAGTAACAAATTGATTTCATTGTACATTTTTGTTACATTCATTAATAATGTAAATAAAACATAATGTCAAATATTAAGTTGTTTAATTTGGTTTATATTAATTTCAATGTAAGTCTTCTTTTATTAAAATAGTTTATATACATACAAATATTATCCCCAACCTGACAGCCTCAGAAGTCCACAACTGAAAATAGATCTGCCCCAAGAAATGCTACAAAACATGGTCTTAATAAGCCACCTGCATACGTGTATTTCCTACATGCCTTATTTAATTTCGAGGTCGGCCACCCTACACTACGCTAACCCTTACGAGGCTACCATTCGAGAATCTTTCATCCTCATCGGTGGTCGGCTCTTCGTGCTATAAGGGCAGTCAATTGTCACATCAACTAAGTGATCCGTTGGGTTAAACACTATGATACTAATTTATGTTAATCCTCCCGACATAGTGCCAAGAAAGCTGGCTTCATTATGGCGTGACAGTGAAGATGAAACTCATATGACATCATGTTGCAAATGACATCCCATGTTTAGGTATATTTTATATCAGAATATGCCGATATACGAGATCGGATGCGGAGAACCGCATCAATGATGCAAGTCGTACAAGATTTATTCCTTTCGGGGACTTTCGGACATCCCCTCATATATATAATAATAATGACCTCCAGACCAAATTTCGGTCACGGCGGCCAGTCTCAATTGTAACCAGCGATCTGCGCAGGAAGAACTATAGTGCCCAAGTGTACGCGCAAGCACAGTTGGCACTCTATCCTCTGTCCTCACTCTCATAGTCCAATGGGACGGTAATCCAATACGACCGGAGAGAGATCAGGCGTGTATGTTTGTAGATATTCTCAAGGAAACACTTACCAAAACGACATATCTTCCCGTTTTCACCACCCTTCTTAATTCCAGCGCAAATAATCCAGCATACGGCGGTACGCCCTGTCTAGGTATTGCCTTTGATATCGCCTCGAAGGCGTACACGTTGTTATCGTGTGCGGAGTAAATCCTCACTTTTTGAGTGGGCTCTCCAGCAACTGCTGATGCGGATACCTCGAAGAATTCATTTAAAAGTAAACCTGTAGATTTCAAGATCTGTTGATTTTTTAATTACAGCTTATCACAGTGACTCGATGGTCTAGTATTTGTCTTTGTGAAATTGTTTACCACCAGCGATTTTTCGGGACCAATACGACTTAAGGACCTTCAAGAAATAAGCTTACTCCTTCTTAAAAGGCCGACATAGCACCTGCTATTACTCTGGTGTTGCATTTGTTCATGGTGGAGATCGACACTTACCATCAGGTTAGCCGCATGCTCCTCTTTGCTTCCTCTTCTATAAAAAACGCGGTTGCTAATTATGAGGTATCTGGTTCGAATCCCAAAATCAGGCCGAAATCATTTATTGGGTATCTTTGTCAAGATATTCTCAGTAGCAGCCCGGAGTCAGAAAGTTGACTGTGTTTCACTTTTACCTCGGAAATCGTGTAAAGCATTCGGCCACTGTAATCCTGTGCAGCGAGATGGCTGGTATCTGTTGGCCCTGGATGCCCTAACCGAAATTCGTTCTGGAGAACATTTATATTAATTATTACAGACTATCACAAGGCCACATTTTTTATAGTTGCACGGTCGGCAGGTAGGTAAGCAACCGCCACTGGTATGCTATGTTGGCAAAACTACTATTTTATTGTCAGGTATATTGACCACTGGGTACGGCGTAGCGTCGTCATGAGCTTCGTTTACTTACCAGCTTTTAATGGCAGCAAGGTGTCGTTAGCAAATAATATATCAAATGCTTTGTCAGCCGCCTCTTTTATATCCGGCATCATTTTCTCTATTGATGGTTCAACAGGAATACCCATATGTGTCTGAAACATTATTAGTACTTTATAATAAACTGTTAATACACATAAACTCTCAAGATTGTCATCCAGACGGATAGACAGAGGTTTTTTATTTTATTTTTTAATTCATCTCGATTATTATTTTTTTACCCGCACTTACGGGTTTTGTCGCGTAATCGCTGAAATTAACATTGAATGTCGTTTAAATTATAGAAAAAGTTGTTCCATGTTAAATGTCACTCAATAAAAAAAACGTTCATTAGCGGTGCTATCGTAAACGCGTATTAAAAGTATCACTGTCAATTTTATTTATGAAAGTGGTGCAAAAGTTGTTTATCTTTTTTAAACTGTATATAAATATATCTATAGTACTAGGTATAGTGCTATAGTTATATTTGGCAAAAAGGCGGACTTAATGCACAGGGCATACTCTACAAGTCTACATTCAGACTAAGCAGAGAAGATATTGTGAGTGCAAAGAGCAAACAGCTAAGGTAAAATGTTTTTGCCAAAAATAATACAAATATAATATGTAAATATCTATTTAAATTTTTCTCGTCACCACGCTGTGTCTATAAATGGATGATAGATTTCAGCTTGTCACTGAGAATTCTTACCTGACTAATGAACAAGTCATATGCGTAGAATATCTTAACTGGAGTACTTCTTATATCATTTTTCAGTACTGAAGAAAGCCGATCTAGCACGTCATTATATTTCGCCATCTCGGGAATATAAGTAGTTAATAATTTTTTTTTGTACTCGTCAAACCTTGGACAATTAAAGCCCATGAGCTGAAAAAAATATATGAAAATATATAATTAAAGAAATACGTAAAATACTTACTACGGGGCATTGAACTCCTGTCGAATAATGAAAATGCTCCATGGTATAATTTGACCGTGTGTTTATAAATATCCACTACACTCTATAATCTTGTTCGTATCATAAGAGGCGACAGATCTGTAATAGTTGCAACGCTGGCAGGCCCCAGTTTTTCATAAGCTTGAATAGTTAGCAGGAACATGCTGTTGCCCATCTCCCATTTCACTTTTCCTCGGTCACATTTTTCGGCAAACATACAATATCCACTACCCACGATGAGTAGTGGATATTCTTACAGCGCCACAATACAAAAATCAAGAGTATTTTTATAGGAGAGGGGGCAAACGAGATCAGATCGGAACTAAGGGAATTATAGATGCGTTGCCGGCCTTTTAAAAAGAAACAGGGTCTTTTCTTGAAGGTCCCTAAGTCGCAAAAGTACATATAAATACGCAATAGACATGAAATATTCAGTAGACTGGCTCTTAAAGTCGAAAGAAAGTTAGTTTGATTCTTTCCTAAATTAAATCGAATTGCTTATTGACTGATCCGATCTTTTGAGATTAACTTGACAACAGAGTCATTGAATGCTTCTCCAACTGTCGCCGAATCATTACTTAAACAGAATGTTAATACCTGTTTAAAAGAATTTAGATTTGTAAAAGTATTACCGCATAATATTGTAAAATACTTCAAAACCATTGATGTAAAGAAAACCGCAGATTTGTGGGGGATTTCCGTTACAGTGATTACGTCCATAATAGATTTAATTGCACCTCATCTTGCTATTATTTTTAATACTTGTATCGATTCTGGTGTGTTTCCTGATTTAATGAAGTATAGTAAAGTAATACCTTTATTTAAATCTGGTAGTACATTGGACCCCGCTAATTATAGACCTATTTCTGTACTACCAACTCTCAGTAAAATTTTTGAAAAAATAATTTTGGATCAATTGTTAATTTTTTTTAATACAAATAAATTACTTCATAAAAATCAATTTGGTTTTACAAGGGGCCGCTCGACGTCTGACGCCGGTGTTGAGCTTATGAAATATATTTTTAATGCCTGGGAGAATTCACAAGATGCCTTAGGTATTTTCTGTGATCTTTCCAAGGCTTTCGATTGTGTTCATCATGATACATTAATCAGGAAACTACAACATTACGGTGTAAAAAATTTGGCGCTTAAACTTATTACTTCATATTTAAGTAACAGAACTCAAAAAGTCGTCATTAATGGTAAATGTTCCTCCGGATCGGTAGTATCAATGGGCGTTCCTCAGGGCTCGATTCTTGGCCCATTCCTGTTCTTAATCTATATTAATGACTTACCTTATCTTGTAGGGGACAATCACGATATAGTATTATTTGCTGACGATACCTCTTTAATTTTCAAACTGAAACGGCAGTCAATTAAATATGACGATGTAAATAATGCTCTATCGAAACTAGTACATTGGTTTAACGCCAACAATTTGCTCTTAAACGGCAACAAGACAAAATGTATTAAATTTACAATACCTAATGTAAAACATTCGAAAACCAATGTGCTCTTAAATGGGGAGGAGTTGAGTCTTGTGGATACCACTGTTTTTCTCGGTATTACTATTGACGCGAAACTTCAATGGGGCCCCCATATATCTAAATTAGCAAGCAGACTTAGTTCTGCAGCATATGCTGTAAGAAAGATTAGAAGTCTCACAGATGTTGAGACAGCTAGGTTAGTGTATTTTAGTTACTTTCATAGCGTAATGTCTTATGGAATTTTGCTATGGGGTAATGCGACTGATATTGAAGCTATATTTGTTTTGCAAAAGAGAGCCGTACGGGCGATTTATAATCTAAATTGTAAAGAGTCCCTTAGAGAAAAATTTAAAGAAATAAACATATTAACTTTGGCATCGCAATATATTTATGAAAATGTAATGTATGTACATAAAAACATAAATAGCTTTAATAAGAATAAGGATGTTCATACCTTAAACACTAGGAACAAACATAAGCTTGTAATGCCACTTACAAGACTCCACAGAATTAGTAATTCATTTATGGGGCAATGTATACGCTTTTACAACAGAATCCCAGAACATGTTCAAAGTTTGTCAATAAACAAGTTTAAAAGTTTTATTAAAGAAAAACTGTACAAAAAGGGTTATTATAATATCAAGGAATACATGAGTGAAAATAACCCCTGGGAATAAGGTGATCGCCACCATGCTGGTTCTATGAAAATTCATTTAAAATTGTATAATCAAAATTATTGTTAAGTGAAATTATGTTTAAAAAAAAAAGTCCCGCTGGGTTTCTTGCTGGTTCTTCCCAGGACAGGAGGTATTTTCCGAACCAGTGGTAAATAAAATAATGACTTTCAATAAGTATTATGTAATAATCCATATTGAATAAAAATCATTCTATTCTATTCTATTCTATTCTAATCGGAAACAAAGATATCATGACTTAGCCTTGGCTTGAATCCCTTTCCTCTGCAAGAAAAACGATCCATTGCATTGCCCATATTAATATCGGAAATATTATTTCTTATCGCTAACAAGTAATTGTGGTCAAAATTGTTTTCTGAACATTTCCACTTGTATTGTGGTGATATATTAGAATGATAAACTAACCATTAGTGTAACATATTGTCAGTGGCTCCGGCGGGCAACTTCGAACGAAGAGACTCTTCATGAGTCTATAAAGTATATGCCGTATATGCCTATCTGTACAATGTAAATGCCTCTCCCATAGATTGCCTCATAGTGTAAGTATTTGCATAGATGTCACTCCTGACAGTCGGGTTGGCAACCGCAGTTTTTTATGAGTTTGAAATGTTATCAGAAAGATGCTTCTGCTCATCATTTGTTTCAGTTTTCTCATGTCATAACTTTCGTCAACCTCCGGGATAATATCGAGTAGTGGATGCAGTTAACATGCCTTCGAAACATATTTTTAATTATCAGACATGTAGGTTACCTCGCAGTAATTCCCATCACGAATTTTTTTCGTGTGGTAAAATTTCGATCATGTCGTGTTATTACTCAATATACGTTACACAGCAGCTTTATTATGACTGTATGATAGATGTGTCGGTTTGACCGGGGAAGGATTACGCTCTCACAGAATACCAGCTTAGAAGAGAAACGCATTCGTATTACTTACCATCAGGTTGATTGTGTGCTCGTTTGTCACCCTTATTCTTTAAAAAAATGCTCACGTACTGTAGAATTTACGGCAAAGGCTCAGCACCTGAGCAACGGCTCTACCATATTAATTACTATACGTTACTTACGAAGTCATAACGCAATGGTACGGTGGTGTACGGTACTGGAACCCAGTTGATATCTTCAATCCAGCCATGTCCATCAGGGCGATATACGGCTGCCATCGCCACAAGCACCGTCATCTTAGCGCGTGTGGAGTCGGTAGACCGGATGTAGATTTCTGACTGGTTATATTTGGGTGAAAGGTAATCGCTATATCTATTTCGTATGAATTTTCCCAGTTCGTAGGCTCGACGTTTTCCAAGCTAAAAGAAAGCAATTTTTAATTAAAATAGTAAAGTGCAGTTACAGCCTATATACATCCCACTCTTGGGTCTGTACCCAAGTCCTATGCCTTCTCTTAATTTTGAGAGGGTTTTAGGTTAAGGAAATATCCGCCGCGTTGCGCCAGTGCGTGTTGGCGGATTTTACATGCCTTCTCGTATATACTTTTTAATTCCTTACATCACGATGTGTTACCGTCACCGAGCACGTGGTAGTTTTTAAGTGTTTACATCGCATAGACATGTCATGGATTGCTTATCAGAAAAGGAATATCATCTAGTAATCAGGGATGGTTTATTTATCTAGTTATTCCTTATACATTTATATAATATCATATATTTCTCATTACAAAATAATACAAAGGGCGGACTTAATGCCATTAGGCATTCTGAACCTGTCAACCATAATTTAAGAAAATCTGAAAAAAAAACTATTTTACTTTAGTACATGGATGTATGCGTGTGTTCATTTTTGCGAGAGTGTGTGTAGATAGATCTATCTTAGGTCTTGGAATTGGAATAACACATTGATTTGAGTGGAAAAAGTACTTTGCCTATATCAGCTCAATAAATTAAAATGAAGTGTCTTACCTAGTTTCATCATTTTATTTTATTGAACGGCAAAGTAATTTTTTCCAACTTTAAAATAACGAATTTCCGCAAAGTAACGCCTGATTTTATTTATTTATTCATTATGGTACACCAAAATACATAATAACCAGTAGAGTTAAATCTTATGTATAATATGTACAGCATGCAACACATTCATTCTTTTTTTTTGGTTTTTTCAAAACATTACACTAGGATTTTCTCATATACCGTGGAGACGGTTAATATACATAAATTACGTAAGGACAATAATTTAGACACGGAAAAAATATTTTAAGGTTGTAAAAAATACTTGTTCCGTGCGGGATTCGAGCACGCGGTCCGCAACTCCACGCAAATATGCCAAAAGCATCAAATGCATAAAAATAATGATGTCGTTTTCCGATTTGTACCCGAGCGAAGCCGCATGCAAAGGCTAGTGTTGTATATAAACGGAACATAACAATCATCCCACAAAGTGATATCATTTCAAACTTTTTTAGTTTTCGAATAGCGCACATTAATATTCAAAAAGTTTGTTCCATAAAACTTTCACGTCATACTGAATACGAAACGACAGATCCAGCAAATTGCATAACTTACACCATACCTCGATTCCGTCATTTATGGTGATTAGGGAATGTTTTGCTTTTAAATCATGTCGATTATTTCAAACTTTTAATAATGACAGTCGTATATCACGACAACACACGCGTGACTTTGAATAATTTCTGAATAATGACCATTAATATTTTTTTTATTACGTTATGGGTATGGAAACACAAATAATATATGTTGTTGTCATTGATGTTGGTACTGTATACTTTTCAGTACATTAGCTTAAAAAAACTTCTATTGCGACTGTTAAGTCTTTTGGGTTGTGTTCTCGGCTTTGGTTTTCACCAATGTTACCCCAATAGTAAGATTTTCTCATAATTCGCGGAGGCGTTTAACATACACTTACATTTCAATAGAGTACACATCCAGACTCGGAAAAATTATTCCTAGGCTATAAAACACTTGTTTCGTGCGAGTATCGAACCCGTGGGCTTATAGCGGCACGACCAATCACCACTGCGCTACAAAGCTGGCAGAAACAACTGAACATGAAATCGCAAAGTAAAGCGATCATTTGGTTATTGTTTAGGGGCGGAACTGCGAAGCTAAAACAAACAAACAAACGGTCTTGGTAATCTATCGTGTATGGCTTCTACCACAAGTATTTCCAACTAAGTTAGATTCATCATCATCATTACAGCCCTTCACAATTTCAACGCCGAAAAAAACCTTCCCCCAACCTAATGCATCTGCATCCATCAACTTAATGCATTTCTTACAAGGTCTTCATTCCTCATCTAATGGAGATCCACCCTACACTTTGCTAACGAGGCTGCAACTCGAGAACCTTTCTTTCCTATTGGTTGTCAGTTTTTCGAGTTATAAGGTTGGAACTTCAGCTTGACTAAAAAGATTAATCAACGGGAATAGTAGTGGTTTTAGCAGTGCTGCTAGTATTCTTTATTATTTTTTGATATCTTACGTCAGTCAGTTGGCCATATCCGAGTGGTTCTGTTATTTTCTGCAGCAATTCAGGCTTGTCGCTTAGATACAGGTACTCCTGCACAGGTGTTCTATCACCATGTCGATGTACCTGAAACAAAATAATATTTAAGTAACACTCCAAATTCGCCGTCACCGTCAGACCATAGACCTCTAACCGACATAGAAATATATCAATGCCGTTGATGATATGAATAAAATAAATAATAATAATATATGAAACGAGATGAGGAGAGAAATTTGATATTAAATCCCTTTTATTGGCATACAAATAGAATTAAAATGCTTTACATACTACTGTTTTAATAGCAAATGTAAATAAAAATTATGTATTTATTTTGCCATAGTTTTTTTTAATGTAGTCAAGTTAGACAAATTTGTTATACATCGAAAGAGGCCCAACAGTGAATTTTTACAGGCTTATAAAGAAGAAGGAGACTAAAACTAAGGAGTAAAAAAAGGTTATATAATAATATTGTAACTCTAAAAGCGGTGGTTGCTCAGGGTCTTAGTGTTTGCCGTTATTATGTAAATTGTGTTCGATCCCCGCCGGCACCAATAAAATTGTTCATTGTAATTTTAAGTGTTGATTTACCACGAGCTCAGCGGTGAAGGAAAACATCCTAAGGTCCCGACCCGGAGGACCTGCGTGTCTGAGAAATTAAAAAGAATATTTCGGACACGTGAATCCTATCATCCACCCAACACACAATGCAGCATCGCAGTCTACAATACCTTGGTCTAAAGCCTTCTCAGAAATGTGAGGAGATTTGTGCAAAGAAAGAGGACCGTACGGTGGGAGATTAATAACCTAAATTGTAAAGAGTTCCTCAGAGAAAAATTTAAAGAAATAAACATATTAATATTTGCATTGCAATATGTTTATAAAAACGTAATGTAGGTACATAAAAACAGGAATAGCTTTGATAAGAAAAAAGATATTTATACTTTAAACACTAGGACCAAACATAAGCTTGTAATGCCTGTTACTAGACCCCACAGAATTAGTAAGTCATATGTGGGGCAACGTACCCGTTTTTACAACAAAATCCCAGAAAATGTTCAAGTTTGTCAATAAGCAAGTTTAAAAGTCTTATTAAAGGAAAGTTGTACAAAAATGGCTAGGTATCGAGTAATACAGGAATGAAAATAATATCCCTGGGAATGAGGTTATCGCCCCCATGGTGTTTCTATTAAAATTCGTTCCTATGATAATTGTACAAAATTAGTGTAACGACATATTATATATATGTTTAAAAATATATGATCCCGCTGAGTTTCCTGCTGGTTCTTTTCAGGAAAATGGGTATTTTCCAAACCAATGGTAAAAAAAATACTTTCAATAAGTATTAATAACTGATTAAAAAATTATTCAATTCTATTCTATTCTAAAGGAGTGGGACGTATATACGTACCACTCCTTTCCAACAGAACAGTGCAGAATCAAAAATACTTACCAGAAAAGTAAACACTAGTTCTGTTCCATTTAATCCATCAAGGTTTCTCGCTAGACTTGCATGTAGATAAAACGAAATTAACAGCACATTAAAAAGTATCATTTTATTTGCTGTAATATAACGATAACAGAACCATTACAATAAAAATGTTATTAAAATAATATTTAAGAATGTAAACTATGTGAGAAGGTTTACTTTGAAAGCAATCACGGAGAAATAAAATAATGTTTACATTGTAACGTCTACTTTGCAAATGACGGAAAGTTAAAACTTTTTATATTTTAATACAGAAAATACTATAATAACATCATATAACAGCAAAGTGCGTTTGTCGATTTGTCTTTCATTTACGCAGCAACGGAGATTCGGATCGACATGATTTTTTTCATAAAAATAGTTCGAGTTTCTCAACTTCTTACAGATAACGGACAAGCCTTCGCATAAGCTGGAGTTGCAGTAAGCATCCCAGTTCTGCTGATGCGTAACCTAAGTGCATTCATATATTGTGTATTGTATGTGTACAAGTCTCACATACACATAAGACCTAAAAGATTCAGACCTACATTCTATCGCAACAGATTTCGCGATGATTGTAGGTCCACTTCTGTGCGATTTACTAGAAGTTTTCTTCATCGTACGACTTCTTTTTGTAATCAGCTACCACCATAGATTCTTAGACTTAGGAACCTTCAAAAATATTAGTCTATACGTTTTTAATTCTCACTTAGTCACTTGATTTCTACAAGTGAGCTGTATGCTCGTCCCCCCCCCCCTCCTCCCACTCCTATAAAAAGGCATGGTACACAGCTGTCTAGTAGTACAACAAGATAGCGTAGATAACGATCGTCGAACTCGTCGACTTTTTTAGTCGTGCCTGCCCGACATTTGGGCTGTGTTCCTTGCACAGCCCAATGCCCGTCCCGCGTCCCCGCCTCTAGCCAGCCCATCCACCTAGTGTGCTTGGCTATTCTATCGACCTTCCGACTGTGCGAATTGACGACTCTCTGACGCCGAGCACCGGACCTACAACTCCTGTGTCATAGATACAATTTACGACTCCGCGTGCCCTGCGCCCTCCGCGATGTCTACATCCGGTCTTCTCGGATGCCGAATCAGGCTCTGACATGGAGACCGACTCGTGTGTCCCGCTTAAGCCCGAAGATGAAGGCTTCTCCCTCGTCCAGGGGAAAAAGCGCAAACGCGCAGCCCCAAAAAAGGCAGCCGAGCTTAGCTCGGCCCTCTCGTACCTAACCGCCACTCTGGCAAAAAAACCCACCCCCGGGGTGCACTCTCAAGCCCCTAAGCCTGCGGCCAAGCCAGCAGCGAATGGATTCCCTGCTGTACGTAGGGAAAAGCCGCCACCACCCATCATAGTTCAAGACAAAACCAAATGGAATATCCATTACACTTTGTTGAACTCAAAAAAATATACTGCCCAAAGGTGCATAACGCCGATCTAGGCATTCGAATTTTTGTAAATACGACTGACGACTTTCGCAGAGTGACAACAATTCAACATTCATACGTCCCCCCCCCCCCCCCCCCGAGGAACGTAGTCTACGCGTGGTCATCCGTAGCCATCCCCAAGGAGCTCGAGACTGTCCACATTCTAAACGACCTAAAGGCCCAAAAACTCCCGGTCCGGGAGGTGCATAGAATGCACCACCAGACGGATAAAAAATGTTTTTAGATCTATGCTTTTTCATCCTGAACCTGTCTCCGGGAGGCAAGGAAATTTTTAACGTCCGGCGCATTTGCAACCTCACGGGGATTTCAGTGGAAGCCCCCCGAAATAGGGGTATCGTTGGCCAGTGCCATCGGTGCAAACGGTACGCCACTCGACCAGAAATTGCTACGCCAAGCATAGGCCTAGGTGACCACGGCACTACTGACTGCCCCGCACGCCCGAGACGATTGAACCCCCGAGCTGCATCAATTGCCGCGAAGAGGGACACCCAATGAATTATCGCTGGTGTTCCAAAGCGCCGCGAAGGAAGAAGCGCAGACGTAGAAAACGCGTGGGTCAAGAAAATGCGTCTCGCACTCAGCTGCCTGCCCCTAAACCCGCACCATCTCCGGTGCCCGCATCTGCGCCTCAAGTTGCCACTAAGCCCGCCCCTGTCTCCGGGGCGGTCTAGCAAGGTGCCAGCCCTCCCGCATCTTCCGCGTCAAAACCCAACGATTGAGTGAAAAATCGCCGGGTCTTGTCGCCTCACGGCCAACGCCGCCTCCCCAGGCCCCAAAATCAAAGCCCATCCACAAGGCTCATCCACCTTCGCCGCTGACTTCTCGTTAGTCTGCAGGTTCATCAGCAACATATCGTTACCGAGTTATCCTCCTTGGCTCGCAAACTCCGCGGAGCCAATTTACCTTAGGATAAGCTCAAGGCTACGTTTGAGCACATTGGACTTATCGACGCAATCTGGTATTTCTAGTGCGCCTAAACACCTCTTCCAAATACCAGATGGGCAACACAAAATCTCGGTAGAACTAAACCACGCTCTCTTACTGTCGCGTTCTATGGCCTCAGAGACCAAAAAGATGAGATCATGCTCTTCCTGCGCAACCACGATGTAGATGTAATGGCACCTTGATCTACTGCAAAAGGCCCTTGCACTTCGTACCGATCGGTGCCCTCCCGTTACTAACATATAAGTATCTATATGTAAAATAGCCCTCTCAGGCCATTCGCTACCCACTATAGTTTCGACATATCTTTAGCCGTTTAAAAGTATAACCGAATCCGACATAACAAAATTACTTAATCTAAGCTCCAGTATCATAATAGCCGGAGAACTCAACAGTAAGCATTCCTCCTGGAACTTGCTTATCAATAACCCAAATGGTAATATATTGTTCAATCTCTCGGAGTGACTAAATTTCGATGTTATCGCGCATGAGACTTCGACCGGCTACCAATTCACCACAACTCAACAACCGGACATCCTTAACGTAGCAATACTCAAAGATGTTCGTTTGTCGATAGCGTCGATCGAAACTATTTTAGAACTGCACTCGGACCACAGACCAGTTCTATTGCAGCTGGGCCAGCCCGCAGGCGAGATTCTCTAGACCAAAACCATTGTGTAATGGCGTAAGCTCGAGGTCAAACTCGAGTCTACGACCTCCCAGCACTTCAACCAAATCCCTGACAAGATAGACTCGCCTGAGGAGTCCAATGAGACGATTAGCACCCTATCGGCCCACCTCACCTCTACAGTCGAAGAATGCTCTCGTAAGGTAGCTGATTAGAGCGAAGAACGCGGCCTTAAGACAATACCATCACTTTCGTACTTTAGATAACAAATTCCGTCTGCGCTACCTCCAAAACGAGGTGAAAGAGCTCATTAAAGAGTTTAGAGACTATAAGTGGGATAATCTGCTGGAAGATATCGAGCCATTTCATACTGCCTTCAGGTAGTTGACCCCAGATCTGAAACCAGAATAATCCTCACTTATGCCGCCTTTCATTAGGCCAGGAAACCCCGATTTCGCCTTTGACGACTCTGAAGAGGCTGAATGCCTCGCGGGCAGTTTAGAGATGCAATGCACTCCCTTCAACAAACCCACAGATCCCGCTCACCTCTTAGAGGTATAAGCGGAGGCCGCGTGTAAGTCTGCAACACCACCTACGGGCGACCCCTTAGATCCTGTGACTGTTAATGAAGTCACAGTAGTAATTAATATCCTTAAAAAGAAGTCAGCACCCAGCCCCGATAGCATTAGCAACAGGGTACTGAAATCTCTGTCCGCACCGCTCGCTTGCCTCCTAGTAGTATACTACTTCAAGGCTCTTCTTTCCAGCTGCTCCTTCCCGGATGTATAGAAACAGGCAGACATAATTGGAATCCCGAAACCATGGAAACCGCGTAACTTAGCCTCTAGCTATTGGCCAATTAGTCACCTCAGCATAATGGGGAAAGTTTACGAGAGACTCATTTGGAATCGTAAATCCGCCGTATACGTTTTTTGGCAAATAAACTTCTTCCAGACGAGCAGTTCGGCTTCAAACCCAAACACTCGTGCACAAATAAGTTACACCGCCCCACAAAGTACATTCTGAAAGTCTTCAACCTCCCAAAAAGAAGTTCTAGAACCACTTACACTGGTTCACTCTTTTTCGATGTTGCAAAAGCCTTTGACGAAGTCTGGCACGATGGCTTACTTCACAAGTTGTATAACCTCAACGTTGTTGATAGGCTCATCCTCATGATTAGAGCCTTCTGACTAACAGCCAATTTCGCTATCGAATAGAGGGCATTCGATCCCCAATAAGCCTCCTAAAGGTCGGGGTCCCTCAGGGCTCAGTCCTCTCCCCACTCCTAATCACACTCTTCGCGAGTGACATCCTGAAGAACCCAGTGGTTAATACTGCTCTCTTTGCTGACGACACGGCACTCTTCGTCGCCCATCATAATAAAATTATACTCGCTCAGATGCTCAAAACAGTAGTCAACCGCTTAGGCGATTGCTTCCGCTTATGGAGAATTGAAGTGAATCCTGAAAAAATTGTAGAAATATACTTGCAAAGGCGTCCCGCTCTCAACCGTCAATTAAATACCAAAAAATAGTTAAGCACGATCAGCCTATATGGACGCCAGACCAGTCAAATACCGAGGGGTCACTTTTGACCACGGCATGACCTTTGAGAAATACATTCGCAATGTCCGCAACCGTGTCAAATTCTTCGCTAGCTGCCTCCACCCGCAAGTTATCAGCAAGAACAAACTGACCTTAAGACAAAAGCTCTATCTTTACAAAACATGCATAAGACCAGACATGTCACACGCTAGCGTAGCTTTCGCCTACGTGTCTGAAGCTAATTTGAGCAGCCTCCAAGCTATTCAAAATAGCTTCATCCGAAAAGCCACCGGAGCTCGTTGGTACCAGCGAAACTCCGATCTTCACAGAGATTGCCAACTCCTGACGATCTTAGAATATTTCAAGGAAATGTCTCAACGCTACTTCGAGAGCGTCAAAACACACCCCAACCCGTTAAACGGTGGTAAACGCAGCCACCTATGTCTTGACCCCAAATTCCTCGGCTTTACTCCGGAGGCCTCGTAACGTTTTAGTTGAAACCCGATTTCGTTAGACTACAACACTACACACACACCTAGAGACTCTAGTTACAACCTAGGAGAACGAATAGAATACAGCGAGTCCGAAGCGAGTCGGAAAGAATGCAGAGAGAAAAGAAGAAGAAAGGCGCGACGCAAATCTTTCTACACCGCGTACACACCGTACACCCGTGTCCCTGGGCGGTTCACACCACCCAGAATATCGAACGATACGACTTAGTCATCAGAGCTGAGATCCGCCACCCCTTTTTCGATCGGCGGCATCCAGGAGTATTTGATGTTGATGTGGATGTAACGTCATCGGACTCAGGGCTCTGTGACGTCAAAGAGTCGGAGGATGCTGCAAGAGCCGCATAGACTAACAGCATTAACATCACAGAAACTAGAGAATAAGTCAACATGGGCTCTTAATTTTCGAAATGAAATCGATTTCCAAATTTAACGCGGGCGGAGCTGCGGGCAAAAGCTAGTAATATAATATAATCTGACATCCTTGTTTAATTTTTGCTACCAAATGCTTCAATGCGAGCTTCAATATTTGACTTAATCATTGTTATGTCATTAAAATATTCTCACTCCTAACGATTTTATCGTGACTAGTTTGTCTACTCTTATTTAATATGCAAATGACCGGTTTCCAAGATCGGGCAAATTAAGGGTCAGTACATACCGAAACGTGATGCGACGCGACGTGGCGCGCATTTTTTTTTAAGAAAGTGCTACAAAATATAACATTATTTACTACACAAAAACATAGACATTTTATTGATATAACTTAAAAATGCTCTCGTAGCTTGTGGCGAAGCGCGGTGCATCATGACGCATCGGTGCTTCGGCGAGGCACGGACTGGTGCGGCGGCGTGCTACGCGTAGCAAAACCACTGGCCTATTCAAGCATCTTCGCGTCGTGTCGCGTCGCTTTTCTGTGTGAACTGACCCTTAGCATATATTTTAATATGTGATTACCTAATCTAGTTCAAGAACGTGCGAAAAAAACTCTTCACAAGGTGACCTTGGAAAAAGGGGCGAGACGTTTGGCTTAATGACAAGCGCACACTGATGTTAGTGTGCTGAATAAGACCTGTTGGGTAGAGTTTTTTTAACTATTATCAATACTGACTTTACAAAAGCCAACTTACGTTTGTCTACTCGAATGCGTTGTATGCCCTTGTTGCTCTTGTGGTTGTAAGCGTGACTACTGATCATGTGATCCCAGGTTTAATTTCCGGGTCGAATCAAAATCAGTGATTGAATTTTTCTGTCAATAAATTATCAGTAGCAGTTCAGAGTCAGAAATTTAGTAGTGTTTCACCCCCGTGCATAGGTAAGCACGTAAAGCCGTTGGTCCTGCATCTGATCCTTCTTCACGCATTGAACACATTCCAAAATGTAATCACACCTTCCAAAATGTGTACTTTAAAACACCACGTTAAAATGTGCTTGTATAGAAAATTTCAATACACAAGTCCAATGAGAAAACAGTTATTAAAAGAACCCGACTGCTCAATAAAATTAAAAAGAGATTTTTTTATTTATTTCTTTTTTTCTGAATCTTATAACTATCATTACAGGATTGCCTAATACGATAGTATAACTGTCTAACTGATTTGTATTCATTCTTTAATTTTTGTAACAAATTATAGACAATGCTGTCTTTGTGAATTCATTCAGAATAAAACAGAACAGATCAGTCTCACTACCTATTAAGTTGAGCGTGTCGAGTGCGCGCGTAAGAAGCGCCTTACCCATAAAGTTGGTCCGACTGCGCAACTCCACCAACAGCCGCGGCTGCCGTCAGGTGCCGACGGCAGCCGCGACTGTTGGTGTCTCTCAGGAACACATTTACGTGGTAGAGCCATGCTGCAGCTATATCAATAGTATAGTTGTATCACGAATGGGTCGGCTCGACCGGGGAAGGACCACGCTCTCACAGAATACCAACGTTAAAATAGCAGCTTAATGCTGCTGTGTTTTGCATGGTGAGTGTGGAGAACCGGAGCTCCATTTTAATGGAAAAGAAGCATTCGTCTTTTACATTAAATTCTCTATCTTGGTCCTCACGGCAGAGAGCGCATCTTCATTTTTATTCATAGTCGAGGATAGATGTAGATGTCTATGGGCAACAGCAACCACTTACCATCAGGTGGACTGTGTGCTCGTTTGTCACCCTTATTCTATAAAAAAAACAGATTCAACTGCCCTAATATTTCAGCATTATGCAGTTATCCTCGGAATAATTTAAAAATAAACGAGGTGAGCGCATGTTCACTTCTTAGTTCATTACGTCCTACCATAACTAAGATAAACATAGTTGGATACATTAAAGGATAAAATGGGTATACACTATAATAAAGCATATATAAATATCTAATAAATTTATTCTCTACGCGCTCTAGCATGACACTACACTTAGTTTCGTGCGGAGGCTATATGACTGCATTTCATTCAAGTTGACTCCGTACCAATGTAATAAATAAAGCGATAATAGCTTTTATGTGTGTGAATCCTTGCACTGCACGAAGCATAAATCCTAGATTTCTATAATTTAATTTATGTAATTGTAATCACTGTGATTCAAATAATTGACATTTAAAAGATTGTAATAATTGTAATTTAAATAGTTCTTATAAATTGTTATTCAATTACTTCTTATAAAATGTTATTCAAATAGTTCTTATAAATTGTAATTTTATTTAAATAATTGTTGTAAATTTACTATAATTTTGCATTACCGTAATGAGGGTTACATATGTCCTGTGTTATACCTTAATTTAACATCTTGTGTACCAACCATATTTCAGGCAAATAAATGATTTATAATTATGATTTATTATAAACTTTTTTACAGATGCTCATGAAAATTACGCTCTGTGTTGAAAGTTACTCGTAAATCCTTAACTTCTCTGACCCTTGTCCTCGGCCGCCCGTCGATGTGGTCGTTATGTAAAATAGGAGTGTGCGCGTGAGAAAAAGTAATTAACACACACTTAAAGCTGTTAAATTGCAAGAGATTGTCTTTGCTCCAACTCACAATTCTGTCTATGTCTCTTTGTAGTCTGGCACTGTCATTCCCATTTTTACCGCAAGAGACCATTTGAGGTCGTCAGCAAACAATAAACACTTAGCGTCTTTCACCACTTCCGGTAGATTGTTTATGATCAGCAAGAACTCCAAAGGACCAAGGTTACGGTTCTGACTTATGTCCCGCATATTCCACATATTGCTTCCTATTGGAAAAATAACTAGCAAAAATGCAGTAAATGTGGGGTAAAATCAGCACCTGCTAGCTTTTTAAGTAACACGTTATGATCTACTAGGTCAAATGCTTTTTAAAGTCAACATAGGCCGCATCCGTTTGTACCACCTTGTCTCCATTTGGTACCAGATGATGTTCTTTACTGAGGCTTATCCTAAGGCCGCCTCGTTGTTCTTGTGGCCATAGGTCAAGGTCCTGGGTTCGAATCCCGGGTCGGGTCAAAAATCAGTTATTGGGTTTATCTGTCGAAAATTCTCCGGTCGTGTAGGATTACCGTCCTGAGTGAGGGAATAGAGTGTGCACGTGTGCTTGCGCACTGTTACGTTTGGGCACTATAATGCTGTCCTGTGCAGATGGCTGGTCTCCGTTAAGACTGGCTTCCGTGACCGAAATTCAGTCTGGAGGACATTATTATTATTATCCTAAGGCCTCGGTGTAGAGCGTTCGATGGGACGTGTGGACTAGCGATGCGTTCGGCATACATTATTAAGCAACCACTAAGGTTTGTTATTCAAAAGGGTATGTTTGTCCTGAAATTTTATTAACATTAAGCTACGTATGCTATCCACAACTCCTCTCAAAGTTTTGTTTTAGTGCCGAAGATAATAACCACGGGCTCCTCACCAATTCCATAACCCATTAGTTTTTTATTAACCCCGTAGAACGCTACTAGGGTCGAATTACCCGATCTTTAGAATGTGCCCTCTTTACAACACATGCTGTGTCCGTCACTAAATAATTGACTTACATTGTATCACAGCTACGAAATTTAAGTAAACAATTTTATATATGTAGCTTTTAGTTTTAGTATGTTAGCATTATTAGTTAATGTTTCATTGCGTAAGTAATGATTACCTACTCGTATATGTGATTATGCATAATGTCTTTGATACTAAGCTGTAGCAATTAAGATTTTTATTGATGTAACAATCGTTGGTAATCTATTCAAATATATAATTTAAATTTTAAATTTTTGTACAACAGACTTCAATATCAATTATTAAAAATAATTCAAAAACTATTGGTCAGATCTTGATTAAATTTATATGAAACCAAATATAAAACACCAGATTTAAAATAAAAGAAGAAGCATCGAAATCGGTTCACCCAGAAAAAGGTTATGAGGTGTACACATAAAAAGAACATACAGTTGAATTGAGTACCTCCTCCTGTTTGAAGTCGGTATAAAATAAAAAAAAACGATGAGCGCCACCAGGTGATAGTATTCTTTTTCTTTCTTACCATCTTCTGTACCCAAGCCGCAGTGCGTGTACTGCTATGTTCCAGCTTGAAGGGTGCAGCTATATTAGTAATATATTTGTAACACAAATGGGTCGGCTTGACCGGGGTAGGACCACGCTCTCACAGAATCAAATCAAAGTCTACCAGTGTCAAATAGCAGCTTAATGTTGTTCTGTTTCGTATGGTGAATATAGAGAACCGGAGACCCTTTTTACTAGAAAAGAGGCATTCCAGCTTAGTCCTCAGGAGTGACAACGCATCTGCATTTTGATTTTTAATCGTGGATAAGTGTGCATGTATATGGGCTACAGCATCCACTTACAATCAGGTAGACTGCTTGTTTGTCACCTGCACTTGGCCAATTTTTATCAATACCTAGAAAAATCGGGGCCTTAGACTTGACTTTGTTTATCAATGTGCATTAAGCACAAAAACATGAATTTAAAAAACTCCTTTCGCTCGACACATCTTGGCTCGATTAACTACCAAGCGAAAAATTGACTTTTGTTGTTTTTTTTAACAATAAGAATAAAAAATTGACGATTGTAGGCCCCGGCGAGATTCGAACTCGCGATCTCCTGTTTACTAGACAGGCGCTTTAACCAACTAAGCCACGGCGCCGCACACTCATAGGGCGAAAAACCTGTTTATTTTAATAAGCCAGTTTGTGTGTATTGACTATGCTTAAGAGCGGAGAGGCACTTTGTTTTACTGAACGCTATAACTTCTGTCCGAAAAATGATTACCCTTAATTCTTTTTCTTTTTTTATTTATTTAAAAACGTTAAAAACACAAGGATATTCTCCTGTATCGTGAAGGCAGTTTACAAACATAAATTGCACGAGAACAAACAACCAAACCTGGAACAATTTTCTGTAGGCCATACAAATACATGTTCCGTGCGGGATTCGAACCCGCGACCCCCAGCGCAACAACTCATTGCTAAGTCACTGCACCATGGAGCTGTCGAATTTGCACCTAAACAAGTTTTACTTAAGAAAACGACGTTAGAAACTTTTATATAGACTTGAGGTAACAAATCAGCACACAGTCCATTTAATGTTAAGTATATACTATGGCCCAATACACACCCTGCCAATTAAGAATCAGAATATTGACATGTCACCAATGAGGATCAAGAAAAAATGCCTACTTACCACTGAATAGTCTTTGATTCTTTACATCACCACACAAATCACAATCACTGATATAATTACGCTGATATTCGTTGCAAGTGCGCACCTTCTCCAGTCGAGCCGACCCATTCGTGCTGCTCTACCATGTTTCCCGTTTTGAATGTGTTATTTTCTGCCGACTTCATAAAAGAGACGGTACTCAATTCGACTGTATGTTTTTTTATGTGTGTTACCTCATAACTTTTTACTGTGTGAACCGATTTCGATTTTTTTTTATTTGAAATCTGGTAATTCACATTTGGTCCCATATGAATTTGATTGAGGTCAGATCAATAGTTTTTGAGTTATTTTAAATAATTTATATTGAAGTCAGCTGTACAAAATTTTTAGACTCATCCCATCCATCCCGTGTCCCATGTGATCCCATGTTATGAAACCTAGAACAGTTAGCTAGGCTACCGCAGTATTTCTGCCGACTTCAAAAAGGAGACGCTACCTACTCAATTCGACTGTATGTTTTTCTATGAGTGTTACCTCATAACTTTTTTCTGGGTGAACTGATTTCGATGATTTTTTATTTGAAAGCTGGTGCTTGTCATGTGGTTTCATATAAATTTGATCAAGGTCTGACCAATAGTTTTTGAGTTACTCTTATTATATTATATTGAAGTTGGTTATACAAATTTTTAAATTTTAAATTATTTATTTTTTAGTTGTTATTAGGAAGGTGCTGCTACCCAACTCCTGGTTTGTTTCTCCCTGTCACCTCTGACGGCAACCAAGGACAATATGGGGTAGCGATTATCGTTATGTCGCTAAAAAGGGTAAAAGAAATATTTTTTTATTTATTAAGGTAATATAATATTTATTTTGTTTTCTTGGAAAGCGTGTTCTTCGTTATTTAAGCAAGCCTTTGTGGAAAGATAAAGGGCGCTGGGAAATAATGACTGTTATTATGTAAGTCCTTGAGAAGAAATTGTTATAAACGGCTAAAGAAAATTTAATCGTCTCATAACCATTTTCGCTTTTTATCTTTAAATTAGTCGCTTTCGTTAACTTACAATTCTTATATTTAAATTATTTTTCTTCGTGATATAATTTATGATAATGTTCCACGTAATGGATTCATATTAGTTTAACTCTTAGGGTCGATTTTTCAATCCTCAGCTATTTGTGGAACAATGGACATTATTATCAACATTACAGTTAGATGAATATAATAGTTAAATGGTTTAAGTTTATAAACAGTCAGATTATAATTTATTTCATGGATAACTTTAAGTAATTTAAAATTAAACAGAAAAACCTAAGTACAAAATAATATAATAAAAGAAAGACCCTTTTAACTGGAAATGAGGCATTTCATCTTAATCCTCAGGGGTGACAACGCATCTGCATTTTGATTCTTAATGAATGATAAATGTAGATGTCTATGGGCCACAGCATCCCTTTACCATGCGGTGGACTGTGTGCACATTTATTTTGTCACCCATATGCTATAAAAAATAATAGAATCAGGCGTTACTTTGCATACTCCTTTTTAAAAGGCCGGCAACGCATCTGCAATTCCCCTGGTGTTGCGGTTGTTCATGGGCGGCGGTAGTCACTTACCATCAGATGAGCCGCATGCTCGTTTGCCCCCTCTCCTATAAAAAAAACCCCCGGAAACCACCACCAAGTATATTTTCTAGTGTAGCGGTGATGAGAGTAGTGGTGCTAGGGTAAGTGGTTACGGGGATAGTGCACGCAATTAAAGGGGGAGGGGGGCGGGAAGTGCTCTTCAAAGTAGGTAAGACTCGTCATTTTATTTTATTACGCGGATCTTTGTATATTAATTTTTAACATCTTTATTTACTAAGTAAAAAAATATTGTCATATAACCCTGTTCTCCTCTCCGTTGTTTATGAATTACAAAGATTTTTTTTTATAAGACAAAGACTTTAAAAAAGAATTATTATAAAAAAGAAGACACGATTAATAATAAGCCCTAGAATAATAAAATATTCTATTCTCTTCTATTCTACCTATTCCTTTTTTTTACTTTTCATAAGCCAGTGCTTGACCACAATACAATCGGTGATGCAGCCTTAGATGGTAAATCGCACTGTCTTATCGTAACAAAAGCCTATTTACTCTTGCCTTGAAGACGCCCAGATTGTATCCGGACGGAAAGATCACTCCTTTGCTGTACGCAATACAAAAGACTAGCAAACCGTTTGGTTCTAATGCGTGGAATATCGACAACAAAGTGATGAAGATCCACCAACCGCCTGGTTGTCCGATGGTGGAAAGGAGAGAGAGGATTTAAAGCCTGTAATTCCTGCGCACACTCACCGAAATGCATCCTATAGAATACCGAGAGAATAAACGCCCATAGTTTAGGTTCAAAATTCCTTACGGTATAGTGCGGTTTCGTCTTTAACGTAATTTTTTTTTCAGAAGAATCAGGCCTCTTGTCACCACAGGTAACGAGCTGCAGCTATATTATGGTTGTAGCACGAATGAGTCGACTCAACCGGTAAAGGTAAACGCTCCCACAAAGCGCAAAATAGTAGCTTAATGTTGCTGTGTTTCGTATGGTGAGTGTAGAGAACCGGATACCCTTTTTACCGGATAGGAGGCATTCCATCTTAGTCCTCATGTGTGACAAACGTAGATGTAGATGTCTATGGGCCACAATATCCACTTACCACCGGGTGGACTGTGTGCTCATATGTCACCCTTATTCCGTAAATAAAAAGACCAATTGTGGTTAGAGTAACTACCCTTATAAACTTACAACTACTAAACCGTGAACAGATCCCGCGAACTGATAGGCTCTATAGGACACGTGCCTCTTCCGTTGTCACCACAATTCGACTTTGAGTTGCTCTTCAAACTAGTTAAGACATATTATAATTTTATTTTACTACGCGGATATAATACAACACAACAAAAATACTCACGCCTATCACCCAGAGGGGTAGGCAGAGACTACGGACTTCCATTTGACACACCTCTCTCGCCTCCTTTACATCCATATATCTACGCATACACGTTCGTCGGTTAAGGGTACTCCTAATCTGACCCATTTTCAATGTATCGTCGATTTGGTCGATAAACCTTCGTCTAAGGCGTCTCCTCTCGACCCTGCCGTTCACTTCTGCAACATAAATTAATATTTGTGATCTTTAATATTATAATGGATTTCCGCAAAGTAACGCCTGATTCTATAAATTAGCACTTAAGTTGCAATTAACAATTTTATTGGTGCCTGGAGGAGTTTTATAGTAGGTACCTATTAGGAAAATTTCTTTAAAAATATTTTTTAAAGAAATTTTCTACTTGATTTTTAGAGATTTTACTATAAATTTTATTCATTAATTTTTTAGTTTTATCCAATCTAACTTTAGGAACCTCTAGCGTATCACTCGAACCGTTCTATAGGATACAGTTTGTTTTTATACAAAAGCATTTTCATAATTTACCGCACGTACAAAATATTTTCAGAAATAAGCAACGACTTACCGTTTAACCTATTTCTAGCGCAAAGCTGCACGCAAACCTCTCTTCCGATTTGAAGAGTACGAGAGACTAGAGCTGCTATAGCTTCAGATTTTGAAACATTATCATTATTCTTAAAGGATGAAAACGCATCTTTTTTTGTTATCGTCGATTGCAGGTGTCCAAAAGCTATAGTGTAAGTGACTACACTTACCATCAAATGGACTGTTAGTGTGTTTTTGGTGATCTTATAATATATGGAACAAAAATCTATACATTGCATTGTATCTTTTTTGTTGTCAGAAACTATCACGTGCACGCGCACAACATTATGTGCTACTGTTACAGCGTCTCTGCTCAAGCATCATGCTAATTCAGATGCTTTTTCATTGCTGCAACTGGCTGCAACCCAATGTATATGTGTATATTATTTTTAGTTTAGTTTGTTTTATGCGTTGTGATGCGTGTAACGAATAATGTATTTATAAAATTTTTCACTGCAATCGAATGAATGGTATAGTAACGAATATATGACGAACAAACAAACAAATAATTTATTTAAACAAATATGAGTTAGATCTTCATATGTCATCACTGACAACGTGCACTAGTTGTACCCGTTTTCAAGTTTTGAGGAATACCTTTTTTTATATAGAAGAGGGGGTAAACGAGCATGCGGCTCACCTGATGGTAAGTGACTACCACTGCCCATGAACAACCACAACACCAGAGGAATTGCAGATGCGTTGCCGGCCTTTTAGAAAGGTGTAAGCTCTTTTCTTAAAGGTTCCTAAGTCGTATCGGTCCGGAAAATTCACTGGTAGTAATTGATTCCACAAGGAAGTTGTGCGAGGGAGAAAACTTCTTCTAAATCGCACAGTGGTGGACCGCCAATTATCAAGATGGTATGGATGGTAACGCGAGTTTTGTCGCGATGTACGATAGTGAAATTGAGCGGCTGGAATTAGTCCGAACAATTCCTCAGAGTACTCCCCGTGATAGATGCGATAAAATACGCAAAGAGATGCAACATCTCTACGCAGTGCCAGTGTATCGAGCCGATCAGAAAGAACTCGGTCGTCGACGATTCGTACCGCTCTGCGCTGGATGCGGTCAAGTGGAAGGAGATGCCAATGGGGTGCCCCGGCCCAGAGATGAGAACAGTATTCCATGTGGGGCCGAACTTGCGCTTTGTAAAGTTGCAAGCGATGTGCCGGTATGAAATACTGTCTCGCTCTGCTGAGCACGCCAAGCTTTTTAGAGGCTAATTTGGCCTTCCCTTCCAAGTGACCACGAAACTGCACACTATTCGATATGTCGACGCCAAGGATTCCGATACTAGCTGAGGCAGCAAGGGGAGTGCCTTGAAACTGAGGAGATACGACAAAAGGGGTTTCATTTTAGCGGTAAACGCACAAACTTGTGTCTTCTGGGGATTGAACTGGACTAGATTTAGCCGGCCCCAATCCGAGACTTTGTTAAGCAAAGACTCGACTTCAGACACAAGTTTGTCCCGGTACTTTTTTGACGTTTTCCCGAGAAATATTGGCACGGCCGGTATATAAGGCATCACCAGTGCTGTCGTCTGCATAGCAATGAATGCTACCAGTTAGCAACTCATCATTGATATGCAGGAGAAACAGCGTTGGTGATATCACGCAGCCTTGTGGAACACCAGCGTTGATAGGCTTGAAATCAGAGCATGCACCGTCTACTACGACCTTGATGATCCGATCAGCAAGGAAACTGGTGATCCATTTGCACAATTTCTCAGGAAGCCCATAGGAAGGAAGCTTCGAAAGAAGCGCTTTATGCCAGACCCGATCGACGGCCTTCGGTATGTCCAAACTAACGGCCAATGCCTCCCCCTTGGACTCTACTGCCTCCGCCCATCTATGAGTCAGATAGACTAGAAGATCACCAGCTGATCGACCCCGATGAAAACCGTACTGGCGGTCACTAATCAGCTGGTGATCCTCAAGGTACCTAGATCCTCAAGGCAATAGGCCTGTATAATGGATTCCATTATTTTGGAGAACAAGGAGGTGATGGCAATAGGCCAGACCTATTGCCATCACTAAAAACCGATCCCTAAAAAAGGCGACCGCTCAGACCCGTCCAATTACAGAATTGGACGGGTCTGAGCGGTCGCCTTTTTTAGGGATCGGGTGGACCAAAGCTATCTTCCATGAATTCGGGACTACGCCTTGGGAGGAGGAGTACCGAAAAAGACGTGTTAAAACTAGTGCCAACTCCGGAGCACACGTCTTCAGCACAATGGGAGGGACTCCATCAGGCCTACTCGACTTGCTGACGTCCAGGGAGAAGAGTGCTTTGCGAACCGAGCGCTGTGTAAACCGCACATCCGGTATGGAGCACTCACATCGCAGGATGGTCGGCGGTGTGTTCCCCCCGTCATTTAGAGTCGAGTTGGACGCAAAAACAGAGCTCACCAGATCGGCTTTCTCCTTTGCGGCAAGGGCCAGTGAGTCGTCCTCTCTGTGCAGAAATGGAAGAGATGGCTGACAGAAGTTCCCTTGGACAGCCTTGGCGAGTGACCAGAATGCACAGGTTCCCGAAGGAAGGCGAACTAGCTTCTCGCCAATTCTGCCGATGTGCTCAGACCTTGCCTTGGCAATGACGCTTTTGAAGGACCTGGAGGCGGAATTGCACTTCTTTTTAAGTGCGCTGGTATTTACATCCCCAGACGTAGATGCGTCAGCCCGGTAGCACTCCTGCTTATAGCGTAATGCTATTTTACAGGAGCGACCAAACCATGGCTAGGATCTGCCTCCGATGGGCACCACAGAGGATGGAATAAAAAGTTCCATACCCTGAAGCACCACATCAGCAACAGAATCGGCAACAACGCTGGGATCTTCCGGCGAGAAGCAAACCCGCCCCCAAGGGTAAGATGCAAAAAAAGACCGCATCCCGTCCCAATCAGCTGACCTATAGTGCCAAACACGGCGGCAAGATCGCAACTGCGATTGGAGCGTGAGTGGCACCGTACTCCGGATCAGACAATGGTCCGAAGAGCCGAGAGGGGCATCGACGGAGACCTGATATCCGTCCGGATGAGAGGTCAGCAGAAGGTCCAACAGGGAAGGTACATGGTCTTCCACATCTGGGATCCGCGTAGGCGAAGTAACCAGTTGTGTTAGACCATATAGCAAAGCAAAGTCATAAACGGATCTACCCGCATGATCGGTTAAACGAGAACCAAGCCATTCAGCGAGGTGGGCGTTAAAATCACCGAGTATCACGATCTCTGCGGATGGGACCTGTTGTAGCACGGAGTCTGCAGCCATTTGAACGTGGTCGATGAGTCGGCCTGTGTCGGCATTACCGCTATGGGACCTATAGAGGCACTCGTAGACGGGGGGATGGTCGTCGTTGTCTACGCGCAGCCTATAGGGTGGACAGGTCCGTACCTTCAAGACTGCCGAGGCGTCGAAAACAGATGTCCTCTCTGACGTATACGCAGACTCCAGCCCGGGGCACAAAGGAGTGTTCCAATTTGTACCCCGGGTAGGAGAGATATGAAGTATCATCCGAAGAGGACACCTGAGTCTCGGTTAAAAAGAGCAAGGTCGGCTTCGTCGTCTCTAGATGGTAATGGACAGCGTTAAGGTTGGAATGAAGTCCCCTGATGTTGCGAAAATTCACGGATAGCGTGACAGGTGTCGCCTTGGTTGTATTGCTCCGCTTGCCCCGAGCAGTATTAGTCGCGAGCGGAATTCCCCCCCCCCCTAGAATACGCGGGGCATCCTGAGCACCCACGCTCAGGAGTGAAGTAGTTTGATCGTGGATGCTCAGCGAGGGATTCTCCAGGGGTGCTGGTGGCAGGCTCCTGGGGTAGTCTTTTATTTAATTCCACTACGATGTTGATGGATTGGGCCTCCGGCCACCTGCACTCAGCAAGCGCAACGCAGAGGTTAAACCTCTACTTCACGCTGGTATTCTGTGAGGTTGTGGTACCAGCCCGGTTCGAGCTGGCCCATCCGTGCGACAGCAAAAGCTACCGCTTCGCTCTACCACTGTTACCTGACATGAAAATATGTCGTAATCTCCTGAACCCTGTCCAACTGATTATCTTCTTGGTTGAAATAAGACTTTTTACAATTTGTCCCAGGTCTTGGGTAAATATACTTGTTAACAACTTCAAGTGCAGTGTAAGTGTACTGAGCAAGTATGTCACCAAGTATGTGCGAGCGACAGGATGCGCCAGCAAACGAGGCCGACGCCGCGGGGCTAGCTGCAGCTCTGAATTCTGCCTTATATTACGGGGAATTTAGACGCCTACATTCTCTAGTATCTGCGGACTATCGATCTTGTGATACAGTATAGAGAGATTGTGTGTCAGCATCTGACTGACTGCCTCATCACAAGATCTGTAAAACTATACACTCGATTGACTTGAAACTTAGTTTAGACGCTCACTAAGAACGGATTTTACGACAGTCCAATCAAAAAAATATTCTTGATATTTTACATCTGTACACGAAGTGAAGCGAGCGGGTATCAGCAGTAAGTTATAATATTAACTAAATCATATTTTTTGCAAGTAAAAAGTTTAACAGAACTTAAGCAACACGCATTGATCATGAGGAATCATGGATCATGATCTTGGTAATAGCACAGAATTGACAATATTACTGTTATAGTTAAAAAATTATTGTGTTGTTATCGATTCATAATACGTCTGCAGATCGGACGATGTATCCGGATGTGTGTGGAAACTGAGTTATAAATTTCCGTTATATAATAAAAGCGAAGCTTATTTCATAAAATTTGTTAATTACATCAATATTGACAAATTTTAATTAAATTTCATAATAAGCGATAAAATTCACTAGTCAAATTTAGAAGTATGTGTAATGTTGGTCAAACAAAGTTAGTCAGATAATGTAAACAAACTGCGAAGTTATATATAATATAATCAGTATACGTGAAGTACGTGAGATATTACTAACTAAAAACCAGGCTACTTTATATACCCGTTTTAAGAATAAACATTTAATTACCGCCTATATAAACTTCATTGCTGAAGGCCTATTGCTTCATAGCGAGTATTTTCTTAAATACTAGCAATCTTATTAACATTACTAATATTCCCTTTAACCACTCCTGGTAAGCTTAAAAAGTTATGTTGGGAGTGGTTCACGACACTGGTCGAATAGTTGATTCGAACCCACGATCTTTTGAGTTCACGGTTTGCATTCTGCCATTAGGCTGTTGTTGATTTGGAGTATATTTGCCAAGCTTGCCACGTTTGACAGACGGGTTGCCATCCGCATTTTTTATAATTTTGAGCTAGTAATAAGAAGATGCTACTGCCCACCTCATGTTTCAGTTTCCATCTATCGTCTCTTATGATACCCACGGGTTGATATTATATGGATATCGTGACTATATAATCATTTAAAGGCCGGCAACACATCTGCAATTCCCCTGGTTCCCCTCGTGTTGCAGTTGTTCATGGGCGGCGGTAGTCACTTACCATCTGGCGAGCCGCATGCTCGTTTGCCCCCTCTAATATAAAAAAAATTACCAGTATAAATGAGAGAATCTAAGAACCTTTATAGTTTTAAGAATCAAGTAAACAGTTTTTAACCAAAAAGCGTATAAAAACGATGAATATTTGTTTCACAATTGTTAAATTTAAACAATAAATTTTGTTAAATTGTTAAATACAAAATATTAGCTTACGGTGCGTACACATTATATAACGTAACATGTTATAACGTGTTATATAACGTTGACACAAATGTTATATAACCCGAACGGCATAACGACAAACGACAACGTCATACGACTATGTCATATAACATTGTTATATTGCATTGTAATTCTAATATGTACAGTATTGTTATATGTTGCAATGTTGAAAAACAATGTTACGTAATGTGGACTTGTTATAAAACAAAAGTTATACAACATGTTACTTGATCTGAACGCACCCTTACTCTCTTCTTAAATTTTATAACTTTAAAATTTTATTATAGTTATTATATCAAATGTAAAACAATTCATGATATTGGTAATACAAATAATAAAAATAAATTATGTGTATATTATGCATATCGTGACCCCTGACCTGAGGGATGTAACCCATATTTTGCAAGCAACTAAATGAATTTGAATTTGATATTTATATTGTTAGAATGTGATGTCAGTATTCTGCTCGACACACACGATCAGTTAAACTGATCAGTTGAACTACGTACATCCAAAAACTGACCGTGAGTGTAAAATCTTAAGTTGAAATTTTTAACTGATGGTAACCCACGGATTTTTCCGGGCGCACAGTCAATTAAACTGATCGGTTTAACTGACGTACATCCAGTAACTGACCGTGAGTGTGAAATCATTTTTAATTGACGGCAACCCACGGATTTTCCGTTTCAATCATTTGTAAGTATTTACTTTCTCAGTAGCTCTTTACATTATTTATATGCTGTTTAGATTTTATATTATTTTATATATTTAGAAAATTTCGTTTGTCGGAGGATGGAGACCAAGGTGACTGTGACGATGTCACCTTTCTTATGGTGGACTTAGAAGTTGGGTAAAGGATCTCAGTGAGGCTACCACGTAGAATCATTGTGTTTGGACACATTTCCAAAAAGGTTCATGGAGAATTGGATGACTGCGACGATATCACCTACCTGATGGTGAAGTCTGAAGGTGGGCCTAGGATCTCAGTGACACCACTCCATAGAACCATTGTGCTTAGACTCATTTGAAGGGGCATATAAAGAACCATCACAGACTGTGATGATTTCAACTTCCTTATGATGGAATCCGAAAGTAGGTATAGGATCTCAGTAACGGCACTATATAGAATCACTATGTTTGTACTCATTTGAAAGGGCTCATAAAGACCTAGATAACTGTGATAATCTTAAATTTTTGATGGTGGACTAAATATCTTTTTCTTTTAATTTATTATTCAAATGTGTTCACACATATTTTCCTTGATTTGTAAATACAATAAGTTTGAGTAATCTTAGTTGTAGTTTACATATTTTTTCAGGCTCAGGTAGACTAAGATGATTAAGTAAATATGCCATGATTTTAAGAAGTATCTAGTTGAAATACGATGGGCGATTTATAACTTAAATTGTAATGAGTCCCTGAGAAAAAAATTAAAGGAATAAACATATTTACTTTGGTATCGCAATATATTTATAAAAATGTAATGTATGTATATAAAACGTAAACGCTTTTACAACAAAATTCCAGATTGTCAATAAATACTAGTTTAAATGTTTTATTAAAGAAAAATTGTACAAAAAGGGTTATTTTTTTCCGTTTGGTTCCTTGCTGGTTATTCCCTGGATAGAGGTATTTTCCGAACCAGTGGTAATATATAATGGTAAACTATATTGAATAAAAATTATTCTATTCTATTCTATTCTATTCTACATCCTTTTAGATTTATTGTGGTATGTGGCTTATTACCAGATGATTTATAGTAAAAACAGTATTATTACTCACTTAATTTATTATGTTTTTGGCCAATCAAGAAACCAGTAAAATAACAAAATTAGAAATCCGCTATATATTTTACAGGCTATAAAAAACAAGGCAGACCGGAAAAAGCTACATAACCAACCACAACCAGAAGGCAAAAATATCTGCGTGCTTAAAAAAACCTACAAGCACCAAACACAAATTCCTATAAATTACCAACCGACTTGTTCACGGTATTTATATTTCAATGATTTTTGACTAGAAGTAAGATTTTTAGATCCTGTAAATGAAGCAATGTTGTACTCATATCTTATTAACATGTTTAATTTAATTTATGTTTACTTATTAAACCCGTCCAACTACAGGCCTATCGCCATTACCCCCTTGTTCTCCAAAATAATGGAATCCGTTGTAAACTGCCACCTCATGCGGTACCTTGAGGATCACCAGCTGATTAGTGACCGCCAGTACGGTTTTCGTCGGGGTCGATCAGCTGGTGATCTTCTGGTCTACTTAACTCATAGATGGGCGTTGGCAGTAGAGTCCAAGGGGGAGGCATTGGCCGTTAGTTTGGACATTGCGAAGGCCTTCGATCGGGTTTGGCACAAAGCGCTTCTTTCGAAGCTCCCTTCCTATGGGCTTCCCGAGAAATTATGCAATTGGATCACCAGCTTTCTTGCAGATTGGAGCATCAAGGTCGTTGTAGACGGTGCATGCTCCGACTACAAGCCTATTAACGCTGGTGTTCCACAAGGCTGCGTGCTATCACCAACGCTGTTTCTTCTGCATATCAACGATATGTTGCAAGCCGGTAGCATTCATTGCTATGCGGATGACAGCACTGGTGATGCTCTCTACACCGGCCGTGCCAATATTTCTCGGGAAAACGTCACCGAGTACCGGAACAAACTTGTGTCTGAAGTCGAGTCTTTGCTGTACAAAGTCTCAGATTGGGGGCGACTAAATCTAGTCCAATTTAATCCTCAGAAGACACAAGTTTGCGCGTTTACCGCTAAAAAGAACCCCTTTGTCGTATCTCCTCAGTTTCAAGGCACTCCCCTTCTTGCCTCAGCCAGTATCGGAATCCTTGGCGTCGACATATCGAGTAGCGTGCAGTTTCGTGGTCACTTGGAAGAAAAGGCCAAATTAGCCTCTAAAAAGCTTGGCGTGCTCAGCAGAGCGGGACAGTATTTCATGCCGGCTCAACGCCTGCAACTTTACAAGGCGCAGGTTCGGCCTCACATGGAATACTGTTCCCATCTCTGGGCTGGGGCTCCCCAGTACCAGCTTCTTCCACTTGACCGCATCCAGCGCAGAGCGGCTCGAATCGTCGACGACCGAGTCCTTTCCGATCGGCTCGACTCATTGGCACTGCGAAGAGATGTTGCATCTCTTAGCATTTTCTTTCGCATTTACCATGGGGAGTGCTCTGAGGAATTGTTCGGATTAATCCCAGCCGCCAAATTTCACGAACGCACATCGCGGCAGAACTCCCGATACCATCCACACCATCTGGATGATTGGCGGTCCACCACTGTGCGATTTAGAAGATGTTTTCTTCCTCGCACAACTTCCTTGTGGAATAGTTTACCACCAGCGATTTTTCCGGACCGATACGACTTAGGGACCTTCAAGAAAAGAGCGTACTCCTTTTTAAAAGGCCGGCAACGCATCTGCAATTCCCTCCCTGGTGTTGCAGTTATTCATGGGCGGCGGTAGTCACTTACCATCAAGTGAGCCGCATGCTCGTTTGCCCCCTCTCCTATAAAAAAAACTTATTAATTACCTACTTTTCGGGTGCTTTAACTTTATTTTAGAATGTAAAATGTAGCGTGCTTAATTAGATAAACATAGAAAGCTAGGCCTTCCTAACTATTTGCGTAATTAAAAACCGATAAGCACTTATCGGATATTAGTAACGCAACAATTTACCAATTTTTAACAGCGGTAGAGCCATGCGGCAGCTTTTGCTGTCACACGAATGGGCCGGCTCGAACCGGGGTGGTACCACGACCTCACAGAAAACCAGCGTGAAGTAGAGGTTTACCTCTGCGTTTCGCTTGGTGAGTGCAGGTGGCCGGAGGCCCTTTTTACTGGGAATGAGGCATTCCATCTTAGTCCTCACGGGTGATAACGCATCTACATTTTGATTTGTAACAGAGGATAGATGTATATGTCTATGGGCCGCAGCAACCACTTACCATCAGGTGGACTGTGTGCTTGTTTGTCACTCTTATTCTATAAAAAAAATAGTATATATATTATATCGTCTGGGGATTTGTTTCAAACAGCTTAATTTGTCTGGCGATTTGCATGTAACTATTATTAAAATTACTCAATAAAGACATTATTAAAATAAGAGATTTCCAAAAGTATATTTTTTGGAAATTTTAATAAAATACCTACTCTTTGGAGAGGTCTTGTAATACTTTATAACCGACAAAAACGTCTGCGATATTTTTTTGAATTATATAAACACTATATTAAAAGATAAAAAAGAAATCAACTTGCCAAAAAACATGTTATTTGGATATTTTTTTAATGTTATATGCTGCGCAGTAACTTAATAACCGCAAACGCCCTGCCAGACTCGCAGGACTGGATTCGCCAATTGACGAAATTATATTTTTTCACAATATCAACTTGCCAAAAGGACTTTTCTAAAATTTGTCGCCAGCTCTTTAACTATAATAAATTTCAAAATAAATAAGAATTATTGTAGTTAATTCCTATAAGACTCAAAGGAACAAGATGTACTTGTATTAGGTGTTCCAGAAAGCGAATAAAATAGGCACAAAACGATGATAACACTGCGACAAGCATTATCTTCAGTTCCTTTTTATATAGTATGATCGTCTGTCGGTAGATGGTGCCAAAGTAGCAAATATTAGTTGCGGGTCAGTTTAACTGATCGTGTTTGTCGTTGTTTAAAAAGTAAAGTCAGGCCACGTTATATATATATATATATATATATATATATATATATATATATATATATATATATATATAGGTATATATATGTGTGTGTGTGTGTGTGTGTGTGTGTGTGTGAAGAACTAAGTTCTTACAGAATATCATCGATAAAAATAGCTATATAATACTGCTGTGTTTCTTATGGTGAGTGGAGAAAACCGTAGACTCTTCTTACTGGTAACGAAGCATTCCATCTTAATCCTCAGGAATGAGAAGGCATCTTCATTATCATTTTTAAACTAGAATATACGTTGGAGTATATGGGCCACAGCATCGTTTTACCGTCACGTGAACTGTGTACTCATTTGACACCCTTACTTCTATATAAAAGATTACGCTCTTGTTCACAGTTAACTAATTTTCACAACTTTAATATAATATTGTAGATTTCCGCTAAGAAACGGCTGATTTTATTAATTCACAAACAATATTTGTCATATTTATAGCATTGCTGGTTAATCAAAATAAATCATAGGTTCATTTTTACAATAACTTTTTTTCTCGTTTGTCAGCCTTTTTCTATTAATTTTTTACTAGATTTTTGATAATTTTGTAATATCGAGACGATAAAATTGATCGAAAAATTTGGAAAGCTTATGAAAGTTTATGTTCGCCATATTTGTTTTTAGCTAACGCCACAACAAAGCCATATTAGCAGCGCAATTATGACAAATAGAGAATCTTTTTCACAAAAGTGCCTCGGACAAGATGCCATAGTCTTCGGGAAACTGGACATTTTCTGCCAAATTCCATCAGTTACATGTTAGTGCGCACAGTATCGTATTTTTCATTAACTAGAAAATACTCACACAAATTAATGCAATGATTTAAATGTGAAGCTAAATTATTTTGCGGTTTCTAATTTTTATATTACTAATAATAACTTCAATATATGAATGTAGACTGAAAAATAACCAGAATATAGTTAAAATTTAAAAAAAAAATACCCTCAACTGAATATATAATATACTAGCTGTGCCCGCGGCGTAGCTCGCGTATATAGGTTTTACTTAAAGAATTTGACGTTTAGGTAAGAGAATATTAAAAGATTTATATCATTACTGTATGAATAAGTGGCACCAAAATAAATCGTTATGCTCAAAGTTCTGAGTCGTTTGTGATAGAACTTCTGTGTAAACGACGTTAGAAGTAGACAGCCGGGGCGTACAGAAAAATGTTACGGGAGCTACTAACGCGGGAAAAAGCAACATAGAGTTGGCCATGTGCAAAACAGTCAGTACTGAGGTCCACTCCTGCAACGCGTAAAGTTTGACCTTGCGCTTTAATTACGGTCATCGGTCATCGCATAACACACGCTGACTGGGAATGGGAAGTGGGAACAGAACACGCTTAGAACTGAAAGGAAAGTTATTTGATATAAGGTGGATTCTTGGTATAAAACAACATCATGACATATTGTTTTTGATGCAATTTTGCTACGTTTAGCTTGGGCGTACGTATCTTTTTTCTCATATCTGTTTTTGATGATGTTTGGGCTGTTAGCTTACACCCTACACGGCTCTTTCAGCTTGAATGGACTCGTTAACGTACAACGCCATCTATTACGTTCTTCGTGGAAGACATCCTTTTTTAATTTAAGGAAAACATATTTTTTGTTTACTGTGTTTAAAGTATAAATATATTATAATAAAACGTTTATTTATAAAAAGGAATCATTTTATTACTATTTCTGAGGTTTTATGGCGCCTTTAAACAAATCGAACCTACATTTCAAAATAATAATCAAAACTTTCGATAGAATTAACCAATTTTAATAAAACAAAGTTAATCTTTGAACTGGATGATACGCTTTATGATTTTCTAAACAATTTCTTTGAAAAAAAGATGTTTACTTAAGACGTGATGCGTTCATAAACAAACAGACAGACAGACAATTCTAAAAATTATAAAAATGTACTTATTTAATGAGTTTCAGTCCCCATAATGATTTTAGTCACAAATTAATATACTATACAATGTACAGAATCAGACACAGCATGTGATTACCGCATGTATAGAGATATAAGGATAGATGGCGCTGTTAAAATCAATTCTAAGAATAAAAGAGATTAATTGACGCGATTGATACAATAAAAAAACTTAAAAGAACTTATAAATCAGGCCTACATCGTAAGCAAGAAAGAAAGTTTGATCCTCGCCGAAACCAACGAAATTGTTAATAGCTCTTTTAAAATTTGATTTACCATGTAGAGTACTCGGCGGTAAAGAATAAATGACATTGTCAATACACAGTAGGGCAGCGAGTAATTTAAAGATTAACAGCAAATATGAAAAGTCATTTACAGAAAAAAAAACCACAACCTGCCTTTTTGCATGACATTTGTGCAACACCACCATCTATCGATGAAATGGGTTAACTATTGTACTTTAGATTTACATAATAAGGTTAATATATTTTTTAATATATTTATTACGTTCTTTATGCAATACTTTTGTTTACTGCGTTTTAGATATAATTTCATCATTATAAAACATTATTTTACATCATTTAATTATGTTATGATTTATAATATTATATTAGTTTAAAATGTACTTGATGACTCAACAAACGCCACCATTGAACAAATTCGTACCTATACTTTGTAGCCATACTTCAGAATATTTATCATAACTTTTGATGGAATGAACTAATTTTAATGAAATAAAGACTAAATGTAACCTGAAGATACACTTTATAAATTCTTTAACGATTCTTCTGATATAAATTGGTACTTTATACGTGATACGTTAACAAACAAACAGACAGACAGACAGACAGACAGACAGACAGAAAATTCTAAAAATGGTAGAAATGTATTTGATTACTTATTTTTAGTACCACTCAATCACTTTTATTAAATAAATCTAAAATGTACAGACATCGGCTATTTACATTTTTATTATATGTATAGATAAAGGCCGGCCATGGACGTATAAATAAGGCGGACAGAATTTTGTTAAGAAAGGACTGATGCACCGTAATGGCGGCGATGCAAGTATGTTGCGTGTTATATAGGGTTGTCACGTGAAACAAAATTTCCCCATTTTTTTTTATAAAACAATCTGTCAAAATATAACATAACTTTGACGAAATACCAATTTATTATTACGTAACTAATATAAATAACACATTTGACGATTAAAAAAAATCTAAGAATTTGAGATTTAGATTTTGATTGAAATCGAATTATTCTATTTCAATCAATTTCGATTTTAATTAACTTTATTACAAACATTATATTATACAAAAATCGTATTATATTATTGAAACGAAATATATTATAAATATTTACTAACGAAATATATAACATATAATGTCTACGTGGTAGAGCCATACTGCAGCTATATTATGGTTGTAGCACGAATGAGTCGGCTCGAACGGGGAAGGACCACGCTCTCACAGAAAACCAGCGTAAAATAGCAGCTTAACGCTGCTGTGTTTCGTATGGTGAGTGTAGAGAACCGGAGACCCATTTTACTGGCAAAGAGGCATTCCATCTTAGTCCTCACGGGTACAACGCATCTGCATCTTGAGTCTTTATTGAGGATAGATGTAGATGTCTATGGGTCACAGTAACCACTTACCATCAGGTGGACTGTGTGCTCGTTTGTCACCCGATCCTATAAAAAAAACATATTATAGGTAACCAAAAAATTAATATAAAATTAGTTTACATTATATTATTTTAGAATTAGTATGAAAACGTTTAGAAACAGCATGGTAGCGATCAATCATGTACTCTTAAGTAGTATACCCTAATAATCCTTACTAAACATTTTTTGCTTGGTAAAAATTTTAAACTTTGATAGATAAGGTCTGCATATTTTCTGAGACGTATTCATAAAGGAACAACTACTACTTCTACTACTCTTTTGAGTCTATTAACTGGTCTGAGATATGATTGCACTCTTCAAGTGTTCTTGGCATGTGGAAAAGATATTAAACTTATTTTAGGCTAATCCTCAAGAAATTCGTGTTTCTCTAAAGAAGAAACCTCAAGAAATCCGTGTTACTCCAAAAAGGAAAAAGAATAAAACTTTCGATAGTTTAGGTATAACTAACTTGTGCTTGTTCCTATTATTTACAGAATGTACATCACTAAATACAAATATATACATTAAATTTTCGTAAATATACTGAGAGGCCAAAGTAAATATATTTATTTCTTTTAATTTTCTGCAAGTGTAAATTATATTTATTATTTATGACAATAAGTCATATATAATTAACGTAATTTACTCATTTTCATGACAAACAACAATGTTAAAAAACTTTTTGTTGAATATTTTTTTAAACAACTGTCTTTTACTTTCGAAGGTTCTTGAAATCCCCTCTAATTTAGAAATATGGTGAAATTGAATCGACAAATATTTTTCTGCTATATAATTAATAAGATTTATTTTGTGCTCTATCCCTGCGAATGTGTGCTCAAATTCTAAGGTTACAAAAACCCTATCATTGGCAATAAACTTTTGTAATATTTTTTTAAATATATACTTTTATTGCCTTTCATTGTACATTGTAATATTTTCCTTATTTCGTACAACCATTTCTAAAGTACAACAAATAATAATAAATCGTTAGATGGAAAACGCATACCTGCTAAACTTTTCAAATTTATTAATTTATGAATGAAAGAAATGCATTTAATTTTTTTTTTGTTGCATAATGAGCAATACTACCCGCCTGATATCATTTTATTAAATTACGATAGGCATTATGTGGTTCCACCCCTAGTCGCTTAGCTAGCTCATCATTTTTATCGGTAATTTCATTTAAAAATGATAATGAATCACAAATACTATCATCATCTTCTTCGCGACGGTATGATGGAGTGGTGGAATTTATTATTTGAGTAGCCGAAGTGCAATTATGCACAGCTATTTGTTCCAAAGGAACACAATTTCCTGTAGTTAAGCACCTAAATGTGCCAGCAGTTTTCTGTAACAACTTTTGAACTGTCTGAGATCAGGGCTATCATTAAAGCCACCTTGCATTCGAATATAAGAAAAAAATATTTCTAAATGATCCTGACTTAGTTTGTGGGTTGGCAGGTACATCAATTTTTTTTCATTGTGAATATGTTTTTCATATACATATTTTAAGTTTTCTATAGTTATTAAAGTGCCAAGGAAAGCTGTTTTGCACTTAGTTCTTATTAAAGATATATGATACCAAGTAATAACAAATGTTACCCTCCCATCTCGCTTTACTTTTCTTTTGCTGGAATACATCATTTCTAATTTTGATATGTATTTTGATTCGATATGAGATTTATATACTAAGTTAAACATGGCATAAAAAATTAAATCACGATTGCAGCACTTTGTAGTGGACTATGATCGTAAAAGAACATTTAAGAACCTTCTTAAACGTACATATCGGTCCAATTTTCAAGAAATTGTAACATAGAAAAAAATGAAAATCACGATAACAGCGCAACATGAACTAATGCAAAAAGAACTATGCCCAAAAAATGCATAAAACCGCATTATAATAGATCGGGTAATTTTTCAGGAAAATTGTAACTAAAAAGTGCACATAAAACAACCGTAAGAGGTTGTTGGGCAAACATATATACCGTGTCCGTTCCAACGTAAAAATAGCAATTTCCCAAATTTCGGGTAATTTTCCCTATAAATAATTAGCAACACGTTAGCGTTCCAGAAATAGCATTCCATTTAAGACATAAAACTCTCAAATACGTGATTATAATTACTGGCTCACCTATGAAAGGTAATTCCTTGATGTTTTTTGATAAAACTACTATGATTTTTACAAAATTTAACGACCCAAGACGACATATTGAATTTTGTTTTTACTTACGACAACTACTTCTCGCGGACGACGTTTGTTGCGTAATGGCGGACCCTAGACTTATTATTAGTGTGAATGTGTGCGTCAAAGATGTTTTATAGGTCCTATAAAACATCTTTGGTGTGCAATACCCCTTGTACGTACTCGTACAAGCGAGCTGACTTATTATGGGTGCATCGCTGAGTTGTATAGCGAGATTCAGTCCGCCTTATCGTATAAATAATTAATGTAATAACATAAAATTCATGAGGCCGGCCTATATTTTTAATATTACTTCAATAATCATTTTACTTGGTAGAACCACGCTGCAGCTATGCTAGTTGTACATAGCTGCAGCACGAATGGATCAGCTCGACCGGGTAGGACTACACAGAATACCAGCGGGAAATTCAGGACGCCAGGTCTCCGCCCTATGGTTGTAATTACAATACTTTCATTATGCACTCGTACATGTACCATATTTATAATTTACATAATGTCTCCTTTCATTTACTTAGCATTCTAGATATATTAAAAAGTGGTGCTAGTATTAATGTGTGTGTGTGTGTGTGTGTGTGTGTGTGCGCGCGCGCATGCGTGTGTGTGTGTGTGTGTGTGTGTGTGTGTGTGTGTGTGTGTGTGTGTGTGTGTGTGCGTGCCTTTGTTCGTTAGTTTGTGACTGGGTTAGTAATTAACTTTTATTCGATTAGTAATTAGATAGAATTAGTCAGTTGTTGTTCAGTGTCATAATAATTTAGTTCTTGGAGCTAGATAGTTATTTTCTTTTTGCATATAGTTTTGTTAACGTTAAATATAGGGATAATTTTATTGACTTTATTGTATAAGAAACCTCCAAAGTGACAAAAGAAACGTTTAGATAATTTGGTGGATAGAGTTATATGACAGCGGTCCACAGGGTTAAACGCCTTTTATCTCGGGAGAGTGAGGGGTTGTATTTTAATAAAGCATGCTGTTTTAGTAAGGTACTTTGTATAAACAGTTGCCGCACAGTTAAAATTTTCAACTCTTTATATAGGAGCTCTGTAGGATAGCGATACGACAGTGAAAAAGAGACCTTTAAGATGGCTCTCTGCGTTCTTTCCAATTGAAGCAATTTAGCTTTTGGAGCACCGCCCCAGGAGGTATTACCTTATGTTAACAAAGATTGGGCCAAGGCGAAGTAGACGGATTTCTTTAGTTTCTCATCAGCCACATCTCTCAGAGTTTAAAAACATATATAAGTTTACACAACCTGCTATTAAGGGTAGTAATGTGTTCATGAAAACGTAGAGTGCTATCAATTATTACTCCTAGATATTTTACTTTTTCAGCTTGACATAGCTTGATGCAGGTATCTGCGTTATTAAGTGAGTTGGAACATGAGTGACTTACGATGGAATATGGTGGTGATGATGAGGTTAATGTGTTATTTTTTTATCTAAATGTGACATAACATGTTTTATCTATGTTGAGTGTCAGCACATTACTTCGGAGCCAGTTAGAGACTGTGTTGTAGCCCAACTGGGCGTACGTATAGACACAGTCCTCCTGGTGATAAGTGGATGCTGTCGCTCATAGACATCTACATTTATGCTCGATTGAAAATCAAAGCGCATATGCATTGTCACCCGTGAGGACTAAGATGGATTGCCACGTTTCCAGTAAAAAGGGTCTCCGGGTCTCTACACTCACCATACGAAATACAACAGCAAGTTTGCTATCTTGTAAAACTATTGATATTGTTGTTCCCTCACCTGTACGATACCAAGATTGGATTGGGTTTAGAATTGCCATGAACCTGCGCTAAATAGGAGGACGGTATCATCTGCAAAACTTATGATCCGCCCTTTAGGAAGAGTGAGCATACTCATTTCATTAATATATATATATAAGAAATAAGGTTGGAGAGAGTACACTGCTCTGAGGCGTACCATAGGTAATTGTGCGTTCAGCACTGATGAATTTATCCACCTGAACGCACTAAGTACGTCCACTCAAGTAGTCTTCAAAAAGTTGTATACCTCTAATTCCCAAACTCTCCATCCTACGTAAAAGTATGGGTACAGAAACCGTGTCAAAAGCTTTGGCGAGATCTAGAAATATGCCAAGAACCTTCTGCCCATTGTCCAAGTTTGTAACAATATAATTAGTAAGGTCATGAATCGCATCCGACGTAGATTTACCTGACCTAAAACCATATTATGAGGGCGAAAGAAAGTTTTGTTTTTCCAAGTAGTTTACGAGCCTTTTGTTTATTATGCGTTCGAGTATTTTGGACAAGGCAGGCAGTACAGCTATAGGTCTATAATTATTGACACGGTCTCTGTCCCCACCCTTATAAATCGGGTGTATGATCGATTTTTTAAAAGCTTTAGGAAATTTTCCGGTTGTGAGAGCCAGATTGCAGATATATGTCAGGGATGGGACAACTACATTAATATGCCTTTTAAGGAGATTAGAGGATATTCCATCCCAACCCACAGCACAGTCATTACGGAGAGATAATATTAATCTTGCAAGCTCGTCCTCATCCGTTGGTAACAATACCATGGAGTGCGAGTTGTTGTTATTGTTGTTGTTAAAAGCTTTTTTTGTTGACTCTGTAAGTCCATCGAGATTCCATTTGTCCATTTGCCGCGAGATTTTTACTTATATTAGCGAAAAATTCATTAACTGAATTAACAGATAGCTCCGGAGTGGATGATGTGATTAATAAGTGATAGGATGAATTTTCTTTCTTTTTTGCCCTGTTTGTTATGTTATTTATTGCTCCCCAGAGTTCTTTAGGATTATTACTAGCCTTTCTTAATTCATTTTTTTTCATATTCCAATTTAATTTTTTAACAACTTATTACAATAGTTTCTGTACATAGTAAAAGATGTTTTTAAGACTTCGTTGCCTGGCGACTTTTTTAATTTTTTGTGCAATTTGTCTCTGTGTCGGATACAGCGTAAGAGACCTGGAGTGATCCATGGCTTAATGATTTTTTTACGGTTTGGTACTTTCACGGTTTTTGTGTTTTTTTGGACCGCTTGTTTGATAAGACTTATCATTAAATCTGCTTTTACGTGAGGATCTTGGGTATCATATACTTCACCAAAGTCGATTAATTTTATGTCGTCAGTTAACTGATCATAGTTAATGCGCGTCGTTGTTTTTTTAACCGCGATTTTAGGCATTTTGCTTGCGAGAAATAATAACACGGTTTCATGATCAGTTAGTGCTGAGTGGGCTACTAATGTTGAAGCAGGCAATAGAGTTTTAAGGACAAAATGATCAAGACATGCATTTTGTCTAGTGGGCAAAAAAAGGTGCAGGCAGCAGGCCGTGTGATGCTAATAAATTTAAATAATTAAGTTTGTTTGTGTCGTGACATTGTTCCTGGATGTTAATATTTATGTCCCCGGTTATTATTATATTGTTATAATGTGTGATATTAGTCAGGATTATGTCAAGCGAATGCAGGAAGTTTGTAATATCTCTATAACTTGGTGGTCGATATATTGCTAACAAAATGGTATTATGGTTTATTTTTATTTGGAGACAATTTGCATCTAAAAATGACGGTTCCTCTACAAAAACTTGTAGGTTTTCATGTATGTATACATGTATACAACTACTCCCTCGTTTTGTGTTAGATTATTAGTAGTCTTAAAGTATTTATAATCTCTTAGGTCAGGAATATTATGTGTATTGGGAAGCCAACATTCGGTTAATGTGATGATGTCCCAATCGACCTTAGTCCTAGCGAGTATGGTATAGAAACCTATCATATTTTTTGAAATACTTCTAATATTTTGATTAAGTATTTTGAGCGATTGCTTGGGGTTGAAATTAAATGGGATACAGTTGTCTAAATCACAGGTAGATGAATCCGACACTGAGACAGAATCTATGTTGTTTGTGTTATTTAGTATATTATCGAATTTTATTGTGTTTGTTTTTCATAGTTACATTTTTGTAAGTGACATTTAATAGAACTAAGTTGATAATGACAATTAATTGGTCGCCAGAAGTGGTACAGAGAGGTAGCTGATAGTATATAGTATACATTCCCGTATTGCACACAGCATGTGTATTCTCATGTGTATTCTTAGTTAATAATATTAGTTGTATATAATGTGTATATGTATTTGTTAGTGTAGTATTTGTGTGTTTTGTAGGATATCGTATGTATATTAAATAATGTTGGTTATTAATACAGTTTTTTAATTTAATGCTATAAACATGCAACAAGAATAATATAATACTTTTAAACAATATTGAAGATAAAATAACGCAATCTAGTCACTTTTGTCTTCGTAGTTGAACTTCATCATCTTCTGATTTGATAAGTCGTAAGTAACTTCTTTTTTGCGTATGTACACCTTACCATTGGCTGTCCAACATTGTTCGTATTCACTAGTCTTAATAAACTCTCATGCAAAGTAGTAAAGTCTCTTTGTCATGGCGGTGAGGACCTCAGATACGTATAGGAAATGCTTAGGTCCGTGGTTTTTCGTGCAAGTGGGTTGTGTTAAGACGGTTTTCCTTGTTCTGTTTATTATAGCTTTTAGTTGACTTCAAAAACTGTTCCTTTTCCGCCGTGGACGAGAACTCCACAATAACTGTACCCACTGTGAATCAGTGGGTACACTGGCCTTACTCTTCAAACGAAAAATATATGTAATATCCGTTTCCAGTACGGAATGATTAATAATACTGCCTAGTTTTTGGACTGTGCTAATTAGGGTTTCACGGGTTTCAGGACATTGTAGTGGTATATTTTTTATTTCAAGTGACGATGCTCTCAAATTTTTTTCCAAAATGTCTACCTTATTTTCTAATGTTTTTATGATCTGCTGATTTTTGATACACTCTGGTTTTAAATTATTAATCTCAAGCACCGCCTCATCATATTTTTCCGACAAAAATGACACGGTCTTCTGGATTTCTTCGTTTTGGGGACGGATTTCTGAATTTAGAATACTAATTTTTGCATTTTGAGTTCGCATATCTTCAAGTGCCGTTTGCAGGGTATCCATTTTTTGTTGAGTTTGGTTCGATACGAGCTCCTCAAACATGGTTTTCATCTCTATCATCATTTTTTCCATACGTCCTAATTCATCCGACTCACGATTTCTTTTCCTCTGCGTTATGTTTAAGTTTTCATTATTAGAGCAGGATGTTAAATTCGGTTCAGAGGTATAGCAGGGTTATGGAGTCGTATCATGATTTAGTTTGAAGGTTTTTATTTTATTTTATTATTTATAAATATGTATTTCGTTTTAATAACTAAGGTATGAGAAGTGGTAGTATAATATTTTATTTACTCACAAGGCGACTCGTATCATCATACAACAATTTAGTCTTGATGCGTAGGAGAAGATCTCGGTTAACGTAGTTTTATTGCCGAGATGACGGTGGATTGTCAAAAAGGTCGTTGCTTGAAGATATGTAGTAGCAAGGCCGGTCATTCACACGGCACGTCGCTATGTTAGTTCGTTGACACTATGACTCACACTCACTGTTTATTCAAAATATGTTCGATTGTTATTGATTAAGACTGTGTTATCCTGTAATCTCTTAGCTAAATTCTTAGTTGGGTTTTTGCACTATGTGGTCCATGCACTTCACAACACAAAATAACTTTTTTGTAACTAAAGTTTAACTTTATACTTAAATTGCGAATATTAACCACGGAGACAAAACAGGTACGTGTTGTTGCGCGATAACCTGCGAGCGGAGTGTGATATATATATATATATATATATATATATATATATATATATATATATATATATATATATATATATATATATATATATATATAAGAATGTACTCTCGCAGGTAAACACCCAGATGACAGATACTCAGCATGGCTTTCGACCAACACGGAGTACCGCAAGCAACCTTCTGAACTACATGGCAGATATCGTGCCCGTAGTGGACAATGGAATACAAGTGGACGTTGCTTATTGTGATTTTAAAAAAGCTTTCGACTTGGTCGATAACGACGTATCACTTAAAAAGTTAGCAATAATTGGTTTTACTCCACACTTACTACAATTGTTTGCCAGTTACATGAGGGATAGGCAACAATATGTGGAATACGCTGGTTTCGTATCGAAACCATATTACACTCGATCTGTTGTGAGTCAGGGCAGCAATCTCGATCCTATCGAGTTTACATTAATGATAAACGATCTGCCGAGTGTTGTGATTGACGCTAAATGTTTGCTGTTCGCTGACGACCTCAAGCTGTATCTACCAATCAGGGAACCGGAGGACTGTGAGAGGTTACAACGCGACATTGACAGGGTGGTAGCGTGGTGTGAGGATAATAAATTGCAGTTTAATTCATCTAAGTGTGTAACGCTAACTTTTACTCGCGCACGCAATCCCGTGCGCTATACGTATACACTAGATGGAGTAGCTATGGCACGAGTGAACGAGGTTAAGGATTTGGGTGTTTGTTTCACCTCAGTACTTAATTTCCAAAATCATATAGCGGAGATCTGCAAGAAAGCGTATCGCAACTTAGGTTTTATACTGCGCAGGGCTCGTTGTTTCACTTACATTAAAGCCATTGTAGCACTGTATAACGCCTTAGTTAGGAGCCAGCTTGAGTGCAACGCGGTTATCTGGGCTCCACATGAAACTAAGTATAGTCTCATGCTGGAGAGAATTCAAAACAAATTTGTTAGATTTCTATATTTCAAATATTATGGCGTATATCCTTTTTATCCACTAAAATATCCAACCTTATTCGTTTTAGGTATGGTGGGATATAATGAACTCCGTGTTAGGCGGAACCTCGCATTAGTATCATATATTCTCCAAGTAATAAGAGGAAAGATAGACAATCCTTATTTCTTGGAGGGTATATATTTGAATGTGCCGGAGAAATACGAGTGGCGAAGGCGACGGCCGCGGCTGCTGGCGGTACCGCGCGCTCGCACCAACTTGCTGCGGGAGGCGCCGCGTACTCACGCCACCAGATTACTTAACCTTATCCATGAGGAAGTTTACATATTTGTATGTTCTATGAGTGAATTCACAAGGACTGCATTATTTATAATATGTTACAATAATTAAAATGTTTACTGTTTTCACTAGCGCATTAGGTCATTAGATACTGTAATGTTAGTGATAAGTTTGGCTGAATAAATAAATAAATAAATAAATATATAGGTCATACCATTCAAATACCATCAGATATTTTCTATAAAAACAACACAGTCCAGACCAACAAAGAAAGACAGACGAACGGCAACCAAAAGAATACCAGCGATGCGAAGGTAACAGAATCTTCCTGATAACAGTGGTAGAGTCACGCGGCAGCTTTTGCTGTCGCACAGATGGGCCGGCTTGAACCGGGGTGGTACCACGACCTCACAGAAAACCAGCGTGAAGTAGAGGTTTACCTCTGCGTTTCGCTTGGTGAGTGCAGGTGGCCGGAGGCTCTTTTTACTGGAAATGAGGCATTCCATCTTAGTCCTCACGGGTGACAACGCATCTACATTTTGATTTCTAATAGAGGATAGATGTAGATGCCCAGCCCATAGAGGGCTGCAGCAACCAATTACCATCAGGTGGACTGTGTGCTCGTTTGTCACCCTTATCCTATAAAAAAAAACATGTGAAAATTATTATAAAGACATTGAAAAGTGGATAACTATTCTTGAGTTCTTGACCCTATATAACGAGATATGATACATAAAAATAATGCTTATAAAGTAAGGACTGTTGTGATCCCCGTTAAACTAAATTAAGTTTAGTAATTCTATGTAAATAAAATGAAATGAGTAATATAAATTTCACTTGCAATGATCTTATACTCCATTTTGTTCCGGCGTTCATTAAGATATGAAGTAATTATTTCATTCATTCATTTCTTCATCTGACAATCGTTTATTCATGCATTTAAAGAAAATATTCATATGTTTATGCCTCAAAGCAATATAGTATGGCTGTTAATGAAACATGAATTTAGGAACGTTAACAAACTGTTTAAAAGTGCTTAAATAAAAGCAAATTTTTCTCAAAACATCGTTTTAAATAACGCTAACAGCGTCTTTGCTACTTAGATACGGCTCTTTATGACTTTGGCGCCTTGCCTATTTGCTTTGAAAAATATTTAAGAGGTCACTTTACCAAGATTCATAGACGCCTTTGAAAAGCCCTACTTGAGATCGCCCCGGGAGTTATGAATGTTATGACTAACGAAAATCTAACGAGATCGAAGTTAAAGTAAAATTTAAAGTTGAAGATTGAAGAAAACTTGTACATTTCACTACTAAGCTCAGATGTACCCTCATTTCTGAGAGGGTTATGGAGCAATTAGTCCGCCAAGTTGCTCCAGTGCTGGCGGACTTCAAATGGCCTCCAAATAGTATTATCCCTCAGACGAGCGCTATTTTTTAATAGAAGTAGGGATCACCAACCAAAAATACAGTCTAACTAATGGCAAATTGATGCTGTCGCCCATACATACCACCGTACGTTGTCACACCTGTGAAATCAGATGGATAGTTCTTTACACTTACCATACGAAACACATCAGGATTTAGCACAAATGGGCTACAACAATTTAATACCGGCAACGTGGCTCTATCACGTATAAAATTCTACTTAAGACGTTTTCCTTCACTGCCAAGCATGGATTAAAATAATGTGGTAAACACGCACATACACACACATGCGCTCGCAAACTGGGTTCAAGCAGCACAGGGATGGATGAAATTATTAAATGAGATCACAATTTAGAATCTATCACCCCTAACGCACCTCACCTTAGGCTAGTATGTCGGGAAATGTCATATTTTAGACACTATTTTGTCGCTCGGTTTTCGGTACTTCCTTAAATGGTACTTTTAGGCTTAGAAATAATATATGCATACATGAAATATTCAATTACATTCTGGATCGAATTCGATCAGGTACAGCCTATCAAAGTGCACTGCTTAACATAAACCTTATAGTAACCATAACCATAAAGGCCCCATCCTCATAAGGGGAATTTTTCCATGGAAATTTCTAGAAGGGTCTTGACTCTCCTAGTTCTGCTACTCGATACTAGAGGGCGCTAGTGGTAACTAGTGTCGCCATGTCATCAACATCATCATAATTACAGCCCTTCAAGTCCACTGCTGAACATACGCCTCTCCCAAAGGAATGCCACAAAGCACGGTCCTGATTTCTTGTATGTCTTACCAGGTCGTTACTCCATCTAGTAGGGGGATGCACTACAATTCGTCCGCCGGTACGAGGCCGCTACTCGAAACCTTTTTTCCCCATCAGTTGTCGGTTCTTCGAGCTATATGGTCGGCCAATTGCCACTTCAGCTTACTAATCCGTTGGGCTATGTCGGTCATTCTGGTTCTACTGCGGATATCATCATTCCTAAGTTTATCACGCAAAGAAACTCCGAGCATAGCCCTCTCCATAGCTCGCTGAGCGACCTTGAGCTTCCTCATCCAGCCAGCAGTAAAGGACCACGTCTCAGTACCATAGGTCATCACTGGCAACACGCACTGGTTGTACAGTCTTGTTTTCAAGTTTTGAGGTATACCTGACGAGAAGATGTGCCGTAATTTCCCGAACGCTGCCCAACCGAGTTGAATCCGTCGATTGACCTCTCGGTCGAAGTTGGTCTATCAAATAAAGAATAACTAAATAAAAAAACTTTGTTATTATTATTACGACCTAGTGTTGTAGCATCCTATGACAATTATTTATTTCTCTTACTAATAGTTGCTTTTGCTTATTAAAATTCAGCAAAATCAGCAAATTAGTTCATCAGTAAGTAGCCTTAGTTTAATATTTTTATCGTGATTTAATTTTATACATTTTGGAAATATATATATATATATATATATATATATATATATATAATTATAGAATAAGGGTGATAAACGGGCACACAGTCCACCTCATTGAAATCCTCACTGTACCCCATAGATATTTACATTTATTCTCAATTTAGAGCCAAATTTGGGCGGTGCAGCAGTCCCTTCAGTGGTTCCATGTTGACTGTCGGTATATCAAAGTGCTGAAGTGTTTGTACAGCAGGGCTACGATGGCTATACAGTACAGAACCAGAGTACGAAACCCATTCAACTGCAGAGAGGTGTAAGACACGGTGACGTAATATCTCCGAAACTCATCACCGCTGCATTGGAAGACGTTTTCAAGCTGCTGTACTGGAAAAGATACTGTACTAACGTCAATCGTGAGTATATCACCTCCGATTTACGGACGATATGGTCCTTATGGCAGAATTACTAGAGGACCTAAGCACTATACTCAAAAACCTCAATAAATATCCCAACGGATAGGTTTTAAGATGAATATGGACAAAACAATAGTTATGTGTAACTTCCATGTCACATCTATGCCGGTAATTGCTGGGAGCTCTAAGCTCTAAGCTTGTTGATGAGTATGTTTACCTGGGACGAATAGTCCGACTAAGTAAGTTCAACTTCTACCGAGACGTCATTCGACGGATTCAACTCGTCTGGGCAGCGTTCGGGTTAAAACAATATTCTTCAACCAGTACGTGTTGCCAGTGATGACCTATGAATCTGACACGAGGTCCTTTACTGCTGGCCGTTTGAAGACGCTCAAGGTCGCTCAGCGAGCGAGAAAACAAGAATATCCACAGTAGAACCATGTTATCGATGTATCCCAACGGATTAGTAAGCTGAAGTGACAATGGCCGGAAATTTAGCTCGAAGAACCGACAATCGATAGGGAAGAAAGATCTTACTTCAAAACCATCAGCGTGATCCATAAGTACTCTTTAATTGACCGGTTGAAAAAAATTCCGTTTTGATTCGATTCAACAAATTTAATAGCTGATTTCTTATTAAACGCAGTCGAAAAGGAAATAGTAATATATATATATATATATATATATATTTACCCTTTTAGAATATCAAAGGTCAAAAACTAAACTCAAGAGCCAGGAATAAACAGATTGCCTTGCCGTTCCATAAAAGAAAATAAAAAGCGAACCATGCCCCGAAATAATTTGTGAAGTGGTGATAAAATCAGTAGAGTGGCATTTGAGTAACATTTTTTTTTTTATATATAAAGAATACTTTTTAAAGTTAAGTCCAGTAAAGTAACAGTTCAAATAAAGTCCTACTTCTGGACAGAAGCCGCCGCTCATTTTTCATAACACTTGTTAAATATTAACTATGATAAGTATATAAGACATTGTTGTTACTTATCAGGCGGGATGGTTTCCGCAGTTTTTTTTAATTTCGTTATTAGGAAGACGTTGCCGTCCATCTGCCGGTTTAAAGTTTCTCGAGTGGAGGCCTCTTACCGGTACGCTAAATATACGACGGCCCCTAATGTATAAATTTATACCACCGAGATATCTTGAAAAATAAAAAAATCAGTAAATGTGACGTATTATCTGTATGTATAATATTTAAAACTAAATAAAACAATTTAATGTATTTTTATGGTCTCGGCATGCGTGTGCTTGCGTGCGTGCGTGCGTGCGTGCTTGCGTGCGTGCTTGCCTGCGTACGTGGTTGCGTGCGTGCGTGCGTGCGCGCGTGCGCGCGTGTGTGTGTGTGTGTGTGTGTGAGCGCGTGCGTGCGTGCATGTGTGTGTACGTGCGTGCGTTCGTGCGTGCATGTCTATGTGCGTGCATATGTGTGAAGGTATATCTCTTTTTTTTTCAGTATTTTAAATACTACAATGATCGTAATATTTTAATTAAAATATTTAGTAGCAGAACATTTTCAGATTTTTTGAAAATTTACTAGCAGCGTTTAAGTAATTCTCAAGATGCCACCCAATAAAATTGTTGTCCATTGCTAAGCCACTGAATGTAACACATGTAATAAACCTACAACACACCACCCTATATGACGAACAGCGGCCTGCTTTAATTTCTGTGAGGCCTATATCCATTCATGAAATATATTATATTTCTGTCATGTAGGTCTTCAGACGGTAGGTTTGTTCACCAAAAAGTATGTGGTTGATCAGCACTTAAAATACCATTAACAATTTTATTCTTATTGCTCAACTACCAATCTGCCTGCCAGACGTGACAACAATGGCAATCTATGGGACAGGACAATGTTCACGAGTGGACTTTTGAAAGAGTATCATGAATGAATAACCGTGTAGCGACGGTGCAAAAATATCCACTACCTCATATCGTCCAGTGGGTATCATAAGAGGCGACAGAGAGAAACTGAAACAGGACATCTCCTGCCCATCGGCAGCGGCATCTTCTACATAACAAGTCAAAATTATAAAAAGTGTGGCTTTGTGGCATTCCTTGGGGGAGGCCTATGTTCAGCAGTGGACTTGCGAAGGGCTGTAATGATGAAGATGATGATGTGGCCTACATTCAGCAGTAAACCTTTAAAGGCTGTAATGGATTGAAAAGAATGGGTTGAATAAATGAATAACATATTTATAATGAAACTCCCAATACTCTTCATCATTATCATCATTACAGCCCTTCACAAGTCTATTGCAGAACATAGGCCTCCTCCAAGGAATGCCACAAAGCACGGTCCTCGACTACCTGCATCCATCGACTTCCTGCATGTCTTACCAGGCCGTCCTCATAGTTACCTATAAACCAAATTAAGCGATTATGTGGTATTAGGATTTTCAGTTTGCGTAAACTTTCACTAGTACGACGAAACGCGGCCTTGTTAATATTTAAGTAGGTTTGTAAATAAGCCGCAAGGCAATCTACAACAAGGGTCGACGGTGGCTTTTCCACGTTTATTGAACAAATTTTGAACTTATTAGCAAATATCTTCACAGTTGATTTCAAAAACATTATCCGATCAGCGATTTTTAAAATGTGAAAAAATTAATGAAGACTATGAATGCTGGCGATACAGAACTACACATGATCTGACTGAATACCAAGCATAGAAATATATTTTTTTGTTTATTTTTTATTTATTTATTAAGGATCTCAATATACACAGTATGATGTCAATAACAAAATAATTAAAACATTTAAATTAGCGGGAGTTGGTGCAACAATGACGTAATTACACTATTTTATAAAAACAAGTTAATTATGTCAAAATGTGCGGAAAGACTATTTACATCGGGAGAAACATCGACAGAATTGAATTTGTGGTGATTTGCCGCGAGATGGCGCAAGTGTCTTTTTAGAATTGAGTAAAATGGCTTTCTTTCATTTCAGTATGTAATATATACTATGTATATAATATATACTACATATTTGTGCCATTTGCTGTAGAGACTATCGGTCCGTGGGATCCACGTGCGGTGAAGTTCTTAAAGGTACTCCATCCGCGGCTGGTCGTTGCTGCTGGTGATAAGAGGGCTGGTTCTTTTCTCGCTCAAAGGCTAAGTATAGCCATTCAGCGGGGAAACGCGGCCAGCGTTCTTGGCACGATACCGCGGGGAGTAGGACTATATGATAATTAAGTTTCTATAAAACTATTTTTACGGATTTTATCGCGTTTAATTAACTTATTTTATATTCCCGACGTTTCAGTTGCTTTCCAGCAACCGTGGTCACGGGGGACTGGAAAGCAACCGAAACGTCGGGAATATAAAATAAGTTAATTAGACGCGATAAAATCCGTAAAAATAGTTTTATTCAAAGTGTAGTGTTCGCGTAAATATAAGAAATCATTAATTAAGTTTCTAGTTTTAGTTTTTTTTTATTATTATAGTTTTTAATATTGTATATTAAAATATAAATAAAGTCTATAATCTAGATTATGTACAACATACCGTGTAAATTGGGAGTATAATAGAAACTACACATATTGAAATTACTTATAAAATCACGACATTTGGAATAAGTCGCTTCAAAATGAAAACCTTTAATAGAAATCTTTGATTGGATCTCCTGTAAAATTTCTAAAAGTGTAATTACGTCATTGTTGCATCAAATGAGCGTTATATCAATTATAGGACAATATAAAACATTCATTATCTAAAGATAGATATCAGGTAGAAAAATCCAATTGAAGACAATTAAAAACAAAAATGAAAGAAAAAATTGCTTACAAGCAACCCTTGATTTTGTTTTGTGCAATTGTTCTAGTATGTATGTATATTTTGTCAATAATTGTCTGTTGTCTAATTTCATTAGTAAATTTATAGCTTATTATAGTTATAGCACGAATAATCCGCTCAAATAGAAAGAACTACGCTCTCACAGAATACCAGTGTAAAATAGCAACTTAATGCTCTTTTGATTCATATCTTACCATACGTAGAGAACCGGAGACCAATTTTGCTAGTAACGAGGCATTCCATCTTATTCCTAGGGGGTTCACAGGGTGCATTCAAATTTATATTCTTAATCTAGGATAAAAGTAGATGTTTATGGGTCACAGTATCCTCTTATATTATTATCAATTAGGTTGACTGTTTTTTTTTCTGAAACTGTATTTGTGCCTTTACGAGTACAGCTTCATCGAAATAGACTCATTCATTCCCTTTATCCCAGCCATGGTTTGGTTGCTCCTGTAAAATAGCATCACGCTATAAGCAGGAGTGCTACCAGGCCTGGGCTGAAGCATCAACGTCCCGGGATGTAAGTACCAGCGCTCTTAAAAAGAAGTATAATTCCGCCTCCAGGTCATTCAAAAGTGTCATTGCCAAGGCAAAGTCAGAGCACATCGGCAGAATTTTTTTTCCTTTATTTTACTAAACAAATCGACACAACCGTAGGGTAAAACATAGTCCCACAAAACTGTTTACACAGTTTGTCTGTGGAATCCAGAGTCTCACAATAATACTGAAAGGATAGCTATAGTACAAATTTATTTTCCTTAATTACATAATGATAGAAAATGTTTATAAACCATCTTTTTAAATACATTTTTCTTAGTCTCGTGTCGAATATCTTTGGGCAGACTATTCAGAATATACGGTATTTGTTTTTTTAATGTTCCATCTCCAAAGTAGTTTTTTATTCTAGGTACTTCAAATTTACCCTCGAACATCGACCGGGTACCTTGATTGGCGAGAAACTAGTTCGCCTCCCTTCGGGAACCCGTGCATTCTAGTCTTTCGCCAATACTGTCCAAGGGAACTTCTGTCAGCCATCTCTGCCATCTCTGCACAGGGTGGACGACTCACTGGCCCATGACGCAAAGGAGAAAACCGATCTACTAGGCTCTCTTTTTGCTTCCAACTCGACTTTGCGGAAGTGTTGTTTACACAGCGCTTGGTGCGTAAAGCACTCATCTCCCTGGACGTCAACAAGTCGAGTGGGCTTAACGGAGTCCCACCTATTGTGCTGAAGACGTGTGCTCCGGAGTTGGCACCGGTTTTAACGCGTCTTTTTCGGTACTCCTACTCCCTAGGCGTAGTCCCGAACTCATGGAAGACAACTTTGGGGCACCCGATCCCTAAAAAAGGCGACCGCTCAGATCCGTCCAACTACAGGCCTATCGCTATCACCTTCTTGTTCTCCAAAGTAATGGAAACCATTATTAACAGCCACCTCGTGCAGTACCTTAAAGATCGCAAGCTGATTAGTGACCGCCAGTACGGTATCCGTCGAGATCGCTTGTCTGGTGATCTTCTAGGTTACCTAACTCATAGATAGGCGGAGGCAATGGAGTCCAAGGAGGAGGCGATGGCCGTTAGTTTGGACATAGCGAAGGCTTTCGATCGGGTTTATCACGAAGCGCTTCTTTCGAAGCTCTATTCCTATGGGCTTCCCGAGAAATTGTGCAATTGGATCACCAGTTTTCTTGCAGATCAGAGCATCAGGGTCGTAGTAGACGGTGCATGCCCCGATTACAAGCCCATTAACGCTGGTGTTCCACAAGGCTGCGTGCTATCACCAACGCTGTTTCTTCTGCATATCAATGATATGTTGCAAACCAGTAACATTCATTGCCTGCAGTCCAGTTCAACCCCCAGAAGACACAAGTTTGCGCGCTTACCGCTAAAAAGAACCCCTTTGTCGTATCTTCTCAGTTTCAAGGCACTCCCCTTGTTGCCTCAGCCAGTATCGGTATCCTCGGTGTCAACATATCGAGTGACGTGCAGTTTTGTGGTCACTTGGAAGAGAAGGCCAAATTGGCCTCTAAAAACTTTGGCGTGCTCAGCAGAGCGTGACAGTATTTCATGCGGGCACACCGCTTGCAACTTTACAAGGCGCAGGTTCGGCCTCACATGGAATACTGTTCCCATCTCTGGGCAGGGTCTCTCCAGTGCCAGCTCCTTCCACTTGACCGCATCCAGCGCAGAGCGGTTCGAATCGTCGACGACCGACTTCTTTCCGATCGGCTTGACTCACTGGCACTGTGTAGAGATGTTGTATATCTTTGCGTATTTTATCGCATCTACCACAGGGAGTGCTCTGAGGAATTGTTCGGACTAATTCCAGCAGCTCAATTTCACCATCGCACATCGCGATACCATCTATATCATCTGGATGATTGGCGGTCCACTACTGTGCGATTTAGAAGAAGTTTTCTCCCTCGCACAACTTCCTTATGGAATCGGGTACCACCAGCGATTATTCCGGACCGATACGACTTAGGGACCTTCAATACAAGAGTCTTCTCCTTTTTAAAATGCCGGCAACGCATCTGCGATTCCCCTGGTGTTGCAGTTGTTCATGGGCGGCGGTAGTCACTTACCATCAGGTGAGCCGCAAGCTCGTTTGCCCCCTCTCCTATAAAAAAAAACACACAATTCATTCAAACCCATTTTAAAAAAAATGCGGACTATTGGTGTTCAGTTTACACCGAACACATTATGTACGCGTAGACATTTTAGTTTAAAGTTTTAATTTAATTCATTACATGTACGGACGCCAACATTGTCTCGTGTGTGCTCACATACCTAACATTTGCAAACATTATAACAATAATATTATAACAATATAATAAACATTTTGTGCGAAACAGTACTTTAAGTAACATTTACATCAAAAGGTCTTAAATACCACAACATTTTTTTGGTCCTTCGAGAATAAACATCTTTTTGGTCCTTCGAGAGTGAAACATCTTTTTGGTCCTTCGAGAGTGAAACATCTTTTAGGTCCTTCGAGAGTGAAGCATCTTTTTGGTCCTTCGAGAGTGAAGTGTGCTTGTGATTTTTTCGGTGATAGCGAATTGGTTTGTCTGGCCTCCCAGAAGGGGGTCTCATCAGGCAGATTGACAAGGCGCATATATCGCTGGAGCGATCAGTTCACTTAACACCTATCGAATACCTGTCAACAACAAAACCATGTAAGACTTACAAGCAATCAACAACAGATGATTTCTGGTATGGAGCAGCTGCTCAGCAACTTCAAAATAGACGGCGCCGACCGTAAAACTGCTGCTCATATCAAAAAACGACTGGAGAATTTGAATACTCACTAGCAGGAATTTCACAACCTTCACCACCTGGTACGAGAGTTGTGTGATGAAAAGAATAGAATCAATACGTACAAGTTCTTGATTTTTATACAATTAAGAAAACAATTAACAAAACAATTAAGAAAACAATTAACATAACAATTAACAAAACAAATAACAGTAACAAAATTAAATAGTCCAATGTTACTCAACAAAATTACGTTATGACGGAAATTTATCAGACAATTACCAAATTCAACATTTGCTTAACCAAATGTTTCGCCAAATATGGATTCATCAAGATCTCCAGCTTCTCCAAAAAATAATATGTAGAAATTGTCCAAGTTCTGCATTATAGGTCTTACAAGTATGCACAGTCACCTATGCCACAAATGCTGTCCCATTTTTGGCCACGATGATGTTTAAACAATTTTAACAAAACAAAAGAAAATAAATAACAAAACAATACAATTAACAAAACAAAACAATTAACAAAACAAATAACAGTAACTGTATTTTTGAAGAGTCCTTGAGAAGGGACTTCATTAAAAAGAAAAACAGCAGCTCCACCAGCATTTCTGGACTGGATGGTCTAAGGAGTATGTTTCTGATCTCCAGAAACGAACGAAATGGCCTGTCAGTAATGATGACTTGAAATTGTGTTCTCTCGTTGTCGTAAAAGAAGACAATCTGCCTCCATTGATGTGGAAGTCAGGCCGAGTCGTTGCTGTTTATCCTGGAACTGTTAACACCAGTCGTGTGGCAGATATCATAACGTCTGCGGGACTAATTCGACGATCATTCAGCAAGATCTGTCTAGCCCCTGTGCCTTCTGGTTGAAAAACGTGCTTTCAACGCCCGGGGGCATGTTGACGCCTGACGAATTTTATTTGCTACCATATATTATGTACCATTCATTTTCATATTTTTGTCACTAACTTCTCGTTCATTAAATCATTGGCTTTCGCATTATTATATAGACCTTCACCAATTCAGTCTCTGTTAGTATTCAAAAAATTAATATAATCCCACACTCCCCTGTACCCACGCACACACGAATCAAATCTTAGACCAAAGTATGTCTAGTTCCACCGAAAATTTTAATATGCTCCGTTTCGAAACTCGGTTTACGCAAGCTCCTAACCAGAACCCGACATCAAACTATGTTCTGAGCGAAATGAAGGAAACCGTCATACTGGAACTGAGAAAGTGCAAGCCAATTTTGAAGAGCAGATCCAAGCCTGTCGTGTCGTTCAAAATGAAAAAAGCAAGTACCTGGCTCGCATCTCCAGTACCTGATGCTGATAGAACTATCCGAAAATCCCGCTCTACATCTACTCCTGTAGCTAGTAGTCCTAACTCTGATCACCTCGATAAAGGTGGATTGGTGGAGGTAAGACGCAGGTGGTCACGTGCTTTGCTTTCTGGCGTACTTAGAGGTACCACAGCGCCTGGATCTACACCAATTCAGGCTGGCGCTAGGTGGACATACCTGCATCTGTACTATGTTCAAGAAGATACCACTGTGGAGCAAGTGGAGAATCACCTCAGTACTATATGTCATGGTGACATGTGTACCGTTGAGAAGCTAAATTCTCGTGGGCGCTATGCTTCCTTTAGCTTGGAGTTTCTCTTGATAGTGCTGAAGCTGTCATGTCATCTGGCAACTGGGCCGAAGGCATATGTATTGAGCCTTGGCATCAAAACTTTCGTGCCAAAATCAACAGTCAACAAGCGTCGTCTTAAAGTGCGTGAGTTAAGGATTTTTTATCAGAATGTTCGAGGCCTAAGATCAAAAACAAATACATTTATTAACAATGTTACATATAGGTAATATTACATCAATGCGTTGACAGAGACCTTTTTAACTAGTTTGGTATTTGACACGAACTCTTCCCTCCTGGTTACAGGGTAATACTTAAAGACAGAGCGAACGGTACTGTACTTTATCCTTTTCGGGTTGTTACTGACATTAATCGTATGACTAATGACAGATCCATACTAAACTATACTAGTAATATAATAAAGCGGAAGAGTTTGTTTGCTTAAACGCGCTAATTGCTAAAAATACCAGTCCGATTTGAAAAAATATTTTTACGTATTATAGCCAGATTCATGTGAAATAGTATAGCCTACATAACATTAAGCTATATCGCTCAGCTAGCCTTAAATATGGATATTTGTTAAGCAAGTCAGAAGAAAAAGCGCTCCCAAAATGATTTATCCGCGTACGCTGGTGTTATGGTTAGGGATACCTAAATATAATGTTCTAGAAAAATCTTTTCCCCGTCTAAAAAAAAAGTCCACGATACTATATGTCTATTTCTTATACATAAGCCATAATTAGGTATTTTTGACAAAAAAAATATTGAAAATTAAAAAGCGGTATTATTAGGCATGGATTGAAGATGTTATTTATCCTTACGAACGAAAGTTACTTCATCATTAAGACAATTTGATGAAGATAAACTTTGTTCTCTATACCATGTTATTTGGACGCATAGTTCAAGAGATAATGTAAAATTTAAATAATTCAATACACCGTTTGTTTTTCTGAATGCTTCCTTTTTGCAGATGACTTAAAACTCAGTCTGTGTATTGAATCTGAATCAGGTACCATAAATCTACATTGACATGATGTGTAATTGGAGGCAAGAAAATCTATTGCCTTTAAATAATAATAATTGTAAAATAATTACTTTCACTCATAAACCTAGACCAATTGTAAATTTGCATAGCCTACTTGACGCTCCTCTGGAAATAGTAAATGACATTCGAGACCTAGGGCTGTTATGTGATTGTAAATTAGACTTTCATCTACACATGACAAATATCTGTAAGAACGCACATAGAATCTTAGGTTTTGGTATTAGGACTGAAACACAATTTGATTATGAAGTAGTTGCTAAAATACTTTTCAACGTATTTGTTCGTAGCAAGCTGGAGTATGGTGCTTTTTTTTTGATAGGATACATATTTTTATATATACTACTTGTTTAGGCCAAATACAGACATTTGAAGTTGCATCCAATAGCGTGACTCGGTGCATCGCCCGATGGTGTGAGGTGACATGAGCGCCGCCGCCAGGGGGGCGGCGGTGTGCCGCTTCTCGGCTTTCGGTTGGGTGAGCCGACATCAGTAGCTTGACCGCAGCGGCTCTGTCGACTAGTTGAATTGTTTGCGACGACTGGATCGGTGGCGCGCGGCCAGTTTTGGTTTTGATGGTCTAGAGTTTGAGTAATTGTGGCACGTCGGAAGTTATTAATGCAGCGCAGTCACTAGAACGGCGTGGTTGCATACCGTATAACCTCTAAATAGTGTCTGTTTTTGTTAGCAAATTTATGCCACGACGAGGAGTTTTGTTGAGTCTAGAAAAATAGATTGTTTGCGGGGACGCCGGTTCTTCGCTAGACTCGTGAGATCGCTTTAAGATCGCTTCTATTTCGAGTTATTTTTAGGGCATTTTACGCGATAACAAGGCCGGTCTAAGTGTTGAGTGATAAAATTAACTTACCTTTGTTTGCAAGTAATTTACGTCAATTTGTATAGTGATTGCATTTTGAAGCGCATTTGCAATATTTAATTTGTTTGAGTGGCCTGTTAATATCGTACGAAAGAATCTTAGTTTGTTATGTGGAACGCGGAACTTTGTGACCCGAGAGAAGGTCGCGTGCGGTTTCTAGAAATAATTTGTTGCTAAGTGAAAACGGAAGCTGAACTTTGGTCAACCGATCATTAGTTGTGCCGTGTGTCACGTGTTTGATTACGATTAACGGGGATTTAGTTGAGTTTGAAGTGAATTAAATGTACAGTAAAGTTGATAGATTGAAATAGTGTACAATAAAGTTGATAAACTGAAATAGTGAAATGAAGGCAGAAATTTTCGATTGGTGATCTACGACTGGAGGGAGTGCACATTGGGAGAACATCAGCTCCGGTGGATCTTCTATCCGATTAAATCGGGCCGTCAGGTCACATATATAAACACTACTATATACACCTCACTTATCACCTGCCTGGTACCCTGTGGTCAACCCTACCTCCTGAAATAGGTAAGTGCTTGTTTATTTGTCAGCCGTCTTTTGAACATTTATCCATAGGCCGTTGGGCCCCGTACTCTGTTGCCCGTCGATTACTCATGAGCCCTAGTCCAGTCAATCTTTGTCGGGGCAACTCAGGGCGTGAACACTACTAATATAGCTGCAGCATGGCTCTACCACGTAAAAATCGGTGCTATTGTTTGGGACCCATTTGAAGATAAATATGTCCTTATGGTCGATAAGATACAGCGTAAGTTTGCCCGATGGTGCACCACCATCATTTAGGAAGCGATGACCTGTATCCTTCTTTGTTCCTATCTGGCGGGTTATGCTTATGCTGACACACAATCTCTCTATACTGTATCACAAGATCGATAGTCCGCAGATACTAGAGAATGTAGGCGTCTAAATTCCCTGTAATATAAGGCAGAATTCAGAGCTGCAGCTATCCCCGCGGCGCCGGCCTCGTTTGCTGGCGCGTCCTGTCGCGCGCACCAAGCGCGGCGAGCACACGTCCACTGTCCGCGCACTACGAATGATTGGTGACATACTTGCTCAGTACGATGATCTGGACTTTTTTGTTGATGGATTGAGGAAACTTATTAGTATATTAAGAAATATTCTAACTGACTTTGTATAATTTTTAACCCTGACATTGATGACATTCTTTACTATTTTAATGAAATTTGACTAATTTTGCTTTTTTTATTTGTTTATTTAGAGGCAATTATTTTAATGATTAAAGTTATATATATAGTTTTTTTATTTCATGTGATTTATTTTGTAATTTAATGTTGTATTTTATTTAGTAAAGATTATGAATTAAAATTGATTTAATGTTAATAATATTCAACGTGTTTGCGATTGGTCACAAAATAACTCCATGGTTCTCAATCCTTCAAAGTCAATATTCGTTATAATTGGCTCTAAAAAGCAGGTACATGATATAGCTATAACTGAACCTGATATACGTGTTAATGGAGAGACAATTGCACAAGTTCATAAAGCACGAAATTTAGGCATTCTTTTTGATAGCAATTTGAGGTTTGAAAATCATGTGATTAATTTGGTACAAAACTGCTTTTACAGGTTAAAAGTTTTATATAGATTTAGACCATTTATCACAGTTAATTTACGTGTAAAGCTTTGTGAAACCCTAGTTTTAGCTAAATTAAATTATTGTATAACTGTTTATGGACCTTGTTTGCTTAAAAAAATCACAAAAATTAATCCAGAGGGTACAGAATGCTTGTGCTCGCTATTGTTTTTACATACCGAGACGAACTCATGTTACATCATATCTTAATACCTCGAATATGTTAAAAATGCAGGGGCGTCTCAAACTTTTTTATGCTTCTTTGCTATTCGGCATAATAAATACAAAGAATCCAGAATATTTATACAAAAAACTTAATTGGAGAAATGACCAACATGTATATAAAACCCGAATATGCTCAAAAGTTTTTTGCATCCCTAAACACAAAACATCGGCTTTCCGAGGGAGTTTTAAGTTTATGGCAACTAAGTGTTGGAATGATCTCCCACCACCACTACGCACTACGACAAGTAAATCGAGTTTTAAAAAGAAATATAGACGTCACTTACTAAGAGAACAAATACTGTCATAAGCGGCTTATTTTTACCTAATTGCAGGACCGCCCTGTAAATACTTAAAACAAATAATAAACATTGCTATGTAGTAGGTGGGGAAACAACTTATATGAGATTAAAGAAGTTAGGCTTGTTAATATCAATATTATTTTATAATTTATGTTACTTATTACTAGTTATATTGTTGTATTAATTATTTATTTAAAAAATGGTAATAAAAATATATATATTTGATTATTAATTTGAACTGGCTAATAGTCGGGGATCCACGGTATGTACCCTAATGTGAATAGTTGTGATTAAAGGGATGCGCGCGTACTGTACTGTTCATATTTTGGGCGCTGGCAGAATAACAGCGTTGTAGGCAACTGCAACATTTATGCTGAGCTAGAGCCCATTCATTACTACATTATGTAATTCTTGTTATTTCTGTATGTACTTTATTGGTGGTAATGAATAAATGCTTATTATTATTATTATTTTTTTTCTTTTCTCTTTTTTTTCTCCATGTAGGGTATTATGATGATACGGGCTTTAAGCCAAGTAGTCATCATCTGCTGGTATTATTAATGTATTATCCAGAGCAGTTTCTGGGATTTGTAAAAATTTTCGCACTAAGCGACATGTATTTAAAATAACTGCTTTTTGCATTTTAATATATAAATTTGAGGGTAAATCTAATAACTTAAGGCAGTGATGCAAATATTTTGGTATTAATCCTGTAGCTGAGAGTACAATTGGGACGATGAAAACTTTATTTAATTTCCATATTCTTTTTATTTCTTCGCTCAGTTCGTTATATTTACTAATCTTATTATTATTATTATTATTATTATTATTAATTTAATTATTAAATTATCTTATTATTATTATTATTATTATTATTATTAATTTAATGTATCTAATGTTACAAGAGGGTTGGATGCTGCCACCTGTTAGCTTGTAAGCATGTATCTAATAATAAATGAATAAATAAATAAATACCATTCACTGACTGACTCATCACAAGATCTCTAAAACTATACACTCGATTGACTTGAAACTTAGTATAGACGCTCACTAAGAACGGATTTTACGACAGTGCAATCAAAAAAAATATTCTTGATATTTTACATCCGTACACGAAGTGAAGCGAGCGGGTATTAGCAGTAAGTTATAATAATAACTAAATCACATTTTTTGCAAGTAAAAAGTTTAACAAAACTTAAGCAACACGCATTGATCACGAGGAATCATGGATCATGATCTTGGTAATAGCACAGAATTGACAATATTACTGTTATAGTTAAAAAATTATTGTGTTGTTATCGATTCATAATACGTCTGCAGATCGGATGATGTATCCGGATGTGTGTGAAAACTGAGTTATAAATTTCCGTTATACAATAAAAGCGAAGCTTATTTCATAAAATTTGTTAATTACATCAATATTGACAAATTTTAATTAAATTTCATAATAAGCGATAATATTCACTAGTCAAATTTAGAAGTATGTGTAATGTTGGTCAAACAAATTTAGTCAGATAATGTAAACAAACTGCGAAGTTATATATAATAAAATCAGTATACGTGAAGTACGTGAGATATTACTAACTAAAAACCAGGGTACTTTATATTCCCGTTTTAAGAATATACATTTAATTACCGCCTATATAAACTTCATTGCAGAAGGCCTATTGCTTCATAGCGAGTATTTTTTTAAATACTAGCAATGTTATTAACATTACTAATATTCCCTTTAACCACTCCTGGTAAGCTTAAAAAGTTATGTTGGGAGTGGTTCACGACACTAGTCGAATAGTTAATTCGAACCCACGATCTTTTGAGTTCACGGTTTGCATCCTGCCATTAGGCTGTTGTTGATTTGGAGTATATTTGCCACGCTTGCCACGTTTGACAGACGGGTTGTCATCAGCATTTTTTATAATTTTGAGCTACTAGCTCGAAAGAAAATGCTACTGCCCACCTCATGTTTCAGTTTCCATCTATCGTCTCTTATGCTACCCACGGATTGATATTATATGGATATCGTGACTATATAATCATTTAGAGGCCGGCAACGCATCTGCAATTCCCCTGGTTCCTCTGGTGCTGCAGTTGTTCATGGGCGGCGGTAGTCACTTACCATCAGGTGAGCCGCATGCTCGTTTACCCCCTCTAATATAAAAAAAAATTACCAGTATAAATGAGAGAATCTAAGAGGCTTTATAGTTTTAAGATCAAGTAAACAGTTTTTAACCAAAAAGCGTATAAAAACGATGAATATTTGTTTCACAATTGTTAAATTTAAACAATAAATTTTGATGAACTGAAGTACAAAATATTAGCAATCTAGTGCAACATGTATAGATAACATTTTTACAAATGTGAAGCCGTTGCATAAACGTATAATTCAAAAATTAAGTTCTGATCACTGTGGACAGGTAGTTTCGTTACCTTATGTTCACAAAAAGCAAGTAGATGAGAAAGTTGTGTTTGTTCCAGTAAATGCACGTCGCTTGGAGAAATTTAGAAGTAACATAGTGAAAAAACTTCCATCACTTTCATACCAAAATGATCCAAATTTTTTGTATGGAACATTATTTAAGCTTATTTGCAATGAATTTAATAATACTTTTACTTCTAAAATATTCTCCTTGAACAGTCGGAAGTCATTTAATGAATGGGCGACAGTAGGAGTCCTTAGGAGCAGACATAGGTTATATGATCTTTACCATGAAAGGTCCTATAATCATAGCGTCGAATTTAGGGAATATGTGAAAAAATATTCAAAAATATTTAAAAGAGTGTGCTCCACAGCCAAGTCTTTGCATTTGAGCAACAAAATTAAGACGGCTTCTAATAAAATTAAAATGACATGGAGTATAATTAATAGCGAAACTGGTAAGATCAACTCTCGCAATTCAAACTATCAGTTAAGTGTTAGTAATAAATTAACCGAATCAGATCAGGACGTTGCAATGGTTTTCGAGAAATATTTTACTGATATTCCGATATTAACCACTAAGTCACTGAATTCTTCTCCTGCGGTCGCCGAATCATTACTTAAACAAAATGTAAATGCGTGTATAAAGAATTTTGCATTTCATAAAGTATCATCAAAAGATATTGTAAAATATTTTAAAACTATTGATGTTAAGAAAACTGCGGATCTGTGGGGGATTTCTGTTAAAGTTATTGCGTCTATAATAGATACAATCGCGCCTCATTTAGCTATTATTTTTAATACTAGTATCGAATCTGGTGTGTTTCCTGATTTAATGTAGTATAGTAAAGTAATACCTTTATTTAAATCTGGTAGTACATTAGACCCCGCTAATTTTAGACCTATTTCTGTACTACCAACACTTAGTAAGATTTTTGAAAAAATTATTCTTGATCAAATGTTAAATTTCTTTAATATAAATAATTTACTTCATAAAAATCAATTTGGTTTCACAAGGGGTCGCTCGACAACTGATGCCGGTGTTGAGCTGATTAAATATATATTTAATGCATAGGAGAATTCACAGGATACTTTGGGTATATTTTGGGACCTATCCAAAGCCTTCGATTGTGTTCACCATGAAACATTAATCAGGAAACTTCAACACTACGGTGTAAGAAGTGATGCTCTTAAATTAATTATTTCATATTTAAGTAAGAGAACGCAAAAAGTTGTCATTAACGGTATGAGTTCTTCCGGGTCGATGGTACAAATCGGCATGCCTCAAGGCTCAATTCTCGGCCCCTTTCTGTTTCTTGTATACATTAACGACTTACCTTGCATAGTAGGAGTTAACCATGATATAGTATTATTTGCAGATGACACTTCTTTAATTTTCAAATTAAGTCGACAATTGCTAAAATATGACGAAGTAAATAATGCTATATCTAAATTAGTAAATTGGTTCAATGTTAATAATTTGCATTTAAATGGCACTAAAACGAAATGTATGAAATTTATGACTCCAAATGTCAAACAATTAAATACTAATGTAATTTTAAATGTGGAGAAATTGAGTCTTGTAGATACAACCTTTTTTCTTGGAATCACACTAGATGCGAAGCTTCAATGGAGCCCCCATATATCAAAACTAGCAAGCAGACTTAGTTCTGCAGCATATGCCGTAAAAAAGATTAGAAGTCTAACTAGTGTTGAAACAGCTAGACTAGTTTACTTTAACTATTTCCATAGCATAATGTCGTATGGTATTTTGCTATGGGGACACGCAGCTGACACTGAAATTATATTTGTTTTACAGAAGAGGGTCATAAGAGCAATTTATGATTTAAAGCCTAAAGAGTCGCTGCGACAAAAATTTAAGGAAATTAATATATTAACTTTGGCCTTTCAATACATTTATGAAAATGTAATGTACGTACACAAAAATAAAAGTAGTTTTACAAAAATAAGTGATATTCATTCTGTAAATACTAGGAACAGACACAAGCTATTAGTACCTGTTACTCGACTCCATCGAGTCAGTAATTCAGTTTTGGGGCGATGTATACGCTTTTACAACAAAATTCCAGAAAATATACAAAATTTGACCAGCTCAAAGTCCAAAAACTTTATTAAACTAAGTTTGTATAAAAAGGGTTATTATAATATTAATGAATTTATAGATGATAATAACCCCTGGAAATGAGGTGATTGCTAACAAGCTATTTCTAATTTTTTGTGTTGTTAATTTGTGTAACATACATGATTGTAAGCTGTTATTTAAAAAAAAGTCCCGCTGGGTTTCTTGCTGGTTCTTCCCAGGACAGAGGTTTTTTTTTCGAACCAGTGGTAATCATACAAAAGAGTGACTTTCAATAAATATTATTTATAATCTATATTGAATAAAAAAGTTTCTGTTTCTGTTTCTGTAGCTTACGGTGCGTACACATTATATAACGTAACATGTTATATAACTCGAACGGCATAACGACAAACGACAATGTTATACGACTATGTCATATAACATTGTTATATTGCATTGTTATTCAATGTGTACAGTATTTTTATATGTTGCAATGTTGAAAAACAATGTTACGTAATGTGGACTTGTTATAAAACAAAAGTTATACAACATGTTACTTGATCTGTACGCACCCTTACTCTCTTCTTAAATTTTATAACTTTAAAATTTTATTATAGTTATTATATCAAATGTAAAAAAATTCATGATATTGGTAATACAAATAATAAAAATAAATTATGTGTATATTATGCATATCGTGACCCCTGACCTGAGGGATGTAACCCATATTTTGCAGGCAACTAAATGAATTTGAATTTGATATTTATATTGTTAGAATGTGATGTCAGTATTCTGCTCGACACACACGGTCAGTTAATCTGATCAGTTGAACTAGGTACATCCAAAAACTGACCGTGAGTGTAAAATCTTAAGTTGAATTTTTTGACTGACGGTAACCCACGGATTTTTCCGGGCGCACAGTCAATTAAACTGATCGTTTTAACTGACGTACATCCAATAACTGACCGTGAGTGTGAAATCATTTTTAATTGACGACAACCCACGGATTTTCCGTTTCAATCATTTGTAAGTACTTACTTTCTCAGTAGCTCTTTACATTATTCTTATGCTGTTTAGATTTTATATTATTATATATTTAGAAAATTTCGTTTGTCGGAGGATGGAGAGCAAGGTTACTGTGACGATGTCACCTTTCTTATGGTGGACTTAGAAGTTGGGTAAAGGATCTCAGTGAGGCTACCACGTAGAGTCATTGTATTTGGACTCATTTCCAAAAAGGTTCATGGAGAATCGGATGACTGCGATGATATCACCTACCTGATGGTGAAGTCTGAAGGTGGGCCTAGGATCTCAGTGACAACACTCCATAGAATCATTGTGCTTAGACTCATTTGAAGGGGCTTATAAAGAACTAATCACAGTTATCTGACTGTGACGATTTCAACTTCCTTATGATGGAATCCGAAAGTAGGTATAGGATCTCAGTAACGGCACTATATAGAATCACTATGTTTGTACTCATTTGAAAGGGCTCATAAAGACCTAGATAATTGTGATAATCTTATATTCTTGATGGTGGACTAAATATTTTTTTTTAATTTATTATTCAAATGTGTTCATACATATTTTTCTTAATTTGTACCATTAAACCGAAAATAGTTTGTATTGAAACTCACATTCCCAACTATCACACTGCTTTACATTAAATAATTTGTTAATTTGTTAATGAAGTAATCAAAAATATACATTTAAATATACCTCCTTTACATTTGCAATTATCATGTGCGACGTTCCGGAATTGAGCGCCATCGACGTGAGTGCTCATTGCTTTTGTTGAGCAACCGGTTCTAATAAAAGGCGCAAACTACTTATTATATTATAGACTGTATCTGTACTATGATTCTGATTGACTTTATAAGACGAAATTCTTTATACTATCGTAACAGTATTTTTTGAATTTTTGTTTGTAGTTTTTTGTGTTTAGTTCTTTTATAATGTTTGCGTGATGTTATTTATAAGAACATACATACATACATAAACACTCACGCCTGTCACCCAGAGGGGTAGGCAGAGACTACGGACTTCCATTTGGCGCGATCCTGACACACCTCTCTCGCCTCTTTCACATCCATATATCTACGCATACACGCTCGTCGGTTAAGGGTACTCCTAATCTGGCTCATTTTCAATGTATCGCCGATCTGGTCGATAAACCTTCGTCTAGGGCGTCCCTTCCCGACCCTGCCGTTCACTTCTGCAACATAAATTTGCTTTGTCACTCTTTCCTCGTTCATTCTTTCTACGTGACCAAACCACCGAAGCATTCCTTTCTTAATCCTTGTCACAACGTCATCTTGCAAACCACACTTTTCTCTTATTACACTATTTCTCACCCTGTCATTCAGATTCAGCCCTAGCATACTCCTTAAGGAACGCATTTCTACAGCATTTATTCTACTCTCATGCTTCTTCTGCCAGACCCAACTTTCACTACCATACATTAAAGTCGGTACTAACACAGCATTATGAATTGCCATACGTGCCTTAGTTGACACATTCTGACTCCTCACAATAGCGTGTAGAGCCCCATTCACTCTATTTCCTGCGTTCACTCGTCGTTCTATATCCTTATCATATCTACCATCCCTGCTAAATAAACATCCCAAATATACAAACTCATCCACTTGCTCAATCAACTCCCCTTCTATTCTTATTTTACATAAAGTTTTACTTTCTTCTCTTTCAAAAACCATCACTTTCGTCTTACTTGCGTTCACTTTCATACCCCTTTCTTTCAATGAACAATTCATTAAAGTAACCATCATTTGCAACTCGGCCGCCGACGATGCAAATATGACTTGATCATCGGCGTACAAAAGGCATTTGACGGTTGACTCACCCATTCTCAACCCACATTCTTCAACTTTCAAAGTTTGCAAACAACTGTCCATAAATAGGTTAAACAGCCACGGGGAAGCCACACATCCCTGTCTGACACCTTTATGAATGCCAAACCAGTCCGAGTAGACCCCGTTGATCCTGACACAAGCACTAGAGTCCCTATAAAGAGACCTTAATGCCTGTATCAAGCCAGCGCTCAACCCAAATGAGTTCAGTGTTTGCCATAACACGTTCCTGTCCTCTCTGTCATAAGCCTTTTCCAAGTCTAAGAACGCACAAAAAACTTTCTGGTTTTTAGCCAAAAACTTCTCCGCTATCATGCGCATGGAAAAGACTTGATCCGTACACCCCATCCCCTTTCTAAATCCAGCTTGCACATCCCAAATTTTTCCTTCAGTTTCTTCCATAATTCTTTCAATTAACACCTTAGCATACAGTTTACCCACAATGCTAAGCAAGCTGATACCACGGTAGTTTTTACAGTCCTGCTGTGACCCCTTTCCCTTATATATTGGGACTATAACGGCTTTGCACCAGTCTTCCGGTACCCGTTTCAGTTCCCAACATAAATTAAACAAGGTGTGCAGCAGGCCTGCAACCACACCCTCACCAGCCCTTAGCATTTCGAGTGATACTCTATCATATCCGGCTGCCTTACCTGCTTTCATGCTTTTCATTGCTTTCATTATTTCATCTACACTTATCTCCCTACCTCTCTCCACTTCTTCCGGAATTTCTATTTCACTTATTTCAGACGACTCTTCACTCTTAAACACGCTTTCAAAGTATTCCTTCCATCTCTTTAAATTCGAAACTTCATCATTCAGCATGCAGCCATTCTCGTCTCGTATAGCATTCATTCTAGGCTGTTTTGAATTTCCCCTGGCAGTTCTTACGAGCTTCCAGAACATTTTATTATTTTCCTGGAAGTTATCAGATATCCTTCTATCATTTTTATCTGTCCTTTCTTGCTTTTTCCTTTCAACAACTTCTTTTACTCTCTTATTTATACGTCTAAAGTTTGCCTTTTTTCTTTCAATCTCATCATTTATACCGCCAGAATTACCAGCTTTAGTTGCTAGTAAATCTAGCCATGCTCTCTTCTTTGCTTCAACTTCCATCCGTACCTCATCATCCCACCACAACGTATTACTTTTCCTTTCATTCGTTCTCTTACTTACACCGCATACTTCGGTGGCTGCATCCACCAAAACATTCTTAATATTATTCCATACATTCTTCAATTCTAAATCATTCATACATAATTCATTCAACCCACTTATATTTTCCCTCAGTCTGCATTTATACTTCTCTTTCACACCTTCATCTTGTAACCTCTCTATTCTTATACGCTGTAACGCAGTGGTAGACACCGATGTCCGATGCCGCCAACGTCTGAATAGACCATTAATTCGGCATAAGACCAAGTAATGATCCGTCCCTACGTTGGACCCCCGGTAAACCCTTGTATCTACCACTGCGCTCCTCATTCTTTCATCCACAATTATAAAATCTATCATGCTTCTATCATCCCCTCTTTCCCATGTATACATGTGAATCCTCTTATGGCGAAAGAAAGTGTTCGCCACAAAAAGATTCTTTTCCACACATACGGTGAGGAGGTCTTCACCATTCTCATTTATTCTTTCATCGCCAAACGTTCCTAATATCCTTTCATAACCAGACCTCTTCACTCCCACCCTTCCATTAAAATCTCCTAACATAATAATATTTTCATTTTCCTTACATTTCATCAACACCAGCCTTACCATGTCCCAAAACTGCTCTCGGATATAAGTGGGCTTAGACATATCTGGGGCGTACACCCCTAGCACAAACAACTTCTTTAAGCCCACTTTCATTCGTATCCACAGCAGCCTTGGGCTAACACATTCATACTCTTTCACACATTGACCCATTCTTTCTGAAAGGATGACACCGACTCCCTGGCATGCCCGCTCGGTCTCGTCTACTCCAGACCAGTAAGCGGTATACATGCCATGTGCAGTGACATCTCTTCCCTTTCGTTTCGTCTCGTTTACACATAACACATCTATTCCTCTATCATTCATCATTTCGCATACTTCATCCATCTTATCATTCATTGCTCCACATACATTCAGCGTAGCCAGACGGGCCTCCGCAATCCACTTTTCGCCCCTCCGGGAGACAGGACATGACGGGTGGCGAACCTCGTCGCCGGTTTTTCTCCCGGAGATTCTTCGCACCCCTGCCCCATTAAAGGGGCGCCGGGAACTCGGGGCCATTTCTTTTTCTACTAGGCTCATGGTGCGAACTAAGGGGGTGGTAGATTTTACGCCGCTACCCTACGGCGAGGAGCCGAGTCTGTCGTTTCGGCTTTGTCGCTCGTTTAGCACCACCCGGGGGACACGTGTAGGGTGGGCCTAGGATTAGGTGGTCGAAGCCTACGGACGCGAGCGACTCATCCCCATATTTATAAGAAATGGAACAAAAAATTGTATTGTTCGCCTAACAAAGTAATTTGAGATCCTAGCCACATTTAATTTTTGTTTGGTAATATTTATTGTAATTACTTTATGGGATATGGGCATTTGGATGTTTTTATTATTGAATTGTTCAATTAAGAGGGTTATGTGAAACTTTATCTGCATGGGTAAAATATTGTAGTATTTGAAAATGTCTAACAAGTTATCTTTATGTTGTTGTTTTATTTTTTGGGGTACAATAAGTTTGAGTAATCTTAGTTGTAGTTTACATATTTTTTCAGGCTCAGGTAGATGATTAAGTAAATATGCCGTGATTTTAAGAAGTATCTAGTTGAAATACGATGGGCTATTTATAACTTAAATTGTAATGAGTCCCTGAGAAAAAATTTTAAAGGAATAAACATATTAACTTTGGTATCGCAATATATTTATAAAAATGTAATGTATGTACATAAAACGTAAACGCTTTTAAAACAAAATTCCAGAAAATGTACAAATTTGTCAATAAATAATAGTTTAGATGCTTTATTGAAGAAAAATTGTACAAAAAGGGTTATTATAATATCAATGAATACATAAGTGAAATAAACACCTGGGAATGAGGTGATTGCCATCATGCTGGTACTATTAAAACTCATTTAAAATTTGTACAAACAAAAAACAAATTTTGTAAAGTGAAATATGTTTTTAAGAAAGTGCCACTGAGTTTCTTGCTGGTTCTTCCCTGGATAGAGGTATTTTCCGAACCAGTGGTAAATAAAAAAATGACTTTTAATAAGTAATATGTTATAATCTATATTGTATAAAAATTATTCTATTCTATTCTACATCCTTTTAGATTTATTGTGGTATGTGGCTTATTACCAGATGATTTATAGTAAAAACAGTATTATTACTCACTTAATTTATTATGTTTTTAGCCAATCAAGAAACCAGTAAAATAACAAAATTAGAAATCCGCTATATAATTTACAGGCTATAAAAAACAAGGCAGACCGGAAAAAGCTACGTAACCAACCACAACCAGAAGGCAAAAATATCTGCGTGCTTAAAAAAAACCTACAAGCACCAAACACAAATTCCTATATACTCGTATTACCAACCGACTTGTTCACGGTATTTATATTTCAATGATTTTTGACTAGAAGTAAGATTTATAGATTCTGTAAATGAAGCAATGTTGTACTCATATTTTATTAACATGTTTAATTTAATTTATGTTTACTTATTAATTACCTACGTTTCGGGTGCTTTAACTCTATTTTAGAATGTAAAATGTAGCGTGCTCAATTAGATAAACATAGAAAGCTAGGCCTTCGTAACTATTTGCGTAATTAAAAATCGATAAGCACTTATCTATATATATTAGTTATGCAAATAGTTTATATATTATATCGTCTGGGAATTGTTTCAAACAGCTTAATTTGTCTGGCGATTTTCAGGTAACTATTATTAAAATTACTCAATAAATACATGATTAAAATAAGAGATTTCCAAAAGTATATTTTTTGGGAATTTTAATAAAATACTTTTTGGAGAGGTCTGGTAATACTTTATAACCGACAAAAACGTCTGCGATATTTTTTTGAATTATACAAACACTATATTAAAAGATAAAAAAGAAATCAACTTGCCAAAAAACATGTTATTTGGATATTTTTTAATGTTATATGCTGCGCAGTAACTTAATAACCGCAAACGCCCTGCCAGACTCGCGGGACTGGATTCGCCAATTGACGAAATTATATTTTTTCACAATATCAACTTGCCAAAAGGGCCTTTCTAAAATTTGTCGCCAGCTCTTTAACTATAGGAAATTTCAAAATAAATAAGAATTATTGTAGTTGATTCCTATAAGACTCAAAGGAACAAGATGTACTCGTATTAGGTGTTTCAGAAAGCGAATAAAATAGGCACAAAACGAAGATAACACTGCGACAAGTATTATCTTCAGTTCCTTTTTATATAGTATGATTGTCTGTCGGTAGATGGTGCCAAAGTAGCAAATATTAGTTGCGTGACCAAATTTTCAAGGCCACCGGTCAATGAAATACTCTAAAACAGATCAGTTCTACTGATCAGTTTAACTTACCGTGTGTGTCGAACTTTCTTTGGCTTACATCCGTTTCAACAAACGTTTCAGATGAACTGATCAGTTTAACTGATCGTGTGTTTGTCATTGTTAAAAAGTATAGTAAGGCCACGTTGTATATATATATATAAGTGTGTGTGTGTGAAGAAGAACTAAGTTCTTACAGAATACCATCGATAAAAATAGCTATATAATACTGCTGTGTTTCTTATGGTGAGTGGAGAAAACTGTAGACTCTTCTTACTGGTAACGAAGCATTCCATCTTAATCCTCAGAAATGAGAAGGCATCTTCATTATCATTTTTAAACTAGAATATACGTTGGAGTATATGGGCCATATCATCGTTTTACCGTCACATGAACTGTGTACTCATTTTACACCCTTACTTCTATATGAAAGATTACGCTCTTGTTCACAGTTAACTAATTTTCACAATTTTAATATAATATTGTAGATTTCCGCTAAGAAACGCCTGATTTTATTAATTCACAAACAATATTTGTCATATTTATAGCATTGCTGGTTATCAAAATAAATCATAGGTTCATTTTTACAATAACTTTTTTTTTCGTTTGTCAGCCTTTTTCTATTCATTTTTTACTAGATTTTTAATAATTTTGTAATATCGAAACGATAAAATTGATCGAAAATTTTTGAAAGTTTATGAAAGTTTATGTTCGCCATATTTATTTTTAGCTAACGCCATAACAAAGCCATATTAGCCGCGCAATTATGACAAATAGAGAATCTTTTTCACAAAAGTGCCTCGGACAAGATGCCATAGTCTTCGGGAAACTGGACATTTTCTGCCAAATTCCATCCGTTACATTTTAGTGCGCACAGTATCGTATTTTTCATTAACTAGAAAATACTCACACAAAATAATGCAAACATTAAAATGTGAAGCTAAATTATTTTGCGGTTTCGTATTTTTATATTACTAATAATAACTTCAATATATGAATGGAGACTGAAAAATAACCAGAATATAGTTAAAATTTAAAAAAATACCCTCAACTCAATGTATAATATATAAAGGCCGGCCATGGACGTATAAATAAGGCGGACAGAATTTTGTTAAGAAAGGACTGATGCACCGTAATGGCGGCGATGCAAGTATGTTTGCGTGTTATATAGGGTTGTCACGTGAAACAAAATTTCCCCATTTTTTTTATAAAACAATCTGTCAATATATAACGTAACTTTGACGAAATACCAATTTATTATTACGTAACTAATATAAATAACACATTTGACGATTAAAAAAAATCTAAGAATTTGAGATTTAGATTTTGATTGAAATCGAATTATTCTATTTCAATCAATTTTGATTTAAATTAACTTTATTACAAACATTATATTATACAAAAATTGTATTATATTATTGAAACGAAATATATTATAAATATTTACTAACGAAATATATAACATATAATGTCTATGTGGTAGAACCATGCTGCAGCTATATTATGGTTGTAGTACGAATGGGTCGGCTTGAACGGGGAAGGACCACGCTCTCACAGAAAACCAGCGTAAAATAGCAGCTTAACGCTGCTGTGTTTCGTATGGTGAGTGTAGAGAACTGGAGACCCTTTTTACTGGCAAAGAGGCATTACATCTTAGTCCTCACGGGTGACAACGCATCTGCATCTTGAGTCTTTATTGAGGATAGATGTAGATGTCTATGGGTCACAGTAACCACTTACCATCAGGTGGACTATGTGCTCGTTTGTCACCCGATCCTATAAAAAAAACATATTATAGGTAACCAAAAAATTAATATAAAATTATTTTACATTATATTATTTTAGAATTAGTATGAAAACGTTTAGAAACAGCATGGTAGCGATCACTTCATTCACAAGGGTTATTATCAATCATGTACTCTTAAGTAGTATACCCTAATAATCCTTACTAAACATTTTTTGCTTGGTAAAAATTTTAAACTTTGATAGATAAGGCCTGCATATTTTCTGGGACGTATTCATAAAGGAACAACTACTACTTCTACTACTCTTTTGAGTCTATTAACTGGTCTGAGATATGATTGCACTCTTCAAGTGTTCTTGGCATGTGGAAAAGATATTAAACTTATTTTAGGCTAATCCTCAAGAAATTCGTGTTTCTCTAAAGAAGAAACCTCAAGAAATCCGTGTTACTCCAAAAAGGAAAAAGAATAAAACTTTCGATAGTTTAGGTATAACTAACTTGTGCTTGTTCCTATTATTTACAGAATGTACATCACTAAATACAAATATATACATTAAATTTTCGTAAATATACTGAGAGGCCAAAGTAACTATATTTATTTTTTTTTAATTTTCTGCAAATGTAAATTATAGTTATTATTTATGACAATAAGTCATATATAATTAACGTAATTTACTAATTTTCATGACAAACAACAATGTTAAAAACCTTTTTGTTGAATATTTTTTTAAACAACTGTCTTTTACTTTTGAAGGTTCTTGAAACCCCCTCTAATTTAGAAATATGGTGAAATTGATTCGACAAATATTTTTCTGCTATATATTTAATAAGATTTATTTTGTGCTCTATCCCTGCGAATGTGTGCTCAAATTCTAAGCTTACAAAAACCCTATCATTGGCAATAAACTTTTCTAATATTTTTTAAATATATACTTTTATTGCCTTTCATTGTACATTGTAATATTTTCCTTATTTCGTACAACAATTTCAAAAGTACAACTAATAATAAATAAATCGTTAGATGGAAAACGCATACCTGCAAAAATTTTCAAATTTATTAATTTATGAATGAAAGAAATGCCTTTCTATAGTATACAAACGCGCGCTGCATTTTTGGCATTTAATTTTTTTTTTTGTTTCATAATGAGCAATACTACCCGCCTGATATCCTTTTATTAAATTACGATAGTCCATTCTGTGGTTCCACCATCATTCATCTTCACCGGTAATTTCATTTAAAAATGATAATGAATCAGAAATACTATCATCATCTTCTTCGTGACGGTATGATGGAGTGGTGGAATTTATTATTTGAGTGCCCAAAGTGCTTAAGCACAGCTATTTCTTCCAAAGGAACACAATTTCCTGTAGTTAAGCACCTAATTTCTAGATGTGCCAGCAGTTTTCCGTAGCAACTTTTGAACTGTCTGAGATCAGGGCTATCATCAAAGCCACCTTGCATTCGAATATAAGAAAAAAATATTTCTAAATGATCCTGACTTAGTTTGTGGGTTGGCAGGTACATTAATTTTTTTTCATGGTGAATATATTTTTCATATACATATTTTAAGGTTTCTATATTTATTAAAGTGCCAAGGAAAGCTGTTTTGCACTTAGTTCTTATTAAAGATATATGATACCAAGTAATAACAAATGTTACCCTCCCATCTCGCTTTACTTTTCTTTTGCTGGAATACTTCATTTCTAATTTTGATATGTATTTTGATTCGATATGAGATTTATATACTAAGTTAAACATGGCATAAAAAATTAAATCACGATTGGACCACTTTGTAGTGGACTATGATCGTAAAAAACATTTAAGAACCTTCTTAAACGTACATATCGGTCCAATTTTCAAGAAATTGTAACATAGAAAAAAATTAAAATCATGATAACAGCGCTACATGAAATAATGCAAAATGAACCATGGCCAAAAATGCATAAAACCGCATTATAATAGATCGGATAATTTTTCAGGAAAATTGTAACATAAACGTGCACATAAAACAACCTTAAGAGGTTGTTGGGCAAACATATATATACCGTATCCGTTCCAACGTGGGTAAAAATAGCAATTTCCCAAATTTCGGGTAATTTTCCCTATAAATAATTAGCAACACGTTAGCGTTCCAAAAATAGCATTTAACTTAAGACATAAAACTCTCAAATACGTGATTGTAATTACTGGCTCACCTATGAAAGGTAATTCCTTGATGTTTTTTGATAAAACTACTATGATTTTTACAAAATTTAACGACCCAAGACGGCATATTGAATTTTGTTTTTACTTACGACAACTACTTCTCGCGGACGACGTTTGTTGCGTAATGGCGGACGCTAGACTTATTATTAGTGTGAATGTGTGCGTCAAAGATGTTTTATAGGACCTATAAAACATCTTTGGTGTGCAATACCCCTTGTACGTACTCGTACAAGCGAGCTGACTTATTATGGGTGCATCGCTGAGTTGTATAGCGAGATTCAGTCCGCCTTATTTATACGTTCATGAGGCCGGCCTATATTTTTAATATTACTTCAATAATCATTTTACCTGGTAGAACCACGCTGCAACTATGCTAGTTGTACATAGTTGCAGCACGAATGGATCAGCTCGACTGGGTAGGACTACACTCACAGAATACCAGCGGGAAATTCAGGACGCCAGGTCTCCGCCCTATGGTTGTAGTTACAATACTTTCATTATGCACTCGTACATGTACCATACCATATAATTTACATAATGCCTCATTTCATTTACTTAGGATTCTAGATATATTAAAAAGTGGTGCTAGTATTAATGTGTGTGTGTGTGTGTGTGTGTGTGTGTGTGTGTGTGTGTGTGTGTGTGTGTGCGTATGTGCGTGCGTTATTGGGTGCATGTACGGTGGTAGCATTGAGAGTATATGAACCGTGCTTGTGTGCGTGCTTGTGTGTGTGCTTGTGTGCGTGCGTGCGTGCGTGCGTGCGTGCTTGCGTGCGTGCGTGCGTGCGTGCGTGCGTGCGTGCGTGCGTGCGTGCGTGCGTGCGTGCGTGCGTGCGTGCGTGCGTGCGTGCGTGCGTGCGTGCGTGCGTGCGTGCGTGCGTGCGTGCGTGCGTGCGTGCGTGCGTGCGTGCGTGCGTGCGTGCGTGCGTGCGTGCGTGCGTGCGTGCGTGCGTGCGTGCGTGCGTGCGTGCGTGCGTGCGTGCGTGCGTGCGTGCGTGCGTGCGTGCGTGCGTGCGTGCGTGCGTGCGTGCATGCACGCCTTTTATCTCGGGAGAGTGAGGGGTTGTATTTTAATAAAGCATGCTGTTTTAGTAAGGTACTCTGTATAAACAGTTGCCGCACAGTTAAAATTTTCAACTCTTTATATAGGAGCTCTGTAGGATAGCGATACGGCAGTGAAAAAGAGACCTTTAAGATGGCTCTCTGCGTTCTCTCAAATTCAAGCATTTTAGCTTTTGGAGCACCGCCCCAGGAGGTAATACCATATGTTAACAAAGATTGGGCCAAGGCGAAGTAGACGGATTTCTTTAGTTTCTCATCAGCCACATCTCTCAGAGTTTTAAAAACATATATAAGTTTACGCAACCTGCTATTAAGGGTAGTAATGTGTTCATGAAAACGTAGAGTGCTATCAATTATTACTCCTAGATATTTTACTTTTTCAGCTTGACATAGTTTGATGCAGGTATCTGCGTTATTAAGTGAGTTGGAACATGAGTGACTTACGATGGAATATGGTGGTGATGATGTTGTTAATGTGTTATTTTTTAAACCTAATTGTGACATAACATGTTTTATCTATGTTGAGTGTCAGCACATTACTTCGGAGCCAGTTAGAGACTGTGTTGTAGCCCAACTGGGCGTACGTATAGACATCTTGCCATGAACCTACGCTAAATAGGAGGACGGTATCATCTGCAAAACTTATGATCCGCCCTTTAGGAAGAGTGAGCATACTCATTTCATTAATATATATATAAGAAATAAGGTTGGAGAGAGTACACTGCTCTGAGGCGTACCATAGGTAATTGTGCGTTCAGCACTGATGAATTTATCCACATGAACGCACTAAGTACGTCCACTCAAGTAGTCTTCAAAAAGTTGTATACCTCTAATTTCCAAACTCTCCATCCTACGTAAAAGTATGGGTACAGAAACCGTGTCAAAAGCTTTGGCGAGATCTAGAAATATGCCAAGAACCTTCTGCCCATTGTCCAAGTTTGTAACAATATAATTAGTAAGGTCATGAATCGCATCCGACGTAGATTTACCTGACCTAAAACCATATTGTGAGGGCGAAAGAAAGTTTTGTTTTTCCAAGTAGTTTACGAGCCTGTTGTTTATTATGCGTTCGAGTATTTTGGACAAGGCAGGCAGCACAGCTATAGGTCTATAATTATTGACACGATCTCTGTCCCCACCCTTATAAATCGGGTGTATGATCGATTTTTTAAAAGCTTTAGAAAATTTTTCGGTTGCGAGAGCCAGATTGCAGATATATGTCAAGGGTGGGACAACTACATTAATATGCCTTTTAAGGAGATTAGAGGATATTCCATCCCAACCCACAGCACAGTCATTACGGAGAGATAATATTAATCTTGCAACCTCGTCCTCATCCGTTGGTAACAATACCATGGAGTGCGAGTTGTTGTTATTGTTGTTGTTAAAAGCTTTTTTTGTTGATTGTTGTTTTTCTGTAAGTCCATCCGATATCTTTTCCGCGAGATTTTTACCTATATTAGCGAAAAATTCATTAACTGAATTAACAGATAGCTCCGGAGTGGATGATGTGATTAATAAGTGATTGGATGAATTTTCTTTCTTTTTTGCCCTGTTTGTTATGTTATTTATTGCTCCCCAGAGTTCTTTAGGATTATTACTAGCCTTTTTTAATTCATTTTTTTCATATTCCAATTTAATTTTTTTAACAACTTATTACAATAGTTTCTGTACCTAGTAAAAGATGTTTTTAAGACTTCGTTGTCTGGCGACTTTTTTAATTTTTTGTGCAATTTGTCTCTGTGTCGGATACAGTGTAAGAGATCTGGAGTGATCCATGGCTTAATGATGTTTTTACGGTTTGGTACTTTCACGGTTTTTGTGTTTTTTTGGACCGCTTGTTTGATAAGACTTATCATTAAATCTGCTGCTACGTGAGGATCTTGGGTATTATATACTTCACCAAAGTCGATTAATTTTATGTCGTCAGTCAACTGATCATAGTTAATGCGCGTCGTTGTTTAATTTAACCGCGATTTTGGGCATTTTGCTTGCGAGAAATAATAACACGGTTTCATGATCAGTTAGTGCTGAGTGGGCTACTAATGTTGAAGCAGGCAATAGAGTTTTAAGGACAAAATGATCAAGACATGCATTTTGTCTAGTGGGCAAAAAAAGGTGCAGGCAGCAGGCCGTGTGATGCTAATAAATTTAAATAATTAAGTTTGTTTGTGTTATGGCATTGTTCCTGGATGTTAATATTTATGTCCCCGGTTATTATTATATTGTTATAATGTGTGATATTAGTCAGGATTATGTCAAGCGAATGCAGGAAGTTTGTGAAATCTCTATAACTTGGTGGTCGATATATTGCTAACAAAATGGTATTATGGTTTATTTTTATTTGGAGACAATTTGCATCTAAAAATGACGGTTCCTCTACAAAAACTTGTAGGTGTATGTATACATGTATACAACTACTCCCTCGTTTTGTGTTAGATTGTTAGTAGTCTTAAAGTATTTATAATCTGTTAGGTCAGGAATATTATGTGTATTGGGAAGCCAACATTCGGTTAATGTGATGATGTCCCAATCGACCTTAGTCCTAGCGAGTATGGTATAGAAACCTATCATATTTTTTGAAATACCTACTTCTAATATTTTTATTAAGTATTTTGAGCGATTGCTTGGGGTTGAAATTAAATGGGATACAGTTGTCTAAATCACAGGTAGATGAATCCGACACTGAGACAGAATCTATGTTGTTTGTGTTATTTAGTATATTATCGAATTTTATTGTGTTTGTTTTTCATAGTTACATTTTTGTAAGTGACATTTAATAAAACTAAGTTGATAATGAAAATTAATTGGTCGCCAGAAGTGGTACAGAGAGGTAGCTGATAGTATATAGTATACATTCCCGTATTGCACACAGCATGTGTATTCTTAGTTAATAATATTAGTTGTATATAATGTGTATATGTATTGTTAGTGTAGTATTTGTGTGTTTTGTAGGATATCGTATGTATATTAAATAATGTTGGTTATTAATACAGTTTTTTAATTTAATGCTATAAACGTGCAACAAGAATAATATAATAATTTTAAACAATATTGAAGATAAAATAACGCAATCTAGTCACTTTTGTCTTCGTAGTTGAACTAGATCATCTTCTGATTTGATAAGTCGACTGGGCATCCCTTCTTTTTTGCGTATGTACATCTTACCATTGGCTGCCCAACATTGTTCGTATTCACTAGTCTTAATAAACTCTCGTGCAAGGTAGTAAACTCTCTTTGTCATGGCGGTGAGGACCTCAGATACATATAGGAAATGCTTAGGTCCTTTTTTGTGCAAGTGGGTTGTGTTAAGACGGTTTTCCTTGTTCTGTTTATTATAGCTTTTAGTTGACTTCAAAAACTGTTGCTTTTCCGCCGTGGACGAGAACTCCACAATAACTGTACCCACTGATTCAGTCTTACTCTTCAAACGAAAAATATTTGTAATATCCGTTTCCAGTACGGAATGATTAATAATACTGCCTAGTTTTTGGACTGTGCTAATTAGGGTTTCACGGGTTTCAGGACATTGTAGTGGTATATTTTTTATTTCAAGTGACGATGCTCACAAATTTTTTTCCAAAATGTCTACCTTATTTTCTAATGTTTTTATGATCTGCTGATTTTTGATACACTCTGCTTTTAAATTATTAATTTCAAGCACCGCCTCATCATATTTTTCCGACAAAAATGACACGGTCTTCTGGATTTCTTCGTTTTGGGCACGGATTTCTGAGTTTAGTTTGGGCACGGATTTCTGAGTTTAGAATACTAATTTTTGCATTTTGAGTTCGAATATCTTCAAGTGCCGTTTGCAGGGTATCCATTTTATTATTTTGTTGAGTTTGGTTCGATACGAGCCCCTCAAACATGGTTTTCATCTCTATCATCATTTTTTCCATACGTCCTAATTCATCCGACTCACGATTTCTTTTCCTCTGCGTTATGTTTAAGTTTTCATTATTAGAGCAGGATGTTAAATTCGGTTCAGAGGTATAGCAGGGTGAGGCCGGAGCATTAGGAGGCGAGCGTCGTATCATGATTTAGTTTGAAGGTTTTTATTTTATTTTATTATTTATAAATATGTATTTCGTTTTAATAACTAAGATATGAGAAGTGGTAGTATAATATTTTATTTACTCACAAGGCGACTCGTATCAGCATACAACAATTTAGTCTTGATGCGTAGGAGAAGATCTCGGTTAACGTAGTTTTATTGCCGAGATGACGGTGGATTGTCAAAAAGGTCGTTGCTTGAAGATATGTAGTAGCAAGGCCGGTCATTCACACGGCACGTCGCTATGTTAGTTCGTTGACACTATGACTCACACTCACTGTTTATTCAAAATATGTTCGATTGTTATTGATAAAGACTGTGTTATCCTGTAATCTCTTAGCTAAATTCTTAGTTGGGTGCAAAAACCCAACTAAGAATTTATGTTATGTGGTCCATGCACTTTACAACACAAAATAACTTTTTTGTAACTAAAGATTAACTTTATACTTAAATTGCCTATATTAACCACGGAGACAAAAAAGGTACGTGTTGTTGCGCGATAACCTGCGAGCGGAGTGTGATATATATATATATATATATATATATATATATATATATATATATATATATAAGAATGTACTCTCGCAGGTAAACACCCAGGTGACATATACTCAGCATGGCTTTCGACCAACACGGAGTACCGCAAGCAACCTTCTGAACTACATGGCTGATATCGTGCCCGTAGTGGACAATGGAATACAAAAGGACGTTGCTTATTGTGATTTTAAAAAAGCTTTCGACTTTGTCGATAACGACGTATCACTTAAAAAGTTAGCAATAATTGGTTTTACTCCACACTTACTATAATTGTTTGCCAGTTACATGAGGGATAGGCAACAATATGTGGAATACGCTGGTTTCGTATCGAAACCATATTACACTCGATCTGTTGTGAGTCAGGGCAGCAATCTCGATCCTATCGAGTTTACATTAATGATAAACGATCTGCCGAGTGTTGTGATTGACGCTAAATGTTTGCTGTTCGCTGACGACCTCAAGCTGTATCTACCAATCAGGGAACCGGAGGACTGTGAGAGGTTACAACGCGACATTGACAGGGTGGTAGCGTGGTGTGAGGATAATAAGTTGCAGTTTAATTCATATAAGTGTGTAACGCTAACTATTACTCGCGCACGCAATCCCATGCGCTATACGTATACACTAAGATGGAGTAGCTATGCCACGAGTGAACGAGGTTAAGGATTTGGGTGTTCGTTTCACCTCAGTACTTAATTTCCAAAATCATATAGCGGAGACCTGCAAGAAAGCGTATCGCAACTTGGATTTTATACTGCGCAGGGCTCGTTGTTTCACTAACATTAAAGCCATTGTAGCACTGTATAACGCCTTAGTTAGGAGCCAGCTTGAGTGCAACGCGGTTATCTGGGCTCCACATGAAACTAAATATAGTCTAATGCTGGAGAGAATTCAAAACAAATTTGTTAGATTTCTATATTATGGCGTACAATACAATACAATACAATACTCTTTATTGTACACCAAGAAAAGATAACAAAATCAAAAATAAAAAATAACAACTATTGAGGGAAATACAAAGGGCGGTCTTATTGCTACATAGCAATCTCTTCCAGACAACCCAGAAGAAGAAATAAATACAAAATAAGAAAAAGAACAATGGGTAGGGTGCACTAAAATAAAAAAAATAAAAATAATAAACACAAATAAAAATAAAATAAAGATACAAACTTATGCATTAAAAAGATAACATTCTTCAGGCAGATCAGTGACCATAATTAAGCGGAGGAAGTGAGAGGAGTTAGAGAGACAAATAGTATTCTTTAATCTGTTTCTGGAATACATTTAAGGATTGAGCACTTCTAATTGACTGGGGTAAGGAGTTCCAAAGTCTTACTCCAAGAACAGAGAATGATTTGTCATAATAAGTCGAAGAGTGCACAGGACATTGGAGGGAAAGATTTTCTTTGGATCGTAAGGAAAAATTATGACGGGAGCTGAGAAATCTAAAACGTTCTTTAAGATAGGAAGGACTAGCTATATTAAATAAGACGCAGTAGAGAGCAGAAAGTATATGAGTATTCCAACGAAGACGGATTGGGAGCCACTTGAGCTTAGTGCGGTATTCTGAGACATGGTCATATTTACGAAGTCCAAATATGAACCGAATACAGAGATTTTGGAGGCGCTCAAGCTTGTTAAGTTGCTCCTCGGTGACATCAAGGTAACAAATGTCAGCATAGTCGAGGATAGGGAGTAGTAACGATTGTGCAAGTGTAATTTTGGTGGCAATGGGTAAAAAGTAATTAAACCTCCGGAGTGAAGCATAAGCTGCAAACATTTTACGGCTCACTGCATTAATTTGGGGTGCCCAAGAAAGACTTGAATCCAAGAGGATACCTAAATTTTTAACAACGTCCTTATAAGGGATGGGAACTCCATTATATACAACGGGTTGTAGTTGACATTTTTTTAATTTGCAAATCATTCTTGGACTCCCAATGATTATGGCTTGGGATTTTAAAGGGTTCACTGTTAACCCATAAGAACGACTCCAGTCGAGAATACATGTCAGATCCTTATTGATACATTCCACTGCTTTGGGAAGATCTTCAATGGTTGTTTGTAAGTATATTTGGAGATCATCTGCATACAAGTGGTAGAGAGAAGATATTTGGGATGTAATCGTATTAATAAAGATTGCGAATAAAAGAGGAGATAAGACGCCACCTTGTGGAACGCCAGCTACTGTATCAAGCCACGAAGAAAGTCTATCGTGGACACGAATACGTTGCCGGCGCCCATACAAATAACTATGAAACCAGGTAATTGCAGTTGGAGATATGTTAAGAGAACGCAGAATCCCTAACAGGATGTCATGATCAACAGTATTAAAGGCATTGCTGAAATCCAGCAACACCAATAATGTGACTTGATGATTTTCCATACCGTGGCGAATGTCGTCCGTGATTTTCAATAGCGCCGTAGTCGTACTATGACCAGATCTAAAGCCAGATTGGAAAGGGTTGAGGATGTTATTTCTTAAACAAAAGGAATTAATTTGTTGTTGCACTAGTCGTTCTAAGACTTTGGAAAGGAAAGGAAGAATCGAAATAGGACGATATTCAGAAAAACTTGAAGGATTTGCTTTTTTGGGTATAGGTATGATTTGGGCATCCTTCCATTGGTTAGGGAAAGAAGATGAGGATATGGAAAAGTTTAGGATAAAGGTTATAATAGGTGTTAAAAAATCTAACAAGGGAATGATCATTTTACGACTGACGTCATCACATCCGACAGCGTCAGAATGGATAGAGAGAATGTGTTTCCTAACATCACAATCTGCAAATTGCCTAAATACGAATGGGGAAAAGTCAGGAGTGGGAAACGATGAAAGTTGAGTAAGTGTTGTTGATTTTGCCATATTATCCAAGCAAGAAACAGAAGAAAAATGCTTATTAAGCAAATTTAAATCGACGTTATTTGGTATAGGGCATGAACGTGTTTTCCCAACTCCTATGGACCTTAAAAAGTTCCAAACACGACATGGATCTTCGTTTTCTACTGATTTATGGATATGGCGGCGTCGTAAATCTCTACACAACTTGTTGCATTGATTCCGCAGGAGTCTGTACTTTTCCCGAATCCTGTCATTCTTTGGATCTGACCTGTAACTCGACTTTGCGTATATCCTTTTTATCCACTAAAATATCCAACCTTATTCGTTTTAGGTATGGTGAGATATAATGAAGTCCGTGTTAGGCGGAACCTCGCATTAGTATCATATATTTTCCAAGTAATAAGAGGAAATATAGACAATCCTTATTTCTTGGAGGGTATATATTTGAATGTGCCGGAGAAATACGTGTGGCGAAGGCGACGGCCGCGGCTGATGGCGGTGCCGCGCGCTCTCACCAACTTGCTGCGGGAGGCGCCGCGTACTCACGCCACCAGATTACTTAACCTTATCCATGAGGAAGTTGACATATTTGTTTGTTCTATGAGTGAATTCACAAGGGCTGCATTATTTATAATATGTTACAATAATTAAAATGTTTACTGTTTTCACTAGCGCATTAGGTCATTAGATACTGTAATGTTAGTGATAAATTTGGCTGAATAAATAAATAAATAAATAAATATATAGGTCATACCATTCAAATACCATCAGATATTTTCTATAAAAACAACACAGGCCAGACCAACAAAGAAAGACAGACGAACGGCAACCAAAAAAATACCAGCGATGCGAAGGTAGCAGAATGTTCCTGATAACATGTGAAAATTATTAAAAAGACATTGAAAAGTGGATAACTATTCTTGACCCTATATAACGAGATATGATACACGAAAATAATGTTTATAAAGTAAGGACTGTTGAGATCCCCGTTAAACTAAATTAAGCTTAGTAATTCTATGTAAATAAAATGAAATGAGTAAGATAAATTTCACTTGCAATGGTCTTATACTCCATTTTGTTCCGGCGTTCATTAAAATATGAAATAATTATTTCATTCATTCATTCATTTCTTCATCTGACAATCGTTTATTCGTGCATTTAAAGCAAATAGTCATATGTTTCTGCGTCAAAGCAATATAGTATGGCTGTTAATGAAACATGAATTTAGGAACATTAACAAACTGTTTAAAAGTGCTTAAATAAAAGCAATTTTTTCTCAAAACATCGTTTTAAATAACGCTAACGGCGTCTTTGCTACTTAGATACGGCTCTTTATGACTTTGGCGCCTTGCCTATTTGCTTTGAAAAATATTTAAGAGGTCACTTTACCAAGATTCATAGACGCCTTTGAAAAGCCCTACTTGAGATCGCCCCGGCAGTTATGAATCTTATGACTAACGAAAATCTAACGAGATCGAAGTTAAAGTAAAATTTATAGTTGAAGATTGAAGGAAACTTGTACATTTCACTACTAAGCTCTGATCTACCCTCATTTCTGAGAGGGTTATGGAGAAATTAGTCCGCCAAGTTGCTCCAGTGCTGGCGGACTTCAAATGGCCTCCAAATAGTATTATCCCTCAGACGAGCGCTATTTTTTAATAGAAGTAAGGATGACCAACCAAAAACATAGTCTGACTAATGGCAAATTGATGCTGTCGCCCATACATACCACCGTACGTTGTCACACCTGTGAAATCAGATGGATAGTTCTTTACACTTACCATACGAAACACATCAGCATTTAGCACAAATGGGCTTTCGAGGCGACCGAATCGGGCTACAACAATTTAATACCGGCAACGTGGCTCTATCACGTATAAAATTCTACTTAAGACGTTTTCCTTCACTGCCAAGCATGGACATGTATGTGCATGGACATGTATGTGCATGGACATGTATGTGCGTGTGTTTACCACATTGTTTTACAATGTGATAAACACACGCACATACACACACATGCGCTCGCAAACTGGGTTCAAGCAGCACAGGGATGGATGAAATTATTAAATGAGATCACAATTTAGAATCTATCACCCCTAACGCACCTCACCTTAGGCTAGTATGTCGGGAAATGTCATATTTTAGACACTATTTTGTCGCTCGGTTTTCGGTACTTCCTTAAATAGTAATTTTAGGCTTAGAAATAATATATGCATACATGAAATACTCAATTACATTCTGGATCGAATTCGATCAGGTACAGCCTATCAAAATGCACTGCTTAACATAGACCTTATAGTAACCATAACCATAGAGGCCCCATCCTCATAAGGGGAATTTTTCCATGGAAATTTCTAGGAGGATCTTGATTCTCCTAGTTCTGCTACTCGATACTAGAAGGCGCCAGTGGTAACTAGTGTCGCCATGTCATCAACATCATCATAATTATCACTGCTGAACATAGGCCTCCCACGGTCCTGAACCACCTGCATCCATCGATTTCTTGCGTGTTTTACTAGGTCGTCACTCCATCTCGTGGGGGGTCGCCCTACACTTCGCCTAGCTGTACGAGGCTGCCAATCAAGAAACTTTCTTCCCCATCGGTTGTCGGTTTTTCGAGCTATATGGCCGGCTAATTGCCACTTCAGCTTACTAATCCGTTGGGCTATGTCAGTCACTCTGGTTCTACTGCGGATATCCTCATTCCTAAGTTTATCACGCAGAGAAACTCCGAGCATAGCCCTCTCCATAGCTCGCAGAGCGACCTTGAGCTTCCTCATCCGGCCAGAAGTGAAGGACCACGTCTCAGTACCATAGGTCATCACTGTTAACACGCACTGGTTGTGCAGTCTTGTTTTCAAGTTTTGAGGTATACCTGACGAGAAGATGTGCCATAATTTCCCGAACGCTGCCCAACCGAGTTGAATCCGTCGATTGACCTCTCGGTCGAAGTTGGTCTATCAAATAAAGAATAACTAAATAAAAAATCTTTGTTATTTTTATTACGACCTAGTGTTTTAGCATCCTATGACAATTATTTATTTCTCTTACTAATAGTTGCTTTTGCTTATTAAAATTCAGCAAAATCAGGCGGGCACACAGTCCACCTCATTGAAATCCTCACTGTACCCCATAGATATTTATATTTATTCTCAATTAAGAGCCAAATTTGACGGTGCAGCAGTCCCTTCAGTGGTGCCAAGTTGACTGTCGGTATATCGAAGTGCTGAAGTGTATGTACAGCAGGGCTACGATGGCTATCCAGTACAGAACCAGAGTACGAAACCTATTCAACTGCAGAGAGGTGTAAGACACGGTGAAAAGATACTGTATTAACGTCAATCGTGAGTATATCACTTACCTCCGGTTTACGGACGATATGGTCCTTATGGCAGAATTACTGGAGGACCTAAGCACTTTGCTCAAAAACCTCAATAAATATCCCAACGGATAGGTTTTAAGATGAATATGGACAAAACAAAAGTTATGTGTAACGTCCATGTCACATCTATGCCGGTAATTGCTGGGAGCACTAAGCTCGAAATTGTTGATGAGTATGTTTACCTGGGCTGAATAGTCCAACTGAGTAAAATCAACTTCTACCGAGAAGTCATTCGACGGATTCAACTCGGCTGGGCAGCGTTCGGGAGATTACCACACATCTTCTCGTCAGGCATACCTCAAAACTTGAAAACAAGACTGCACAACCAGTGCGTGTTAACAGTGATGACCTATGAATCTGACACGAGGTCCTTTACTGCTGGCCGTTTGAAGACGCTCAAGGTCGCTCAGCGAGCTGTGCTATGCTCGGAGTTTCTCTGCGTGATAGACTTAAAAACAAGAATATCCACAGTAGAACCAATGTAATCGATATATCCCAACGGATTAGTAAGCTGAAGTGACAATGGGCCGGAAATTTAGCTTGAAGTACCGACAACCGATGGGGAAGAAAGGTTTTCGAATGGCAGCATCGTACTGGAAAGCGAAGTGTAGGGCGTCTCCCTCACTAAATGGAGTGAGTACCTGGTATGAGATGCAGAAAGTCAATGGATCCTACAAGTGGCTCCGGACCGTGCTTTGTGGCATTCCTTGGGGGAGGCCTGTATTCAGCATTGTACTTGTGACGGCCTGTAATGATGATAATGATGATGAAAAATGAAAAGTCAGATACATTGTCACCCCTACGGACTAAAACGCCTTGTTTTTAGTAAAAAGGGTTTCCGGTTCTCTGCACTCACTATAAATATATTAAAGATCTTACTTTCAAAACTATCAGCGTAGACACAAGTACTCTTTAATTGACAGGTTAAAAAAATTCCCGTTTTGATTCGATTCAACAAATTTAATAGCTGATTTCTTATTAAACACAGTCGAAAAGGAAATAGTAATGTATATATTTACCCTTTTAGAATATCAAAGGTCAAAAACTTAACTCAAGATCCAGGAATAAACAAATTGCCTTGCCGTTCCATAAAAGAATATAAAAAGCGAACCATGCCCCGGAATAATTTATGAAGTAGTGATAAAAGCAGTAGAGTGGTATTTGAGTAACATTTTTTTTATATATAAAGAATACCTTTTAAAGTTAAGTTCAGTAAAGTAACAGTTCAAATAAAGTCCTACTTCTGGACAGAAGCCGCCGCTCATTTTCACAACACTTGTTAAATATTAATTATGGTAAGTATATAAGACATAGTTGTTACTTATCAGGCGGGATGGTGTTCGCAGTTTTTTTATTTCGTTATTAGGAAGACGTTGCCGACCATCTGCCGGTTTAAAGTTTCTCGAGTGGAGGCCTCTTACCGGTACGCTAAATATACGACGGCCCCTAATGCATAAATTTATACCACCGAAATATCTTGAAAAATAAAAAAATCAGTACATGTGTCGTATTATCTGTATGTATAATATTTAAAACTAATTTTTTTTGTTTTTATGGTCTCGGCATGCGTGTGTATGCCGGTGTTTGCATGAGTGCGTGCGTGCGTGATTGCGTGCGTGCATGCGTGATTGTGTGCGTGCGTGCGTGCATGCGTGCGTGCGTACGTGCGTGCGTGCGTGCGTACGTGCGTACGAGCGTGCGATCGAGCGTGCGTGCTTGCGTGCGTACGTGCCTGTGTGCGTGCTTGCGTGCGTACGTGCGTGCGTGCGTGCTTGCGTGCGTGCGTGCCTGCGTACGTGGTTGCGTGCGTGCGTGCGTGCGTGTGTATGTGCGTGCGTGCGTGCGTGCGTGCGTGCGTGTGTGTGTGTGTGTGTGTGTGTGCGTGCGTGCGTGCGTTCGTGCGTGCATGTGTATGTACGTGCATATGTGTGAAGGTATATCTCTTTTTTTTTCAGTATTTTAAATGCTACAATGATCGTAATATTTTAATTAAAAGTATTTAGTAGCAGATTATTTTCAGATTTTTTGAAAATTTACTGGCCGCGTTTTAGTAATTTTCAAGATGCTACCCAAAAAAATTGTCGTCCATTGCTAAGCAACTGAATGTAACACATGTAATAAACAGTTAAATTTTCAGCCTACACACCACCCTATATGACGGGCAGCGGCCTGCTTTAATTTCTGAGAGGCCTATATCCATCCATGAAATATATTATATTTCTGTCATGTAGGTCTTCACACGGTAGGTGTGTTCACCAAAAAGCATGTGGTTGAGCAGCACTTAAAATACCATTAACAATTTTATTCTTATTGCTCAACTACCAATCTGCCTGCCAGACGTGACAACAATGGCAATCTATGGGAGAGGCCAATGTTCAGGAGTGGACTTTTGAAAGAGTATCATGAATGAATAACCGTGTAGCGACGGTGCATAAATATCCACTACCTCATATCGTCCAGTGGGTATCTTAAGAGGCGACAGAGAGAAACTGAAAGAGGACATCTCCTGCCCATCGGCAGCGGCATCTTCTAGATAACAAATCAAAATTATAAAAAGTGTGGTTTTGTGACATTCCTTGGGGGAGGCCTATGTTCAGCAGTTGACTTGTGAAGGGCTGTAATGATGAAGATGATGATGTGGCCTACATTCAGCAGTAAACCTTTAAAGGCTGTAATGGATTGAGAAGAATGGGTTGAATAAATGAATAACATATTTATAATAAAACTCCCAATACTCTTCACCATTATCATCATTACAGCCCTTCACAAGTCTATTGCAGAACATAGGTCTCCTCCAAGGAATGCCACAAAGCACGGTCCTCAGCTACCTGCATCCATCAACTTCCTGCATGTCTTACCAGGCCGTCCTCATAGTTACCTATAAACCAAATTAAGCGATTATGTGATATTAGGGTTTTCAGTTTGCGTAAAGTTTCACTAGTACGACGAAACGCGGCCTTGTTAATATTTAAGTAGGTTGGTAAATAAGCCGCAAGGCAATCTACAACAAGGGTCGACGGTGGCTTTTCCACGTTTATTGAACAAATTCTGTAATTATTAGCAAATATCTTCACAGTTGATTTCAAAAACATTATCCGATCAGCGATTTTTAAAATGTGAAAAAATTAATGAAGACTATGAATGCTGGCGATACAGAACTACACATGATCTGACTGAATATCAAGCATAGAAATATATTTGTTTGTTTATTTTTTATTTATTTATTAAGGATCTCAATATACACAGTATGATGTCAATAACAAAATAATTAAAACATTTAAACTAGCGGGAGTTGGTGCAACAATGACGTAGTTACACTATTTTATAAAAACAAGTTAAGTATGTCAAAATGTGCGGAAAGACTATTTACATTGGGAGAAACATCGACAGAATTGAATTTGTGGTGATTTGCCGCGAGATGGCGCAAGTGTCTTTTTAGAATTGAGTAAAATGGCTTTCTTTCATTTCAGTCTATAATATATACTATATATATAATGTATACTACATATTTGTGCCATTTGCTGTAGAGACTATCGGTCCGTGGGGTCCACGTGCGGTGAAGTTCTTAAAGGAACTCCATCCGCGGCTGGTCGTTGCTGGTGATAAGAGGGCTGGTTCTTTTCTCGCTCAAAGGCTAAGTATAGCCATTCAGCGGGGAAACGCGGCCAGCGTTCTTGGCACGATACCGCGGGGAGTAGGACTATATAATAATTAAGTTTCTATAAAACTATTTTTACGGATTTTATCGCGTTTAATTAACTTATTTTATATTCCCGACGTTTCGGTTGCTGGAAAGCAACCGAAACGTCGGGAATATAAAATGGTCGGGAATATAAAATGGTCACGGGGGACTGAGGTGATTGACGTCCCGATGTCAGTGTTAAACCGGAGTACCTTCAGCTTTTCGTATAATAGAAACTACACATATTGAAATTACTTATAAAATCACGACATTTGGAGTAAGTCGCTTCAAAATGCCATACCTTTAATAGAAATCTTTGACTGGATCTCCTGTAAAATCTCTAAAAGTATAATTACGTCATTGTTGCATCAAATGAGCGTTATATCAATTATAGGACAATATAACACATTCATTATCTAAAAATAGGTATCAGGTAGAAAGATCCAATTTAAAACATTTAAAAACAAAAATGAAAGAAAAAATTGCATACAAGCAGCCCTTGATTTTGTTTTGTGCGATTGTTCTAGTATGTATGTATATTTTGTCAATAATTGTCTGTTGTCTAATTTCATTAGTAAATTTATAGCTTATTATAGTTATAGCACGAATAATCGGCTCAAATGGAAAGAACTACGCTCTCACAGAATACCAGTGTAAAATAGCAACTTAATGCTCTTTTGTTTCATATCTTACCATACGTAAAGAACCGGAGACCCATTTTGCTAGTAACGAGGCATTCCATCTTATTACTAGGGGGTTCACAGGGTGCATTCAAATTTAGATTCTTAATCTAGGATAAAAGTAGATGTTTATGGGTCACAGTATCCTCTTATGTTATTGTCCATTAGGTTGACTGTTTTTTTTTTCTGAAACTGTATTTTTGCCTTTTCGAGTACGGCGAAATAGGCTCGTAAGTAAGGTCTTACGAGCTATTGAGTGCAACGATTCTGCACGCGTGGAGGCGGCGCAAAGCGTCGTTTCGCCGATTGCAGTCCCGAGGCTCCTTTTGCTAGATTCGGAGTGAGGCTCTTTTTGCTAGGGGGAGGGGGGGGGGGCTCAATCTCGGGCTGATTCAAGGGTCCTTCAAAAGGAGGTACGAACCTCGGCTTGAACCACTATCGCAATGTGGGAGATACAACGCAAAACTAAAAACGACCCGTGTCACGGGTACCGTCGGCGGACGCGGTGAGTCCTAGTGTTCTATACTAGTGTAGTGTCTGAATGTATGTGTGTGTGTGATAGCGTTAGATACACGGATTCCCTCTCATGTTGAGGTGGTGGGCGGCATCGACCTATTTATGGAAGTGATCTCGTCGTCGGGATCAAGAAAAACGTTCTTGGGACGTCTCCTGTGGGGGGCAGCATCCCTCTCTGGGGAGTGGGAGCCTACATCAGTTACCAACGGATGTCGCAGGAACTGGTTTTGGACAACTTATAGTTGCCGGAGTTGATAAGGGTGGACGTGGGGAAATGACACACCTGCGTATGTCGTAATGGGACGTACGCAGATTTTGTAAAGATGCAGTTTGTGTCTCAAGGACACCTTACTGCGTTTTTGAGTTAGGCTGAATAGGCGAAATACTACAAATTTCGCCCGGTTTTTAACCACTTTAATGTGATGAGAGAAACTCATCTTACTATCTAATGTTACCCCCAGGTATTTAACCTTTCTGCTCCAAGGGATTGGGACATTGTAAATGGAGATTGTTCCTGTCTTGTGTCGTATGAGTCTCAAGAGTGTATTTTTATAGCGAGCTTTCATGTTGAACATGATAGCCCTGCTTTTGACAAAAGCGTGGTAACATCTGCCTATAATGCAGGATGAGTATCTGGTGTCATTGGGATATCGCTCACGTGTAGTGAGTATAGAGTCGGGGAGAGTACTGGGCCCTGGGGGACCCCCGCTCTGATGTGTCTGGAAGAGGAGAAAGTACCCTCGACCCGAAAATGAAAGGACTTATTGACTAGAACGTCTTGTATGACTTTAACGAATCTTGTAGGCACACCTATATGGATCAGTTTATAAACCAGTCCATTGTGCCATACGAGCGCGCTTGTTTGAATTTACGGTGTAATCTAATATGTGCTCCGTGAGGTGGTGCACTTTCTGAATACACGAGTGTTTGGCTCAAAAGCCCAACTGGGAATCAAACTTTTATTTAGCACAACATCCCTCAGACGGCTAAGGATGATGCGCTCATAGATTTTCCCCATGGCACTGAGGAGACTGATAGGTCTATAGCAAGATGCCTTAACTCTTAGTTTGTTCGGTTTGGGGATACCGATGACATCCGCTTCTTTCCACACATCTGGGAAAGTGCAGGTGGATAGAAGTGCATTGAAAATGGCCACTCGAAGGCAGATCAAATCATCTTAATGCTGCTGTGTTTCGTATGGTGAGTGTAGAGAACCGGAGACCCTTTTTACTGGAACAGATGCATTTTATCTTAGTCCTCACGGCTGACAACTCATCTGTATTTTAATCACTTACCATCAGGTGGACTGTGTGCTCGTTTGTTACCCTTATCTTATATTTAAAAAAATGAAACGAGGGGGAGGAGTGGATCATCGTTGGTGTCAGGTGTCATGACGGATAAGTTAAACGCTTCCTCGTCCACCTTTTGCAGGTGGACGGGGTCAAGGGAGTTCAAAACAGTGATCGCTCGTCGCCTTGACTTGCCTCGAATAATCTCCAGTAAACCACCTTAATATGAGAGGTGAGCAGGAGATGGCTTCTATCGCCATCTCCTTGGTGTCAATAGCCTCTGGCACCTGATTTAAGTGTTCTGAGTTCATAGTTTCGAGGTTAGCCTCAAAACTATTTCAGTCCGTGAATTGAATTGCTAAGATTAAAAAGTATCTCAAGGTCGCCCTTCAGCACATTTTTTTCTAGGTGAGAAATATACAGAGGCTACCGTGCTAACTTTCCCCTTTTCCGATCGTACCTAACTAATAATTCCTAACTAACTAATCTGTATTCGTCATTTTCGGATCGCTAATGCTAGGCTTGAAGAGACCCTTCTCTTGCATTAACAATATATCTATCTGATTGTTAGTGAGGAAAGTTCAGACTTCGGAAATCTGATCTTTAAGACCGTACGCATTAAAGAAGGTGATAGCTATCGACTTAGGTTTTCTTTCCCGAAAGGTGACACAATATACGTATGTCGAAAATATTCTTGCCCTCCTCTGAGAGGTCAAGGATTACCAACACCAGGTTGTAAGGGGATGTTGTTGGTCTTATTGAGTATACGGTGCATCTCTTGCACCGGAAGTCCTTGGTTAATGAGTCCTCGTTAAAGAAGGTGGTCTCAAATTCTTTTGGAATTTTCTCCTCGACATTGTTTTTTCCCCTGAGGAGACTCGTAAGAGCCCTAAAATCTTTGACCGAGTTGACCGAGACTATGATGCCCTGTCCGGTGGGGTTGGCTTTTGAGAAGGCTATCTTTTTGATGGCCATAACCCGGGATATACGATTCTACGTGGCCTTATGCTGTATAATGACAGTGGAGCCTTATCGGCTTCACCCTGCTTAGCGGAGGTTTGTTTCCTCTGTGGCGGGCAGCAACGGCCCCACCGTTGGTTGGAGCCGCCTTCTTTGCCGGCCTGGAGGAATCCGCCTTCTTCGCGGTCGCAATACGCCTCTTCCTTTCTTCGACGAGGGTGAAGCCCTCGTCGCCAGAGGAAGACGCTCCCTCAGGGTACCTTTCCACCTCGGTGTTCTCGCCCGAGGAGAACGCCTAGACTAGTCTAAGACGCCCGAATTACCCGCGCTCGAAGCCCTAGAGGGCGCGCGGAAAGAAGCCCGAGAAGAGGGCTGAGAAGGGATCTGACAGCGCGATCGGCCGGCTTGGTCACCTTTGCCCCTGATTTATCTGGCGCAACCATATCGGAGTCTTTGCGGGACTGGGACAACAACGGAAAGAGTGGTAAGAGCATCAGCTACCCCGGGTTTACTTCCGGAAAGCGCTCCGCTTAAAAGCGGAGCACCTCCCTTTGCACTTCATGTAACGCAGTCATCTCATATCGCTTTTATTTATTAAAACTATAGAATTAGAAAGAACTGGAACTAAACAAAAGGGAATCTAAACACCCTGCTTATGGTAGAGTGTTGTGCAAAAAACCGTAACGGACACCAGTCCCGTTACGTATTTTGCACCAACAAACTACTAATTAAATTTTAAAAGTCCCCCATAGTGGGGAGAAATACACAAGAGAAATAAATATAAATACTTAAATATAATAGGTGTGGATGTATTTAATGTTATTGTGTAAAACTTACCAATAAAACTGAGTGGATTAATCGACAACTAAGTTTAATCTCTTCCCGTTTAAAAGTTAAAAATAGAATAAACATATCCACTAGCGCGCGACCTTGCCAGCTAACATGCTACGCGAGGGCCTGATAAAGTCGCAAACCGCGCCGTACGCAAATCTTTTGTATTGGCAACAACTTATGCAGTTTTTTCTAACCACTGGTGTGAAACGATACAGTGACAATGATCGCCCGGAATCACTATGGACCAAAATATAGCTTCATAATATTAAATTAAAAAGACAATTGTATGGAAAACATTATACTTTATTTAAAGACTTATAATATTATGATGATGAACGATTTTTTTAAATATTTGCATTTAACATGGAAATTTCAAGAATTGCCCCTGCCCCATAAAAGACATATACTAAAACCATATCGTCTCTGTGGAAAACTCAAGATTTAGAAAGCCAATTGAACTAAAGAAAAGACTTGTTGTATGTTTGAGGTAAGTGTTTTTATTGCTAACTAGCTGTTCCCTGCGACTTCGCCGCGTTACTATTGGATTTCATGGGTTTTAATTTTTTTGCGCGGAGCCCTAACTTTTTAATTAAATAAAAGTAGCCTAAGATACTCCTTATAACATTAGCTATCTACCAGTGAAAATCCCGTCAAAATTGGTCCAGCCATTACGGAGATTAGCCGTAACAAACAGACAGACAAACAAAAATTTTAAAAATTGATTTTTTGTTATAAGTACCGTAAATACTTTCATATGCATTTAGTAAAAAGCTGTTATTTTGACATTACAAACACACACTTTTTATTAATTAATTTTATTAATTTTATTTATTTGTATAGATTAAATTATCAGGTCTAATTGGGTTTTTGAATTAAAATTAACTATCAATTTTTTTTATTTATTTATTTATTTAAGCTTTATTTGCACACATACAAGAAATGTACAAAACGGCGGACTTAATGCCTAAAGGCATTCTCTACCAGTCTACCTTTGGTTTGTGCAGAGAATCTAGTGATGGGTGCAAAACTCATAATTAAAAAAAAATTAAAAAAATTAAAGGTTTAAGGAAAAAAAATACAAAATTATAATATAATGATAATAAATACAATACACATACATATACATTTACATTACTACTTACATGCATACACTAGTATTTTATACTTGTACACAAATACCCACAATAAATACATACACAGTAAATAAATATGATATTTTTATATTATACATATTTGAGAATATAACAGTTTCCGAGGTTCTTTAAATTTTTTATTATTATCCGAAACTACTGCTGCTTCGTTAAGTAATATTCCCAGAGCAAACGTTTAAAGATAGGTTTAGTTTTTGCTTCTTTTATATTTCTGGGTAACATGTTCCAGAGTCTTACTGCATTTGAAGTGAAAGAATTGTAAGAGAAGCCCGTGCGACAGAAAGGAACATGAAGAGTTAGATTTTCCGCGGAACGGAGACATCGGTTGTGAGAATCGTCCTGATACTGAAATTTGCATTTCAGATATGCAGGGACAGACGGATCGTGTAAAATAGAGAATAGCATAGAAAGGATTCTAAAAGATCTACGAAGTGGAAGAGGCAGCCATTTGAGCTGAGAACGGAATGAAGAAACGTGATCGAATTTACGTAAGCCAAAGATAAAGCGAATACAATTATTGAGAAGACGATCCAGTTTGTTAAGAAGTTCTTGAGAGGCATCAGCATAGCATACATCTGCATAATCTAGTATTGGTAATACGAGCGTTTGAACCAACATTACCTTTGTTCTCACTGGAAGAAAATTCTTGAGTCGATACAGACAACGCAAGGTGTTGATAACTTTTTTGCTTACTTCCGTGACTTGCGGCCGCCAACTTAGACTGCTGTCAATGATAAGTCCTAGATTTTTCACAGTAGCTGAATAAGGTATGACAGCATTATTAAAATTTACAGGTGGCAGTGAATTAAAATCCAATGCAGATAAGCGACGGCTACTTCCAACTATAATTGCCTGGCACTTGGTAGGGTTAACAGTAATACCGAATTTGCTAGACCAATCAGAGATACGAGTGAGGTCAGAGTTTAGCTCAGTGATCGCATCTTCGATATCGTTAACATCAGACTGAGCATATATTTGTAAGTCATCGGCATAGAGATGGTACGTGCAGCGAATGTGAGATGTAATTAGATTTATAAAAATTGAAAACAAAAGAGGTGAGAGAATTCCGCCTTGAGGAACGCCAGCAACCAGCGTGCACCAGTCAGAAATAACTGGACCCACGCGAACAGCCTGCTGACGTCCCTGAAGATAGGATGCGAACCATTCCCGCGCTGATGAGGAGAAACCAATGTGAGAAAGTATTGTAAGAAGGATGTCATGATCAACAGCATTAAAAGCGTTTGAGAAATCTATTAAGACTAACACAGTTAATTTTGACTCCTCCATACCTATACGTAAATCTTCCGTAACTTTAAGCAGGGCTGTTGTCGTACTATGTCCTGGCCTGAAACCTGATTGATAGCTACTTAAAAAGTTATTTTTAAAGACGTAGTCAGAAATTTGTCTGTGAGCAACAGCTTCAAGTACTTTTGATAAAAAAGGAAGAATAGAGATAGGACGGAAGTGAGAAACAGAACTAGGATTATTTATTTTTGGAAGTGGGAGAACAAAAGCATTTCGCCATAGTGAAGGAAAAACCCCAGTATTTAATGAAAAATTTACTATGTGGGTAAGTACTGGTAAGACATAATCGAGGATGAGATTGATCATGATTCTGCTCACATCATCAGAGCCTACTGCGGCGGACTTGATGGAAGAAATTGACTTTTTTATATCCTCATCAGTAACGGGAGAAAAATTGAAAGAGCTTTTGTAAAATTTTGGAAGAGAATTAACATGGGCAATAGTAGTAGATTTAATTGACGAATGCAGCTGTGGTGCAGTAGAAAAGTATGTATTAAGTTGATTAACAGAGAAGATTGAAGGATCAAAGTTAGAAGCAGGTTTACCTATCCCGATTGATTTTAAAAATTTCCACGAATCAGCCATAGAAGCGTTAAGGATATTTCGATGAATATAACGGCGTTTAGCGGCCCGCACCATCTGATTACACCGATTCCTAGCGGCTTTGAATCGAGTCCAGTTAGCAGTACACCGATTACTCTTATATTTACTAAATTCTCGATCACGCTTTGCCATAGCCCTGCGGATATCCTCAGTAATCCACGGCGCAGGAGATCGTTTCAGTCTGACTTTGTGTGGAGGAGCGTGTTTATCAAACAACTTCTGTATATTTGAATTAAAAAGAGCTACTTTTTCGTCAACACTCTCCACACTGAAAGTATCACTCCAATCTATACTACAAGCACCTTGCTGAAGTTCTTCAACATTAAGTCTCGCTAGATTACGCAGATGCACCGTCACATGATTGACCTTAGGACATTTAATCCTATATGAAATATACAGTAAATCGTGCTGCGAAAACCCAGGGGCGGAGAGTTGACCGTAGCCAACGACATGGTCTTCAGAAGCGACCACTATTAAATCTATTAAAGAATCAGCAGTATCAAGATTGTGGTGTGTGGGGTCGAGAGGAAGAAGTGACAAATTAAAGGAGTTCATAACTGTATACAATTCACGTGACCTCGCTGAGTTACAGAGAATATCGGTATTGAAGTCTCCCATTATAATAAAGTGCTGATAATCAGAGCCAATAGAAAAAAGAGCCGATTCAAGGTCACAAAAATAATTAACTCCTGGTGGACAGTAAATTGCACCGAGAACAGTCTTAGTCCCACTGATGGTAATCTCCAAGAACATGTATTCTATTGTACCAGAATAAACAGATGAAGAAGCACATAATTTTTTAAAGGGTATACCATTACGTAAGTATACCGCTACACCACCACCTCTTTTGCCCGTACGGTCATTTCTTAAGAGGACAAAACCAGGTATTCCAAAGGAGGTGGACGGTAAGGTAGGTTTTAACCAGCTTTCCGAAACAAGTATCGCAGAAATAGACTGATTATGAAAAGTATCAACAAGTTCATTATAATGTTGCGGAATGCTCTGAGCGTTAATGTAACAAACGTTAAAGTTATTAGTCAAACCATGAAACTTTTGAGTAAGCAGATAACGAAGAGTAGTAGGTTCCGAAAAAGAGTCATTTAGTGAAAAGAAAGAAGAATCTGAATCAGCAGAGAGAAATAGTTCATTGGTATCAGAATCTGTCATAATATATGATTATACTTATGATATATGTCTAAAAATATAGAAAAAAAAACCCTATTAACTGATAATTGCACTGCAAACAAACGCGCCGGTAAACTGTTTACAAAAAGAAAAATTAAAATATTACACGAAAACAACAAGTAATACTTACTACAAGAAAGTATCTAATTTTAATTATTTACAATTGCATAGACAACAAAACTCGTACGTATTGAAAAAGAAGGAAAAAAAAAACATATGTTAATCACTACGAGAAGTGGTAATTTAAACGAGAAAAAAAATACTCTAATGCGTAATTTCACGAAATTTAAGGTTCCGATTAGTCTGTACTATTACTTGTGTCGCAAATCAGCCTAATAACCGGTTGCGGAGAACAAAAGGATCGAATACAAAAGCGCTCAGTGACGTACACAGTACACACAGCAATAGTAGTAATTAATAAGCCGTCGAAGTGTAAACAAAGTATTACCACTATCCCGAGAATGTTTACTTATTTTTGAATGCTCGTCGGGTCCTTGGCTGCTCGCTACGGGAAACTACACTACTAGTTCCTGCCTTCACTTGTTCCGGCTCCTCGTTGCATCCAGCTTTATGAAGATCGCGCAGTAGTGCATCCAGGTCATTAGCGCTAAAGATGTGACGTCGAGACCCATCAGGCAGTCTAACGCTTATGTTGCCCTCAAATGACCAGACTTTTTTAATTCCAAAATGCTTACGGGCTTGAAAAAATAAGTCTTGCCTGTATTTTGTAAGGAATTCCGATAATTTAAACGAGGTGCCTTTTAACATTGTTTTTTTAAACCAAACAGTTGAGCGCAGTGACATATCTGTGAAGCGCATTAATATAGGACGAGTATGGTGTAATTTGACCGGGCCAAGTCTGTATGCTGCTCGAAGACAAGATGGTGCTATATCTTTAAGACCTAGATTTTCGTGAAAAATTTTGATCACGACTTCGGATAAATCTTCGCCTGGTTTTTCAGGGACACCGCCCATTAAAAGGAATTTCCTGCGATGCCTTGTTTCTATAATGTCAAGCGAGCGACTGACTTCTGCAATTTGCTGGCGAAGAAGGTTAAACATATCCTTGACGTAACTCTGAAAAGCGGAAAAAAACTGAACATAAAAAAAAAAAAATTTTTTATGTTCAGTATTTAAATAATTTATCACTAAGTATTATTAGGTATTTAATATACTAGTTGTTCCCCGCGACTTCGCCTGCGTGTTATCTGCGATTTTAATTTTTTTACGCGGAACCATAATTCTTGTTCCAAAATATAAAATATAAGTGGTCTAAGTTACTTCTTGTGACATCAGCTATCTGCCAGTGAACATCCCGTCAAAATCGGTTCAGCCGTTTCAGAAGTTAGCCGGAACAAACAGACAGACAGACGGACAGACAGACAGACAAAAACTTTTAAAAAATGTATTTTTGTTATTACCGTATCGTTAGTACCGTATATAATTAAATATGCATTTAGTAAAAAGCTGTAATTTTGACATTACAAACAGACACTTCGATTTTATTTATTTGTATAGATTGATTATAGATCCAAAAAAATCAAATTATGTATAATTATAATAATAATTACGAACTAATTAAAAGTTATAAAAATACAAAAATTATCACGTATAACCCACCACTGTTTTATACAATAATTTTAAAGTAATAAAACCCGAGTCACCCGAGTGATAAACGGCACGAACAATTTAACTGTTAACGTCTTTAAATTAAACGAAATAAACCAAACGAATTATATGAATGAATTAAGCGAAGATGCAATGAAACAGAGGACGAACCCTTTACTTTTAAATTTAAATTTAAAAATAAAATTATCGAAATGAATTTAACGCATGGGTGACGTATAGACCAATCACAAAACAAATCGAAAGTCCGAAACGAACTCGTAGGTTGACTGTGTGCTTGTTTGTCACTTATACTACAAAATAAATCATTAAATTTAGTTTTTTTTTTTATATTTTTATACTCGTAAATCTTAATAAATTGACTATAATAACTTGACTTCCAAGGTTTTCTTGCGTTTAAGTTTCACTATTTTCTTTTCCTATTTCAGCTATAAGAATTAAATGTCGACAAACATATGAGTGCGGTTAGTTTTTAGTACAGTTCTTGAAAGTAGTTTTCGATTTATGGAGGGTTTGAAAGTTTGTTGAAATGGATCGTGGAAGTATAATATAAAAAAAAGATTGTTGGAGAGTAGTCCTTTTCTTTAAGAAGTATGCTCAATATACACATCTCAATATAGCCATGTTTAAATTTTTAATCTCCGATACTATTTGTGCACGTATTTATTTTATTTTTTTATTTTAATTATTTTATTAATTTAGAATAACAACAGTCTTACAATATTATAACAAACAGATTTTACAAATAGCTTTAGAAAATTCGGCCAATAGCAGTTACCTACTAACTATATTTGTTGGTATTAAGTTGGTATTAAGAAAAACTTTTATTCAAATTATACCTAATTGCGTTAAAGGACTCTCAATAAATATGCATCAAAAATGATGCGATTATTAAACAGAAACAACGTCACGCCATAATATATCTAAAAATATAGAGTGATATCAAATTATTAAGTTAGAAGTGTATATTTTATTATAATATTTATTTATTTATTAAGGACAGCCAACAAATTTTACACTAAAAACATTATTTTATGTGTAATAATATGTGTATTAATATGAATTTAAATTAAAAATCTTTATGATCTTATCTCTCAACTCTGTTGAAATCAATGCAAATAGATGATTTGATTGGATTTTCGTCCGTTAAATCGTTTACTTACCCATAGGACAAGCTACGCGTAATGGAGTTAGAATATGGTATATTTACAGAAATTGATATGTGGTAGAGCCATTCTGCAGCTATATTAGTAATATAGTTGTAGCACGAATGGGTCGGCTCGACCGGGGAAGGAACACGCTATCACAGAATACCAACGTAAAATAGCAGCTTAACACTACTGTGTTTCGTATGGTGAGTGTAGAGAACCGGAGACCCTTTTTACTGGAAAAGAGGCATTCCATCTTAGTCCTAACTTGTGACAACGCATCGGCATTTTGATTATTTATTGAGGATAGATATAGATGTCTATGGGTCACAGCAAACACTTACCATCAAGTAAACTCTGTGCTCTTTGTCACCCTATCCTATAAAAAATTCTTTTGGAATAAATAAATTATTTTATCTTACCAATCGTTTGTTTCGCACTTATTCAAACGTGCAGCTAACTAAAAAATACATTACACTTTTGCATTTATAACAACAATCTCTTTCGTTCGTACCGTATTCGTACAAACTTCATTCACTCATCCATTAATTCAATTCATTCGTTCCATTCCCACGTACAAAACGTGAAGCAAACCATAAAAGAGTACTTTTTGAAGTTAAAACTTCGATAGAAAAACACTAAAAAGAAAAGTTTACGTCGTAGAGCGACATTACATCTATGTTATAATTATTATAACACGAATGGGTTGGCTCGACCGGGGTAGGACCACGCTCTCACAGAATACCAGCGCATATTGTATTTGACGGCTCCGTGGCGCAGTGGCTTAGCAATGAGTTGTTGCGCTGGGGGCCGCGGGTTCGAAACCCGCACGGAACAAGTATTTGTATGGCCTACTGAATGGAGGTCTGGATGTTTATCCTTGTACAATTTATGTTTAACTTTTTTTATAAAAAATAAAATTAAATAGCAGCTCAATGCTGCTGTTGTTTCGTATAGTGAGTGTAGAGAACCGGATACCCTTTTTACTGGAAACGAGGCATTCCATCTCAGACCTTAGGGGTGACAACGCATTTGGATTTTATTTTTTAACTGAGGATAAATATAGATGTCTATGGGCCACAGCCCCTTACTGTCGGGTGGACTCTGTGCTCCTTTGTCACCCTTATTCTATAAAAAAGACAACTATAGGAACGTGTTTTCTTGTAAGTAATGCGTCATTGTTACGAACTAAGTTGTAATACTATATTTTGAGTAAACAAAACAAATATTATGGCTAAAATGGAGTTATAAGTAGTTACTGGGAGGTTAGGAGTAAAGCTCATTCATTTTTGCTAATGCGTGGCCTTGGTGGGCTGCTTAAATTTACATAAATTATCTACCGAGCACATGGCGTCAATGTATTTAATAAACGTATGATACAGGCTTTTAATACATTAACAATTTAAAATATACACGTTATAGAACAATACATGGTCACATCCTGCGAGAGAATGAGATAGAACTGTATTCTATCTCATATATCATATACAGTCTTTATTATAATTTTATTTATATTTTATTTACATAGACCCTATAATTATACTCAGCATTCATCTCATTCTCTTGAAGTTTTCTGAAGGTTTCACTTCTATCACATATGAACTGTACACATGTCTTTTTTTAAATTATTTCACCCTCTTCAGCTTGCATCATATCGAGCTCATTTGTTTTTATACTCTGCTATAACATAATCTTTAATGCTATTAGCAGCCCATCTCCTACTTAAGTATTACAAGTCGGGGCACGTAAGTCTAGCGCGGAATGAAACGTGGCGGAGATAGCTACGTACTGTCGTGCACGTATCACGTATCAGTATGGGGGGAATGCGACTGTAGGGCCAATTAGCGTATCGAAAGATACGCACGCCTGCTCCGCAACCCTCTTACCCCTGATACCTTATTTTCGACTTATGCGCAATAATGGTCAGCAATGGCTAGTCTTACGTGCCGCAACTTATGCGTATCTGGTTCTCGGTCAAACACGAGTTGCGGTCAAAGGAAAATAGTGTCTGTGGAAAAACCCGATAATTCAGAAAAGAACTTGACTTCAACAAGAATCTCTAAAATAAAGACTACATAAAATTAACAACAGATACTTCGTGTTAGTTTCTAGTAACAAAGTCAAAAAATATACGCAGGAGAGCTATGTTGCAGCTATACATATATTATATTTGTAGAATGAATGGATCGGAGCACCTGAAAAATAATAAAGCTGCTGTGTTGAGTATGGTATACAAGGCATACCATTTTGTTCTTAGGGATGACAGCGAGATTCTTAATTAAGGATAGATGTAGATGTCTACGCGCTACAGCATCTACTCACCTACAAAATGATTGTGTACTGTGTACTCATTTGTTACCCTTATTCTATGAAAAAAGAAAATATTACTTTAAGTAAACATTAAAAAAATACATCATAATGCTATTGTGAAATGGCGACAGACAAAGAATGAATTACTGGTACAAATGCATTTAATTAGATTAGATGACAACACAAATGTAGCCTTTAGTTTTTTATATTAGCTGCCGGGCTCTTGATGCTATCCAGGTAGCGCTGTGACCTTTTATTTTCGTTCTCCTGGATTCGAACAAGTGATTGCATGACCTACAAGCCTACAAATGATTGTACCGGGACTGAATGTCTGTACACGTGTAATTTATGTGTATCAAACGCCTCTACCTTTAATCACACAGGTTTCCTCACGTTGCTTTCCTTCACCACCGAGCATGAAGGTACTAGTAGTTGAACAGCACTGAAAATCATTAAATAAAACGAATTTTAGGGATTTCATCGCGTTTATGCCTGACTTTTTTTAATTTTCTATGTTTCTAGCGATTTACATCACCCTTGATGATAGCCACAGACTGAGATCTTTAACCTCCTGATGTCACAGTTAACAAATGTCACCTTCAAATTTTGAATATTAATTTTTGACCCAAGAAAGCAGAACAAGCTTACAATATCTTGAAGTATTGTATTAATATTCTTAGGTATGGATTTAATTAAATTAACTAGGGGATCCCAGCTGATGGTAATACCCAGTCATCTTCTTCATCGAAATAAGGATGCTTTGCGAATCGTCCTAAGTAGTAATTGGTGACGTAATGGAGATGTAATGATTGAGACTATCCTGAATATGGTCATTTGTGCCGACGGTGATTAAACCCAGATTGCTCGCATTCCAAGTATTTTTTAGCGGGCCCTGGCCCCTAAGCTACTACGTCTACAACAACATTGAAGCTCTTAGCTTACTTAGTAAAAAGTATCTAACATACAACAAACTCAAGACTTACATTTTCATTCGTGTCAGAAATAATTAGTTTTTATTCTTAAGAAAATACGCTCCCATAGCATAACTCTAAGAGCGCAATAATGCAACAAATTAAATACTGCTGTCTTTAAGTCTTCAAAGAGAACAACTGAAATTCCTTTCCCGTCTCCTCATTATTCCGACAGCAGAACCAATTAGTCGTCGCATAAATTACATTTACTACTTAAACTCCAATTTAGTGAACGCACGTGATCTTTATCTAAGCTAAGCTAAGTTCAGTGGTCCCAGAGTAATACTGTTGTAGATTTGGGTTCGTAATAGAGAAATTGCATTTTTTTCCACAAATTTACATATAAATTAAAGAATAATTCCTTTATATATTTCATTTTTTTATTAACAGTTGCATTTTTTTGTAATTATTAATAAAAACTAGTTAAATTTTTTAATGAAAAACACTTCTGATTGGTTGTGACGTCATTATATTCGTTGAGGATGTGAGCCAATCGCAATCATGCTATACTTTTGTATTTTCTGGGTATGTTCCGATATATAACTGTGACCACTATAAGGTGTGACGTCAATTTAGTATTTGACTTGAGTTTATAACGGAACGCCGTCCAGTATATTGTCACCCCATTTTACGACACTGTCTTAAAATGAAAATATTTATCATGTACACGTTTTCTAATGCCCCAGTTTATTTGAATAACAAAATTAATTCATAATAGTAACAATCATTCATCGAAACTGTTAAATCTCTAGGCCCTGTTATGTAAAAACACGAAAGCGCTAGTGCTCACAGTACACAAATGGCGGCGATTTATGACGTCATATACGACGCCTAGAGTCATCATCATCATCATTACAGCCCTTCGCAAGTCCACTGCTGAACATAGGCCTCCCCCAAAAAATGCCACAAAGCACGGTCCTGAGCCACCTGCATCCATCGACTTCCTGCATGTCTTACCAGGTCGTCACTCCATCTCGTGGGGGGACGCCCTACACTTTGCCTACCGGTACGAGGCCGCCACTCGAGAACCTTTCTTCCCCATCGGTTGTCGGTTCTTCGAGCTATATGGCCGGCCCACTGCCACTTCAGCTTACTAATCCGTTGGGCTATGTCGGTTACTCTGGTTCTACTGCGGATATCCTCATTCCTAAGTTTATCACGCAAAGTAACCCCGAGCATCGCTCTCTTCATAGCTCGCTGAGCGTCCTCATACAGCCAGCAGTGAAGGACCACGTTTCATATCCATAAATCATCACTGGGAACACTTCAGGTTTTGAGGTATAACTGACGAGAAGATATGTCGTAATTTCCGAGCTGAGTCGAGTTGAATCCATCCATTGACCTTTCGGTTGAAGTTGGACTTACCTTTTCAGACTATTTGTCCCAGGTAAACATATTCGTCAACAATTTCGAGCTTAGTTCTGCCAGCAACTCCGGCACAGGTGTAAAATGGATATTACACATGCTCTTTGTTTTGACCATGTTCATCCTAAGACCTATCGGTTGGGAGACACTATTGATAATGGTAATTGAGCATAGTACTTAGGTCCTCCAGTGATTCTGCCATAGGGACTATATCGTCGGCAAATCGAAGGTGAGTGATGTACTCGCCATTGTTATTAATACCGTATCCTTTCCAGTCCAGTAGCTTGAAAAGGTCTTCTAATGCAGCGGTGAAGAGTTTTGGGGATATTACGTCATCCTGTCTTATACCTCCCTACAATTGGATAGGTTTCGTACTGCAGTTCTGTATTCGGATAGCCATCACAGCCCTACCGTACAAATACTTCAGCACTTTTATATACAACTTGGCACAGCTGAAGGGACTGTAGCACCAACCTTATTTCGACGGAATCAAAGGCTTTCTCACAGTATACATACGCAAGGCAAAGTGGCAGATTGTACTCTTCGGTCTTCTGTAAAATTTGCCGAAGGGTATGTATTTGGTCTATGGTACTAAAGCCTTTTCGGAAGCTTGTTTGGGAGGCTGGAAATCGTCGAGTCTTCGTGCGAAACGATTCGTAAAGACTCTCGAAAACAACACGTAGGCGCGGCTCAGAAGGAAAATCTGTCTATAGTATAACAGAGCGTAGTTGCCTTTCTTGAAAAACTAGACCACCGCATTTTTGCTCCAAGCCTCCGGAGTAGGTCCAGCATGGAGGACGGAATTAAAGAACTCCTGAAGGACTTCAAGCACCGGTTTTCCACCTGCTTTCAAAAGCTCCGCTGTTATTCCATCCTCACTTGGGGCTTTGCCGTTTTTAACGTGCTGGAAAGCCATTCTTATCTCACTCCGACTGACGTCTGGGATATCATCGGAATTGTCTCGGATAAGACTTGCTCTTGGATCGTTACTCACACTTGCGTGTAGTTCCAACGATGATATGTACAGCTGCCTATAGAACCTCTCAACTCAAAATCTCAGGTGTCCCGGAAACCATGCTGCCATACTTGGTCGTCAGCTTTGACTTTTGGCTCTTTCTGGCAGACAGATCTCTGGCAAATACTTTGGACCCTTGTTACCACTCAATCGCTCCTTCAATACTAGCTGTATTGAAATTACATAAGTCCTGCCGTATGCATTTGTAGATTTGTGTGTTCAGTTGCCTGTATGATTTCAAATCTGCCGAAGACTGCAGCTTGATTTCCCGTCTAACAGGCTTGAGATTAAGAGTGTTATCGGAGAGTTTTTGTATTCTTCTGCGGCGGGTCTAGCAAAACTTAGCTCTGATCGCATGGACTGTTTCCACGAGCTTGTCATTCATATCGTCCATCGTGCATTGCAGTCGTCTAGGCACTGAAAACGGTTTTTTAGCTCGAGCTAAAAGGTTTTGGGACTTTGGATTAGAGCACGAGGGCGAAAAAGCGTTGACTTGATTAGACGGGACCTCTCCAACTTAATGTTTAGGTTCAGTGTGCTTCTAAACATTCAATGATCGCTGCCAGTTTTTACCCTCGCGATCACTGAAGCATCACTGAACAGTTGCCGTCAATCTAGGTGAAGTCAATCTCAATTTTTATCGAACCATCAGGGCTCGACAAGGTTGACTTTCTGCGGGGCCACTTTTGGGAGAAACAGATCATCATAACGAGTCCCAATTTTTTTATGAAGTCAGCCAGCTGCTGGACTCTTGGGATCCGTTGCCTTATTCTGAATTTACCTACCTTCAGCTTACTGTTCTCTCTTCTGCCTAGTGATGTGTTGAAGTTTCCATTTAACATCGTATAGTGGATTTTAGAGAAATGCATGGCTTTAGAGATATCCTCATACATTTTCTCCACCTCCTCATCAGGGTGTGCCGAGGTTGGTGCGTAAACCTATATGACCTTCAACGAATACGGTTTGGTGGTTCTGAGTATAAAGTACGCAACCATCGTCGATACACTCATAATCTTTACAATGTTGTTAACAAGAGACTTGTGGATGTTAAATCCGACTCCTCCTTGGGACAGATGGTCTTCCTATCGATGATAGAACAAGTTAGCGGATTCTAGGGTTACCGTGTCCTACCCTTCTCTTCGGACTCTTTGACCTCAGATAATCCTTTAATTTCCCAGCGCAATTTGTCTATCTCTTACAATAAATTAAACGTGGAAGAGCCATGCTGCAGCTATATTAGTAGTATAGTTGTAGCACGAATGGGTCGGCTCGACCGAGGAAGGGCCACGCTCTCACGGAATACCAGCGTAAAATAGTAGTTTAACACTGCTGTGTTTCGTATGGTGAGTGTAGAGACCGGAGACCCATTTTACCGAAAAAGAGGCATTCCATCTTAGTCCTCACAGGTGACAACGCATCGGCGTTTTGATTCGCAAACGAGGATAAATGTAGATGTCTATGGGTCACAGCAACCACTTACCATCATGTGGACTGTGTGCTCGTTTGTCACCCTATCCTATAAAAAAAAAAACTTAAAAATACAAACATGATTCTAGCACCCAGGTCAGAGAATAAGGCACGAACCATCTGTTTTAATAGAATGTGATATTATTATTTTTTTGTAAAACTGAAGTGACATATGAAGTTACAGTCTACCTGATGTTAATAGGCTAATGGACTGCATTAGCCTATTAACATTGATAAATTATGCAGCTAACTATAAATAAGGAAGGCTACAAATACGTTGTTGCCTCTGAATACTAAAATGGAATGCGTCACAGCCTCTTATTATACTGAGATAGTTATGGAGCGCCAGAGATCAGGATATCTAGTACGACATCATGAATGCCGTTCTAGATTTTGCCTCTGTATAAGTCTTTTAATAGTACTCGTATTTCTAATCATTTGTTATCATATCTCTCAAACCGAGAGACAAGCTTGCAACTAATTATGTAGTGTCATCGGGACGTGTGACAAAAGTAGGTGTCCCTCAGGTAATCGATGCTTGGCTCTTTTTTGTTCTTTATATACATAATTGATTTTGCTTTTAATATCTGAAATATTACTGTTTGCTGATAAAACCTCATTATACTTAATATAAATGAAAAGAAACAATCTCGCATTAGAATTATCCACCCAAACATTGGATATTGTTTTTAAATGGTTTAAATTCAACAACTTGCTTTAAAATGCAGATTATCAAAATGTTTACAATTCTCATTATCTAATTGACAATAGAACTACCAAGCTATTATTTATGTTGATTTTCTATGTCTAACTGGTTTATTAGAAATAAAGTCATTTTGCATAAGCAAACGTTATCGACTATTTATAACTTGGGGCCTCGCGTGTTGCTAAGCGAAGTTTTAATGGAGACTTCCGTCATTTATTTTGGCGCTTACGTCATTTATTTTAATAGAAAACCTGTTTGTATGGAAATATTTAAACTAATTAAATTTAAAAAAACGCACACCCGTTATGCCGGGCCAATTACGTTGGAGGTTCAAAAATTTATATTGGTTGATACTAGAAAGCTTCTTCTTAGTAAATATTTTTTAGGGCTAGGATGACAAACGAGCACACAGTCCACCTGATGGTAAGTGGTTGCTGTGGCCCATAGATATGCTGCATCTATCTTCGTTTGCGAATTAAAATGCAGATGCGTTGTCAGCCGTGAGGACTAAGATAGAATGCCACTTTTCCAGTAAGAAAGGTCTCCGGTTCTCTACACTTACCATACGAAACACAGCAGCATTAAGCTAATACTTTCTTGTATTCTGTGAGAGCGTGGTCCTTCCTCGGTCGAACCGACCTAATCGTGCTACAACTATACTATTAATATAGCTGCAGCATGGCTCTACCATGTGAAAAATTCTTAAAATTTTACAATAAAACCTCTAAACATATAGTAAAAGTGAACAATCAGACTTAAAATTAATTTTGTTGTAGAACTTTCATTGAAAAAGTCCAAAATAAAAGAGGAATGAAACAATGCTCAAATTCTGACAACGTTCTACTACTCTTATTTTCTAGATAGAAGACCAGACTGATTTTGGACTCGATAACACATATTACTTAAAGATTAAAAAGCTTTCCTAGCTTGATAATAGTTTTATTCGCCATTTGTTTGTAGGATGAGACATAATACAGATTCTTACGTAAATTCATTAATTTTGTTAGTGTAATTAGGTACTTCTTTTTAATACGTAGGCTTGGTATTGGATTGTAGATTTTATTTCAAATATTGTTTTAATATTAATGACAATTTGGTTCCACGTGCCATTTGTCCAATAATTGGTGATGGAGCTTGCTTATTTAGGGCCATCTCTTATCTGTTGTATGGTAACCTAATGTTAGCTTGAGAAATTCAGAAGCAAATTAAGGATAACGTAATTGCGCTAATTTTTCTGTTTATTTACAAGCTGTAACACATTGCGCATAGTTTGGCCAACTTGTTTTCTGGTTCGTTAGTTTGTCTAATTGACTGATGAAATGAAAGTTTTTATCCAGATTAGTGTTATTCTAGATCTTCGCGACAGTTGAATTTATAAATAAATCATCATCGCTTATCATATAAAAGTACTAATTTCACACGAACGAAGTCACGGGCACAGCTAGTTTAAAAATATATTAATAGACATTTGAAATTAACTGGTTTTATTATTAGTTGTGAGTTTGTAAAAAACAGTAACATGGCAATAAAAAAAATACCAGTTTCTTTCCGGTTATCCTCTGAAAAGACCTTGTCATTGTAAACCGGTTTGGAGAGAATTTTTTATTACCTTGTGCCGTTTAGAACCTTGAACAAGTCTAGATTGAGTGAATAGTTTCGACTTTGATTTTACCTTTTTTATATAGGATAGGGTGACAAACGAGCACACAGTCCACCTGATGGTAAGTGGTTGCTGTGGCCCATATATTTATCCTCGTTTGCGATTCAAAATGCAGATGCGTTGTCACCCGTGAGGACTAAGATGGAATGCCTCTTTTCCAGTAAAAAGGGTCTCCAGTTTTCTACACTCACCATTCGAAACACAGCAGTGTTAAGCTGCTATTTTATACTGGTATTCTGTGAGAGCGTGGTCCTTCCCCGGTCCAGCCGACCCGGCCGCTACAACTATACTACTAATATAGATGCAGCATGGCTCTACCACGTATAAAAACTTCAATAACAAAAGGATAAATAATGAAATGCTTAAGCTCAACCTTCACATTTTTACATTATTTTCATGAAACTGCAGAGATAAACGAACTTACAATCCACCTGATGATAAGTGGTAATTGTTGTTTTCGGACAACTGCAGCCAACTCCAGAAGGCTAAGGAAGGCTGACGAATAAGATAAAACACTTCACAGCCTGTAATTAAACTGGGCCTCTCTACTCTCCAGACCGGAATACCGCAACGCTGACACTGCTATTTGGCGGCAGAAACAGATAAGAGGTAACGTCTGGGTGGGTACCATATCGACCCAGACAGACACGTGGGAATAAAGGGCACTCCCACATAATACAACCTAGTACACCTTTGACATTATGAAGTTTAAATTTCAACTCGGGACTGTCTTGAATATCGGTCTTAGACTTAGCAAAAAATTATTAACTATTTAAGGGATATGTAATGTATAGATAGACTATTCCATATATATATATATATTATTTTATTAAATTATGTAAGTATTTTTAATTTTCATTTTTTTTTTTAATTTTTATATATACCACGTTTTTAAGACATTGTCATTCGATTCTGAGTCATGTTCAACGTATCAAGTCTCTAGTGCATTATTTTTTATTCATTTATTTTGTAGTGTTTTGGATATTGAATAAACAACACTTACTTCTTAACTCCACAACGTTTATTTTGTCACACACAATGTTTTATACTGTTTATAATTTACAAGGCCCACAAACACAAGCAAGTATTATATATTAAGGCGTGAGATAGTAACACAGCACAGAAGTATACAGTAAGCAAGTTAATAGAATAGGAAGAAGAAAATTAGCGTAACAGTACAGCGTAATATAATTTTTACAAGCGCAAGCGACACGGATTCACTGCGGAAGTCTGCGGTCAACTAAAGGACGGCCGACGACGTACGCGCAAGTTCCTTTGTTCTAATTATTTACCTGGAGCGTTAGAAGACATTTATACGATACGATTTTTACGTCGTTGGCCTTCCGACATATCAACAACTAGAAGCGTTTTATATAACATTGTGCACGTATTGTATTACATTTATTTATATACTACATACTGTTTATTTATACATTTTAATTTATACATATACTTATTATTTATAAAAATTAATATTTAATACAAAACTAAACAAAATTTATTTTTACAGATAATATCGCAGTCCACCACACCACTCCCCCCCAGAGACCGTCCTACGGGCGATAATATTCCGGGGCCAGTACTACTCGCCCAAAACGCGTTTGTTTAATATTTGAATCTCCTTCAGGTAATGAAACTTCCGGCGGAGTGGGATTACTGTCAACGGGTAGATAAGCTGGTTTTAATCTATCTATTGACACTGTTGTTGCTTTGCCGTTTAAAAGAATTTTAAAAAACTTATCAGTTCTGTCAAGCACTTTGTGTGGTCCTGAATAGGCGGGTTGAAGGGATCCTCTAACAGCGTCTTCTCTTAGGTAGACGTGGGTTGTTGTGGCGAGATCTTTAAAAACGAAGGTTGTCTTTTTACAATGACGAGAAGCTGGTTGTGGTTGAATGTTTCGGACAATTGAACGTAATCGAGTGGTGAAATCAGTAACATCAGTGTTTATATGTGGAGAAGGATGTAATAACTCTCCAGGCAGTCTAAGTGGCTCACCATATACTATTTCGGCAGGAGAAGTTTTTAAGTCTTCCTTGATTGCACTACGTATGCCTAGTAACACTAGAGGAAGAGCTTCTGTCCAGTTTGTATTGGCGTGGCAGGTTATTGCTGCCTTAAGCTGTCTATGAAACCTCTCGATCATTCCGTTACAGGCTGGATGGTATGCTGTAGTTGGTTTGTGTTGGAATCCTATCATTCTCGAAAGGGCCTTAAAAAGTTCCGACTCAAATTGACGTCCTCTGTCCGTAACCACTTCGCTAGGGCAACCAAAGCGTGCTATCCATCCGGATATCAGGGCTTTGGCGACTGTCTCAGCGGTTATATTTTTGATAGGTATGGCTTCAGGCCATCTACTGAATCGATCTATAACAGTGAGGCAGTACTTGTATTCATTTGATACAGGTAGTGGTCCAACAAGATCTATATGTATGCACGCAAATCTCTTACGTGGTAGCTTAAACGTACCAAGTGGCGATGATACATGTCGAGTTACTTTTGTCTGCTGACATGGGTGGCAGGTTTTGGTCCACTGTCGGCAATCTTTTCTCATTCCAGGCCAGACGTAGCGCTGCGCAATTAATTTTACGGTTGCGTTAGTGCCAGTGTGGCTTAAGGAGTGAAGATTTTCAAAAACCTGACGCCTAAAGGGTTTAGTAACGAAAGGCCTGAGTGAGTCGTTATTGTCATCACAGTATAATTGCGTCTGTGTTCCAGGTATGGTAACTTGACGCAGGCGTAGTGATGTTGTATTCTGTAAAATTTCTTTTAACTCAGGGTCGTTGATTTGTGATTTAGCCAGTGCCACTAAGTCGACAGGTAATGTTAATTCTTCGATTCTGGACAGTGCATCCGCCACGACGTTATCTTTACCTGATACATGCTGAATGTCCGTGGTAAATTGCGATATAAAGTCCAGATGTCGGAATTGCCGTGGAGAGCATTTGTCTTTCCGTGTGTTAAAAGCGAAGCAAAGAGGCTTATGATCTGTGTACACTGTGAAGTGTCTGGCTTCAAGCATATGTCGAAAATATCGGATACCTTCGTAGATTGCAAGCAGTTCCCTATCATACGGAGAATATTTGTTTTGCGTTGGACTTAGTTTCCGAGAGAAGAAACCCAATGGCTGCCAACAATTGTTCTTCCATTGTTGCAGAACTGCGCCTATGGCGGTATCCGATGCATCAGTAACCAATGCGAGTCTTGCATCTGAGTCTGGATGTGCCAGAAGAGCAGCTGTGCATAAGCTTCTTTTGCAGTTTTCAAAAGCTGTCTTTGTATCGCCAGAAATGTTTACTGGATGAGAACCTTTCACTCGTCCTGTCAATAGGGCATGAAGTGGTGCTTGAATTTTTGCCGCACTGGGGATGAATTTGCGATAGAAATTCAGTATCCCTAAAAACCGACGAAGTTCTCTCACCGTCTTTGGTATCGGGTAATCTTGGACGGCTTGTACTTTGGTTTCGAGTGGCATTAATCCTTCTGCCGATACCTTGTATCCGAGAAATACTACCTCCTTTGCTCCAAAGACACACTTAGATGTATTTATGACAGTTCCGTATTCTTTGAGTCTGTCGAATAACTGACAAAGATGTTCTTTGTGTGATTTTTCGTCTTTGGAGAAAATGAGAAAGTCGTCCAAATAGGCAAAGCAAAAATCCATACCTCTAGTCAGTTCATCAACGAATCTCTGAAACGTTTGGCCTGCGTTTCTAAGGCCGTACGTCATGTACCGGAACTCGTAGAGGCCAAAAGGTGTTGTAATTGCCGTCTTTGGTATATCCTCTTCACTAACCGGAATTTGGTTGTACGCTTTCACCAAGTCTATTGTTGAAAATATTGTACAACCAGATATGTTATGGGTAAAGTCGTGGATATTTCGGATGGGATAGCGGTCTGGGATTGTGCGGGCGTTGAGCATCCGGTAGTCGCCACATGGACGCCATCCATTTTCCTTTTTCGGTGCGAGGTGCAATGGAGACGACCAAGCGCTTTCAGATGGGCGTGCTATTCCGTTTTTAATCATTAATTCAAACTCTTGTTTTGCTACCTTGAGTTTGTCTGGCGCTAATCGGCGTGGTGTGGAACTGATTGGTGGGCCTGGCGTAGTCCTAATATGATGGACAGTGCTGTGGGGTGCTACACATTGAATTCCAGCTGGACGAGTTATTTCTGGATAGCTACGGAGCAAGTCGTGGTAACGCGAATCGCTGATCATTGACTTTACTGAAGAGATAGTGTTCGACGATGTTACTGGCGAAGCTATTGTTGAGAGTGATGTGGTAGTGTCTATAAGGCGTTGGTTTCGACAGTCAACCATAAGACCATAAAAAGACAGGAAGTCGACGCCGATGATAGCCTTCGTGACATTAGCTACGATAAAACGCCAAGAGTAATCACGACGTAAACCGAGATTTAGCTCCAGATGTACGTATCCGTAAGTTGTGATAAGTGAACCGTTAGCGGCATAGAGTTGATAATTGGTACTAGGTCGACGTTCACGGAGCGATGTGTACGGGAAGACGCAGAGGTCACTGCCAGTATCGACAAGAAACTGCATCTTTGTTCTTCGGTCCGAAACGAATAGGCGACCAGTTGTACTGAGGCAGTCGTGTGTCGCCATTATCGACCGCCTTGGCAGTTTTCCGGCTTGAAGTCGCAGGGCTTAATGCATCTGTCTGCCTTGTTTCCAAATTTGTGGTGATACCAGCATGTGGGAAATTTCCTGTAATCAGATCTGGAGCGGCTGGTCTTACGTGCTCGTCTGGTGTTGCGATTCAAAGATCTTGGCCTGTGTACGCGCGTGGAGAGTGCTTGAACTTGCTTTGTAAGTTCGCAAATTTGATTAGCCATCGTCTGTAAGACTGAACTTTGCGTGCGCTCTGCAGCGGCGACTTGAGGTGTTGAAGGCACAATGTCGTGGACGCGGTCAGCTAAGTCTGCTAAAGCCTGCAAATCTGAGGTTGTCTGTGATGCTATCACTGTCTGTATGCTATGTGGTAAACGGCTGCACCAGATGGTTTTAAGGAAATCATCAGGTACGCTAGGTCCAGCGAGATGCTGTAGATGGCGTAGAAACTGTGATGGTCGACGATCACCCAGCTCTTCATGCATAAGTAGCTGCTTCACCTCTTTTTCACGTGTCGCAGAGAGTCGTTTTATGAGCTCGGTCTTCAGCTTTTCATATTTGTCTTTGTCAGGTGGTGAGACAATTATGTCTTTAACTTCTGCTGCGTATCTCTGCTCTAGGGTTGACGTAATATAATAAAATTTTGTTGCGTCGTCCTTTATCCCAGATAACAGAAAGTTGCCTTCCAACTGAGCAAACCATACTGCTGGCTCTTCCGGCCAAAAAGGTGGTGGTCGGACGCCGATACGGCAAATGTCGGAAGGTGTAAATGTCTTTTTTCCTTCGTCCGAATCGTTATCTTTGTGGGCGTTTCTGCTCGTAGAACTATGTGACATTTTAATTATTATTCACTTACTGTTCTGATCCTTCGGTGTTCTTCAGGGGTCACCAGTGTAGTGTTTTGGATATTGAATAAACAACACTTACTTCTTAACTCCACAACGTTTATTTTGTCACACACAATGTTTTATACTGTTTATAATTTACAAGGCCCACAAACACAAGCAAGTATTATATATTAAGGCGTGAGATAGTAACACAGCACAGAAGTATACAGTAAGCAAGTTAATAGAATAGGAAGAAGAAAATTAGCGTAACAGTACAGCGTAATATAATTTTTACAAGCGCAAGCGACACGGATTCACTGCGGAAGTCTGCGGTCAACTAAAGGACGGCCGACGACGTACGCGCAAGTTCCTTTGTTCTAATTATTTACCTGGAGCGTTAGAAGACATTTATACGATACGATTTTTACGTCGTTGGCCTTCCGACATATCAACAACTAGAAGCGTTTTATATAACATTGTGCACGTATTGTATTACATTTATTTATATACTACATACTGTTTATTTATACATTTTAATTTATACATATACTTATTATTTATAAAAATTAATATTTAATACAAAACTAAACAAAATTTATTTTTACAGATAATATCGCAGTCCACCACAATTTCTTTAAACGTTTCTGTTTACACAAAAGAAAAATCATACATATGGCGGACTTATTAAGGCATTCTCTCGGAAAGATAGTTGAAAATTAATAACTAAATTCGACCCGAACAGACATACTCGAAAGCGAGCTATTATAAACGTCGTAAAAGAGATAAAGAAAAAATAAAGTACCATATTTCATACAATGTTGTAACCTTAACGTAGTAGAGCCACACTGAAACTATATAATGGTAACAATCATGAATGGGTCGGCTCGACCGCGGTAAAAGACCGCTCTACCACAAAATAGAGCAAACAAATAATGTTACAGACTATATACATCCCAATGATGGTCATATGTTTTGTGAGGGTTTTAGGGCAAGGAGATGTTCGCCGCGTACCCCAATGCGTATTGGTGGATTACACAGTCATGTCTTCCAAATATTGTGTTTTAATTTTTCAGACATGCATTTGAAGATACGAGTATATCATGTTTTCTAACGACATTTTCCTTTACCGCCGAGCACGTGATAAATACACAAATTGTAAAGTATTTATAATTATAATAATAATTTCATTGTTGCCGGCGGAGATTAAAACCGGGTTTCTCGCGTACAATACACACAGAATACCATTGTAAAATAAACTCAACTTAATACTACTATGTTTCGTATGGTGAATGTAGAGAAACTACACTTTTTACTTGTAACGATGCATTCTATTTTAGTCTTAAGCTGACAAGCACCTCTATATTTTGATTCTTTATCGAGAGTATCTACCTTCTATAAAGAATCAAAGAATAAACATCTGTACATGGTAATGAATCACAGCTAAAAAATCTAATCAACTGTTATTGTCTTAATTTCAAATGCAAATATATTCTAAACAGAACACGATCACAGCCTATGAATCGCAAAAAGTTGCGAAGTCTGCGCACGAGCAATCAGTAACAGCGTAGCTCGCGTAACGACGACATAAAGTGTTCTGTATATTATATTCATAAATTATATTCAGTGAACGTAACTAAGTTTAGAGAAACAGTAAGTAATATGAATTATTGCCTTAATGTTTGCTTTTAATTTTGCTCTGCTTGAAATTTATATAAAATGTGACTCTAATTGGAAATATAAGTAGACAAGAGTAAGACAAGAGTAACACAGTCTTAATTTCACATTTTTATTTTATATTTTACTTATGTTTTCTGTCATATAAAAATCTATGATATAAGTAATATTCATTTACAAAAATAAATGTATCATAATATAATTAGATTAACAAAAATAAATCATCTAACTTTAAATTAAAATCAGCTGATTCGGTAATCATGTCACATTACTTTAAGATGGTATATTATTGATAGGTATAGAATAGAATAGAATAGAATAGAATAATTTTTATTCAATATAGATCACATGTGTAATTCTTATTGAAAGTCATTTTTTACTTTACCACTGGTTCGAAAAAAAACCTCTGTCCTGGGAAGAACCAGCAAGAAGTACCCAGCGGGACTTTTTTTAAAGCAAATTTTACAATAATGGTTGTACAAACTATATAAGTACAAAATTTATTTTAGAAACAGCTTGGAAGCGATCACCTCATTCCCAGGGGTTATTATCAACCATGTATTCATTTATACTATAATAACCCTTTTTATACAGTTTCAACTTAACAAAACATTTAAACTTGCTAATATATATATATGTGACTAGAGGGCTAACTTTTTTGAATTACCTAGCTTTTAAAGATAAATTATAAAACATCGTATCATTAACACTCAATGTTATTTTATATATTTTTATATACTGAAGGCTTTTATATAGATTAGTATCTTTCTAGATCTTCGTGACAATTAAAATTAAGAGTACAAATAAATCGTCATCACTTATCACAACAAAAGTTGTAATTCCACGAGAATGAACCGCGAGCACAGCTATTAATATAAATTAGTTAAAAATTGTTAGAAATATAATGTAGTCTTCGTCGCACGTTATATATAAATGCAAACAATTTTTTCTTTGTCATTATTTGTCTTCAACATATACATTTAAAGTAAAATAACATTTATTTATTTGGGATATTTTTATATAATTCGATAGATAGTTATATATGGTTATATGATTAGCTGATTAGTTAATAAATATATAAAGCAACCATTATTATCAATAATAGTTTTATATAAGATAATAGTTTATAGTTAATACCACAGCCACAACCACCACAACACTGTGTGGTTTCTGCTGTAGGGCTAAAAAAATTTCACTTTGTGTACAGTTTGTTTCTTATATTTTGTATAAATGAAAAAAAAAACATATTTTTATTGACAAATTAGTCGAATATAATTTTAATTTAGAAAAGGGTACTTTTAATTTTTGTTATACTTAAGTGAATAGACAGTTTTTATATACAGTTTTTTATGGTCGAAATACTGCTGTCTGTGGCATACTAGTTATAGTGATACGTATCTAATGCCTGTGGGGTGAGAAGTTGTAATGATGTTCTTCAGACCAAATATTGTTGACAACGGCCAGTCAACGGATTCTAGCCATTTGTGTCGGTCAAGGCACAAGTGTGTGCACAAACACAGATCAACGACTTTCCGTCTTTTCCCAGGCACGGCGGTGAAACATAGCCAGCTTCCTGACTCCGGGCTGCTACTGAGAATTTCTTGACAGAAGCACCCAATAACTGATCTTGGCCGACCCGGGATTCGAACCCGGACCACATGATCAGTAGTTGTGGTTATGACCACTACACCACGATGCAGTTAAAGGAATAGAAAAGGTAAGATATTGTGTATATTAGTATCCTATTCAATACGTGACAAACGAGCAAACAGTCCACGTGATGGTAAGTGGTTCCTGTGGCCTATAGACGTCTACATTTATCCTCGATGACAAATCAAAATGCAGATGCGTTACCACCGTGAGGACTAAGATGGAATGCCTCGTTTCTAGTAAAAAGTGTCTCCGTTTCTCTACACTCGCCATACGAAACGCAGCAGAGTAAAGCTGTTATTTTACGCTGTATTTTGTAAGAGCGTAGTCCCTACCCGGTCAAGCCGACCCATTCGTACTCCGTGCTAATGCTCCGTGAGTTTCGTAAGAAGTGACAAAAGGAATGATAATGAGGATTGGCTGAATGAGCATATAAACACCGAATGTTTAATCGACCGCAAAAACTAAAGATATGATAAAGTTCAGTTTGTTCTCTGCGATATCGTTAGAGGTAACAATATTCAATGAGCTCACGTGACGCCAGACACGAGCGTGACCCACATATTATTATCTATATTGTTATTTTAAAACATTTGCGTTCTTTTCGTTGATTTTTAATTATTTTTAGCCGACTTAAGAAAAGAAAGTGTTTTACAATTCGATTTTTTTATTTTTTTATGTATGTTACGAAATCTTCGTCAATTGGGAACCAATTTTGATTTTTTGTAATATATATATGTTACTTCTTGATCTAGTTTATAAGTTTTAACCTTAAACTTCAATCAATTAATTATGACAATATGAATAATGCTCTATTGAAATATGTACCTATTTGGTTTAACGTCAATAATTTGTTTATAAATGGCAACAAAACAAAATATATAAAATTTAAAATACCTAGTGTAAAACATCCAGATACTAATGCGCTCCTAAATAGGGTAGAGTTGAAACTTGTGGATTCCACCGTTTTTCTTAGAATTACTATTGACGCTCAGTTTTAATGGAGCGCTATATATCTTATATAACTGATAATTAACCAGGAAAGTTAGTTAGCATAATATGCTGTAAGAATAATAAGAAGCCTCAGCATTATTGAAACAATTCCTTTTATAGCGTAATGTCTTATGGAAATTTGCTTTGCACAATAAATAATAGCTATAGAGTAACGGGACTGACATTAAAACTATATTTATTTTGCAAAAGTACGGGTTTTTTTTTTTATAGCAGAGGGGGCAAACGAGCATGCGGCTCACCTGATGGTAAGTGACTACCGCCGCCCATGAACAACTGCAACACCAGGGGAATCGCAGATGCGTTGCCGGCCTTTTAAAAAGGAGTACGCTCTTTTCTTGAAGGTCCCTAAGTCGTATCGGTCCGGAAAAATCGCTGATGGTAATCGATTCGGGTAATTTATAAATTAAATTATGAAGTGTCCCTAAAAGAATATTTTAAAGAAATAAACATGTAAACGTTAGCATCGCAATATATTTATTAAATTGTAATTTACATACATAAAAACATTAATAGCTTAAATAATAGAAAGACATTCATACCTTAAATACTCTTATAAGTCTTATAATGCTTGTTACTAGACTATGCGGCAATGTATATTACGCTTTTACAACAAAATTCAAGAACATGTTCAACGAACAAGTTTAAATTTTTCATTGAAGAATAACTGTATAAATAGTTATCATAATATTAAGGAATGAAAAGCAACTCGTGGGAATGAGGTGATCGCTACCATGCTGGTTTCATTATAATTAATAATAATGAATAATTGTACTTATTTGAAAAATATTGACTTTCAATATGATAGTATTACCGTTACCGTTACAGCCTTTTAAAGTCCACTGCTGAACATAACCCCCCCCACCCATATATTGCTTCATATATATATATATATATATATATTAGGGGATATTTGCAAAAGTTACCACGCTTGGCAAGCGGGTTGGCAACCTCAGTTTTTTTTTTATTTTTAGTCGTTATTAGGAAGACGATGCTCCTCTCTTAATTTGTTTCCCTCAGTCGCCTCTAACGGCACCCACGGTTGATTATATGGTAGTGGATATTCTCACACCGTTACTATATGCATTTTGAGTCATACAAGTCTGAGAAATACATGATCAGAATCGTGTAGTTATTATGTTTAATTAAAATTTTCTATTCTATCCTATATTATAGGCTGTAATTTGATTTTACATTTCTCATTACAGAAAATGTTTCGCTACTTGGTCCTGTTCTATTTCGTCGGTCAGCTACACAACGCTCAAGAAAATGTCAGTCAACAATGGTGTGGTTAACGACAAACAACTGTTATTAGCATTTGTGGTAAGTATTAAACATTATAAATATATATTTTTTTTTAATTAAACTAAAACCAATCTTTTAAATTAGTTTTTTATCTCGAAAATCTTCTTATAATGGATAAAGATATAAATTATCTATCGAATGCTGATTAATATTACTCTCGAAGGTCAACCGGCATGGAGAACGAACGCCTGACGCTGATGAACTATCCCTTTCCAACGAAAAGGAGAAACTGAAGAAGCTTACAAGTATAGAAGGCCTCGAAGGACTAACGAACGTAAGTAGTTTTACCAGGTTTTAGGACTTTTTGGAAATGAGGCTTTCCATCTTAGTCTTCAGGGATGACAACGCATTTGCATTTTGATTCTTAATCGAGGATAAATGTAGATGCCTACGGACCACAGCATCCACTTACTATAAGGTGGACTGTGTGCTGGTTTGATATGCATATTCTATTTTAAAAAAAACTTTTTTTCTATTTAGGAGTCCATCTGGGTAGATACCTCTTTATTACCTTTATCTGATGCCAAATAGTATTGCTTGCGCTAAAATGCATACTTTTTAATTATTTTTTTTTAATAAAAAGGATTAAGCATTTTAAGCCTCATTTGAAAGTACGACTTAATTAAAACTAACAGCAAGCGACGTCCTGCTCAGCAGTCCACTCAATTTTGTAGATTAGCGATAGTAATACTACTAGATAATACTAGAGGCAGATAAAAGTTAAACATGTCATAATATAAAATCGAGATTGTATTATCGTCATTTACCTTATTTCACCTGGTATCCCTGATATTTCCCTTAATTGACTTACGACACGAAGATGAAATGATATAGTAAATTCTTGTAACCTTTTGGAGATTTTTTCTACAAATATACAATTTATATCAGGAATTCAGTCAGCCACTAATAAGTCATTTAATAAAATATTTCAACTGAAAAGCATGATTCAAAATATTGTGGCGCTACTAAATCGGTGGATCCAACAGTATACCAAATGTTGGGGCGCTACTAAATCGATGTACCAAACATATCAAAGGTTGGACCGCCACTAAATCGCTAGACTCAACATTATATCAAATGTAATCTTTATCAAATGTATCTAAATCGGTATCACTATATTATTGATACAATAGATGCAATGTAAATTATGTCTAAAATTTTTGTTATGTATTATTTCTTTCTGTAGAATTCACATTTCAAACAGAAACAAAGTCTATTATATATTCTATTATATTAGTATAGTCAAACGATAAAGTTGTGTAGCGGAACGTTAGAGTTCATTTCTTATCTTTAGGTTATTTTAATAGCAACGTAACAAATATATTGCGTTCAAATTGAAGTAAAATAAGTAATTAACTTCTCACTAACATAAGTTTTTTATGAGTTTGTAGTTCTAAGATCTAAATTTTAACATATTTCCATGTTTCAAAATCTCTAGTGTTTTAGCTTAACTTAGGTGTGTGTGTGTGTGTGTGTGTGTGTGTGCGTGTGCGTGTGCGTGTGCGTGTGCGTGTGCGTGTGCGTGTGCGTGTGCGTGTGCGTGCGCGTGCGCGTGTGCGTGTGCGGGTGCGTGTGCGTGTGCGTGTTAGAGTGCGCGTGCGCGTGCGTGTGCGTGTGCGTGGGCGTGTGCGTGTGTGGGGGCATGAGCGTGTGCGTGTACGTTTGCGTGTGCGTGTACGTGTGCGTGTGCGTGTGCGTGTGCGTTTGCGTGTGCGTGTGCGTGTGCGTGTGCGTGTGCGTGTGCGTGTGCGTGTGCGTGTGCGTGTGCGTGTGCGTGTGTGTGTGCGTTTGCGTGTGCGTGGGCGTGTGCGTGGGCGTGTGCGTGGGCGTGTGAGTGTGCGTGGGCGTGTGCGTGTGCGTGTGCGTGTACGTGTGCGTGTGCGTGTACGTGTGCGTGTGCGTGTGTTTGTGGGTGTGCTTGTGCGTGTGCGGGTGCGTGTGCGTGTGTTTGTGCGTGTGCGTGTGCGTGTGCGTCTGCGTGTGCGTGTGCGTGTGCGTGTACGTGTGCGTGTGCGTGTGTTTGTGCGTGTACCTGTGCGTGTGCGTGTGTGTGTGTGTGTGCGTGTGTTTGTGCGTGTGCGTGTGCGTGTGTGTGTGCGTGTGCGTGTGCGTGTGTGTGTGCGTGTGCGTGTGCATGTGTTTGTGCGTGTGCGTGTGCGTATGCGTGTGAGTGTGCGTGTGCGAGCGTGTATGCGTGTCCCTGTGCGTGTGCGTGTGCGTGTGTGGGGGTGTGAATGTGCGTGTGCGTGCGTGCTTGCGTGTCCGTGTGCGTGTGCGTGTGCGTGTGAGGGGGTGTGTGTGTTTAATTAGCTTTACGTATGTACGTATGTTAGGTGAAAATTAACTATGTGTTGGTTGTTAATTTTCACCTCGCATACCTTGAGGACTAATAATAATATCGATATAGAAAAAGTTATGTAATTTTATCAAAATCGGTCCATAAGTTGTCTGTCAATGAAATAATATTTAGTTATTAATACAAAAAGAGAAATCCTTTTGATATTTTCTACTTTTGCATAACACAATCAGAATATTGAAAGATATGTAATAATTTATTAATAGTTATCATCAATGTTCTCATTTCAAGTCAATGTGAGGATAATTAACTATGTATTTGGTCATAGGATTTTTTGAACAAGTGTTAAATTAAAGAAAAAGCGAGCTTCAATAAGTATTACGAGTATAATATATTATATAGCATACAAAAGTCGTCTATCACAATTTCTATAATACTGCGGATGAAAATTTAATAGCCATAATGTCGGTTCTTTTACCTAAAATGTAAAATTCCCATAAGTTTTATCATTTATCATTTCTTTATTCATATATCATTGCAATTTTTCAGCTCGGCAAACGCACAGCTTACCAAATCGGAAAGTTCATCCGACAACGTTATGGCTCCGAAGGATTGAAATTGTTATCAAACATCTATCTTCAAGATGAGATATCACTTAGAAGTACGGACAAGGAGCGGACTAAAATGACGGCTCAAATCGCAATGGCGGCATTGTACCCTCCAGAAGCAGCTCAACAGTGGGATGATGGTTTAGGCAAGATTTGGCAGCCGGTTCCATACACAGCAGTGCCTTTAAAGGAAGACTATGTAAGACTTATTTCATTATGTGGCCTTGGGAAACACTTTATAATGAAAAATATTCAAGCCTTAGAAAAATATTTAAAAATTATAATCATTGTAGAAAACCAATTTTCTCTGGAGAGTAGTTCCACTATGTACTTTTTATTAAAAGTGTATAGTGGACGCACGATATCTGAGATAATGTATACAATCGGTGTTTCCTTTGAGGAATTGAGGAATTGGATGTCAACTGTAGGAAAGCAAGATCGGATCGTCCTCGGCGTTAATCCTATACAATCTAGGCCTCGCCTCCTTGTCATATTTTTTAAAATGTAAATTTATGATTCTTTCAAACGTGCAAGTATACGTACTCACATTACTCGGTGGCAACAAACTAATCAATATATTTTAACTGAAACAAATGCAATGCAATAACATTAAACCATTATCTAACAAATTAAAAACAGTTGAAATTGAAGAAGCAGTTGATGAGAGAATAATTGCTATGATCAAAAATGATTTAAATTAAAGACATGGATATACTTTAATGCTTAATTAGTATGGACTTTTGCGGAAAAGATCGAAACCATAAATTGGACAACATAATGATCCAGAGGCTCTTTTTTAGTTTCTTTACAAGTATGAAAGGTTTCTGCATTTTCTGAAAAATAATAAGTGATCCCAAAATCTACATTCAATTGTCCTTAAAATAATATACATAATGCAATAGTAGAGTTTCTGACACGAGGAAAAATAATTTATTAACAAATCTGAATAACTTTGTTTTGTGGGTTGGATTAATTACGGCCGACAGGGCTCAGTACTGGCATTTATAACAACATTCTATTCTTGCTTCAATAATACTGTCAAAAAAGTTCTGTCTAAATTAGTGATGATTTTTTTTAACGGAAAAGGCGTCAAAATTAACAATATTTACCGAAATACTGGATAAATTAAAGTATATACTGGATCTAGAAAACATCTAACTATACTACAGTAAACACCTTACAAACTAGCCGTTATCGATACCGTAATGAATGTTTCATCTCAACTAGTAAATTTATACAGTTATGAAAAAAATGCGATGTAAATGCGGAAAATTGTTTACATTCAAATTAAAATAGTTATTTTCCTTCATTGCATCAGCAATAATTGACTTAAACGACTTATATGTCCGTCTAATTATTTATCATTTACTACCGCAATAGTCACGTCTTATGATGCAACATAGCAGCACGCCTCAAGGCCAGTAACGTATACGAAGATACCAAAGAATAATCAAAATACGCGCTTAGATGGAAAATTTTGAAAGAACCACTTCAAGGCTAGTCCATAGCCTACACAATCACAAACCCAATGGCAACTTAGTCGCCTTTCACGACAGGTTAGACAAGTACCTAACACAATTAGCATATTCTTTTTATCTGACTGCAAAAAAATATATTTTCTTTAAGTGTGACCTCAGTACTTTTTTCTAATTGAAAAACTTGAAAAAAATTTTATTGCAACAAAAAACAATCTATACATATCAATGTGGCCCTATCTCCTGTAAAAGGTTAACCTGAGTAACAGGAGATAGTTCCTTCCTATATTTAGCAAACTTTTTTCTAAGAAAACCGATTTTGACTGAAACCGAGTTTTTTTTTATTTTAAAGCTGGTGACTTTCATGTAGTCCCGTATAAATTTTATCGAGATCTAACCGGCAGTTTTTGAGTTATTCTTAAGAACGCATATTTTATTATCTTTGACTGTATTGATGATGTTTTCATTTTATTTATATTGAAGTCGGTTATACATTTTTTTTAAATTTGTCCACTTGTTTGTTATATACAAGGCTCACAAAACATTCCAAAAAAGGAATGTGCTAACATGGCCTATGTGGAACATGGAACCTATAAGTCCCACACCAACAAGTGACTATCCCATTAGTCCTTAATGGTAATATCTAACTAACAAAAACGAGGCCAAACTCGGCACACCTAGTTCTACTCTTCGAGGAGTTCCAGTAACATTCTCCGAAGTACACTTTCAGGTCACTCTAACAAGTCACCGGAGGCAGAGGCGGATTAAATGTCAACTTTGCCCTTGACTAACCCAACACCTCATCGGTACCCCTCTAGTATGAGTAGATTTCATTTATAATAGATATAATATGGCCCATATTATATCTATTATAAATGAAATCTACTCATTTTGCAAATAATTAATTTTTAAACTATATTATAGCTTATAATATAGTTTAAAAATAGCAAAATAATTTAGATACGAGTACCATTAACAGGGGGCATAAATGAAAAATGTGATGGGCGAGTAAGAGCGATTTATTTTATTTTTTAACCTTGCTCACCTAGGCACGTGCTTAGTTTGCCTTAAGGATAATCAGCCACTGTCCAGAGGTAATATCTCATCATAACTAACTTAACAAGCACATTCTTGGCACACCTAGTTCTACTCGTCGACGAGTTCCAGCAGTAGATATCGAAGTACACCTTCAGGTCCCCATAAAATCCAAGACGTATAAGTATATTTATTTATAAATCCTGCGTACTTTTAGCGAAACAAAATGTTGTAATAAAAATCTGTGATTATTAAAAGAACAATAATATCTTACCTTTGTCACAGAATAAATAAGAATAGTACAAGAACAGAAGGGTCACTCTCTGATAGCAAACGTGCGAGTTTAAACTTAGTTACAACGTCGCTAATGTTCATTTTACTTTGCACGCCTCGGAATTGACCTTCGTGAAATTAGCCTACCGTTTATATCGTCAAAAAAAATTATGCGGCACGTGTATTAAATAAAAAAGCACCTTACGAATTAGCCCCGCATACGTTGCTGCGCATTATTCGACTATATATTTTTTGCGGCTGCAACGCGCCGGCCACCACCTAGTATATAATATAATGACGATATGTACCTAGCTCGAAGAGCATCTTCCACTCTCCCTCAATTGTGTGCTCACCCGATACCACTACTTACACACACTATACTAGGAAAGATACACCATCATCTATAATACGACACGTGTTTTGCCCCTAATAGTATAAAATATTAAGTTAAAGGGTTTCTTGCTGGTTCTTCCCAGGACAGAGTTTTTTTTTCCTAACCAATGATAAAACAAAAAAATATTCTTTTCTATTTCTTTCTAGTCCGTTCTATTCTATTCTATCATATTCTATCCTATTCTATCCTTTAGTATTCTATTCTCTCCTGTTATATTTTATTCTAAACTACGAATTATCAGGTAAAATAGACCAGACCAAGGTTGAACGCAAAGAGCGGTCAACATTCGCAGAATTTATTTATCTGCACTATTAGTTTTAACGTCGTTAATGTTAGTTTCCGAAATGTAACATATGACCCTATTAATTATCCTTAACTACTATTTCCTTTTTTTATTCATCAGCCCGTGAAAGTCCAACGTTGAACATAGGCCTCTCATGTTGTTGAGGATTGATGATTGCAGTACCAGACATACTTTTGACGCCGCTTCGCGTCGCCGGTCTGGGTATTTTAGATGGTAACACTGCCATCTATTGCTAGCCATAAGGTCTCTATGACACATATCATACATATCCTATAGTCGCCCCTTATGACTCTCACGGGACGAAATGGCGTGATAGATTCTCTTACCAGACGGTAATTTATTATTTCTTATATTAATTGCTTTACGAGTGTTACAATGAAAACTATATTATGAAAAAAAAATCTTGATTATTTCCAAACTGATAATGTTCTATCAATATTAAAATAAACTACAATTATTACACACACGCATATGCACATACGTGCATACGCACATACGTGCATACGCACATACGTGCATACGCACATACGTGCATACGCACAAACACATACATGCACGCACGCATATGCATGCGTGCGTGCATGTAAGTAGTGTGCGCGCGTGGACGTGCGTATTCACGTACGCTCACGCGCGCACACTGACACACATACGCACAAGCCCAAGCGCACGCGCACACATACACACACAACACCACTAAACAACACATTAAAAATTAACTAACAGTTACCGCCATAAACTACTATTATTTAAGGAATGACGAATCATCTTTTGTACTTAACGATAATATAGATTTAAAAGTAAGAATTAGGGAAGGCACTGTTTCCTGAAAAACAAGTGATAACCTAGTTGATGAGACAGAGTTTCTTTGTACTTAGCTATATTTGGTTGCTAATAAACGTCATTTTAATATCTTTATATATAAAAATTACGTGTCACGTTGTTTATCCGCGATGAACTCCTAAACTACTGAACTAATTTCAATGAAACTTTGCACACTGTGTGCAGTTGGGTCCAACTTGAGAGATAGAATAGTTTTTAGCCCTATAAGTGACCCTCAATATTTTTTATTACGAATTTAAGAATTTTTATGAGACACAGGGTCCTCGGAGAGGGCAGAACAACGTCTGCCTGGCCAGCTAGTTTTTTATAATTAACTACTCATTGGCGTTGTATTATTATCAAATTTCAGGTGCTGATACAACAAATACAAGCCCTAGCTGTCAAATATTGTCTCAAATATTACCAAATTGTCAGATTATCTGACAATATTTGATAGCTATTGGATTGGCCATCACTACAGTTGACCATATTACGTTATTCTATTTTCAGTTACGTTATTACTCCAACTGCAACAAGTTTAAGGAGTTAATGGAGAAAGCTAAAAAAGAATCGATTCATGAAGAGTTTGCTGCGTTCAACGACCTGATACCTACGCTGAAAATCCAAACAGGACGGAACTTCACTGAAAACCCACTACTGTTCCAGACAATCCACGATTTGTTTAGAAGTCAGGTATGTAGTACATACTCGTTTGAAATAAAGTAAGTCAGAAATACGTTTATCTGAAGCGTTAAAACACATAAAACAGACGGACATAACTGCATCACGTGTATATTTTAATTGATTAGGTGGGATAACCATAGCCCACAGACGTAATGTTACAAAGAAAATATCAAATATCGCAAAGACTGTAGCGTCATGTCTGAGGGACTTCTCTCAAACCATAGTTCAAACCACCTCTTATAATAAGATCTTCGATTACGTATCAAAATGTAGATGTGTTGTCACCCGTGAGGACTAAGATGGAATGCCTATTTTCCATAAAATGGGTCTCCGGTTCTCTACACTCACCATACGAAACAAAGCAGCGTTTATTTACTATTCTCTATTTTCTCTCATTCTGAATTAGAAAAACGAAATTAAGTATTTAATATATCTATTTATTTGTGTACTTTTAATAATCTGTTTTTAACTGTCATAACGTGACATTTTGAAATTTTTTCACATTTACGAAACACAGAGGTATCAAGCTGTCATTTTACGCTGGTATTCTGTGAGAGCGTAGTCCTTCCCCGGTGGAGCCGACCCATTCGTGCTACACCTATATAAGTAATATATGTAGCTGCACCATGGCTCTACCGCGTAAAAATTCTAGAAATATATGGTGCATATTAAAATTTATTTATAAGAACAGTAAGAGCGATTAATGCATTAGTACGTAAAAAACAATAATAACGCTCTTACTTAACTATACTAGATAAATGATTCATTAGTATTGTTACCTTAGAACGTACAATGTTATTAAAATTAAATATACGCAATCAGAAAACATCCATAAAAGTGGTTTGTTTCTCGCTAAAACAAAAAATGAAATAATTTCAGTAATCCTTTTTCCACTTGACGTGAGATCATAAACAGATTTTACTTTAATTATTTAACTTATTAAAAATATTTGGTGTTTAATAAGTCTAGCTCATTAAACTATTTATGTAGGAATATATCAAACTGTTGTTGCAAAAGATATTTATTGACAATTTACATATTATGGTGTTTTTTTGTTATGTAAGGCACACATTAAAAAAAAACATTAGCCTTTAAAATAGTCACACACTCATAAAAATTTATGTATCACTGAAAACTAATAATAAGCGAAGTTTATTGTTACATGTTTTTGCCACTGCCTCTTCATAGAATTCTATGGTATCTTTAAATATATCAAGGTTGTTCTATAAGTGATGTGACTTACAATGGCATTTCTACAGCTATCGGTTCTTATAATTGTAAATAGTTAAAATGCTTGTTAATGTCAAAAAGGCTAATTATAAATCATAAAACTAATAAATTATTTACCGTTTGAAATTCGCGTACCGGAGAATTTAAATTTATTATTAATTATGTTTAATCATTTATAAAAATCACATTCAGTGTTTGGTCACATTCGCCAAGTTAATTTTACATCTCGAAAAACATGACGAGACGTTGTTTTCTTCATATTTATTAACTTTAGATTTTTTACTTCAAATGATGATTTTTATAACTTACGATAGTGGTTCAATTAATTATAAATATAATTTGACTTAGGTCCAGATGAAGCATGTAGAATGTTTGGATACAGATTATTCAGGATGGAGAGGACTTGTGATGGGCTTTGATGATAAGTTAACATAAACGAATGCAATACACCAGCATAGATAGACTCAAGTAATTCTAACATTAGTTGGAATCACTAGAGTCTATCTATGCTACTCAAGTAATTCTAACAAGTTAGAATTACTTGAGTCTATCTATCCATTACATCCATTCACAATTCATAAGTCCACGGTTGAACATAGGCCTACCCCCAGGAATGTCAAAAAGATAATACATAGACCTAAGTCACCTACATCCATCGACATCATGAATTTCTTACCACGCCGTCACTCCATCTAGTTCATGAAGATGCTAACAACCGACGGGGAAGAAATGTTATCAAGTGGCAGCAAAATACTGGAAAGTGAAGTGTATTGTAGCCCTACACTGATTGTAGTGACAACCAAATCAAATGTACACTAAAATAATTTAATTTTTTAATATTCTAATTGATACTTTCAGGTCGCACTCGGCTTGGATGTGCCGGAATGGGCTAAGCCTCTTCTACCACGACTTAGCGAAGCATCTAGATTAGCGTATAGGCTGTACTATAAGACGGATGAAATGAAAAAGATTGGTGGAGGTAATTATTTTATTTCATTATAATTATAAAACACATGTTTATAAAGGGTTGCTGGTAAACAGAAATAACTAATTAATTGTATAAAATGTTATGTAATATAACCACCTCCGCTTCTTCTGGATAGGATCTATTAATGTAGCATTAATAAGATTTGATCAATGAAATGTTCGTAAAGTGTTATTAACATCTATATATATATATAAGTGTTATCACTTCAGCCGTTCAGAAGATTAGCTCGGACAGACTGACAGACTCCCACAAAGATGGCATCATACGCACTTGGCAGGCAGTTTGACAACAGTAGTTTTTCTTATTCTTTTGATTTGTTGTCAGGAAGATGCTACAGCTCATCTTCTTTTACATATCCTTCTATCGCCTCTTACAACGCGCACGGGATGATTAAAAGTGGATTCTCGTACACTGTTACCTCAATAGAATTTATAACTAAAGAAATTTGTAAGTTCATTAGTAAGGACAATTCTTCCGAATCGCCCATGTTTTGTAAGATGATCAAAAATTCAGCACACGGGCAGTTCTTCATAATAGCCTCGTCTAAATCAAAGTCACGCCTTGTTTTGTACGGTGGTCAAATTTAAAATTTAAATTTACTTTTCACAGGCGTTATCTTAAATGATTTCATCTCAGCTGCAAACGAGATCATAGCTGGCAAGACCGTCACGAAGAGATTCCGATTATATTCGGCCCACGACTTCAACGTCGGTGCACTGATGGACGTTACAATGGTAATGAATAGCGAGCAAATCCTGCCCGAGTACGGATCTCTATTTGCAATTGAGCTGTATAAAACCAAGAGCAGTGGAGAATTTACTGTTTTGGTAAGTGACCGTTGTATCTAACATTAAATTTACTAGGTGTTAGAACTCACACTCTAACTTATTTCTGCCGCCAAACAGCGGCACTTGCACTGCTGTGTTTCGGTCTGCACGGTATAGAGACACAGAATAGTTACAGGTCATTAGGCATTCTATCATAGTCCTCAGAGGTGACAATGCTTCTTCGGTCTTGGTGTACATGTACTAAAGTTTTATATGAAAAACTTTCACGGCTGTCACCTAAAGGCTTGGCAGTGACTACGAAATTTGTTTTGGCACGATACTGACACACTTTTCTCGCTTCTTCCACATATATCTAAGCATATTACTTACTTACTTATCTTCACGCACAATCCCTGACGGGGTAGCCAGAGAGAACAGATCGCCAAGTGTCACGATCCTTACAAACCTCTTTCGCTTCTATCTAAGCATATAATATATTAAATTCAGTAATATTGCAAATTCTGTCCAAAATCATCCATCTAGAAAGTTCCTTGCCGACTCTGCCACACATATTGCATTTAAATTGTTGTAATTGTACGGTGATAGTTAAACACGTTGTATTTGAATTGTTTCATTGATTCCTGCAAAAATCTACCAAATATTTGTGCATTTCCTAAAATATTTTGTGGATGGCTTCACACAATATTATATTGCTATCAATGTACTGTCACAGTTCTGTAGGATTTAGAATTGGCATATTTAGATGAGTGAATAATTTTTCATTTCATTTTTTTTAAAAAAACGTTACCCCCACACTAGGATTTTCTCCTGTATCGTGGAGGCAGTTTACAAACACAAATTTCACAAGGACAAACATCCAGACCCGGAACAATCATTTGTAGGCCATACAAATACTTGTTCCGTGCGGGATTCGAACCCGCGCCCCCCAGCGCAGCAACTCATTGCTAAGCCACTGCGCCACGGAGCCGTCAATTGAGTGTAAATATTCTTTCAAAATATGTGAAGTCTTTCATCACGCACTGATGTAGGATAATATTGTAGGTATTATATAACGAGTATATAAAGGCTTAGTATATTGGATCTTTCTTCGCAACTTTGGCAAAATGCCTCTATGAAGCAATATGTAATGGATGGGTGGATACATATTTATATTATTGAAATAACACCAATATGAATTTGACACGTGACATTTTACTTAATGTTATGATTTACAAAAATTAATTATACGTAACATATGGTAGGCAATGATTTTAGTCGCCTTAATATTTATTTTGTAAGCGTCGAAATATTCAAATTTACTTTTGGGTTAACCGCCACAACGCACAGAGAAAGAAAACGAAAGAAAAGAAAAATATTTGAATTTAAGTTAAATAAAATGGAATGCAAACTCTTAATTTGTCGTATTGATCTACATCATTTCGATCCTCTATAAACCTTAACAAGTCTACTGCCGAACCTGACCTGCATCCATCGACTTCCAGCATATATCCAGCATATACGTGGTAGAGCCATGCTGCAGCTATATTATGGTTATAGCACGAATGGGTCGGCTCGACCGGGGAAGGACCACGCTCTCACAGAAAACCAGTGTAAAATAGCAGCTTAACGCTGCTGTGTTTCGTATGGTGAGTGTAGAGAACCGGAGACCCTTTTTACTGGCAAAGAGGCATTCCATCTTAGTCCTCACGGGTGACAACGTATCTGCATCTTGAGTCTTTATTGAGGATAGATGTAGATGTCTATGGGTCACAGTAACCACTTACCATCAGGTGGACTATGTGCTCGTTTGTCACCCGATCCTATAAAAAAAAATATCTTACCAAGTCGTCGTTACACCTAAAAGGGGCCACATTACATTTCGCTTACCAGTACGAGGCTGCCACTCGAGAAGCTTTCTTCCCCATCTGCTTTCAGCTGACCTGAACTGCGATAACGTCCATAAACCGATAAACAATAGTTGACAAATGTTGACAAACTCCTTTATTTCTATCTTTCAAAATTATTTTGTTCCAGCCGGTGTATCTTCCAAAAGCTGGTGAGTCGGAAGCCCAGTATCTATATTTCACAGGCTGCGAAAACAACAATTACTGTAATTACAAGCAATTCGCCGATCTCACTAAGAAGTATCTTCTACCAGAGAAAGAGTTTTACAAAATCTGCAACATCAAGACAGAACTGTAGGAGCCCGAGTTGGGATCGTCGATAATTGTTGGATATACAACATGTAAAAAATATCAGATTCAGAGGCAGATTTTCAACAGTTTTGCCATACCATACCACACGTTCAACAGTGTTGCCAGATTTTAAAATTTTGGTGAATTTTAAGCGAATTATAGTAAAAGCATATATTTTAATTACAATAACATTCATTATTAATATCATGTTTTAATTTTTTTTTTGGTAATTTTGGTAATTGTTAATTGAAATGGCACATACTAGAAAACAAAAGGCAATCAAGAAAAGTTATAAAAACTGAGACAAGTCTTCAAATTTTTTTTTAATATTCACATTAAAAATGATTGTAAGAGGTTTTGTTTTTGGAAGTCCAAATTTAAATATCAAAAAATTTTGCAAAATAATTACCAATCCAAAAGTGAGGGAAAATAAGTAGTATATATATATATATATATATATATATATATATATATATATTTACGAATATTTTTTATAACCTTTTTTATAAAATAGATACGTAACGTTATTATTAAAGTAAGATTGAAAAGTCTGTGATATTTACATTTAACATTACAAAGGAAAATATTGTTAAAGTCTAAAACGCTTTTTAAAATAGGCTATTCAGTGTGTGTATTTTAAAAGTTATCCTCGATTTTTAAAATACGTCTTTCGAAAACAACTTCGCTAGGTAATTCAATCATCAATTTTAATGAAAAATATACTTGTTGTTATTTTCATAAAATGTATTAAAATTTTGTAAATGGCGAAAACTAAATGAAAACAATTTTTAAATTGGAAATGTATATTTATTGCTTGTTCCACAACTATGTGAGCTGAAATATTTTTGATATTTTTCGTAGACAGATCGAGCATTGAGTTTTTAACATATGTTTTTTAACGAAAGATCTGAAATATATTCTACTGGAAATGAAGCGCTCCATCTTGGTCGCTGGAAATGACATCACCATCAAAATGCAAGTGCATTTTGATTCGTAATTGAGAATAGATGAAGATGTCTACTGTATCTACTTACTATTATATGGGCTGAGCACTCGTTTGTCACTCTTGTGCTATAAAAAATGGTTATACATTTTTTTATATAAAGTATTTTATTATAAAACGGAAAGTTTACCAAATAAAAAAGTGATGAATTCTGCTATTTCATTCATTTTCAGAAATTAAAAGTAGTAAAATATTGTAAAAGATTTTCGCCTTTAATACATAAAAAATAATTAACTGCAGTCTGAAAGTTTATATTTATACCCAGCAGAAATGGACTGACTGCATTTCCGTTGTTAATCAATAAATTATATTTTATACTAGTTGTATCTGAGACTTCTTTCGCAAAGAAACTTTGTTTGTAAATTATTTGTTTTGAAGTTTTATTACTTTTTGCATATGTGATAATGTTTTGAAAACTACACAAAATTTCGAATTCAAGCCGTTATATTATAATCATTCCTATAGTTATAAAGAGTAATTTCATCATTAAACCGATCAAGTGCATTGATGACTTGAACACCGAGAGTGACGTTACGTTCAATATTATATAAAAAATAAAACTAAGTAATGCAAATATGTACGAAAAATATATCAAAACTAAGGGATAGGAATCTAAAAAAATATAGGGTTCCTTGCATTGCAAACTTCAATGATACGGATGGAACGATAACTTGTTTGCCGTGTAATTGCTGCGTAAATACATTTATCACCATGTTACGTCCCGGGGCTGTAGTAAAAGGCAAAGGAAACGCCAGAAAAATCTTATGGCTCTCGATATTCTACGTCAGAGCGAGACAAAACACTCAGGTCGGCAGCATCAATAGCGCGAGACGTCGTGTATTGCAATAGACTACCAAACGTAACAATTATGGTTAATCCCACCTACAGTCGGAGAGTCCCATTTCGTGCAGTAGACTTTTACTGACTGGTGGTGAAGAAGATGCTGAATAGATAATGCCTTTGATATTCTTGGTACACAAAGTGATGCGAAAAATTCTTCGATCTTACCCTCTCTAAACTTTGGATGCGCTCTTGCAATGTTGCATTATTCATAGTCATTGTAGTGTTTCTAGTTTGGTACAGGCATTAAGGTATATTTATAGGGACTTTAGTGCTTGTGTCAGGATCAACGGGGTCTACACGGACTGTTTTGACATCCATAAAGGTAACCTTTTAATGAACAGTTGTTGGAAACTTTGAAAATTGAAGAATGTGTACGCCGACGATCAAATCATATTTACATCGTCGGCGGCCGAGCTGCAAATGATGGTTACATTAATGAACAGGACATTAAAAAAAAGGGAATGAAAGTGAAAGCAAGTAAGACAAATGTTTTGGTTTTTGAAAGAGAAGAAAGTAAAACAATAGGATGGAAGAATACAAGGGGAGTTGGTTATGGGAAGGGAATCGCATTGAAATGAAGAATTTATTGGCTGGATATTTTGGTAGTTAGACTTCTTCTGTCAGCCAGTTAGTAGGCTAACCGCATGCAGGTAAGGTTGACTGTTTGTATATAGCTGCTATATTTCATATGACGAGAACTGGAGGCCCTTTTTACAACCAGTTTTCTCAATATTGCAGACAGAAACTTGAATTTTATTTATTTGTGTATGTATAGATGTATATCATCATTATCATTAGCGTTATGAGATGTGCAATAAATGCTTAATCTCAAGCTTCACAACATCAACGTTTGTGTAATAACATATTCTAGCTTCATATTTTTACATTTTCCTCACAAAACTGAAAACATAAACGAATCTACAGTCCACCACTTCATACATAGAAAGCTACAGATCCATTATCTCTCTTGAAGACTATGATGCAATGCCTCATAGCGTGTAATTATATTGTCTCTCTCTACTCTCCAGACAAGTACAGCAATACTAACACTGCTATTTAGCCCATAAATATATGTAAGACGATGGTGCCTGCACAGACAGAAAGGAAAATCTACCACCAAGTACAACTTAGTGCATCTTTTAAATTTCAACTAAGGATTATCTCTAAATTTCAGCCAAAGACTTTGCAAACATTAAAGAAAAGTTACAGCTTATATACGTCCCACTGCTGGGAACAAGCCTCCTCTCATTTCTACAAGGATCTCTTAGACAAGGAACTGTCCGTCGCGCTGCCCTAATGCGTGTTGGCGGACTTCTTATGTAAATATAAATATTCTAATTGGTGTAGTGATCGAACCCAGACTATACTCGTAGTCTGGGTTCGTAGTCTGGGTTCGTATACACTATTACAGACGTATACACTACTTACAGAATATCAGCAAAACAAGCTCTACTAAATGCTGCTGTATTTTGTATGAGGAGTGTAAAGAACCATATACCCTTTTATCTGGTAACGAAACTTTCCATCTTCTTTACTCTAGCATCTATATTTTGATTCGTGTTCGAGTATAGATATAGGTAGTATTAGACCATAACTATGGCTGACCATCAGTTGGACTGTGTGCTCGTTTGTCACCCTTTACCTTAAATTTTAAGAAATATTAACTGGTATGCTCTTGATTTTTAAACTCAACTATATTTCAAACAGAACCACAAAATAAAACTTGAAGAGAAAACACGATCTTAACTTGTGAACCGCGAAAGTCGCTAAGTCTGCGCACGAGCACTCAGTAATAGCGTAGATCGCGCTACGGCGACACAAAACAGTTTATATATTTATCTAAATTCAGTGAACTTAACCAAGTTTACAGAAACGGTAAGCAATCTTAATTTTAGGCTCAATGTTTTCTTTTGCTCTAGTTGAAATTAAAAAAAAATACTTTAATTTGAAATATTACTACTACTAACACTAGTTTTAATTTCACTTTTTGTTTTTTATTATACTCATGTTTTCTGTGCTATAAAAGTTTAAAAAATCTATAATAATAAGGACTATTTAATAAAAATAAAAATATATCGTAGTTTAATAAGATTAACAGAAATAAAAGAAGAGGTTCATGTTCAGTAATAGTGATGATAAAATACATAATATTATGTAATGATAGTAATAATTTATAGGCGAGAGTAGCTTAATAATAAAGGCCACGGATTGCAAAACCAAGATGACGTGGATTCCAATCCGCGGTTCGAATAATGTCATGAACAAATCCTAGCACAAGCAGTTCTGGTTGCAAGCTATATAATATATATAGAATGCAGTAGATTAGAATAATTTTATTCATTATAGATTATTACATAATACTTATTGAAAGTCACCCTTTTGTTTAGTTACCACTGGTTCGCAAAAAAGGCCTCTGTCCTGGGAAGAACCAGCAAGAAAGTCAGCGGGACTTTTTAAAAAAAATAACAACTTACAATCATGTATGTTACACAATTAACAATACAAAACAAATAAGAAAGAGGTTATTATCATCTATAAATTCCTTAATATTATAATAACCTTTTTTATACAACAACTTAGTTTCTTATAGTTTTTGAAAGTTGGGGAGGTCAAATTTTATATATTTTCTGGGATTTTGTATAAAAACGTTAAAATATATACATCGCGCCAAGAATGAATTACTAACTCGGTGAAGTCGAGTAAAACTGGTACTATTAGTGTCTGTTCTTAGTACTTACATAATGCATATCACTTATTTCTGTAAAACTAATTTTAATTTTGTGTACGTACATTAAGTTTTCATATATGTTTTGAGAGGCAAAAGTTAATATATTAATTTACTTAAATTTTTGTCGCAGTGACTCTCTAGACTTTAAATCATAGATTGCTCTTGTGGCGCTCTTCTGTAAACAAATATAATTTTAATGTCAGTCACGTATCCCCGAAGAAAAATACTATACGACATTATAGAAATAGCTTAAATAAACTAGTCTAGCTGTTTCAACACTGGTAAGATTTTTATCTTTTTAACAGCATATGCTGCAGAACTAAGTCTGCTTGCTAGTTTTAATTAACGGGGGCCCCATTGAAACTTCGCGTGTAGTGTGATTTCAAGAAAAATGGTGGTTTCGACAAGACTCAGTTCCTCCCCATTCCCCTACAAGATAAGAATGACAAACGAGCACACAGTCCACCTGATAGTAAATAGTTGCTGTAGCCCATAGACATTTACATCTATCTTGCGTTGCTACCCGTGAGGGCTAAGATGGAATACCTAGTTTGCAGTAAAAAAGTGTCTCCGATTCCCTACACTCACCATACGAAACATAGCAGCGTATAGCTTCTATTTTACGCTGGTATTCTGTGAGAGTGTGGTGCTTTCCCCTTTAGAGAATATGGTGCAAGAATGATAAGAAATCTCTTCAATGTTAAAACAGCTTGATTGGTATATCTGAGTTACATTCACAGCGTAATGTCTTATATCGAATTTTACTATGGACTAACGCGACTGACTTTAAAACCATATTTATTTTGAAAAAGAAGGCAATATATTACTTAAATTATAAAAAGTCTCTCAGCGAAAATTTTAAAGAATTAAACATTAACATTTGCGTTCCAATTATTTATTAATGAAATTCTAATGTATGTACATACATAAAAACATGAGTAGCTTAGATAAGAACAAATACATTTATACTTTGAATACTAGAAGCAAACATAAGCTTGTAATGCCAGTTACTAGACTCCACAGATATAGTGATTCATTTATGGGATACCGTATATGCCTTACAACAAAATTCTAGAAAATGTTCAACGGTTCTCAATCAACATGTTTTACTAAAGAATATCTGTATAAAAATTTATCATAATATTAAGGAATACATAAAAAAAAATCTAAATACATTTGAGTAATTGTACAAAATTATTGTAAAGTTATTGTTTAATAAATATAAACTCGCTGGGTTTCATGCTGGTGTTTTCCAGGATAGGGGTATTTATCGAACCAGTAGTAAATCATAAATATTGACTTTCATTAAGTATTATGCAAGTAATATAGGCTGTAACTTTATTTTACTTTTCTGATTATAGAAAAATGTTTCGCTACTTGGTTCTGTTCTATTTCGCCGGTCAGCTACACAACGCTCAGGGAAATGCAATTAACAATGATGTGGTTAACGACAAACAACTGTTATTAGCATTTGTTGTAAGTATTAAAAAACTTTAGTTTAAAAAAAGTACAAATTAAACGCGATAAAATCTTTTGAATTAGATTTCTCTATCTCTTTCTTCTTTATTTTTTATAGGATAGGGTAGCAAACGAGCACACATCCCACCTAATGGTAAGTGGTTGCTGTGACCCATAGACATCTACATTTATAACGAATCAAAATAAAGAATCGAAGTGCAGATGTGTCGTCACCCGTGAGGACTAAGATGGAATGCCCCTTTTCCAATAAAATGGGTCTCCGGTTCTCTACTCTCACCATACGAAACACTGCAGTGCCAAGCTGCCATTTTACGCTGGTATTCTGTGAGAGCGTTGTCCTTCCCCGGTCTACCCGATCCATTCGTGCTACAAACTATACTATATTTTAATGGAAGAAGATACAAATTACGTATCGAATGCTAATTAATATGGCTCTCGAAGGTCAACCGGCACGGAGAACGAACGCCTGACCCTGATGAACTGTCGCTTTCCAACGAAAAAGAAAAACTGAGGAGCCTTACGAGTATTGAAGGGCTCGAAGCACTAACGAATGTAAGTAATTTTACTAGGTGGTAGGGCTTCTTTTCTGCTATGGTTTTAGGTTGACATTGTGTGTTTAGACCTTTTATGTATAGCTACATAGCTATACATAAAAGGTCGGGGAAAAGTTTCTTCGTATTTTATTTAAAAATTTGAGATAATTTTTTTAAAGTTTAATTACATTTAATCATAATATATATGTGCCATTTTGTTCGATAACTTTCTGCTGCCTTGTAGGTGTGATATAATCTCGTTGCTGTAGTAATATTAGGATTTTTGATTATAAAAATGCAACAAGTAGTTTTGAAAGTCCTCTCTTGATGTTAACTTAACACTACTGTTACGGCCTACGGCTGCTCCCTTAAAGGATCCAATCCTCTGGGGCCCATGAGCAGAAGACTTCCCGAGCAGACGTAGGTCGGGCCTCAATGTAGCCACGTGGAACTTCCTAATTACAATAAACCAGATGGGAGAACGTTAAAAAGACATAGTACTTACCATTATCCGAAGCTAACTTCGCACCAAGGCTTGGGCAGGCCGTGAGTGTGTGTAATAGTAGATGGCGAGTAGTGTACAGTGAGGTGTGAATGTGTGGGGCCTTGTCAAGCATAGGCGACCAGCCGCTGCCGAGTTCCAGGCTGCTCCAAAATGCTGCACCGCTTCAGACTGCTTCGGCGCCGGACCACAATCACTTTCCTCTTTCGTTACGATGACAGTCAATTAACTCTATCGTGCGATTAACTAACTTACAGAAGCCACTAACTATCGCGGGGTATAAGGTTACCGCACAAAACGCACACGGAGCCCCTGGACCAAAGGTCGCTACCGTTTCGCGTTGCAACAGTTAGTTCTAGAATATCAGAGGCCGCACTAGCAAATATTGTCGAATGCACTTATACAGATTCTGAGTCGGACCCAATAAGTCCCGGGAAGCTCTCCAGCAGGAATGCGCGTCACAAAATCCTAGACCGTATATTTACGGGCCGCACCTAATTATTCCGAGTTCCCTAACAGAATTGACCGCGTGCTCACGTCAGCACCGCTAAAGACGACTGCTTTTTCGCTCGCGACTCGCGCGCTCCTGCCACGCTCGGCCGAACTTCAAACCAGTTCGCACCGAGCCGAGTGCCCTCTGGCGTCGATTCTTGACATTAGCGTTTGGCGCGAACAAATACTCAAAGAATTCCGAAGAGACCGAAACAGGTTGAAATTTGAGCTTGAACACTTCCCAATCAAGCTCTCTCAATTTTTTCTAAGTGACCAAAGATGTGTGTAGTCTGGCGTTATCATGATGAAATGATGAGACCACTCCTTTTCTGTTCATCAATCCCGATAGTTCTTTCTCAATTTCTTGCTTGAGTCTCATTAGTTGTTGGCAGTAGAGAACCGAATTGATGGTTTTGCCCGGCGGTAAAAGCTCATAATGAACAATGCCCTTCCAGTCCAACTATACACACAACAACACCATATTGCATGTTAATCCAGATTTTGCTACAGTCACCCTTTGATCATGATCTATTTCACACGTTCTTGTCGTATGTGAACTTTCATCACCAGAGATCAATTTTTTGAAAAATGGTTCGGTTTTATTACGTTGCAATAGAGAATCGCAAAATGAGTACAGGATTCATTAGGTTTCTTTCTGTGAGCTCGTGTGGTACCCAAACATCGAGCTTTTTTGTGTAGCCAGACTTTTTCAAATTAAGAAACTGTTTTGTCGTATATCCTCAATTCGTGAACTGTCGTAACTATTAAAATGCCGATCTTGCTTCACTTTTTAAAAAATGAAATCGGCTTTATCTATATGAGGGTGAGCAAAGCGAGCTGCATCGTTGACATCAAAATTCTGGGACTGAAAAAGCTTGAACCAACTTCTACATTAGGTCCATAAACATCGCAAATTTTTTTCACGGCTTGTGGCGCATTTTTCCCTTATTTTTGTAATAAAACTTCTGAATGTAACGAATTTCTTCATTAGATTGACTCATTTTGGCGGATAAAAAACAATCGAAAATGGCGGGAAAGTGTTAATTATCTTTTTATTTTTCTTTTTCTTAATGTCCTCTATGTATTGATATGAGGACCAGCCATATAAATACAGTACAACGAAAGAGATTTTTCTTCAGTTTTATACAACTAAAATACGAAGAAACTTTTTCCCCGACCCATTATTATTTATGTGACTGCCCCTTTGGTTTAGTGGTTGTAGTAGTGCAACTACTTATCATGAGGATCTGGATTCGAATCCCAGTCAGACAAAAAAATCAGTTATTGAGCTTTTACATCAAGAAATTCTCAGTAGCTGCCCGGGTCAGGAAGTTGGCGATGTCTCACCCTCGTGCTTCGGAAAGCACGTAAAGCCGTTGGTCCTGTGCCTGAACTCTCTCCAATCTTGTCGGTTTGCCGTCCCATTGAACTATTAGAGTGAGGGAATAGAGAGTGCACCTGTGCTTGTGAACACACTTGGACACTGTAATCCTGTCCTACACTGATTGCCAGTTCGAGATGGCTAAATTCAGTCTAGATGACATTATTATTATCACATATGTACGTATGTAAGTCAATTTGCGCCTCGGATATTTTGAGAAAAAATAATAATATGCACATCGGAGCGCTTTTATTAGATGTATATTTGTGTAATTTTATCTCAATCAGCGCAGTAGTTTTTTATTGTGTAAAGTGAAATAATAAGTATTATTGGAATAGAGAAATCGATATGTTATATTTGTTCGTACTTTACTGGAAAACTGGTATACCGTATTTAATCATAAAATATATAATTATTATTATTTGTTGATAGTTACTCGTATGAACCCAATATTAGGATAGTTGCCAATGTATTTTATGGGGTTGTTATAAATAAATTTGCTTAGTTCCAAAGAAAATGTTGTGTCCTGCCCAGTTTTAATGGGGACTTCCCACCCTCCCTCAATCGGTCCCCTTAAGTTACGCGTAATTAAGCAAATTAATTTATAAAAACCCCATTATAATGGATTTCCGCAAAGTCACGCCTGATTCTATCAATTAATGTATTTTATAACTATTTCGATACTAGTGCGTATGAACATTTAATAACCATAATGTCACTTGCTTTATTTAACACGCAATCCACTTAAATTTTATCATTTACATTTCTTCATTCATAAATCATTGGAATTTTTCAGCTTGGCAAACGTACAGCCTTCCAAATTGGAAAGTTCATCCGACAACGTTATGGCTCCGAAGGATTGAAGTTGTTATCAAACATATATCTTCAAGATGAGATATCACTTAGGAGTACGGACAAGGAGCGCACTAAAATGACGGCTCAAGTCGCGATAGCGGCAGTTTACCCTCCAGAATTAGATCAACAGTGGGACGAAGGCTTGGGCAAGGTTTGGCAGCCGGTTCCATACACTGCCGTGCCTCTACAGGAAGATTATGTAAGTGTGCTTATTTTATTATATGACTTCTGGGAAGATTTAATAATGCAAATTATTCAAAAATATGTAAAAATGTAAAAACCACAATCGTTGAAGAAAACTTAATAGCAAAGTCCCTAGAATGTAAAATAAGGACCTATTTATTAAGGACTATGGAGATTGGAGCAACTTGAGAATCAAATATTACGAAAAGTACTGTAGATCCACGAGTGCCTCGGTACCATACTTCGTAGTAGATTACTATTTACATTGTCCGTAATGGTCTGTCTGAAATAATGATGTCGACCATGATAGGCAAATAATTTAGACGACATAATTTACAATATATTTAAAAAATGTCGATTTATAATCTACTTAAATGCACATCATGTTAACGTTGAGCACGTTAACATGATGTAAATTGAATATAATAAAACAGAATGATTTTCATTCAGTATTATTAGATGATTAACATAATGCTTATTAAATATAATTTTTTATTTACCACTGCTTCGGAAATTACCCCAGTTCTGGGGATAAACAACAAGTAACTCAGCGAAATCATTTTTTAAACATACATCATTTTACAAATAATTTTGTACGATTTTTTAAATAAATTTTAAGAGAACCAACATGGCGGCGAAACCTCATTCCCAGTGGTTATTTTCATTCATGTTTTCCTTGATATTGTACCTGTAACCCTCTTTGACAATTTTTTTTAATAAAACTTTTAAACTTGTTTATTGAACATTTGACACATTGAACATTTTCTGGGATTTTGTTATAAAAGCGTATACATTGCTCCACAAATATGTATAATGAATAATTAATGAGAGGATAATTGCTATAATCAGTCAATCAGATTTTAATGGAGCCATTAAAATATTTTATAAATAAGTTAGTTCAAAGATTTAAATTAAAGACATGTTCCATTAATGTTTAATTAGTATAGCTGGCCCGTGTTGTGCAGAAATGATCCAACCCACAAATTGGCCAAAATTAATTAATAAATAATCCAGAGGCTCCTTTTGCAGTATATTTACAAGTATGAAAGACTTCTTAAAATAACAAATAATCCCAAATCTATATTCAATTTTATTTAAAATTACATGATATAGTAAATAGGGTGTCTGACACGAGAAAAATTCATTTAAAATCTGAACAATTTTATTTTTGACGGTTGGATAATTTCTGCACAACATTCTTGTTTCAAAGAAATAGCAAAAACTTTTTTTTTCAATTCGAGATATTTTTGTTAGTGGTAAAGACGTCAAAATTTACTTTACCGAAAATGGAAAAAGGGTCGACATTAAATATTAAAACTTACAGTAATCAAGGCGTAGTAAAGATTTCATCAAAATTTATACATTTAAAAGGTTACAAAAAATGCAGTATAAATTCGTAAAATTATTTTTCAAATTATAATAGTTATTATCCTGTAAAATACAAAAATGGCGCAGCAACAATTGACGTAATGTTTATTTGAGATTTTTATTTTAGCAAGATCTAGCTAAAAATTGTCCGTATATTATCGCTTATTTCTATATTAATTATTTACTATTCCATTATTCACGTATTATGACAAGACATAGCTGCACGCTTGTAATCCCTGTGGTGGTGGCAGTGTACAAAGGCAGTGTACAAACGGAGGAAGCTATTCGAAACACAGTTATTCAAAAAAATATGGGGTGATATGGAAAATTGTGAAAGAAAACACACACCCAATATCACATTAGTCGCCTTTTACGATATACCAGGCCTGTCTCACTTCGCGCTTTAGACATGAAAATATACCTACGGTGCGCATTTACTGCGCATTTCATGCACCTCACGAATTAGCCCTTTGTAGGGGACAAGGGGCTAATTTCATGAGGTTTTCACGCAGGAGCTCGGGCTGACGCGCGCCTTACGTTAACAAAAAATATGTTTCTCTTATGAGTATTTACTCATTTGGTGCGCATTTAATGCACATCACGAATAGCCCCTTTTAGGGGACAAGGGGCTAATTTCATGAGGTTTTTACGCTCCTGCTCGAGCTGACCCGCGCCTTACGTTAAAAAAATATTTTTCTCTTATAAGTATTTAGGCACTTTTGGTATTTATTTTTGAGTTTTTATTCAAGTATGGCTTCTCAAAAAGTCAAAAGGTACTTCATAGCATGCGGGTGCTTAAATAACAATAGGGATGTTAGTTTTTTTATTCTTTACTGTCCCTAAGAATACCGAAAGATAAGATATTATTATTTATAGGTAAATCTAGTTAATTAGGTACCAAGTTACTGACGCCATAGTAACAGATTTATTATTTGATTAGCGACCCGACCACAGCTTCGCAGGTTTCGATTTTTCGCATATAATCCCAATGTCCTTAAAAATCGTTCAATGTAAGTAAACCTCCCAGTACTAATACTAGTAATTATGCTGGTGACTGCCTACTAATGAAGATTAGCATAATATACTGTTTATTAGTTTAACACTTGGTCGATAAATGAAAGAGATTGAAAATAGCAGCACTTCTCATTGCTACTGTTTCAAAAAATGTCAAACAGATAAATGATGGCTCCGTGGCAGAGTTGCTTAACAATGAATTGCAGCGCTAAGGGTCACGGGTTTGAATCTCGCACGGAACAAGTATTTGTATGGCCTACAATTAATTGTTCTGGCTCAGGATGTTTGTCCTTGTGAAATATATGTATGTAAACTGCCCCCGTGGTACAGGAGAAAATCCTAGTGTGTTGGTAACATTTTAGAAAACGTTACCTGTTTTTCAAAAAGAGAAGAAGAGAAACAAGTAGTGAAATTAAAAATTCTGTACAAACGACTTCAATATGAATACGCATTCTAATACAAATTATTAAGGATAACTCGAAAATTGCTGGTCAGATCTTGATCAAATTTATATTGAATATATAAATTTTAAGCACCAGCTATGAAATTAAAAACGAAACATCATAACTGATTCACTTAGAAAAAATCTGAGGTAACACACATAAAAATACAGTCTTTTTTGAGGTCGGTTAAAATGTTAAGTAGGTAATTTATCTGAGTTTCAAAGACGTTCACATTGTTATAATCTTATTTTCTCGATGTTGTATATTAACCTTCCTCACATTGAACAATAACTTTCTTATTATTAGCATCGTACTAATATATTGCATAACACCTCAGTGTATTTTCCTACCAACTAATATCAAATGATTCAATATATTATCTCACAACACCTAACCCTACAGTAGGACCGGCCTTAGCAAAGGCTAAGTGATACAGACTCTCGCACGCGGACGTAAGGTGCCTTTTGATTTATTATAGGCGCCACAACAATCGATAGGCTATTTCAACGAAGGTCGTATCCGAGGCTTGCAAAGTATTATGAACATTAGCGACGTTGTTACTAAGTTTTAACTCGCAACTTTGCTATCAGAGAGTGATCCTTCTGTTCTTGTACTATCATTTACTCTATGGACATGCTATGGAAGTAACAAAGTTGGCACATACTTTTTGTTATAAGTCCCACATATAGGTACATTTTTTTAATAAGATTAGGGTGACAAATGAGCAAGCAGTCCACCTGATGGTAAGTGGTTGCTGTGGCCCATAGAAATCTACATATATCCTCGATTACGAATCAAAATGCAGATGCGTTGTCACCCGTGAGGACTAAGATGGAATGCCTCGTTTCCAGTAAAAAAGGTTCTCTACACTCACCATATGATACGCAGTAGCGTTAAACTGCTATTTTACTCTGGTATTCTGTGAGAGCGTGGTCCTTCCCCGGTCGAGCCGACCTATTCGTGCTATAACTATACCAGTAATATAGCTGCAGCATGGCTCTACCATATAAAAATGTACATGGGGCCTATAAGTCCTAAATCAACATGTGAACTAAAATCTTCTAATGAAATTATGATGACGTAATAGTGTATAATGTCTTATTACTTTGAGATACATTTTCTTTGGCTTGTTAATTAATCTAATCTATCTATTCTATAATAAAACTCTAACACAAAGATTTCTGTACATTGAATATTTTTTTTTAGAGTTTTGAATGATATAGATTGATACAGATGCTAAAAAGATTTTTAGGAAGCATTGTCCGTCTGGAAATGCTTCACGCAAAAACTAAAGACCGGATCTGGATAGGACTTTCAGTATCATGTTACATAGAGATCAAACCGTTTTAATAATTATAATTCATCAACCTATCTATCATAGTTGCTGCACAGTAGGCATAGTGTATCTCCCTTTTGGAGCTACAAAATGTTTAAAATTTACATTGTCGTGAGAATAAAAAATTAAGTTATCTGATTTTGAGTTGTTTTTATATAATTTCTACCAATTATTTGCTAAATATCGTAGTTTATATTTTAGTGTTATATAATCAACTAATTAATATAAGACCTAGATGGCGCTATAGGTATTTTAGAGCACAAAATGGTTTTATTATACGCGAGTTATGATATAAGACACATCTGTACAGAGTTTGGTGTCGGACCAAGGGGCTGCAAGGAAGAATCTGGTTGTTTTCCTTTTCTTCAGATATATTTGTTATCATTGTTCACGTTCGTAAAATAAGTATACTATAAAGACATGAGTATCGAAATCGTACTGTACAGAGGCAAAGCGCTGTGATAGGTACACTACTACAATCTTTAGGCGCATGTACATGAGCACTGGCGGCTCTTCACGTACAGAGAGAAACTGCTTTAAACCGGCTCGACCAGTGCTCAAACTCAGGGTTGTGTAAAAAATAATAAGTGTGAAATATTGTTTTTTAAAGAATAATTCATATCAAATGAAATATAAAAAGTGTAAATATGATTTAAATCATATTGAGGTTGCCGCAAGAGACCGCTGATTTTTTAAACAAACGCAATAATTTGTTTGATTTCTTCAGTGTAGAGCAGAGTTATATGCAGTGAACATAAGTACACTGCATATAACACTATATGTATAAACTAAAAGTAAAAGATCTTTTCGATGCAATAGTTATCAAATTGAGGTTTTAGAAGAAATGCTAACATTTTTCAGGAACTTAAAATCAATAAGAAGTGATAGGCAGAAAGGCGTTAAAAATAGCATAAATGTCATTCACGGATTTCAAGTGTATGTAAAATCTTTAAAACAACTTCACAAAGAATAATAATCAGAAGAAAATTAAATTAATGTATATTTACGAGACGTCTCAATCAAGATTGTCTCGAAAATTTATTTGGAAAAGTCAGATAGGCCGTAACTGCCAGGAATCAACACGTCGTCTAGTTAGTATTGCTTTCAATAAGATGTTATAAACAATACTCGTATCTTAGGGAATCCTCAAAACACTTATAAATTAACAGTAGAAACAAATGATTAACTATTTGATTTACAAGAAAAAATAGTTTAGTCTATGTTTCGGGATATTTGTATAATATTGTCTCGAACAAATGTGAGAAAATAAAATTGTACGTTAATAGATCTGAACAACCTATAATAAAGATGGGGAAAAATTCTTTTTTCAGACCTTTTTTCATTACAAGGATTTTAATAAAGATTCAATAGGGTTTTTTAATAATAATCCCTGACTATTTTAACACGTTTGCTAAATCGTGAATATTTTGACGTCGAAAGAAACATTGTAAATATTGGTTGTGAAATATTAAGCAAGGTTTTATATTTGTTGTGAAATTAGAGTGTTTTCCGATAGATTATTTAAAAAAAACATTATATTAAATTTAAGAAAGAAAGAAAGAAACATTTATTTGCACAGAATACAGGTGGTACCAGATTTAACAGTGGTGCACAGTTCAAGCTATATTCTGCCTTTAATAGGCATGCAAATATTTACAATTATATAAAACAATTAAAATACCATTACGAGTACATTACTTACAAAAATGTCAAGTTATGTTATTATTTATCATATTTAATAATATTATTTTTATATTACATTTTATTTAATTTTATAAATAATCATATACATTATTTTTATGTTGCATGAACTCTTGTATCGTATAAAACACTTATCCACTAGCCATTTTCTTAACTTAATTTTAAAATATTTAAATGGAAGTTCCCGTAGACTCTTAGGCAGTTAAGTAAAAACTGATATGCACATATGATATACATTCCATTTATTTAAAGCTATTCTACAAGATGAAATCATTATTTTAGTAGGATCTCTTGGTCTGTAGTTAGTAACATGATCCCCATTGAATTTAAAAAAAATCGTTATGCTTCCTTACAAAGACTGATAGCTCAAGAACATACATGCAGGTCAATGTTAGTAAATTAAGTTTTTTAAATAGAGGTTTACATTTACAGTTTACAGTCAAGTGGACTTGCTCCACAAATAGCTCTTAAACATTTCTTTTGTGCAATGAATGCTTGACCAACATCAGTCGAATTCCCCCATATTATTAACCCATATCTAAGGATTGATTCTACATAGCCTTTATATGCTATACCTGCAGTCTTTTCATCTGATACGGTCCGAAGCTTTCTAAGGCCATAGGCAAATCTGCTTAGTTTGATACAAGTATCATTTACATGTTGTTTCCAATTACAAAATCTGTCCAAAGTTATACCCCAGAATTTTATGCTGTCAGCTTCTTCTATACTGTCATTTTCTATTTTTATGTTTTTTCTACTTTTATTGTTATTATCAGGGCGTTTACTTTTATTCATTCCAAATTATATGAATTTTGTTTTTGACAGATTTATATTTAATTTGTTTGTTGTTGTTTGTAGCCATCTTAATACAGATTGTACCTCTTTACTTATTTTTATTTCGTGAGATCTATCTTGATCCTTATATGGCACTATTACAGATATGTCGTCTGCGAATAGAACACTTTGACAATTTATTGAATCTGCTAAGTCATTTATGTACAATAAGAACAATAAGGGGCCTAATATGCTCCCTTGTGGAACCCCATGTTTATTGACCCTGGATGGAGATCTGTGTACACTGCATTTAAAGTAGTGATTTCAACATATTGCTTACGATTGATTAGAAAACTTTTATCCAGTCTAAAGCTACACCTCTAATGCCATATTTTTCGCATTTGGAGAGCAAAATCCCAGGATCTAGAAAATCAAAAGCCTTACTCATATCAAAGAATATGGATACCACCGGAATTTTCTCATCAATATATCCAGTTATATTTTTTATAAAAGAAAATGCTGCTAAAGAAGTTGATTTATTGCGTTGAAAACTATTTTTTTATTTTTTTTTAATAATATTATGTTTATTAAAGAATTCAGTTATCCTGATGTAAAAAAACCCTTTCAAATTTTTTTGATATAATAGGCACAAGTGTCATAGGACGATAGTTATTAGGTTCCTTTCTATCAACTTTCTTGTACAATGGTTTAATAATAGAGTGCTTTAATTTATCTGTAAAAATTCCTTAAATCAAGGAATTTGTGGTTATATAGTTAAGAATGAGGGCAATGACACGAGCACTTGCTTTAATTATTTCTGTAGATATAGAGTCATACCCCACAGCTTTGGTATTATTTAATGATTTAATTATATTTATGATTTCAAGCTCTGAAGTAGGTATCAAGAATATTGATTTATTATTAACATCTATTGAATTTTTTTTATATTGTTCGTTTGGCGCATGTAAATTATTTCCATTACTAATATTAATAAAAAAGTCATTAAAAAAAGTTGCTATTTGGGTAGGATTGTGAATAATATTTTCGTCTTTTTGTATTGATTTCACGCTGTTGATCGAGTTGATACTATTATTTTTATTTTTATTATATTCCATGTGGCTTTTCCTTTATTTTTTGCCCGCTTAAGATATTTTTAAGGTAATTGTATTTTTATTATTTAAAAGTATATTAATGTTTAAATCACCTGTTAATATGAATTTTTTATTTATAATTTTGAATCTTAATTTATGTAATAGTAAAATGAATTAATGTTGTAGTTGTTGTAGATGTAGGTATTCTGTATAAATATATTATTACTGTATTTAAACTGGGGATTTCTATACCGCAACATTCAAATATATTATCACAAGAGCATTCTTTACATACTTCTATTGGCGTGCAATCAATTTCGCAATATGTTATAATTCACGTACCACCACGCTTTTGTGTTTTCCTAGAATAGTAACTGCCCATGTATATCCCTTAATAGTAAGGTTTAGATTTAGTGAAAAGAGAAGATTAAGAAGATTTAGAATTTGCCATTTAATTAAAGGCCACTACTAATTATTGAAGAATAATAATTATAAACGTAAAACATTTAGAATACATAGTTTATAAAAAAATAATATATCTTAAGTATCTATTAAAATGCTGATAAACATTTTGTTTATTTAGTACTATTCTCCTGTGCCAACCCTACCAAAATAGGTTAATATTTTGACAGCAACGTGTGCTATAAATGCGTTGTGATATAGTATAGAAACTCAAGCGTATAATTTATCCAATTTGTTTCTTGGCTCGTTTGTGGGTTCGTCCATTAGTTCGTTTGTGGCCTCGGCCATTTGTTCGTTCGTTAGTTTGTCTGATTGACTGACTATTTTTATCTTGATTACTTAAGATTTACATAGTGTTTTTCTAGATCTTCGCGACAGTTAAAAGTACATAAATACAAAATAAAAAAATCATCATCTAATTCCACACGAACGAAGTCGCGGGCACAGCTAGTATCATAATATAAACATAAATAAATTAAAGAATTCTTTATAAGGAAAATATATATTGTTTACAATTATATGCTCATACGTAAATTGTATTTTAAATGCATAATTCAAGTTCAGTAAATAGATTATTGTCAGTAGTCTTATAATTATAATTAAACGTTACAAATATCACGAGGATAAACCATGATTAGTTGCTATCATCTTACTGGAATTGTTTGTTATATAACATTTCAACATGAATCAACAAGCATAATTATATCATTCTTGGATTTATTATGTTTATGTTAATATCGGACAAATCGTTATTGAATGCTTCCTTCATCTAGTGCTTGTAAATACGACTGCTGACGATAAAGTTCCAGTTTCGAATCTCAATAAATTTTAGTAGCAGCCCGAATTCAGGAAGATGGCGGATATTTCACACCATCACTTGGAAAGAACATAAAGCCGTTGCTCCTGCCTCTGATCTCAAAACGGTCATATCGGTTTGCCGTCTCATTAGACTAAAGAACAAGGGAATAGAGAGCACCTGTTCTTACACCGCCGTGACATAAATACGGTATATGGAGGAGAAAATTTTTAACCGATCCGACGAGTAAAAATTATTACCTGGTCTCTTTTACCTTCATAAAGTATGTCAATGATTAGTCATACTTCTAAATGAAAAAAAAAAATGAAAAATGAAAAATTGTTTATTTCTTTAAAAAGATCATACATTATATAGGTATGGGAGTAAGTGGAACATCCTTTTAAGTAAATATATACTTGTGGCAGGATGCCCCGCTCTTCTATAGCAAGAATTAAATAAACACAAAATAGATTAATTAAAGAAATACAAGAAACTAAGCTTAAATTTATATAATGAGGGTTAATAAACATAAGTGTGCGAGTTTTATGTGAGTGTGAGTTGATGGGTGCGTGCGCTCACTCGCGCGATTCTGTGTGAGTGTGTGTGTCTCTGTGTGTGTGTGTATGTGTGTGTGTGTGTGTGTGCGTGTGTATGTGTGTGTGTGTGTGTATGTGTGTTTGCGTGTGTATATGTACACATGTGTGTGTTTGTCGGCATTTGTAAAATTTATTTAATAACTTTTAGTAATTCCTCGACTTCATCATACTTAAGTTTCAGTAGCCATTCTGTAACTGTCTTTTTGAACTCATTATAGTTCAGTGAATAAATGTTTAGTTTTTTTGTTGACTACATTGTATAAATAACCAGCCTGTCTTTTAAATTGGTGACTAGCAAAATTTGTCTTGACTAGAGTTAATTCAAAAGCTCTTCCTCGTCTATTACTAGTTTTGCAGTCGTAGAAAGTTGTTTTATGTTTTGTTAACAACAAATTTAAAATGTATAACTTTCTAACACTTAGTAAACCACTAACTGAGTAAAGTTCTTCTGTAGGGAATCTGTATGATTTATTGTACATGACCTTTATTAATGATCGTTGACCACGTTCTAGTTGTAGGAGTTTAGTTTTCGTAGTACCACCCCAAACTGGTATACAATATGTTAAAATCGATTGGGCTAGTGCAGCATATATTTGATTTAATAATTTATGAGTTGCGACATGTCTTAGGGTCTTAAAGATCCAAATAAGTTTTCGTAACCTATTATTAGTTGCTTCTATATGTGAATGCCATGTAAGTGTTTGGTCTATTATAACACCCAAATATTTAGAGCTAGCTACTTTTTCTATAGTAGGACACGTGCAATTGTTACGCAAACCACAGTTGTGTATTTTGAGATTGTGTGTTATTGGTTGTGACCGTTTGTTAATGGAAAAACATATATATTTAGTCTTAGACGTGTTTAGGGTAAGCAAGTTTATTTCGAGCCAGTTCGCAACTTTGGACAGTCCAAATTCGGCTGTATCGTAGACTTCATCCCACGATTTACCCGTGAATACGATAGCAGTATCGTCTGCATATGAATAAATCTTACCATTGTCAAGTTTTAATCTACAGAGGTCATTAATATAAATGAGAAATAAGGTAGGGCCTAGAACACTGCCTTGAGGCACCCCAAAGGTTATTTGAAGGTCATTACTGACATAATTGCCTATTCTAGTGCTTTGCGTTCTGTTTCTTAAATAATCTCTTATTAATTCTAGTTGGGCTTCCCTTATACCGATCTTTTCCAACTTCCTAACAAGCATGGGAACAGAGACGGTGTCAAATGCCTTTTTTAAGTCCAAAAATATAGCAAGACATTTTTTGTTTTGGTCAAGGTGATCAACAATATATACATATATACGTTAGATCTATGACAGCGTTCTGTGTGTTTTTTCCTCTTCTAAATCCATATTGTGTTTGCGATAGAATATTATATTTATCTAAATACCGTATTAATCTGTTATTAATTAATTTTTCTAAGATTTTGGAAAAAACTGGTAAGATGGAAATTGGCCTATAATTATTTATATCATCTCTGCTCCCATTTTTGTATACAGGTGTAATGATAGAACGTTTAAGGAAGGCTGGAAATACACTTTTAGAAAAACAGAGGTTAGCCAAGTGACAAAGTATCGGCACTAATAAAGAACTGGCCAATTTCACAAATTTTGTGGGTATGTTATCATAACCCGGAGTGCTATCGGATTTTAAGTTCATGAGTATACTAAGAACTTCATTAGGATCAGTATCTACGATGGCGAAAGATGAGAGCTGGTTATTAATTAAGTGTGCTGCAATATGTATATTGTGATCGTATGCTGTGTTCTTTTGAATGTCATCGGCAAGCTTACGCCCAATATTTGCGAAAAAATTATTGACTGTATTAACTGATTGAGTAGGGCTTGATTCTATGTCTAATAATGCATTATTAGTAGTTTTATTTTCCTTAGTATGTGTAACATTTTTTATATTATTCCATAAGATTTTAGGGTTTTTTTCTAATAACAGTGTTCTTTCATATGAACGTTTTAACTTTTTAATACAGTTGTTACAGTAATTGCGATATCTTTTATAGGTTATTCTCAAAATTTCATCGAAAGGGTTGTTTTTAAGTTGTTTTTGCATTTTATTCCTATTTTGAATGCATCTGAGCACACCTGTAGTTATCCAGGGTTTAATGGTACGTCTACTTTTAGGAATACGGATAGTGTTAGTGTTTTCATGTAGAGATTCTGAAATTTTGTTTATTAACATTTCAACAATTCTATTAGGATCATCGCATAATAGTAAAATAGATAAATTTTTATTAGCTAGGCTATTAACCGCCTTATTAAAATCGATATATATTTTTGTTCGCGGAGAAGTTTTTATTTCTTTAATTTTAGTTAAACTAAAGAACACCATATAGTGATCGGTGATGGATGTATTTATTACTGCTATATTTGCTTGTGTCTTCTTTCTATTTAATTTAAGGATAACATGATCCAGGCAACTATTTTCTCTGGTAGCAATTGTATGTCCCGGTAACAAGCCGAAAGTAGAAAGGACATCTAGATAGTTAATTCTATTCTTTTGTTCACTATTTAGTTCATTAGGTTTTGGAATAAGATTTATGTTGATATCTCCAGTAATAATTATATTTTGATTGTTTTTAATGGTGTTGAGATGTTGTCGCAAAGATTCAGTAAATTTTTCAGTATTTGTATTAGAGGGTGATCTGTATATACCTAATATAATATTATTAAAGATTTCTATTTGTAAGCAAGATGCATGCTCTAATTTTATTTCTTTTATCTTAGGTTTAAGATTATTTTTATAGTAAACTGTTACTCCGTCATTTTGGTTAAGATGTTGCATAGTAAGAAACGATGTGTAATTTGTAATTTGTGGCAGATGCTTATTGTTATCAAGCCTGCATTCTGTTAGAATTAACAGATCTACTTCAAAGGTAAGACTAGATAGTGTTAATTGCAAGTTGTCTAAGTTTTTATAAACACTTCTGATGTTCTGCGTGATAACTGTCAAGTCTTTTTTATTCAAACATATGAATTTATTCAAATCCTCAATATCGCATGATACAGAATTTGCAATTTCGGTATCGTCTATTTCTTTTAACATAATCAAAGGACTATCCATCATCAAAAATAATGGAACTAATAACACAGAATTTGTATAGATTCTGGTGATATTTGTTTATGGTTTCCCTAATGTATTTTATCATAATGTAACATAGTAAATATTTTATCGTTACATGGCCAGTTTTATAGGTAGCTGTAATAAAAAATATAGTCTGAGGGTAAGTATTAAAATAGTTAAATGTACGAGTAGTAATAAGTAAAATGTAAGGAAGTGTGTATATTGGGGTGTTCGAGAGTTGAAGTGTTTTTTGTGTGATTTTATAATGTGTAAACTTAAGATTAATTTTAAGACATGCAAATAGTAAAATCGAATTATTATACTTATATCCTAGTAACAAACTTAGTAGTATGGAATATATTATATCTAGTCATTCTTTTTGTGATAATTGTTGTATTTGCCGTTCATCCTTAATGTGAATAATACGGGAGTTTTCATCCTTTCGTACGTAGACTTTCCCATAGGAAGTCCAGCAGAACTTGTAAGATTTGGACTTAACCAGGTCTCTTCCAAGAAAATACAAGCGCGATGCTTTGGCAGTCAGATTTTCAGATATAAATACAGGAATATCTTCAGATGTTCGAAAGCCTAGATGTTTTGCACAAATTTTTGATTTGTGTTTAATATTGAATGATTTGCTCATTTTGAGGAAGTCATTTTTTATTAGAGTTGAAGTCATTTCCACCACAATTGGTGTATTTTTCACTCCATCTTTTCTTACTCGCACTCTATATATATCTTTTATCTCCGCCCTGTTTATTTCGCAACCTATATTCTTTGAAAGACAAGTGATCATTTCTACTAAATCTTCTTTCGTCTCATTTTCTTTCTTTGGTACGTTCTTTACTTCAAAACTTGCTTTTCTCATCCCTTTCTGCATATCTTCTATTTTATCTTCTAGAATAGTTATATATTTTCGATCTTCTTGCGCTTGGATTTCTAATTTTTCAATTTTCTTTTTATATTCATCATTCTGTGCAGTGAGGAATGCAATGGAGTTTTCTATGTTCTGGTTAGATTTCTGAATATCCGCAAGTGTTGGTGCTATTTTTTTTAGTTCTTCTCCATGCTTGCTTGTCAAAGAAATTATCAGATTTTTCATTTCTTCCTTGAATATGGAAAATTCAATGCTAATATCTTCTTCGTGTCTCTTTCTTTTGCTGCGGCTTGTGACAATTTTAGTGGAGGAATTAGATTCAGCTTTATTTATTTCTGTCAGGTTTGTTTCCGAGAACGATTTATTCAAACCGGATTCCATAATTTTATGCAAGTAGACAATTAATTATATATTTGATATTTAATATTGTTGTGAACGCAGCTTTATTTTCTCCTTACAAAATAGAGTATATTACGCGTACGCAATAGGTTAATATGAACAAAAGCCGTCTCGGAGGGCGTGACACGTAGTGTGATGCTTAGCCAATATCAGTACAATGGGCATGTAGTTATTCCAAGATGGTACAAAGTGGGCTTCAATGATTGGTGTTACATGTAATTGATAGATGTGACTCACGCGCTGTTTCGGTGTACTAGGCTCGCAGACACGACGGATTTATGTTGCTAGGTCCTTCACGAATATGTTCTCCTATTTTCGCGACTTAATTTATTTCGGAGATTATTAATTTATCAAACAAAATTCAACAATCACGGAGTAGTTAATTAAACGTTTATATTCGACGGCAGGCAGAAGCGAAGAGGGCAGGAGGAAATATTGCTGCCGTAAAAGAAAGATTGGTCTATGTGTATTTTATTTTTATTTTATTGAATAAGTTACACAAACAGACAGTAGTTATATACAGTTCTAAAATTAAAAATAAAATGGTGTTGATTTAAACTACAATTCAAAAAAGTTTATACAGTATAATAATATAACTGCAGTAGAATGACATAAATAAACAAGACAGAAAAATACATACGTTACTATGCTTTATCTCGTTGAAATCACGGCACATTTTGACAACAGAGTTGAAATAAGAAAAGTTATTCATCTGTGCGTCTAACCTAAAAATTCTTTGAATAAATTATCGAATACTGAAAGTTAATTAGGCTTAATAACTCTTGGCAAGCTATATGAGAATGCACAATCTTGTGCAAAAAACTTGGTCGGCAATTTGTCTCCCAAAGATAATCGTTGGACATTAAAATACTTTATATATTGTCCGGCATTCCTATTGACTAGGCATAGTCCTAAATTCATAGAAGACGGCTTTCGTCCACTCGATCACTAAAATAGGCGATCGCTCAGACCCATCTAACTACAGGCCTATCGCCATCACCTCCTTGTTCTCCAAAATAATAGAATAGAATGATTTCTTATTCAATAACAATTATTACATAATACTAATTGAAAATCATTTTTATTTACCACTGGTTGAGAAAATACATCTGTCCTGGAAAGAACCAGCAAGAAACCCAGCGGGATTATTCATTTAAGCATATTTCACTTAACAATAATTTTGTTTGTACAATTTTTAAGTGACTTTTTATAGAACCAGCACGGTGGCGATCACTTTATTTCCAGGGGTTGTTTTCATTCATGTATTTCTTGATATTATAATACCACTTTCGTAGAGTTTTTCTTTAATAAAACTTTTACACTTGTTTTTTGAAAAACTTTGAACATGTTCTGGGATTTTGTTGTAAAAGCGCCATATTTGCCCCATAAACGAATTACTAATTCTGTGGAATTTAAAAACTGGCATTACAAGCTTATGTTTGTCCCTAGTGTTTAAAGTATGCACATCCTTATTCTTATTAAAGCTATTTATGTTTTTATGTAGATAAATTACATTTTCATAAATGTATTGCGATGCCAAAGTTAATATGTTTATTTCTTTAAATTTTTCTCTGAAGGATTCTTTACAATTTAGGTTATAAATCGCCCGAACGACTCTCTTTTGCAAAGTAAATATGACTTCAATATCAGTCGGATTACCCTATAGCAAAATTCCATAAAACATCACGCTATGAAAGTAACTAAAATAAACTAATCCACCTGTCTCAACATTTGTGAGACTTCTAATCTTTCGTAGCATATACTGCAGAACTAAGCTTTCTTGCTAATTAAGAAGTATGGGGCCCATTGAAGCTTCGTGTCAATAGTAATACCAAGAAAAACAGTGGTATCCACAAGACTCAACTCCTCCCCATTTAAGAGCACATTAGTACTCGAATATTTTACATTAGGTATTGTAAGTTTAATACATTTTTTTTTCACTGTCGTTTAAGAGCAAATTGTTGACGTTAAACGAATTTACTAATTTCGATAGAGCATTATTTATATCGTCATAATTAATTGACTGCTGTATGAGTTTGAAAATTAAAGACGCATCATCAACAAATAATAGTATATCGTGATTGTTCCCTACAAGATAAAGTAAGTCATTAATGTAGATTATAATTATATAATTATAATAAAACAGGTATGTGCCAAGCATCGAGCCATAAAGAACGCCCATTGATACTACCGTTCCGAAGCAACCTTTACCATTGATCACGAATTTTTGATTTCTGTTACTTAAATAAGATTTTTTACATCGTAATGTTGTAGTTTCCTGATTAATGTCTCATGATGAACACAATCAAAAGCCTTGGAAGGATCATAAAAAATACCTTAAGCATCTTGAGAACTCTCCCAGGCATTAAAAATATATTTTATAAGCTCAACACCAGCGTCAGACTTCAAGCGACCCCTTGTAAAACTAAATTGGTTTTTATGAAATAATTTATTTGAATTAAAAAAAAATCAACAATTGATTCAAAATTAAAGCTGGCAGTTTATAATGAAATCCATTATAAACTGCCAGCTTATGCGGTACCTTGAGGATCACCAGTTAATTAGTGACCGCCAATACGGTTTTCGTCGAGCTGGTGATCTTCTGATCTACTTGAAACTCAAATGAGCGGAGGCAGTAAAGTCCAAGGGGGAGGCATTGGCCGTTAGTTTGGATATTTCGAAGGCCTTCGATCGGGTTTGGCACAAGGCGCATCTTTCGAAGCTCCCTTCCTATGGGCTTTCCTAGAAATTGTGCAATTGGATCATCAGCTTTCTTGAAGATCGGAGCATCAAGGTTGTAGTATGCTTTAATTTTTTTTATTTATTTAGCGATACATAAAACACATTAAAATAGTGCATAGTTACTATTCCGAACCATTAAACCGCTAAACGGTTTGTATTGGTGCCTGCAGACGTCTATACGCATAAATGTATTATTTTCATCGTAAAATTGGTAAAATTAAGGATGATAATAACTAACAATCTATTCATTGTATTGGCGATATGGCGACAAACAGGTTTCACTAGTTTACCGCGATGAACGTGTACGGTATACTATTCCTAAGATAATTAGGTACATATGTAGTGTGCGTGCGCGTTTCATATGCATATACAGGCTGATTTCTATAGTATTTTTTATATAATTATATAATAAATTAATTTTATATACATTGATTTTATATTATTTGACAATTTATTAGGGAATACTTAATTCAGATGTTCTAGTACATAATGTTTAAATTTATATTTTAAGTTTTTTTTCTTCTGTCAATTCGTTCTTAACGTTTTCTGGAAGACAGTTTAGTATAGAAGCTAATATATTAAGACTTCTCCTGTCTCTATAAAAGTTGTTTGAATTTACTTTTTCTACAGATTTTTTATTACTTTGTCGTGTTCTATCATAATATTTTACTATTAATCGTATTAAAATCTTCAACCATGATATGATATTCAAGTTTTTTATTTATAGATATGACGGTTCAGTATTTAAAAACACCAATATAGTTATTTTCTTCATATTTTTGTTTTACCTTGTCATCTACAATGAGCTATAAGAATTTTAGTTTTAAATTAAAAATCCTTCTTATGTATGTTTTGAATATACGACCATAACTTGTTATTTTATATGATATTATCGAATCTACAAGCGCATGGTACATTGATGAATATTGAAAGCACCTACTAAGCACCAACCTTAGCTTATTAAAAATCATATCAATATGAGGACCCCAGTTAAATCTGTTGTCTATAACTAAGCTTAGTTATTTTTAATTTGTTACTTGTTCTATAGGTGTACATATACATTTTTGAATTAGGCCATACATACATTCGTGTGTATGCCCTATTATTGATATTGGTCCATTATATGGTGTCAGTATCAATAAGTGTGTTATGACTCGATCCATAGAGTCCCATATCATGAGACCATTGATTTAAAGGCGTTAAATCGTCTTGAAGAATTTTCTGAGCGACGGCGATGTCACGATCTGCTGATACGAGACAAGTATTGTTCGCAAATTGATATAGCTTACACTTTTCTTGTTGCCTCAGCCAGTATTTGAATCCTCGGCGTCGATATATCGATTGACGTGCAGTTTCGTGGTCACTTGGAAGAGAAGGCAAAATTGGCCTCTAAGAAGCTTGGCAACAGAGCAGGACAGTATTTCATGATGGCACACCGCCTGCAACTTTACAAGGCGCAGGTTTAGCCTCACATGGAGGACCTGAGGAATTGTTCGGATTAATTTCAGCCGCCAAATTTTACGAACGCACTTTGCGGCAGTTTTGGCGCAGTGTGATTCTAATGGGCAATACACTCCCGATCCCATCCACACCACCTGGATGCTTGGCGATCTACCACTGTACGTATTACTAGCAGTTTTCTTCCTCGTACTACCTTTTTGTGGATTAGTTTACCACCGACGGTATTTCCGTACCGATACGACTTAGGAATCTTTAAGAAAAGAGCTTACTTCTTTCTAGAATACCGGCAAATTACCTGCAATACAATAAAAAAAAAACTTTAGTTGAGGGTATTATTTTCTTATATAGGTAGACGACGCAAGTGACCATATCTGCCACAAATACTGCGAAAGAAACAACTTTACACCCTCTCAATGCTGTCAGAATATACCTTATAAAAGGGTGCCCATACAGTGGATGCATACTCTGGTACAGAAAGAACCAATTTTTTTATAAGATAGGGTGACAAACGAGCACACAGTCCACCTGATGGTAAGTGGTCGCTGTGACCCATAGACATCCACATCTATCCTCAATAAAGAATCGAAATTCAGATGTGTTGTCACCCGTGAGGACTAAGATGGAAAGCGTCTTTTCCAGTAAAAAGGGTCTCCAGTTCTAAATAATTAAATAAATTATATTTAATAACTAAAATTAAAAAATTAAAAAATATTTAATAACTCAATTTTAAAACAATCGAAATGATGCGAGAGGTTTGCAGATATTTTTTGTTACACTACTTATAAACTGGTTCTGAAACTTTTTTGCGTAATACGTAATATTCGCCCAAATCCATAATAATCTCCTTGCGTGTCAGAGGCTGGCTATTGGTATTATAATTAAAATCCATTTGATTAGGTTTCGTAGACAAAGTAATAACTAAGCACTTACTGATATTTAAGGACATAAAATTAGCAGAACACCATTCGTAAACTCAATCTATACCTTTTTGTAATGCAATGCAGTCATCCACGTCACTTATCACGCGGTACATCTTCATATCGTCAACATAAGGTAGGCAGTGATTCTGGATTATGTCAACCAAATCATCATTAAAAATAATGGAAAACAACGGTCATATATGAGATCCTTGGGGAACACCAGACGTGACCGCTGCTGGAGCAGAGTTTTAACATTTATCCGCAACAATCTGGCTCGTCCTGGATATGTACGATCTGACTGAATGAAGAAAATTGCCATAAATACCATAGACTTTAAATTTTGCACACAGTAACTCGTAATTGACCTTGTCAAATGCCTTGGAGAAATCTGTATAAATTGAGTCCACCTGACGACTAATAACGGAAATATCAGTCCTGAAGTGATTTCTATAAAGGAGCAGATTGCTTATCGTAGACGGACCAAATACGAAGCCATGCTGCATACATGAATTTTGTAAATAGGTATAACTAATTTTCGGGAAAGTATGCGTATTAAGACAATGACAAACTAAGCTCTTCTACACACGTCTTTACAACTATAGCAGGAATTCCATCCGGCCCAGGAGCGAAGATACGAAGTATCCAATTTACTACAGTTTAGACACATTATCTCAGTTGAGATATGTATATCAAATAAAGTAAGATGATGTCTTGGTGGAATGGTAAATGATGCAGATTTATTGCTATCCAGTTTGTAGTACACAGATGAAAGATATATAGAGCATAATTCGCAGTTTGTTTACGGTGTGGGACCCATAAGTAATGGATTAAGGTATATTTCCACTTCCTCTTTTTCTTTTGACAAATTTCTAGAAGGCGTTCATGTTACAGTTCAGGCCTCTTTCCGAATTCTGTAGTAAGTTCTTATTTAATTTAATTTTTTTACTTATTTTTCTCCATAAATTAAAGGTATCGTAATCTCGTGCGTTGCCAAATTTCTTACATAGTATATGAAATCTTAGTTTCTCTTTAATGCAACGAGTCAAAGAAAGACTATACCAGTATGGATATTTACGTGATGGATATAAAGAAGAATGGCTTTGTTTAATTCTTGGTAAAATATTTCAACTGCATCATCTACATTGTCCTCACCCAAATGATGCTGCCATTTCGTATTAAATACAAGATTTTTTTATCTTTACGAACTTACATTTATGGAAATTTGGTTTGAAGCTGACTGGGTTAAATCTGATGGGCTTAAATGCTTGCTGGGTCCAATAGATATGTTGAAGCAAGGGTTATATCTATCAAATTTGATTATAGGTTGTGCCGCAATCATACAAACATCATCGGAATTTGCCAAAATTAGGTCTAATGTTCGGTTATTACAAAGAGCAAGCTTTACTACTACTTAATCCCAAGGAGTAGTAATCTTTTGATCTTTTAAAATACTCCAGTCAATATCAGAGTATTAAAATCGGCTACAATACACACTTTGAACATGACGCATAACACTTGCTTTATGGATAATTAGTTATAAGGTAGTATAGTAATATAGGTAATAAATGATTGTGAATAGTGCTTTATCTATCGCATTGGGTAGAAACCTGTAATGTTAGATATAAGTTGGATGTAAATAAAGAAATAAATATATAAATAAAATAAATAAATAAATCTTTCAAAATCTTCAAAATGTAAGTAAGTAACAAACACAAAGCTTTATCGCCATCGCGTAGTTGTCATTAGGAAGTATATATATTTAAAGATCCTCATAGTCACTGGCCTAGGTTCTGCGACGCATGACATTAAATTTGCATGACATTGACATTTTTTTACAACACCTCCTTCTTCACTTTTTTTGGTTACTGTACTCGCAATCACACCTATCATTACAATAGACATTGAAGCGTTTATCGAAAAATTCCTAATTACACACACCAGCATCAAGGTTAGTTTCAGATAAACATATTATACCATAGTCGTTAATTAATAATTCTAAATATAATTCGGAAGTTTAAGAGCACATGCGCTTTATATTTTCATAGGAAATTAACATGGAAATGAAGGGAAAACAGAATATAAGATTAAAATTATTATTGGAAAAAACAAGAACTATGAACACACAACTTTGGATGACAACGATTCGATTCGATAGAAAATCATTATTCTTCACATGTATAACCGATGGCGTATCATCTTTTCTGATTTGTACATTGCCATATTTAATCCATATATACTTATATTGACCCCGTAATGTTATTCTAGTAGCCGAGTGGAGTTCCTTGCACTCAGTGCAGGTGCTTGGTTACGTATATCAAGGATCTTTCGCAAGCGACACCAAGATGCACTGAACTTATCCAATCCTTTGGGTTGGTTATCTACCGACTTCAAAAATGAGACGGTACTCAATTCGACTTTATGCTTTTCTTTTTTTATGTGTTACCTGTTATCTCATAACTTTTTTCTGTTTGATTTCGATGATTCTTTTTTAATTTGAAAGCTGGTGCTTCTCTTTCTCGTAATCAAGATTTGATCAGTTTTACAAAATGTTTAATTTTAAATTATGTTATTACATTTCACCGCTGAAATTAAATGGTTTCCGTCTCCGAATACATCGAAGGCTCACTAGAATATTGTGGACTACTTGCAGATGGTAGATGGTAACTTACTAACTCTACGACACGCGCTGTCTTTATCGTCATTGATTTGTAAGTTTACGGTTTTATAGTTTTTTTACTGTCGCAAGTATGTTTTAATTACGCTTTTCAGGGACAGCCTTCAACATTACGGCTTCGCGTAACTTTTTCTATAGAATCCAAGCGATTCTGCAAAGACGAAATATTTTTTCAGAAAATCGCATTGCATGTTGTTTCTGTAGTTTGCTGATGTGAGTTTCAACAACAGATGGGAAAGCTTTTATATCTTTATTTTCTGACTGAAAAAAGTCCGTCGTATCAGTATAATCGTATTTTATTTTGTCAATAGCAGCGTTTATTTCACAGAGAAGAAAAATTCCCTAAAAATCTTCAATTTTAAATTAAGAAGTTCGCCTTTGTTGTTACGTGTAAGGTTGCTAGTACGTCTACCAGAGCCAGATTTATCTACTCGTACATGCGTTATTTCTCTCATTAACTCTACTATGTCTATCGACATAGTAGAGTTATCGAGCGGACACGGAGGTGTAAGGCCTCTGCCTCGAATCTTGTGGGCAGCGGGGTGGCGGCGGTGGCGGCGCAGGAGCGGCAGGATATTATGCATATAATCAAATAGACCAAGAAATCAGCGGCGCGGCAGCGGCGCGGGGGCGGGCAACGAACGGTGCACTCCAGTCAAACGGTGACCGCCCGCGCGTCTGCATTGCAGTGTTGTGCAATTTATTTTTATGACATGTCGAAATGTCCTCAGACGAGCAAGAGCAAATTTATTTTAGACTACTACTTTTAAATGAGTTTGCTTCCACAAATGGAGAAATTTACGCTAGTATAAAAGTTTAGAGTGAGACAAAAAATTAATCAAGCTCTTCTAGTCGAGTTAAGTGTAAATGAAGGCATGTACCCTTCTAATGAATCATATATGTATGGGTATAATACTCAACACTAGTTATATCAACCTTATAATAAAAAATACTCTCAAATAATAACAAATCTGTGATTGTAGAAATAACTAATCATCGTACTTCGATATCGTAATTTCGATAAAACTCGCTACTATAGGGCAAGGAAAAAAAAAGGTTTTTTCCTTGCCCTATAGTAGGGATTCATTTCTTCTTTTACCCACAATAAATCGAGCGTTAGGAATTAATTTAAATCAAAAAGATATTGTCGCCGTTGTTCAGACATTTCGTTCGCGAATAAAAACAAATATCTCGACAACACAACCATGAACACATCACTACGCCGCTATAGTGTCGCGCGTTCTGCCCGCTGGTTTCGAGAACGGGTCTGCGTTGCCCGCCCCGCTACCGCGTCGCCGACGTTGAACATACGTTTCGAAACTTTAACGCTGCTCCCCGTCCCCAGCCTGGGTATTTTACGTCTGATGTAAACGAAATGGTTGTACCACCACCTATTGGAATCCATAAAATCTTTCTGGAATATCCCATTGTCGCCTCTTACGGCTCCCACGAGACGAAATGGGGTGAGAGATTCTCTTACCACACAGTAATTTATTATTTCTCATATTGATTTATTAAGAGGCATGGTAGCTCAGGGGTTAAGCGCTCGCTGTAAATTTCACAGTACGCGAGTAACCCGGGTTCAATCTCCGCCGGCACCAATGAAATTGTTAATTGAAATTTTAAGTGATGATTAACCACGTGCTCAACTGCCACGAAAAATACCGTGAGGAAACTGGCATGTTTGAGAAATAAGAAAAAAAATATTTCGAAGACATGTAAAGTTTGCCAACGCGCAACGAGGTAACGCGGCGGACATTTCCTTGCCCTAAAACCCTCTCAGAAATGAGAGAAAGCCTGTGCCCAGCAGCGTGGCGTATATAGACAACTATTTTATATTGTTATATTTTATTATATTATGTATTTTACTATTTTATATTGATTTATTTAGTAGTCTTACAATGATAACCAGGGCTTGGCATTGTACTTATCACCAAGGTTTAAGTCAATAATAATCAGTCAATAATACTATCTAAGATTGTCTTAAAATTTGTCATACCATCTGAAAATATTTGAAAAAATCTTATAGCTATTGGATCGACCAACACTACAGTTGATTTCATCATCTGATCTATTTTCAGTTGCGTTTTTTCTCCGACTGCAAAAAATTTAAGGACTCACTGGAGAATGTTACAATAGAATCGATTCATGAAGAGTTCGCTGTGTTCAACGACCTGATCCCTACGCTTAAAGCCCAAACAGGGCGTAACTTCTCTGAGAACCCACAGCTGTTCCTGGGAATCTATGATTTGCATAAAAGTCAGGTATGTAGTACGTAATAGCTTTTATTTTAAAAAAAGAACAAGTTTATTTGAAGCCTTAAAGCAGCTATTAGCAATAAATAGACTGTGCATGATGCTTCAATGGGATAACCATAGCGCACGAATGTATTATTACACTGAAAATATCATATATCGCAAAGATTACAGCATTATGGCTGAGGGGCTTCTCTCAAACTATAGTTCAAACCACGTTTTGTAATTAGACAGATAATATTTATTATATTTAATATTAATTAAAAATGTTCAACGCCGGTTTCTACGTGCAATGCATTATAGATGTCATAAATCTTATCTACCATATAACCAGTTACTCAGTAGATACAAACTTCTAACCCTCGACTCTAGATGTAAGCAATTAGAGGCTATGACTTTGTTCCATATAGTAAGATGCAAGTTTGACTGTATTGAGTTAAAAAATGTGTTATGTTATTCGGTCCCCTGAACTGTCCATAAACGACAGGCGCGTGCGGGTAAACTCTTTGCTGTAAGTACCTGTCGATCCCATACCGGTACACGTTCACCGATTCAACGTCTGGTTGCCACATATAATGAGACCTTCGAGTATATAGATATTTTCACATGCTCAACGGAAAGGTTTCGTGGTCCTTTATACAAGACACTTTTCGAATAATAATTTGTCATCACACTCACATTATAATACCATTGCTGACCATACTTTGACACTTATATAATACGTTCTGTACAGCTGCAGGTCTCATAGAGTCTTAATTATCTATCTCTAGAGGTAATCTGTGAACAGCACTTTTGGCTGCATTATTGCGTATATTAATGTTACTGTACTATATAACTGTAATATATATATACATATATATATATATATATATATAGATATATATATATAGATATATATATAATGTAGCTGTTAACTGTTCCACTTTGAATAAATAAATAAATTATTAATGCGTTGCACTCAGGAGTAGTCAACTCCATAACTGATTTACAATGATGCGTAGTTCATCGGCGTTTATCATAAAATAAAATTAACTAAAAACAACAAAGAAATCGTTACTTGCTGTTTTAAGGGGTGATTTACCACGAGATAAAATGTGGAAAAGGAATAGTGCCAGACCAGATAACACCATACCAGATAAGAAGATCCTCTCAGATATTTTTTATAGGAGAGGGGGCAAACAAGCATGTGGCTCACCTGATGGTAAGTGACTACAGCCGCACATGAACAACTGCGACACCAGGTGAATTGCAGATGCGTTTCCGGCCTTTTAAAAAGGACTAGGCTCTTTCCTTGAAGGTCCTTAAGTCGTATCGGTCCGGAAAATCACTGATGGTAATCGATTCCACAAGGAAGTTGTGGTGGTGGACCGCCTATTATGCAGATGGTATGGATGTGCCTTAATCATCATGCTCGGTAGGCGGATCGACGTTCGCAGTACCAGACGTGACCTTTAAAATGGCTGGCCATTGCCGTTCTGGATACATTACTCCTGGCGCAAATGAGATGGTTATATGGTATATAAAATTTTCACGTGATACAACCACGCTGCAGCTATATTATGGTTGTAGCACGAATGGGTTGGCAACACCAGGGTAGAATCAGTAGTTAACCAGTAGTTTAACAGTGGTAGATCCACGCGGCAGCTTTTGCTGTCGCACGGATGGGACGGCTCGAACCGGGGTGGTACCACGACTTCACAGAAAACCAGCGTGAAGTAGAGGTTTACCTCTGCGTTTCGCTTGATGAGTGCAGGTGGCCCGAGGCCCTTTTTACTGGAAACGAGGCATTCCATCTTAGTCCTCACGGGTGACAACGCATCTACATTTTGATTTATAACAGAGGATAGATGTAGATGTCTATGGGCTGCAGCAACCACTTACCATCAGGTGGACTGTGTGCTCGTTTGTCACCCTTATCCTATAAAAAAAACGTGGTAACTGCAGCTATATTATGGTTGTAGCATGAATGGGTTGGCAACACCAGGGTAAAATCACGCTGTGAGTGTTGTGAACCGGAGACCATTTTTACTGAAAACGAGGCATTCCATCTTGGTCCTCAGGAGTGACAACGCATCTGCATTTTGAATCTTAATCGAGGATAAATGTAGATATGTCAATAGACAGAGATATTTCAATAGACAGCTGATGGTAAGTGGATGCTGAGACATGGGCCTCAGCATCCATTTACCATCAGCTGGACTGTGCGCTCTAGAAAAATTTCAGCTTTATATTTTAAAACTTGTAAAAGATAACTATTTACAAAATATACATTTAATATTAATTTTATGACTATCAAAATTCATATTTCTCTGAAAGCTAATGGATAAAGCTTTTTGTTACATTATATTATTTTTGATTTTTAGTTCTATCTCCTTATAGAGATCTATGACCTCTAAATATTTCAAAGCCTTCTTTTATATCAGTGGCTTAACCAAGGACGTGACTTTGTCTATTTCCACAGACAGTGATTTTTATTACTTTAAATAGTTAAAAACTTTGTAAATGTCAAATAGCTAATTATAAGACAAAAAGCTAAAAAATATTTACAATTTAAAATTCGCGTGCCTGAGAATTTCAATTTATATTTTATCTGATGAAACTATACTTTGATTTTATACTTACAACATAGTCTAAACCATTATACAAAATATAATTTTATTAGGACCAGATGAGACACGTGGGATATTTACGGATACAGTTTACTTTGTAGGTAGTTATTTGTTGCATTTTTGAGGAGGCTATTCAACAGACTTGTGATGGGATTTGATAATAATATATCATAAACGAATGCTAGTGTCAAAATTACTTAATAACATCTATCCATTACAGCAATTCACAAGTCCACGGTTGAACATAGGCCTTCCCCAAGGAATGCCACATATCAAAGTCCTGAGCCACTTACGTCCATCGAATTCCTGCTCCAGGTCGCACTTCACCTAGTGGGGGGCAGCCCTACACTTTGTTTACCTCGGTACGAGACTACTATTCAAGAACCTTTCTTTGCTATCGGTTATCGGTTCTTCGAGCTATATTTCTGGCCCATTGCCACTTCAGCTTACAGGACTATATTCACCAGTGGACTTGTGAAGAGCTCTAATGATGATAAATAATTTGCTTTCTAACATTGTACTTAATATTTTCAGGTCGCCCTTGGCATGGATGTACCTCAATGGGCTAAACCTCTTCAAGCTCGACTTAGTGAAGCAGCAAAATTAGCGTACAGGTTGTACTATAAGACGGATGAAATGAAAAAGATTAGCGGAGGTAATTACATATGATATGACATATCATCATATATTTATATATGGGAATAAGGTGATCACTACCATATGTTTTCATACTAAATTGTATAAAAATTATATTGTGAGTGACCTCTAGTGACTCGCGCCCGATTCGCCTGGACAGGATCTATCAATGTGGTGTTCTAAAGATTTAAGTGACTTTAATGACTATTAATTTTATCAAGTCTTCGATTTCTCAAATAAAATCATCAAATTTCTCGGAAATCATATAGCCTAGATCACTCCTGGAATTTTACTCTATATGTGCGTCAAGTCTCGTTTCAATCGCTTCAGCCATTGCAAAGATTAGCGCCCATAGAAAGACACACGGAGACTCCTCTATATATCCCCATAGGGGCAATTTTCCATAGTTGCCACACTTGGCAGGCGGTTTGACAACAGCCGGTCTGTCGTGATTATGTGAGACTCACTGTGCCTAAACTAACCTAATCACTCTGAGTGTACCCACTAAACACCACCTGTGGGACTGGCATTGGCTGATTAGGCCTTTCTGCCGAATCGGAAGCAAAAAAAAAGTCCTCTTTTAGAAAAAGGGGGCGCAGGTCAAAAGGGGCGCAGAAGAAAAGGGGGTGCAGGGGAAAAGAGGGTGCAGGAATAAATTTTAGTTGCGGGACCAAATCTTGAATATCATCGGGCAGTGTAATACCTGTTTACGTTCGTAAAATCAGTTTAACTGACCTGTGCCAAAAAAATATACACTACGCGAAAAGAAAGGAGACTTAAGCACGTCATCATCGTCATAATCATTACAGCCTTTCATAAGTCCACTGCTGAACCTAGACCTCGCCCAAGGAATGCCTCAAAGCACGGTCCTGAGCCACCTGCATCCATCGATTTCCTGCATGTCTTACCGGGTCGTCACTCCATCTCGTGGGGGGTCGATCTACAGATCGCCTACCCGTACGAGGCTGCCGGTTCTTTGAGCTATATGGCCGGCCCACTGCCACTTCAGCCTATTAATCCGTTGGACTATGTCGGTTACTCTGGTTCTACTGCGGATATACTCATTTCTAAGTTTATCACGTAGAGAAACACCGAGCATAGCCCTCTCCATAGCTCGCTGAGCGACCTTGAGATTCCTCATACGGCCAGCAGGGAAGGACCACGTCTCAGATCCGTAAGTCATCACTGGCAACACGCTCTGTTTGTACAATTTCGTTTTAAGGTTTTGAGGTATGTCTGACGAGAAGATGTGTCGTAGTTTCCCGAACGCTGCCCAGCCGAGTTGAATCCGTCGATTGACCTCTCGGTCGAAGTTGGACTTACCTAGTCGGACTATTTGTCCCAGGTAAACATACTCGCCAACAACTTCGAGCTTAGTGCTCCCAACAACAACCGGCATAGGTGTGACAGGGACATTAAACATGATCTTTGTTTTGTCCATGTTCATCCTAAGACCTATTCGTTGGGAGACACTATTGAGGTCATTGAGCATGGTGCTTAGGTCCTCCAGCGATTCTGCCATAAGGACTATATCATCAGCAAATCGAAGGTGAGTGATGTACTCGCCATTGATGTTAATACCGTATCCTTTCCAGTCCAGAAGCTTGAAAACGTCTTTCAATGCAGCGGTGAAGAGTTTCGGGGATATAACATCACCCTGTCTTACACCTCTCTGCAATTGGATAGGTTTCGTACTCTGGTTCTTTACTCGGATAGCCATCGTAGCTCTACTGTACAAACACTTTAGCACTTCGATATACCGACAGTCAACTTGGCACCGCTGAAAGGACTGCAGCACCGTCCAAATTTCGACGGAATTAAAGGCTTTCTCATATTCCACATACGCCAGACATAGTGGCAAATTGTACTCCTCGGACTTCGTCCAAATTTCGACGGAATTAAAGGCTTTCTCATATTCCACATACGCCAGACATAGTGGCAAATTGTACTCCTCGGACTTCTGTACAATTTGCCGAAGGGTCTGTATGTGGTCTATGGTCCTAAAGCTCTCTCGGAAACTGGCTTGTTCGGGAGGCTAAGTCTGCGCGCGAGACGATTTGTAATGACTCTCTAAAACAGCACGTAGACGCGGCTCGGAAGGGAAATCGGTCTGTAGTTCTTCAAGAGAGCGTTGTCACCTTTCTTGAAGAATAAGACCACCGCACTTCTGCTCCACGCCTCCGGTGTAATGCCACCATGGAGGACGGAATTAAAGAGCTTCTGAAGGACTTCAAGTACCGGTCTTCCACCCGCTTTCAGAAGCTCCGTTGTAATTAATCTTCGCCTGGGGCCTCAGAACCGTGCTTTGTGGCATTCCTTGGGGGAGGCTTATGTTCAGCAGTGGACTTATGTAAAAATATTCAGATACCAACGTTATCTATATGCACATTCATACACACACACACACACACACACACACACACACACACACACACACACATTTAAATTTAAGTTTTATTTCATAATTGTTTTGAGTCGAAACAAATATTATGCTACTTTAAAACATTTTAGCATTTTTAGTTAATCTATTCAAATTTTATTCATCCAATCATTAACCACAATTTAAGCGACAAAGCAAACCACCTAGATTAAGTGTTTAGAAAATAAAATTTTCGTAATTTTTAAAGGTTTTTATAGATTTGGCATCCCTTATCTCTTGTTGTTTGTTGTAGATTAAGGAACTTTCATTCAATTGTTTGCATTTTGGTCAAATTGAAAATTAAAGTTTACTTCTTACAGGCGTTGTCTTAAATGATTTCATCTCAGCTGCAAACGAGATCATAGCCGGCAAGACCGTCACGAAGAGGTTCCGATTATTTTCGGCCCACGACTACAACGTCGGTGCACTGATGTACGTTACAAAGATAACGAAGTGTGAGCAAACCATGCCAGAGTATGGATCTCTATTTGCGATTGAGCTGTACAAATCCAAGAGCAGTGGAGAATTTACTGTTTTGGTAAGTAAACGTTGTATTTACCATTAAATTTACTAGGTGTTAGAACTCACACTCTTACTTATTTCTGACGCCAAACAGCGGTACCTGCACTGCTGCGCGTTCCGGTCTGCAGGGTATAGAGAGACAGAATAATTACAGGTCATTAGGCATTCCATCTAGTCCACAGAGGCGACAACGTGTCTATAGTTTTCTTTATTTGAATTTGGCTGCAAGTGTACATGGACTAAGTTTTATAAAAAAAGAACTTTCTTATAAAACTTCAGTCAAAAATTTCTCCAAAACGTATACATAGGTATTAATTTTTTTTTAAACCTGAAGGTAGAGGGAGGAAAGAAGTTACGCCATTCCTGCGTACAATCTCCCAAATGTATAATGCAGAACACCGAAATGCTAGCTACTCTGCGCCTGTGCTCGGGAGTAATAACATTGGCTTTGATTTATTGGCATATTTTTATTGAAACCAAAGCTGCTAGGTGCAACTTAAAGAAGTTTTCTACTTACCACATAAAGCCAGTTTTATCAGTTTCAGCAGTCGAAATGTCCATGTATGATTAATAAGAAAATTTCAAAAAGCCGATAAAATAATGTACCTAACAAATTACTTTTGTTCCAGCCGGTGTATCTCCCAAAAGCCGGTGAGTCGTTTGCCCAGTACCTGCATTTCACAGGCTGCGAAAACAACAGTTACTGTAATTACAACCATTTTGTCGATCTTACCAAAGATTACCTTCTACCAGAGAAGGAGTACTACAAAATCTGTAACATCAAGACTGAACTGTAGGAGCCGGAGGAGTTAAGATTGTCAATAATTGTGATATTATACAACCTAAAAAAATAATATCAATAAAGTTATGATTAGTAGCGTAATGGAATGTTGATAGTTAAGATTTTTCAGTTTATTGCTTTTCATTTTCTGTAAGTAAAAGTCGTTGGTAAATTTTCAAACTATGTAGTATGTACTAAATTTTATTCAACTCTCTTCACGAAATTCTTTAAATATGCAAAAAAATAATTAGCAATCTTAGTCTGGAGGATAATGAGTAGCGTTATCTTTACGAATATTGTTGATTAACCTTTTAACCTTACCTAAAATATATGCGTAATGTTATTATTTCAGCAGGAACAAGAAGTCTGTGACATTAACTTTAAAACTTGTATTTACAAAGGAAAATATTAATAGAGTATAAAATGCATAATTGTGCGTGTTTATGTGTTTTTAAATTATCGTCAATTTACAAATTATGTCGTTCGAAAAAAATTAGTTTTTATAAAATTATCACAGATTTAGGTTATTTTGTATTTGCGTTAGATTTGCAATGTAAAAGAGAGAGGGCATAGCATATACGATAGACTTAGAATATACTAGCGTATAGACGAACTGACAGCCCGAAAACACGTGCCTAATTTTGATTTGTCATTGTGTGCGTTAGTTAGTGATGTACATGTCGGAGCGTCTATAAAATACCCGGCTAGGTCGAGGTAGAATGGAGGGTATATCAAGAAACCCCCTCTTATGTCTTTAGTATAAAGTTCACTGTAGGTGCCGTGCGTGAGAGATTCCGCTCAAGTCATTCAACGGGTGTGGTCATTCGACTAGTGCTAAGATATTGTCGTGGTTCTGTTCGTTGTGGTAACTATTCTAGTGCAGGCAAGGAGGATTGGTGTTGCTGAGAGGCTGCCCTGTGTTACATTGAGATAAGTAGTGTTGCTGTTGCTGTACATATTTTGGTGTTATCATGTAATTACGTACCTCACGTTACACTGGTGTGTGATTGTGACAGAGACGTGTTACGGTGTGGTCTAACTGTAATTTCAGTATACTGAATGTATAGTGCGTTACGTTGTCTTATTACTGATAATGATTAAACTGCGTAAGCAAGAGAGCAAGTTGAACATCCGCTCTCACACTTTTATTATTTTTAACAATTAACGCTATCCTGATGTATTTCCAAGATCGAAAATGGAATCCTCTATTGTAAATCTCCGACATCAGAAGTGGGATCTCCTGTTGTAATTTCCGACATCAGAAGTGGGATAAAACCCCTGTTATCGTCCACATATAACCTTTGAATAGTGTGAGGGTTATTACGTTGGTGAAAGACTATGACGCGACTCGCGTTATGTTTTGATTTTAAATGTCTATTTTTTGTCCTGGTTACGACTTTGCCGTACCATTAAAGAATTACTTCGCAAATTTTATTTTATAAATACGTTATAAAATAAAATGATGTGTCTTACCTAGTATGAAGAAGCACCTCCCGCCCTCCCTCAATTGCGTGCACTATCCCCGTCACCACTAATCCCAGCACCGCTACTCCCAACACCACTACACTAGGCAAGACACACCACTGACGATAATACGACACGTGTTTCGCCTCTACACGAGGCATCCTCAGGTGATATAGACTCTACGGTGGCTAACCGCTAAGTGAGCGGCGAGCCAAAACAAGTGCCTTTTATACAAACCGATGATGCAACTGCTCTCTACCTAAGGAGTGAGCGACTGCGTCATGCGATAAAACATGCGGATATTTGCGAAGTAAATTTTTGTAAAAGCTTTTATATAATGGATTTCCGCAAAGTAACGCCTGATTCTATTAATTGTACCATTAAAGTTAAAAGTGAAATATTTTAAGGCAAAAGTTAAATCTTTTTGTTCGGTTTATAATAAAAAGTACCCGCAAGTACTTTCATTATTTCTTAAGTCGAAAGAAATGTTGAAGGTATTCGAAATGAGTTATAGTTTGCATTCAGTGGAAGTTTAACTTGCTCAAGTTATGTTATAATTTGATACACGAGGTGTGATTTACATGGGCTAATTTTAAAATTCAAAATGTTTAAACGATGTACCGAAAAAAGGAACATGTTTATTTTACCGTGCTATGAATTAAAAACACCAAGTAGTATTTTTGTGTTCTAATGTGTTGATAAGTGTTACAGTTTACTGCGAGTATTACGTAGTCGATAAAATTGGGATTTGATGTTGAGGGCTTCGTGGAAGATGTGGTGCTGCGGCAGTCGCTCTTGGGTGGAAATATGCTGTAGAATTATGACGCCGCGGACATTTTATTTGCCGCTGCTACCGATCACCGTTTGATACAACATGAGTAAAGTAAATTTATCCTAAACATTGTCTTAAAAAATATTTTGTAAGAATAAGTGTTTACATTTTTAATTGGTTGCGAAAAATGCCGGAAAACCAAAGTACAATTGACGAAGTTGAAGTAGAGCAAATTAGTTCCGACATTGAAGAGAGTATTTAAATTTACATGAGGATCGGACCATACCAGAGGTTGTCGTGTAGCCGCAGCTCATTATATGGTGCCCTGGAAAGGCAAATGGTGTCCCGAAAGTTGTACTGCATTTTTTTAAATTAAGTTCAGACTGAATTTCTTTAGTGTTTTCTTTTATGTTACAGCAGCACGTGTGATGTGATTGTGAGGCGAGTTTGTGCCTTGCCTAGTCGGAACGGACAGCCAGGTCCAGTTGTAGCATGGCCTGGTTTCGGCAGATGCGTATGCGCGTATACGTAGGCGCCATCCCGGAGCGCGCGTATGCTATACATAGCGATGCCTCGGAAGTCTTGTACTCTGTATGCGTGGGAGTCACACTGTGTGCGCGGAAGTCGTATGCTGTGTGCACGGTGATGTTTTCTGAACATGTATTAGGCTCTGTCCTGGCAGGCGCTGTCCTGGTTCACGTTTTTAATGTGGTTCACGTAGTTAACGTGGGATCTCGCAAGTTCAAGTAAGAGTATGTGTCAGATACTTCGTATGAAGACCTATGTTTACTTGTGAAAGCGAAGTGCTTTTTTATAGTCCACGGTACGAAAGCGTATTTCTGTTCGAGGGACTCGTATGCGTGATGGATGAGAGGATAGGCAACTGTGTATGTTGTCCTAATGTTTAACAATTTGTTTTTCACGCAGATCACGATGACGGTAACCCCGACGATGCCTGTGAACCCTCAGGTGCTCCTGCTGCTCCCGTTAACGCTTCGAGTGCGTGGTACGGTGCAGCGTCTCGCTGGCGCTGGTGAGATGCGACGGCTCGCTGTGCGAGTGCGGCACGCCCTGTGCTGTTATTTTGAGCACATGAGCTTGCTTCAAGGCAGCTAATTATGGTGTGAGCTGTTGTTTTAGTAGCCACGTGTGCAGCCCTACATATATGCCTGCCGCAGCGGCGAGCAGTGAGCGATGTGTTTACGTCTGCTATGTAAGCAATGTGCTAATGAATACTGGTGAGTCGTACCCATTTTATTACGATTCTGGTGCCGAATGAGAGAGCCTCATCAAAAATTGTGTTGCGCCAAAGTTTAATGGCAAGAGTGAACACTATTGTAATTTTAACCGGAATCGGTCAATGTTTAGTGTGCGAAGTAACAAATACCCTCATGATCACATGAGGAAGATCCCCGATCACCAAGTTCCTCGAGAATTAGATGTCATAGTTGATGACATTGGTAGTGAGACCAAATTTGATTAAGAATGGCTTGTATACTCATACTCAAAACCTTAGACCGCACCTCATGAGTAACATGTGGCGATGGGTCTGTAGGAAATCGTTGGTGCGATTTCTGTCTGTGTTGGTGCATATTTGGCGGCAGATATGTAGGGAATCGTTGGTGCGATTCTGGCATATGTGGCGGCAGATGTGTTGTAGCATATTTGGCGGTGGATATGTGGAGAATCGTTGGTGCGATTCTGGCATATGTGACGGCGGATATGTAAAGAATCGTTGGTGCGATTCTGGCCTGTGTTGGTGCACAGATTTCGATGAAAGTTTCACGAGTTGAATATGCATTGCTTATGAATTATGTTAAAGAGTAACGAAATTGTTAATTTACTGTATTGAAACTTGTTGATCGGACCTTCCATAATAAATCATGTTGTGCAGGAAGCACTGTGTATGAAGCCTTAATGACAAGGCATTGTCAATTATGACAATTGACTATTGTACTTAGACTTAGGAGAAGTAAAGTACCATTTGGAATCGATCTTGTTTCGATTGGCAGGATAGCCGAGCTAGATTAATCTCTAAGCATATTTTTGTCTACAGCCATTGCAACCGAGGATGGATGCTAGTCAGGGATGGTCGTGTCGTGGATTGATGGCGCCATAGTGCAACAAGCAGCGCCATCTAACAATTCGTTTTGCGAACTAATATTATGTTCCTGCTCATGTCTGGGCGGACGAGCGGACGAATTGGTGACTAAATAGTGTTTGTTACAGGAATGCATGAAAATACACGCCCGGGGACGGTCGTACGTCAGGACGGCCGTGTCGGAGCGTCTATAAAATACCCGGCTAGGTCGAGGTAGAATGGAGGGTATATCAAGAAACCCCCTCTTGTGTCTTTAGTATAAAGTTTACTGTAGGTGCCGTGCGTGAGAGATTCCGCTCAAGTCATTCAACGGGTGTGGTCATTCGACTAGTGCTAAGATATTGTCGTGGTTCTGTTCGTTGTGGTAACTATTCTAGTGCAGGCAAGGAGGATTGGTGTTGCTGAGACGCTGTCCTGTGTTACATTGAGATAGGTAGTGTTGCTGTTGCTGTACATATTTTGGTGTTATCATGTAATTACGTACCTCACGTTACACTGGTGTGTGATTGTGGCAGAGACGTGTTACGGTGTGGTCTAACTGTAATTTCACTATACTGAATGTATAGTGCGTTACGTTGTCTTATTACTGATAATGATTAAACTGCGTAAGCAAGAGAGCAAGTTGAACATCCGCTCTCACACTTTTATTATTTTTAACAATTAACGCTATCCTGATGTATTTACAAGATCAAAAATGGAATCCTCTATTGTAAATCTCCGACATCAGAAGTGGGATCTCCTGTTGTAATTTCCGACACACATTTTACTTACTAGGCCTGAATGATTGTTAAAAAAGCGGTAAAATGATTTAAAAAATTGTTTACTGCACGCAATTGAATAACTTAAAAATGAACTGATTTTTTACCATGATAGTCTAAAATAATCTTATAATATAAAAATGAATCGCTGAATGTGTTGCTAAGCGCAAGTCTCGAGAGCAGCTGAACCGATTTCGCAAATTTTTTTTTATAATATTCCTTGAAGTACGAAGATGGTTCTTACGGAGAGAAAAATTTAAAAAATTGCCTGAAAAAGTCTAAAACCAACACTTTTCTATATTCCCATACAAAAGATTCGTAATAATACTTAAAAGTCAATTTGAACTTTAATACCATAACATAAAGTTTAAGTGTTAGTGGAGGGGTTCCGGGAAGGCAAAACAATTGAGTGACGTTAGTATCATTGGGGCTTGGATGTAGTGGCTGTAGTTGGCTTCTTGCCCACAGAACATCTGACTTCGAATGAAAGTGTTAACTATTTTCATAGATCCCCAAATTTCTGACAATACGTGTTTATTATTATTTTATAGTTGGTAGAGCCAAGCCAGCTATATTTTAGTTGGAGTACGTATGGTTTGTTATGGGCATAGTACAGTTAACTTACAGTAGGTGGCCGCGCGAATAGTACCAACGCATTTAGAAGTTATATATCATTCAACATCAATGAATGCATTGTCATTCCTAATAATATAACTAACTCTTCCAAATTTAAAAAGATATCACCACAATTTTTTCCTCTGCGGCTGCAACGCGCCGGGTACCAGCTAGTTAAAAAATATTTATATAACATGTTCCTGAGAATAAGCTGAAGCTTTAATTCAAATGTATAAAATCCCAGGTGACTGTAACGATAAACTTAAAAGAAACTCCCCAAGAATATTTATTGATTTTGTTTTACTGATTTTTTAATGAAATATTTATTGCCATGGACAGTTTCCCCGGAATTTCTTTTTTGACATATTGTTAAAATAAATAGGTAGATACTTAACTATCATCATCATCATTACAGCCCTTCACAAGTCCATTGCTGAATATAGGCCTCTTCCAAGGAATGCCATAAAGCACCGTCCTGAACCTCCCGAATCAATCGACTTCCTGCATGTCTTACCAGGTCGTCACTCCATCTAGTGTAGGGACGCCCTACACTTCGTCCGCCGGTACGAGGCCGCCACTCAAGAACCTTTTTTTCCCCGTCGGTTGTCGGTTCTTCTAGCTAAATGACCGGCCTATTGCCACTTCAGCTTACTAATCCGTTGGGCTATGTCGGTCACTCTGGTTTTACTGCGGATATCCTCATTTCTAAGTTTATGAAACTCCGTACGTAGCCCTCTCCATAGCTAGCTGAGCGACCTTGAGCTTCTTCATCCGGCCAGCAGTGAAGGACCACGTCTCAGTTCCATAGGTCATCACTGGCAACACGCGCTGTTTGAACAGTCTCATTTTCAAGTTTTGAGGTATACCTGACGAGAAGATGTAGCGTAATTTCCCGAACGCTGCCCAGCCGAGTTGAATCCGTCGATTGACCTCTCGGTCAAAGTTGGACTTACCTAGTCGGACTACCCCAGGTAAACATACTCTTCAAAAACTTCGTGCTTAGTGCTTCCAACAATTACCGGCATAGGGATGACATGGTCGTTATACATGATCATTGTTTTGTCCATGTTCATCCATGTCCATCCGTTGGAGGCACTATTGAGGTCATTGAGCATAGTGCTTAGGTCCTCCAGCGATTCTGCCATAAGGACAATATCGTCGGCAAATCGAGGGTGAGTGATGTACTCGCCGTTAATGTTAATACACATTTAATAACATAATGATCTTAATAGAGTTAAGTGTATCAAGTGTCTAAGGATACAGATGCACTGTCTATTCTCTCAATCTCGGTATGTTAATAAAATGGTAGCTCATTCGTGGACTGACCACGGCCAATGAAACTTAATTTCGCAGATCTATTAATCCGCGCAGCTATTACTTAACCACGAGTTCCTCTTCTGTACGACTAACGATGTAGGCGATGAACCACGCTACTTGAGCCCTCGGCAAAATGTCGCCGGCTATAAAGCATGAATTGGGCATCGAACGTCGTGAGTATCAAATATTATGGAATTTATACTATCGTATCTCATGCGTGGGTAAATATTTATACCTAACTACGCTAAAAGTTTTATCATAGTGACTCGGGAATACAGTCCGAACCTCCGCTCAAACCCTTGGGGAAAATAGCGTGATGCAATGAATATTGTACTTGTGTGACTCGCGGTTGGTAAAGGAAGGTTATACATTTATTTTGGTTGATAAATAAATACTTAGTTGGGTTTATAATGGCTTAAAGAGGATAGTCTCAAGATTTTTTTATCTTTAATGTACTACAGTTTTATAATGTAAAAATCTGTCTATTTTTATCTAAAGTTTTGAAAGTTAAACTTTTGAAGTCTTATTATAACAATATTATACTTACTGATTTTTTTTATAGAATAAGGGTGCCAAACGAGCACACAGTCCACCTGATGGTAAGTGGATGCTGTGGCCCATAGACATCTACATTTATCCTCAATTATGAATCAAAATGCAGATGCGCCGCCAGCCCTGAGGACTGAGATGGAATGCCTCGTTTCCAGTAGAAAGGGTCTTCGGTTCTCTACACTCACCATACGAAACACAGCAGCATTGAGCTGCCATTTTACGCTGGTATTCTGTGAGAGCATGGTCCTACCTCGCTCGAGCCAACCAATTCGTGCTGCAACCACAATGTAGCTACAGTATCTCTCTACCATTTAACAAAATATGTAGAAATGACTACTTTAAATAAAATTTTTATTCAAATTTTTCTTTTACGCTTTTCAAGAAAATTTTTGCTGAAAATTGTTGAGTTCTTCTTTGGATTCCAACCAACCAGGTCAATTAACCTTAACCATTTTTTCTAATTATATAATCCGGAGGGAATCTGTTTGACAAAAGGCAAAATAAAATTACATTTTAGAACGCAAACTGTGCATTTATTTTCTTGTATCGATTCATTATAAACATTCAAGATAAATATCAACATTAATTTTGATATAGTTGAGTCAATCCCTAGCGTACATGTAAAATATTTTGTATAAAAATGTATTTACCAAATTCATGCAAATTATCAACAACTTGACTTTTTTTCTTTGAAAAATATCAAAATTAACAAAATAATTGAAAACATTCTATATTTTAAACAGTATCTAACATAAAATTTAACCAAAAATAAATGCGTCATAATATTGACGACGTCTTGAGAATTTACCTGTGAAATGTGCAATTATCAGGATTATTTATATTATTAACTCTACAGTCACTTACAGAACAAGTAACCTTTAAGAAAAGTAAGTTTTAACAGTGGTAGAGCCACGCGGCAGCTTTTGCTGTCGCACGAATGGGCCGGCTCGAACCGGGGTAGAACCACGACCTCACAGAAAACCAGCGTGAAGTAGAGGTTTACCTCTGCGTTTCGCTTGGTGAGTGCAGGTGGCCGGAGGCCCTTTTTACTCGAAATGAGGCATTCCATCTTAGTCCTCACGGGTGACAACGCATCTACATTTTGATTTGTAACAGAGGATAGATGTAGATGTCTATGGGCCGCAGCAACCACTTACCATCAGGTGGACTGTGTGCTCATTTGTCACCCTTATCATATTAAAAAAAAACCATTTTGGCAAAAAGTTACTTGCTGAAAGTAACCATTATTACACCCTAAAAAAATATAAAATATCTAAGAGTTATTTCTTGCATGCCGATATATGCCGATCTGTGATTCAAAATCGGTTACAGAGTCATGACATTTGGTATCCTTTTCTACCTTGCATTTTTGCCGGCTAGACCATACACCTACACCAGAGAGTACTTTTTTATATAGGGAAACGCTATAAGCTTATATCGACCATAGATTTAATAAATACTTAGGTTAGATTGGCCATGTAAAAGAGGAAGGGCATATCATATACTTAAGTTAGAACGAGATAGAATGGCTAGACTATACACGTACACCACAGAGTAATTTTTATATAGGGAAACGCTATAGGCCTATTTCGGGCTGACGTTAATCGTTAACGAAACAAATCCCGCTTATTTTCGCGCTATCTTTTGATTTTGAAGTATTAATAAGTGTTTAAAAGGTGTGATTAAATATGGCGACGTGCGAAGTACCCGATTGCAGTTCATGGAGAAAAAAAAATCCACAATTATAAACATTTCCCACGTAAGTACAATTAAAATATTTAGCACTCTATATTCAATATTTTAGAATTGGTACATATATTTTATACAAAAATGGACAGGGAAAAATATCGCATTCATTATGATAATGCTCTAAATGCGAAAGAATTATATTAAAATAATAACAAATACGTGAATTCCCGCTATTTCTGCATTGAAGTAATATGTACAACTTACGTACTAAAGCAGCTATTTCAAACAAAAAATGTGCGCTACTCATGTCTCCGCGCATTCGCAGGGAAAAGTAGTGTGGCGCAAGCGCGGTTGGTTTTTATCACAGATTATTTTACGTAGTATGATCACTAGGTATATAATAATAGATTGTAAGATTGTATTGTTAATTACATATGTAAATTATATCGAGTACAATTTTTATAATTTGTCATTTATTTTATATATAGTATATGTTAATTTATGCCGTGTAGTGGCGGTCAAGAATATCCACTACCCCATATCCTCCCGTGGGTGTCGTAAAAGGCGACAAAGGGAAACAGGCAGGAGATGGGCAGCAGCATCTTCCTGATAATAGCCGAAATTACAATAAAAAAAACTGCGGTTGCCAACCCGCTCGCCAAGCGTGGCAACTATGGCAAATACCCCCCAATGATCAAAGCAACAATCAGACGGCCCCCAGTCCCCGGCGGCCCCGCTATTCCTGGCTACGGTGGCGACCATGGTAACGGCGGGGCAAGGGGTGCTAAGAATCTCCGGTGGAGGTTCGGTTGCCACCTTAGACGACTCGATCTGGCAACGTACAACGCACGCACCCTGAGGACTGACGAGAAGATCGTGGAGCTGGAGGAAGAGATAGACAAGTTGCGCTGGCATATTATAGGATTATCCGAAGTCCGAAGAGAGGGGGAGGACACGGTAATCCTCGAATCTGGCAACTTGCTCTATCACCGGGAGGGCGACCATCTGTCCCAAGGAGGTGTGGGATTTATCGTCCACAAGTCTCTCGTTAACAACGTTGTAAAGATCGGGAGTGTGTCGACTAGGGTTGCGTACCTTATACTCAGAATCACCAAACGGTATTCGCTGAAGGTCATACAGGTTTACGCACCAACCTCGGCACACCCCGATAGAATAGAATAGAATAGAATAGAATAGAATAGAATATTTTTTATTCAATATACATTACATGTGTAATTCTTATTGAAAGTCATTTTTTACTTTACCACTGGTTCGAAAAAACCCTCTGTCCTGGGAAGAACCAGCAAGAAACCCAGCGGGACTTTTTTTTAAAATAAATTTTACAATATAAATGATTACGAACTATTTACAAAATTTATTTTAGAAACTGCTTGGAAGCGATCACCTCATTCCCAGGGGTTATTATCAACCATGTATTCATTTATACTATAATAACCCTTTTTATACAGTTTCAGCTTAATAAAACATTTAAACTTGGTAATAGAGAGAACCTGTACACTTTCCGGGACCTTGTTGTAATAGCGTATACATTGCCCCAAGAATGAATTACTGACTCTGTGGAGTCGAGAAACTGGTATCACTAGCTTGTGTTTGTTCCTAGTGTTTACAGAATGTATATCACTTCTTTTACTAAAACTATCTTTGTTTTTGTGAACATACATTAAATTTTCGTAAATATACTGAGAGGCCAAAGTTAATATATTAATTTCTTTGAATTTATCTCTAAGAGACTCTCTCGGTTTTAGATTGTAAATAGCTCTAATGGCCCTCTTCTGTAAAACAAAAATAGTTTCTGAATCAGCCGCATTTCCCCATAGCAAAATCCCATAAGACATTATGCTATGAAAATAACTAAAATAAACTAATCTAGCTGTCTCGACACTAGTGAGACCTCTAATCTTTTTTACAGCATAGGCTGCAGAACTTAGTCTGCTTGCTAATTTGGATATATGGGGGCCCCACTGGAGCTTTGCGTCAAGAGTGATGCCAAGAAAAACAGTGGATACAACAGGGCTCAATTCCTCCCCATTTAAAAACACATTGGTATTCAGATTTTGAACATTCGTTGTTGTAAATTTAACACAATTAGTTTTATTTCCGTTCAAATGCAGATTATTAACGTTAAACCAATGCACTAATTTTGATATAGCATTATTCACTTCGTCACATTTAAATGATTGACGTTTAAGTTTAAAAATCAAGGAAGTATCATCAGCAAATAATACTATATCATGACTATCCCCTACAAGGTGAGGTAAGTCATTAATATACACCAGAAACAGGAATGGGCCGAGAATCGAGCCCTGAGGGACACCCATTAGTACAGGTGACCCGGAAGAACTTTTACCATTGATAATAACCTTCTGTTTTCTATTACTTAAATATGAAATAATAAGTTTAAGCGCTGTGTTCTTGACACCATAGTACTGTAGCTTCCTGATTAATGTCTCATGGTGAACACAGTCGAAGGCCTTGGAAAGGTCACAAAATATACCCAAAGCATCCTCTGAATTCTCCCATGCACAAAAAATATGTTTAATAAGCTCAACTCCAGCGTCAGTTGTCGAGCGACCCCTTGTAAAACCGAATTGATTATTATGTAGCAATTTATTAATAGTAAAGAAACTTAACATCTGATCTAAAATAATTTTTTCAAAAATTTTACTTAATGTTGGTAGTACAGAAATTGGTCTAAAATTGGCGGGGTCTAATGTACTACCAGATTTAAATATAGGTATGACTTTACTATGTTTCATTAAATCAGGAAACACACCAGATTCGACGCTTATATTAAATATAGTGGCTAGATAAGGTGCTAATGTATCTATTATAGATAAAATAACTTTAACTGAAATCCCCCATAAGTCTGCCGTTTTCTTAACATCAATAGTTTTAAAATATTTAACGATATCTTTTGGCAGTACCCTATGGAATTTAAAAGTATTTGAACAAGCCTTTACATTTTGTTTGAGCAATGATTCGGCGACAGTAGGAGAAGAATTTAATGATTTTGTTGTCAAAAAAGGAACATCAGTAAAATGTTTCTCAAAAGCCATAGCAACTTCTTGATCAGATTGCGTTAAATTATTGTTAATATTCAATTGAACATCCGAGTTGCGCGGTTTGACCTTGCCCGTTTCACTATTTATTATTCTCCAGGTCATTTTAATTTTGTCGGATGCAGTTTTAATTTTGTTGCTTAAATGTAAAGCCTTAGCAGTGGAGCACACTTTTTTAAATGTTTTAGAATATGTTTTTACATAATCTCTAAATATAACACTACTATTATATGATCTTTCATCATAAAGCTCGTATAACCTTCGCCTACTTTTATAAATTCCTACTGTCGCCCATTCATTAAATGATTTGCGACTGTTAAAAGAGAAAGTTTTAGAAGTAAATATTCTACTAAATTCACAACGTATAATTTCAAATAATGTAGCATACAAATAATTAGCACTATTTTTAAACGAAAGTGATGGAAGTCTTTTTATTATATTACTTCTAAACCTCTCCAAGCGATGTTCATTTATTGGAACAAACACAACTTTCTTATTTTTCTGTTTTTTGTGTATGTAAGGTAGTGATACTAACTGTCCACAGTGATCTGAACTTAAATTTTGAATAATTGATTTATGCAAGGGCTTAACATCTGTAAAAATGTTATCTATACAGGTCGCACTAGGCCCAGCAATACGTGTTGGTTCTAAGAATAAATTTACAAGATTATACGATTTAAACAATGAGCTAAACTTAATACTAATGGAAGAAGTTTCAAGGAGATTGATATTAAAGTCTCCACACATTACAACAGACTTGTTCTGTTTACTAAGTTTTTTTTTTTAAGATGAGGAGGTGGAGGAAATGTATGAGGATATCTCTAGAGCCATGCATTCCTCCAAAACCCAATATACGGTGTTAATGGGAGACTTCAATGCAAAACTAGGCACAAGAGAGAACGGTGAGCTGAAAGTAGGGAAATTTGGAATAGGGCAACGGAACCCAAGGGGCCAGCAGCTGGCCGACTTCATGGAGACAGAGGGACTCTTTATGATGAACTCTTTCTTCCAGAAGCGGCCCCACAGGAAGTGGACCTGGTCGAGCCCCGACGGTTCGACAAAAAATGAGATTGACTTCATTATGACGACCAGACGACAACAGTTCAGTGATATCTCCGTGATCGCGAGGGTGAAAACTGGTAGCGATCACCGAATGGTTAGAGGCACACTGAGCCTAAACGTTAAGTTGGAGAGGTCGCGTCTAATGAAGTCAACGCTCCGTCCCCCTCGTGCTCTGTTCCAAAGTCCCGAAACCTTTCAGCTCGAGTTACAAAACCGTTTTCAGTGCCTAGAAGACTGCAATGAAGTGGACGATATGAATGACAAGCTCGTGGAAACTGTCCATGCGGTCGGAGCTAAGTTCTGCAAGACCCGTCGCAGAAGAACACAAAAACTCTCCGATCACACTCTTAATCTCATGGCTGTTAGACGGGAGGTGAAGCTACATTCTTCAACAGATTTGACAGCATACAGGCAACTGAACAGACAGATCTCCAAATGCATGCGGCGGGACTTACGCAACTTCAATACAGCTTGTATTGAAGAAGCGATCGAGCGGAACCAAGGCTCCAAAGTCTTTGCCAGAGATCTGTGTGCCAGAAAGAGCCAACTGTCAAGGCTGAAGACCGAATGTCGCAGCATCGTTTCCGGTACACCTAAGATTTTGAGTGAGATTGAGAGATTCTATGGGCAGCTGTACACGTCATCGTTGAAGCCACACGCAAGTGTGAGTAACGATCCAAGAGCGAGTCTCATCCGACACTATTCAGAAGATATCCCGGACGTCAATCTGAGCGAGATTAAAATGGCTCTCCAGCACCTTAAAAACGGCAAGGCCCCAGGCGAGGATGGAATTACAGCGGAGCTTCTGAAAGCGGGTGGAAGACCGGTACTTGAAGTCCTTCAGAAGCTCTTTAATTCCGTCCTCCATGGTGGCATTACACCGGAGGCGTGGAGCAGAAGTGCGGTGGTCTTGTTCTTCAAGAAAGGTGACTACGCTCTCTTGAAGAACTACCGACCGATTTCCCTTCTGAGCCGCGTCTACGTTCTGTTTTCGAGAGTCATTACGAATCGTCTCGCGCGCAGACTTGACGACTTCCAGCCTCCCGAACAAGCCGGTTTCCGAAAGAGTTTTAGCACCATAGACCACATACATACCCTTTGGCAAGTTGTACAGAAGTCCGAAGAGTACAATTTGCCACTATGTCTGGCGTATGTGGACTATGAGAAAGCCTTTAATTCTGTCGAAATTTGGGCAGTGCTGCAGTCCCTTCAGCGGTGCCAAGTTGACTGTCGGTATATCGAAGTGCTGAAGTGTTTGTACAGTAGAGCTACGATGGCTATCCGAGTACAGAACCAGAGTACGAAAACTATCCAATTGCAGAGAGGTGTAAGACAGGGTGATGTTATATCCCCGAAACTCTTCACCGCTGCATTTGAAGACGTTTTCAAACTTCTGGACTGGAAAGGATACGGTATTAACATCAATGGGAAGTACATCACCCACCTTCGATTTGCCGACGATATAGTCCTTATGGCAGAATCGCTGGAGGACCTAAGCACTATGCTCAATGACCTCAATAGTGTCTCCCAACGGATAGGTCTTAAGATGAACATGGACAAAACAAAGATTATGTTTAATGTCCATGTCACACCTATGCCGGTAGTTGTTGGGATCACTAAGCTCGAAGTTGTTGACGAGTATGTTTACCTGGGACAAATAGTCCGACTAGGTAAGTCCAACTTCGACCGAGAGGTCAATCGACGGATTCAACTCGGCTGGGCATCTTTCGGAAAGCTACGACACATCTTCTCGTCAGACATACCTCAAAACCTTAAACCGAAATTGTACAACCAGTGCGTGTTGCCAGTGATGACTTACGGAACTGAGACGTGGTCCTTCACTGCTGGCCGTATGAGGAAGCTCAAGGTCGCTCAGCGAGCTATGGAGAGGGCTATGCTCGGAGTTTCTCTGCGTGATAAACTTAGAAATGAGTATATTCGCAGTAGAACCAGAGTAACCGACATAGCCCAACGGATGAGTAAGCTGAAGTGGCAGTGGGCCGGTCATATAGCTCGAAGAACCGACAACCGATGGGGAAGAAAGGTTCTCGAGTGACAGCCTCGTACCGGTAGACGAAGTGTAGGGCGACCCCCCACGAGATGGAGTGACAACCTGGTAAGACATGCAGGGAGTCGATGGATGCAGGTGGCTCAGGACCGTGCTTTGTGGCATTCCTTGGGGGAGGCCTATGTTCAGCAGTGGACTTATGAAAGGCTCTAATGATGATGATGATGAACTAAAGGCTGTGTTGCCTCTAGTACGTACTACATAATAGCTCAATTTATTTTTGATCTAATTTTTGTAGAGTTTGATATCATCTTCAACGTAGCAGTCTATCGCATAACACCTTATTCTTTTCGTCTGTCTAATTTAAATAAAATAATGGGTTTGTAGTGAGTGCTTGAGTCTCATTTATTGTGTAAACAGTTCTTTATTAAGTGTACTAAAGCCAGTGATATTTTGGTAATGTCAAAGTATTCTGCAATTAAAACTATATCAAATAATTACAAATTAATATCGAGTTTTGTGAAGTGTTCGGGCGGAACGCGTAAGCGCTGCTATATCACCGGCGCTTGGGCCGTTTTGCTCGCGACGTTTTTAACACAGCAACAGTGATCAGGTATAGTTTTATGTTTCTGTTTTTACCGCGCATCAATCTTACATTTGAAACTACATAGCTGGATATTTTTGTTTACTCATAGAGTACAATATAAGATGAATGACTGATGACACTACAATAGATTGCTTTAAGTGTAAAAAAAAATATTGCTGAAAGGGATGTTTTTAAATGTACGGGCTGTAATATTTACATGCATTATCAATGAGCTGATTTATGCCAATGTGAGAAATGCCCATCCTGTATAAATTAGAGGCTCGCTTGTACGTTTGGAGGGACAGTGCCACCTAAGTTTAAAGATTGCGCAACTACGTCTATTTTAAACGTCGATAACGACGCCTTGACTGAATATATGGATACGAAACTTAACAGTCTGCGCCAGCAGTGGCAGGAGGACTTAAATTCAGAAACGCATAAAGTATCGAAAACTTTTGCGCAAGATATTAATAGGCTGGAAAAACGTGTTGATTCATGAAAGGAGCGCATAAATGAACTCGAACAAAACTTTACGGCATCACATAGTCCTGATGTCTCACTGATGCTTCGCGCAGACTTGGAGCATTTACGTGCCAAGTTTGATGATGTCGACCAAGCTTCTCGCAGTTGCAACGTGGAGTTACAAAACATTCCTGAAAAAAAGGCTGAATACCTGATTCATCTATCTATAGATGTTGGTAAGCTAATTGGCGTTGATATCAAGGCAAGTGATATTAGATCTGTTCATCGCGTGGCTCCAAAGGTGCCGAATTACCGTCCAAAAAACTTTGTACTGCAGCTGACCACACGACGACTGCGTGATGATATGATAGCGCACACTCACCACTACTCAGTTGTTTGGCTCTGCCAACAGTGCCGCTGCTACTGCTCAGAACAAACGATTCTATATAAACGAACATCTGACACTAAAAAATAAATTTTTATGCAGTAACGCTCGACAACTTCCGAAGCCGAAGTGATATAAATTTGTGTGGGTCAAAAACAGTTGCATTTTGCTACGAAAAAATGACGATTCACGTGTAATTCACATCCGTTGTTCTAACGATTTAAACATAATATGACAATTTTATAACGTTTACTTGTTTATTAATATTCCAAAAGTAGCATATATTAGTAGTTTTATTATAAGTTTTTGTGTATGTTGTTTACAATACTCGATACAGCGGGAGATTGAGATACATAATTTTATAGCAAATAAATTTATAAATACACTTTTAATAATATCAGTTGCATTTCTTTCTCGTGATGGCTTCTAATAAGTTACTTTTATATTCTATCAAAATTGTGGAGGCTTAAAATCTAAACTTACAGACTTAAAACTAAATTTACTAACTTGTAACATCAATATTGTAATTTTAACTATAACCTGGCTATTTAGGCCAAATAATTAACATTTGAAATTTGCATTCAACACGCGTGTACTTCCGCTGACTTTGTAAAGGTCGCCCTCGCCCCCTCTCCCGTGTGGGTCGCTCGGCAGAGGGCGCGAGCGCCGGACGTGAGTGCGAAGTCAGTAGCTTGACCGCCGCGGCTCTGTCGACTAGTTGTATTGTTTGCGACCCTGGATCGGTTGCGCGCGGCCAGTTTTCGTTTTGATGGTCTAGAATTTGAGTAATTGTGCGCGCCTAATTTACTATCGAAGATTTGGATCCCTTTAAGACCGCCTTGAATGCAGTGCAGTTACTAGAACAGCGTGGTCGCGTACCGTATAACCTCTAAATAGTGTCGGTTTATGTTAGCAAGTTTATGCAACGACGAGGAGTTCTGTTGAGTCTAGAAAAATAGATTGTCTGCGCGGATGCCGGGTCGGTTAATTGTTTTAGAAGTTAATACTGATAGCGATCAACGTCCGGTCTTTGATGCGTGTGGAATTTACTATTGCAATTTTTTCGCTAGACTCGTGAGGTCGCTTTAAGATTGCTTCTATTTTGAGTTATCATTTTAGTGCGTTTACGCGATAACGAGGCCTGTCTAAGTGTTGAGTGATTAAATTAACTTACCTTTGTTTTTGTGCCGTGTGTCACGTGTTTGATTACGATTAACAGGGATTTAGTTGAGTTTGAAGTCAATTAAATGTACAATAAAGTTGATAGATTGAAATAGTGTACAATAAAGTTGATAAACTGAAATAGTGAAATGAAGGCAGAAGTTTTGAATAGTGAACTACGACTGGAGGGAGCGCACATTGGGAGAACATCAGCTCCTGTGGATCTTCTGTCCGATTAAATCGGGCCGTCAGGTCACACATATACACACTTTCTAACACAAACTTACAAGCACATACTTAACGCCTGACCGCGCCTTGGGGTCGGTCCTCGATTCGGAACCCGGTAAGTTCGTATTAATTACCTAGCCTTATATACTACATATCCATTGGCCATTTGGGCCCCGTCCTCTGTTGCCCGTCGATTGGATTACTCATGGGCCCTAGTCCAGTCAACCTTTGTCGGGGCAACTCAGGGCGTGAACACTGGCTGTTGGACACAATTTTGGATGCTAAAATTCAAACTGATGCTTATACAATATTTCGACGCGATCGATACTTTATGTTATTTAATAAAAAGGGCGGTGGCGGGGTGCTAATTCTGGTTAAGAAATCGATCTATGATGTTATAAAACTTGATTTAGAGGCCAACGATTTAGAAAATATTTTTCTTCATTGCCCACATTCAAATTTATTATTGCGTGCATGCTATATACCACCAGCATCTAAAACTTCTACCTGTGATAAATACTTTTATATACTTCACGACATTCACTCAAAGGCATTATTCTCACAGTACATTATTATTGGTGACTTTAATGTACCCTACCTGGAATGACCATCTGATGGTCCATCTTCGAGACCTGTTAACGCACTAAAAATTAAAAATGGTGCAAAAGTGTACATCTTGTGCTAAAAATATTACCAAAAAAACTCCAGGTCTAGTGTGCAGTAGATGTGAAAAGTCAGTTCATGCTACACCAGTGTGCTCGAAGCTCAGTAACAAACAGCTGACTACCCTTCGCAACGCCACTGGACTCGAGTGGAGTTGTGAAGAATGTATCAACAACACTTCAAGGAGATCCTCTTATATGATAACTATGGATGACGATACTGACGAAGAAGAATTACCTCCTAGCTTGAATAATAGGTCGTCAGATAATTACAATAAGTTGATCAATGATATCAGTACCCAAATGCATAGAATTCTCAAAAAAGAATTGGATGGAGTCAAGAGCTCATTGGAGTTTCTAGGACATCAAGTGGAAGCAATTGAAGAATCAATAAAGAATCAAGATGCAAGAATAAAGAAGTTGGAAAACAAAAGTAATGATTCTCATAATAAAAACAAACATTTTGAACTCCAAATTGCAGCCATCGAACAAGAAATACGAGAAATGGAGCAGCGGACGCTTTCATGTTCTCTAGAAATATCAGGTATTACTTCTAACATTAAAGCAAATGAGGTCACTATAACTCAAGAGATTGCGAAGAAGCTCGATCTCGACACTGGCTCAATAGTTTGTGCACGACGACTTCCAACCCGCAGGGAAAATCCAGGCAACATTATAGTGGAATTGAGATCTAAAGACGCCCCGGATCAGTGGATAGAAGCGGGTAAAAAAGCCCAACTTACCCTAAGCGTATTTGGTAAAAACGTACCGAGTAAACAAGCTGGAATAAGAATCTTTATTCGAGAAGCACTATCTCCCTACATGAAGACCCTATATTACAACGCCAGGAATAGTCTCAAGACTTCGCATAAATATGTATGGTGCAAAAATGGATTGATCTACTGCCGTAAAACAGACGACAGTAAAGTGCTTATTATCCGTTCAAACCAAGATATATCGAAACTCTTAGAATAATTAACATAGTTAAGTTTTTTTTTTCTTCTTATATTAGTATACAAAACGAATTTTTTTTCTCATTGTAATATGAACTTAGATTTACCTAAGCCTAACGAATATCATAATTGTTTAAATATAAACTATTTTGTAAAACAAATATCTACCAACATTCATCTACTATGTATGCATGTCAATATTAGATCACTGATAAAAAACTTCTCTAAGCTATTGCACATTATCAACACAAGTACCCACCCAATAGATATGATTGCAATTTCAGAGGCTGGCATTTCCGACAGTATTTGTAATTTGTTTTATATTCCTGGTTATGTAATGCATACACAGCTGAGAACGAATAAAAGGGGAGGTGGAGTTGTTTTATTTGTTAAAAAATACCTAAAATTTACCGTTCATAACATTAAAACATTTACTTTTGAAAGCATTACTGGAACAATTAAAACGGCTTCGAACCTCTCTGTTGACGTGTGCTTAGTTTATAGACCACCTTCTAGTAGTAAAAGTTATTTTATCACTGAGCTAAACGAAATGCTAAAAACTTATTTTTTATCGGGGAATGCAATCATACTTGGGGATATGAATATCGACTTAAAAACTGTAAATAGCAGCCGAGATGGTTACATAGATATGCTATCCGAGCACGGCTACAGCTGTGGTATTACAGATTATACCCGAATTGAGCGAAAATTAGACCAAATTAATATGTCGTGTATAGATCACATATTTGTTAAATACCACCAAACCGAGCCGTGCACGGCCGCACTCGACACTGTACTAGCCGACCACAGAGTCACAATTATTGCATTATGTAATAGTCACTCGATGCGATCCGCACACATGCATAATATTAGTGATTGTTGCCCCGAACCGGTCGCCTGCACTCGTCGCGCATACTATGATTCCGATATTGTTTATAATGAATTGAAAGATGTGGACTGGTCATGTACAGGTACGATGAAATGTCCACATGAAATTTACAGTTATATAAAAGAAAAATTCACATTAGCATATAATAAAGCCCTTAAATACTATAATAAAATCAAATTTACTAAATCAAATATGCCTTGGATAAATAAAAATATAAATAATTTAAGTCGTAAAAGAGATATAGCTTTTCGCCAATGGAGAAGAGATCCTAATAACAATATTTTGTCTAGAAATTATAAAAAATACGTAATAAATTAAATAAAGTTATTGAGTATTATAGAAATACTTATTTGAGGAAATTAATTAATGAAAATTATAGAAATCCTAGGAAACTTTGGCAAATTATTAATGCATTATATGGTAGAAGTAGTCCATCAATAGACGGATTGATATTATCTGGTTTTCCAGCACAAAAATTGTCTCCACAGGCTATTGCTGATAAGTTTGCGAGTGAGTTTAAAGATGCCGTTAAGAAAATAATCCCTAGTTGCCATACAAATTTATTAAAATGTAGTTCATATACAAAACCTGCCCAAGTTAGTATGCGCTTCAAAAAAGCCACCCCTAAAAACATTTTTCATTTAATTAAGAACCTTAATGCAAGGAAAGCTCCAGGCTTAGACGGGATTAATGTATTAGATATCAAAAAGATAGGTGACAAATTATGCACTGCCATCGCTAACCTTATAAACGCAAGCTTTTTAGTTAGTAGATACCCGGAAGGATTAAAGACTGGTTGTGTGCGACCTATCTTTAAAAATGGTTCTAAAGGAGTTGTAGCAAATTACCGGCCCATAACTTTGTTACCCGCTATCGACAAAATAGTGGAGAAATATATTTGTGAACAGATGCATAACTTTTATAAGCTAAATAATATACTTAGTACGAACCAATATGGGTTCCAAGCCGGTAATAGCACTACAACGTTGCTGCGAACATTTACGGATGAGATCAATAGTTATTTAAACGAAAAAGTTCACGTCTTAGTAGTATTTATTGATTTCTCCCGCGCTTTTGATACGCTTGATCATAAAAAACTAACAACTAAGCTAGAAAATACTGGAATCCGAGGTGTAATACTAAACTGGTGCCAAGACTATCTGAAAGACAGAACTTATAGAGTAAAAATAGATGAATGCCTAAGTAAGCCCGTATCGGTCTCGACAGGTACGGTCCAGGGGTCGGTGATCGGTCCACTGCACTTTCTGGCTTATGTTAACGATATGACTAATGTACTTAAATACTGTCTATCAATTCGCAGATGACACGTGTATCATATCTGCTGCAAAAGATCCACAAGTAGCATTAAATAATTTACAATACGACTTCAACAACTTAAATAAATGGTGTCATGACTCAGGCCTAGTGTTGAATGCAGCTAAAACTAAGATGCTACACATAAGATCTCCTTATATTAGAGAGAAAAGTACATCGTACAATCTTATAGCTCATGATCACAGTTGCCTTCATAATTCGAATTACATTCACTGTAGGTGTCCACCAATTAAAATAGTAGATTCTCACGTGTACCTTGGATTAGTAATGGATAGTGCATTTAACTGGGCCCCCCAAGTTGAGCGAGTATGTGACAAATTACGAGCGTTCCTCGCAAACTTAAGAATCATAAAAAAACAAATGACTTTTAGGACACGATTAGCTTTATATAACGCGTTTGCTAACACTATAATCAACTATGGCCTATCCAGTTATGGGCGAACTTTCAAGTCATATCTGGATAGGATATATAATCTACAAATAAGAATATTAAAACAAGTGGTCTCACCTAACGTAAAAAAACAATTTTCATCAAATGTCATAAAATTATTTAAATATTGCAACGTACTACCCGTACACGACCAGTTCATACTCCAATTTCTGAAGGAAGATTTTTTTAATAATTCCATGAAAATAAAAGTGGAACATAATAAGGGTACTCGGGCGATCACTCGCGGCAAGTTAGTTACGACAGCCGCGCGGAACACTTACGGCAGACGCACTGCTGTATACTTGATTCCTAGAATCATAAATAAATTGGATCCTGAGTTTAGGAATTCTATTAATGAAAAAAATTTAAAAAACAAACTAAAGATCTTTCTAGTGAGTTCTTTGGACAGCAAAGATCGAATAGTTACATGAATAAGTATAGTAACTTTGTTTCTTCCTTTTTTTTTAAAGCATAGCGAACGTAAGCACAGCAATTAAACCTCAGTGGTTTGCGCTGTGTTCAATATGTATTAATAATTGTACATTTCATGGGTAATAAATGAAAAAAAAAAAAGTTACTGATACAGCAAAATTATTGTCTTATATCATATGAATTTGAAACAAATAAATACATTAAAAAACCGGCTAAGTGCGAGTCGGACTCGCGCACCGAGAGTATCGAACGAATCCGTAGGTATATATAAGTTTAAAATTATTAAAAATATTTTTATTATATGATGTAACTAAAAATTTATGCTTTTCGCAATTTTTCCTTTATCTGTGCTATAATACGTTGCTTCATATAAAATTTTAAGATTCTGAGTTCACGGGAAGTATCCTGTAGGTTTTGTAGTGCCCTGTGGACTCCCCTTTACCTCCGACTATATACATTTATGATATTAGTATTAAGTATAGAATAGCGACAGTATAATTAAAGTTCTTGTACAAGCAACACGTCTCCTTCATTCAGCACCTTCCGAGTTCCGACATTACATGGCGACCCTGCCAGGCGGTGCGCTGCTACAATGCACGCGCACCGCCGCGGCCTACAAAATGATTAAAATTACAATATAATTTAATTATTATAATTTACTCAAATTGAGACCATTATATACCCGGACTACACGGAATATATACCCGGATGTGATGAAAAATAACTAAATATGAATACAAGAAGAGGCCTTAATAACAATTTTACAGAAGGTGATTGAAAAATTAAAAAGTATAATGTATAATTATAAAGTAGTACCATAAAGTCAACTAAGAGGAAAATAAAGTAATTTTTTATATAATGAGCAAAATTCAAAAAACAGCAAATTAATTTTAAAAGGAAAGAAACAGTTGTACTTTTGCAAGCTTCATCCAGAAGAATATGAAAATTGAGTTAAAAAGAACAAAGAAGAAATTAAGAGGTAACTTCGCACCTGTGTGATTTTAATTCCATTTAAAACTTTATTTATCAATTTGAGATTGATTTATATTCTTTTTGCTATTATATTTTTTTTAAAGTTATGTATTAAATATTCTGTATCTAATATGTTACCTATGTTTAAATTGAAAGTAATTATCAGATATTTTACGATTCAATTGATTTTTTAATATTTTCATTACATTTTATTATCTTAAAAAATAATCAAAACGCAATAATTATAAATTAAGTTACGTATGCACTTCTGTGGCATATTTTATTAAGGTACAAGACGATTTTATATTCACTTTTATTCAGTTATGGTTTTATATTATTTTTATTACTGTGCCGTGAAAAAATTAATGAAGTAATGTGATAGATTACATTTTCACGTCCTTAAATTTACCATAGTTCATCATAAATTAAATTTTTCATCTTTTATAGTTCACTTTTTCTTTTAACGACCATAAACTAATCTAGATAAGTTCAATTTCAATTCGAAATTCAAATGTTACAAGAATCAATCTTTACACAGTGAATATAAAAGCTCTCCTAAACTTATGAATGATATATCTATAAATATGACATGTAATGTTATGCAATGAGCTTATCTTAAAACAATAGAGAGCAACATGCGATATATGAACAGGTACATAAAAATAAATCATAACAACATTCTATCATCATTCATCATCATTACAGCCCTTCACAAGTCCACTGCTGAACATAGGCCTCCCCCAAAGAATGCCACAAAGCACGGTCCTGAGCCACCTGCATCCATCGACTTCCTGCATATCTTACCAGGTCGTCACTCCATCTAGTGGGGGGACGCCCTACACTTCGCCTGCCGGTACGAGGCTGCCACTCGAGAACCTTTCTTCCCCATCGGTTGTCGGTTCTTCGAGCTATATGGCCGGCCCATTGCCACTTCAGCTTACTAATCCGTTGGGCTATGTCGGTCACTCTAGTTCTACTGCGGATATCCTCATTTCTGAGTTTATCACGCAGAGAAACTCCGAGCATAGCCCTCTCCATAGCTCGCTGAGCGACCTTGAGCTTCCTCATCCGGCCAGCAGTGAAGGACCACGTCTCAGTTCCGTATGTCATCACTGGCAACACGCACTGGGTGTACAGTCTCGTTTTCAAGTTTTGAGGTATACCTGACGAGAAGATGTGCCGTAATTTCCCCAACGCTGCCCAACCGAGTTGAATCCGTCGATTGACCTCTCGGTCGAAGTTGGACTTACCTAGTCGGACTATTTGTCCCAGGTAAACATACTCGTCAACAACTTCGAGCTTAGTGTTCCCAACAACTACCGGCATAGGTGTGACATGGACATTAAACATGATCTTTGTTTTGTCCATGTTCTAACACATTCTAATAAAGACGAAAATAATAATATCAGAAAATAAATAAGAAATGATCTGTCATAGTATTAACATAAATATGAAAATAATGAAATATAGTAAAGTAAGAAATAAAATAATTAAGAGAGGGTTTAATAATACTAATGTTCCTTAACAGAGTTAAAAACGGCAAAAAAAAATTGACTGACAAAAATGTTATCCCACTTGTACAAAAATTAATATGTATGTAATTAAAAGATATGAGGAATGGAAGAAAAGAATGTTCGAAAGTGTGAATATGAATGATTGAGTTGCTAAGTTTCCTCAATATTGGACTGATCACCCAAATATTGATGAATGCTTAAACTCCTGGTGTGGAATTCATTATGAGTGAGAATAATAAAAGTTAGTATAAGGAAGTGGAGCATGCAAGTGAATAAAAAATAACCGATACACTCAAATAGATATTAAGATGTTAAAAAAAAAACACGGTTATGTATAAATAAAGAAGGAAATAAGATTTATTAAGAGAATATAAATAAAACATATGTTGACCTTGATAAACAAGGAATGGAGAGATACGGGAACGTCCATCACTGGTAAAGCATATAGTCCTCGAGCAGGGTATGTTTCCATGATTGGATGATAAAATCGGGAGTAACGGGTACTAGGGAACAATACCTTCAGTACAAGTGAGATGTGAACGAGTCTACTCATATTAGTACTGTTAGCGACCAGAGAAGTCTTAAATTTGTTACCCTTAATAATGGTACATAGAGGTCACATCCTTCACTGGATCATAGTGTGAACTTAGTTTTCCTCCGTGACAATTGTTGGAGTCCTTTGAAAATTACTTAAAAGTTGACCTCGAGGTTGTGCGCACAACCCAAGGTACAGTTTTACCTTGATATAGTATGATAAAAAAAAGTTTATGTACCAATAAAATGAAATGAATGTTATGAAAAAGTAATATAATACCCAAGTAAATGGGGGGCCCATATTTATAAAGTACCCGCGTGATAAATATCACGAAATAAAATATAAATGAAGTGAATTAATACACCGATTCCCGATATCTAATTAATAAATAAATATATAAGTGAATTGAATTACGAAAATAAACTAAGCTAGCTAAAAGGTCAATAAGAATAAATTATTATGAAAGGAAAGAAAGTATGTACATACAAGAATTATAAAAGAAAACATAAATACATATATGTATAACTTAAGGCCTAATAATTTAAACAAAGTAAATAGGAGTAGTCGTACTGGTATGACATTAAGTATAATGAAATGAGAAAATTTTAAATCATAAAAGGACATGACAAAAAATAAAATGTGTTACATACAAGGTATTAAGGGGATCCCCGACCAAATCTATAAAGTGAGATAGGTAGTTATTTGCATTTCTTTACTAGGATGCTACCCAAAATGCTACCTACTAGTTGCACATGTAGTACATATAGGATCGATCCACATAACTACATGTATAATTAAATAAATACCTAATGTAATCCACGTGTTATAATCATATAGCAAATAATATATTTTATCCATAATCGCAATTATATAGAGTATAGGGCTTAAAATAAAATAAAATAATTATGTAAATTATTATTGTAATAGGTACATATTATACAAGTAATATTAATAATTACGTTATAAAAATGATGAATAGTTATAAAAGATTGTTTGGTATTATATAGAATCAATTACTTAAAGTTTGAAATTCAACATAATTAAAAAGAAATAATAGGGAAGGAGATGTTAAAATAAATTAGAGATACGAACGTAATCAGAGAAGAGTATAAATATTATATTTATACAATAAAGTACAGTGCATGGCGCACATTTCAGCCAACTAATATTAATTAAATACAGGCAATTATTTAATACTCACAAATTAAACATGAAGTAATTATAGACACACAACAACATGTACACAAAAAGATAAATAATTAAATATAAAAAAAAAACATTTTCGCGTATATTTTATATGAATTTACAAGATTTTTTCCTTAAATTTAACCTTAAATTTCTATTTTATGTTATTTTTTTTGTTTATGTAAAAGTTGTACAATTTTAAACTAAAGTTGGTTTATATATTGCTTTATTGAATCAAGTCGAAACAGTATCGATCCGCTATTATTATAAGTTCCATAATGTAATAGTTTTTTTTCTTTTGTTATAGACAATAAAACCTAAAATTATGTTATTATATACTAAAAATACTTAAAACAACAAATACAACATACATTTTGCTATACAAACTTATATTTGTGTAATAGCCTATTTTTTCATAAATTTGTTTCAAATGAGATAAACATATTCCTTAGGAGTCATGAAATCTTAAAAAGGTAATAGTGCGTTTCCGACTATTAATGATAAATAACATTTATAATAATAAATACTTGATAATGTATGTAAATTTATAATGACACAATTCAATGTAAAATATTTAATACGTTAAATTAAAAAGCGTTTAATACTATAATTTTCAGATACATTTTAAGTGTATTCATAATAAAACATTTTGAAAGTTATGGTAAAATTATGTAATAAGGAATATCTAATAAAGAAGTAAAATAAATACCTAATAGTTAACCAAATGTAAAAATAAAAAATAAATCAAGCTAAACTATTAAACTGAGTGAGCAAAACGTGTCCTCATTGACACATTTCCTTATATCTCTATATCACATGTTTTTTTTTCTATAGTAAATTTCATTTAAATGTAAGATTCAATTTGAAAAGGGTTAAAAACAATTCGGTGTTATTAATAAGTATTAGCTTTTCCTTTCTTTTATAAAAGCAATGTTATATAAGAACCTACTTAAAAACTAAAAGTGTTCTTTTGAATGTTTAAATTTTTAATATTTTTTTTTTGTGTAAAGTTTATAGGTGTTACAATGATTATTCAATTATTTTCTCTAATCGATGTAGTAAATATCATACTTCTAGAAATTGTAATAAAAAAAAAAACAAACGCATTTTTGAGGGATGTAAAACTAATGTAACTATCTAAAATTATGTATAAATAAGAAATTTAAAACTATCATTTTACATGTATCCATATATGTATGTAATAAGAACATTGTACAACTTATGTTAAAATAGCGTGATCATAATACGATGTAATTATAAACGTTTCCATCTACGTACTTTGGTAATGAAAACAAAGGTGTCTCAAATCGCTTACGCGGCTGGGAATGCAATTTGTATTTTGATCTGTCTTTTGTTATGTGATTATGTTATTGTTATTGAAAATGATTACGTTGCTTAACATTGACTTCTTTGTTCTGTTCATCTTAATATGAAATGAAATAGTTAAATTTTTGGTTAAATTGAATGACCTCAGCAAATTATAAGATTTATAATATTTTCAAATTATTCTTTTAGGAAAGTATTTAAGGGATTTAAATAGTATATTTATGACATATGATTAAATTGTGAGCCTCGATTCTTAAAAATATGTATATGTAAAGAATATAATTCTTCTTGCAAAGACGTATAATTTTTATGACTAAGTTACGAGTACGTAACTATTTTTATTAAGTAAATGAGAATCATGGAAGGACTATATATACATTGGCCATTTCCTTAATTATGTATACGCGAGCTGTGTACGTGAAAGAAAAGACGCAATTATTTCATGAATATTATTATTAATGATATTTAATGCCATGGGTAAAATGAAAAATAAATAATAGTTACCGAAGAATAAAGTAAATATATAAAGTTAATAAAAAAAAAGTGAATTAAATAAAAGTATCCTGAATTGAAAGTCAAAATAAAAGAAAATATTTTTAAAGTTTATAAAAAAAAATGTAATCATTCCTTTTTTTTATTTTTTTTTGTCGGTGGGAGGTGTAGTGCCCTGTGGACTCCCCTTTACCTCCGACTATATACATTTATGATATTAGTATTAAGTATAGAATAGCGACAGTATAATTAAAGTTCTTGTACAAGCAACACGTCTCCTTCATTCAGCACCTTCCGAGTTCCGACATTACAGTTTTCATTCCCTTGCGAATGTCGAAAATTTGCGGCATAAACTGCTGTATCTTTTGATTGCTTTGGCTTAGAAGTTTGATTTCTTCAGAGCTCTAAGGGTCAGTAGACTTGAGTATTTGATATTAATTTCCTCCTTCCTTCCTTTGATATTGATACCTCTACGCGTTTCTGAGAAAAAGGGTCTTGACAGACAGACAGATGGACAACAAAGTGATCCTATAGGGTTTCCGTTTTTTCCGTTTGGGGTACGGAACCCTAAAAACGAAAACAGTAGAATTCTTGGTGTTGTTTTATGCAACTCATCTGATAGTTCAGTTAATATCTCCGATGATCCCACTCTAAAAAGTCGTTCCTAACCATTCTCCGCTGGACATTTTTTATGAGACAACTCAATCCAAGTATATGCCCACCAACCAGAAGACAAAACGAAACTTTTACAGAGCAAACTATGACCAAATTAATACCGCTATATCAGAGACTGATTGGGTTTCTGAACTCAGTTCTTCTTGTATAGATACTGTAGTTGACAACTTTTATAACAAAATTATGTATGTTACGTCTGCAGTGCACCGGGCGAATCTGCGGGCAAGCATATTGCCCCTTACCGACAACGCTCTGCGCTCTCGCTCAATATCCTCATCATCTCCTAGGTCGCTCGTAACAATATGACCGAGATATTTGAACTTCTGTACGACTTTCAGAGGTAAACCATCGAGACATACGGGTGGCACATGTCGTGGCTTCCGTTTCGGTGCCTTAAATACTAATATTTCACTCTTTTTTGAGTTGTATTTAAGGCCCTGCTCCTCCGCATATGTCTCGCAGATAGAAAGCAGTTTCCTCAGATCTGCTATAGAAGGACTGAGCAGCACCATGTCGTCAGCATAGCTTATGTTGTTGACACATATGTCATCGATGTGGCAGTCAACATGTGTGCTGCTAAGTCGTTCAATCAGGTGGTTTACATATAGGTTGAACAAGAGTGGAGAGCTTAAGCCACCCTGCCTTACACCGCATTCCAGCCTGTATTCTTCCGACAGAGCTCCAACCCACCTCACCTGGTTACGCTGGTTAGCATACCAGTATCTTAGTAGAGCCGTGTACTCCGCCGGCACACCCGCGTCCCTCAACTTGCCCCACAGGATGTCGTATGAGACCAGGTCAAAAGCTTTCGATAAGTCGAGGAAACACGCGTACACCGGCGTCCGCCTTACGGTCTAGTATTTGACAGTGTGTTTCAGACAGTAAATGGCGCTCTCCGTCGATAAATTCGGCTTAAACCCAAATTGTGCATCGTTTATTAGTACGTATTTGTTGAGACACTCATTTAACAGACTATCAAACACCTTGGCTGCAGTGGTTGCAAGCGAGATAGGTCGGTAATTACCCATGTCGGATGTGTCCCCAGTTTTATTTTTAACAACGGGTACTACAATAGTCCTCATCAGTGGCTCGGGTAAGTAAGAGTGACCCAAACACAGGCTGTAAAACAGTGAAAGGACTCGCGGAAGATGCACCCCAGCATATCTGAAGTGTTCGATGCTGAGACCATCATAACCAGGCGATTTTCCTCTTACTTTTGTTCTATCATGATAGTCTCAGCCTCGCTCAAATTCAAACCTGAAACGACATTTAAGGGTGACCTTACAGTAAAATTGCATCTGAATGCATCCGCAATATCCTTGTGATCATAAGCACCCCCAACACTCACTGGAAGACTTGGCTTAACATGCATTTTATTTGTGTTCTTCCAGAAGCTTTTAAAGTCTTTTGAAGAGTGATTTGTCGCAATAATATCCATCTTTAGCTGTTCTTGTCTGTTTTGACACCATTTTAATTTGGCTTTAAAATGCTTTCTAGATTCTGACATCTCTTCAAATACGCGACCCCTGGACGGCTGCCCAGCCATCATCCATTCTTGAAATTTAAGCCGCGCCTCCCGATGTGGGCCCGCGACGTGCTTATTCCACCCCGTCACGTAACCTCCCTTTTTTCTACATGTATCCCTATATGTACGAATTGCTGCCAGTGATAGTATATTTATAATATTACCGTACATATTATAAAGTACAGCGTGATGTTCGTTGTTACTACAAAATGTATCACAACAGTCTCGGAGTTCCTCTGGAAGATCTATAACTCTCAAGTTTGTGTGACAAAAATCGTGATACAGTTTTATCTGTTGTGGAGTCCTGTTGCCCCAAGTAACACGGTTCACAGGTTTCCTCCTTACCTGCTCCACAGCCTTAGGCTTAAGTTTATTTAAATTACATTCCACCACAAGTGGGTAGTGGTCTGACCAAAATACGTCATAATTAACAGACACGCTTACTACTGTTTCACGCGCAGAATGAGTGACTATGGAGTGGTCCAGCCACCTGTTACAACCATGAGCCTCACTATGAAAAGTAAATGTATTTTTATCACACATACTTGCATCCACACAAATCCAGCTCTCTTCATTACAAAAATCTATCATTTCATTATAAAATAATTCCCTAGGATGAGCATTAAAATCCCCTAGTATATAAAAAGCTTCATTTCCCTTATTTTCCTCTATTTCTATTATCGATCGGATCGAACCGAGACACGTACAGAACTCAGGTAAGTTTTATAAGAGTTTGTGGGCATATATACACTAAATATAACTACAGATCTACGCACAGTTACTTTTATGGCACAGATTCGCACGTTGTCACACTCTATAACTGACACTGATTCAAACACATTTTTACGCCACAATATTGCAACGCCACCATAAGGCCTCCCAATCACTAGGCCTCCCTGCGTGTCCACCGCAGATGTGCCTGTGGACCCAAATTCTTCACTGATCGTGCTGAGAAATGGTAAGTCATGTGGAATAATCCACGTTTCCTGGAGGCACAACACGTCGGCTGACCGGCACAACTCTCTTACTCTCGCTGACCTCTTGATCGATTTACAGTTGAAACTTATAATGTTACTAAGATTATCCATATATGTATTAATTTTTATCTATATTAATTAATTACTTATTTAGTAAGTGTTTAGTATATTCAATATATTAATTTATTATCTAAATTATTTATTTGTTTCAAAATGTATGTAGTATATGTAGCACGTATTTATTATTCAGTATGTTCAACTATCCTGTATATTTTGTTCCTTATTATTGATATTACCTTTTTGTTTATCGTAAAAATTCACAAAACGACGAAACGTTATGCCTGATGGCCACAGTTTATCATCTAGGAATGTCTCAATTTTATGCTTAGATACCAAGACCTTATAGGCATCATACCCTTTCCGCCGTCTCATATTTATTTTCACCAGTGAAACCTTTTCATGCGTTTTGTTATACACATAATCAATAATATCCTGCCCTGATACCTCCTTGGCAACATTCGAGATAAACAGAGGCACCTTTATATCCGCTGCCCTAAACTTTTGACTAGTTGACTCAGAAGTTCTAAGAACAACGTAGAAAATTATCGCCAAATATAAATTCTTTCGGCTATTCCTAAAATATTTGAGAAACTTATTCATGATCATATATATTCAATTTTGAAAAATACATTATTAGAAGAACAACACGGCTTTGTTAATGGCAGGTCTACACTGACAAATCGTCTTGTTTTTACTAACATTCTTTTTAATAGTTTAGATTATAAATCTCAGATTGAAACTGTATATACCAATTTTAAAAAAGCATTCGACAAAGTTGATCACTTGTTACTTTTAAAAAAAAATCTCCCACAATGGAATCAATGGTAATCTTCTACGTTCGTTTGCCTCTTACTTACAATACCGCATACAGTCGGTAGTGCTTAATGGCTACACTTCCTTACCTGTTGTAGTAACATCTAGCGTACCACATGGATCAATACTGGGGCCACTCCTCTTTATCCTATTTATTAATGACATTTCAACTTGCTTTGACCACTGTAATTTTTTATTATACGCTGATAACTTAAAATTGTACTCTGCCATTACTAAAATTGACGACATAAAATTAATACAAAACGATTTTGACAGACTTGAAAATTACTGTAAAATTAATAAATTATTCTTGGCTTATAATAAATGCAAACACATAACATAGACTAGGAACAAAGATGTAGTACACGCGGACTTTTACTTAGGTGGTCACAAAATCGTATCAGAATCTAGTATACGTGATCTTGGAGTATATTTAGATACCAAACTCACACTAGATAGGCACATCGAAGAAATATTGAATAAATCCTACCGAATGCTAGGCTTCGTTACACGTAAAACAAAATCATTTAAACACAAAGATACTCTTATCTGCCTTTATTAGTCATTGGTTAGATCTCACCTAGAATATGTGTCTCCCGTTTCGAATCCATTCTACACGTTTTATAAGGATAAAATAGAAAAGGTCCAAAAGAAATTCTTATGCGTTGTTAACTATCGAATGCATTCACCTCGCAATTTCTAGGAAAATCTCTTAAAAAAATATCAAATGCTATCATTAAAAGACCGACGCTCTTTAATCGACCCCACCACTTCTGGGAATGTCTGTGTTGGTGAGATTAAGTGTTCACAGTTATTGTCCGAGGTAAGGTTTCGAAAACCACCAAATAACACACGATCAAAAAATTTATTTCATATACCAAAAACCAGGACCAATATTGGTAAAAGAGCACCAGTATACAGAATGTGTGTTCTTCACAATAAAATGTTTAACGACATCGATATGTTCTCTATCTCCCGTTCAGCGTTCAAAACTAAATTAAAAAATACTTTAGTAATGATTATGATTTAGATATATAAGGATATTTAGTATTGTACGTTTTAGATGATTGTTTTCTTTTTATTTAAGTACAAACTTGTTACCCTGCTTGTTGTGCAGACGATACCAATTACGATCTGCTTCATAATATAGATATGTATGGTGAGACAGTTTGTAGGGAATAATTGTAATTACCATTATCTTATTTTACTTTGTATGTTTTTCTTTCATATCTTTTGTTTCTGTTTTATCTGCAATAAAGTAAATTAAATAAAAATATTAAATTAAATAAAAAATCTTATGGATAATATGTTTATAGCATATCTTTTATGCATCTTCTTGTAACTTCGTAATTTTTTTAATTTTCTATTTTTAATTTTTAGGGTTTCGTAGCGAAACGGCATTATAGTAAATTCTTTAATGATATAATTTAAGCTCTTATAATGATTCAGCTTTACAAAAAATATTCAAGTTAAACAAAACTCGTTAAAAATGATAAATAGAGAAGACTGGGTTCCCAAAAAAATATTGAACTATATATAGCCAGCACTTTGAACAATAATAATTTAAAATTAAAAGTTTTGTACAACTGACTTCAATTTTTTTATAGGATAAGGGTGACAAACGAGCACACAGTCCACCTCATGGTAAGTGGTTTCTGTGGCCCATAGACATCTACATCTATCTTTCATTACGAATCAAAATGCAGATGCGTCGTCACCCGTTAGGACGAAGATGGAATGCCTCTTTGCCAGTAAAAAGGGTCTCCGGTTCTCTACACTCACCATACGAAACACAGCAGTGTTAAACTGCTATTTTACGCTAGTATTCTGTGAGAGCGTGGTTTTACCCCGGTCGAGCCGACCCATTCGTGCTACAACTATACCAGTAATATAGCAGCAGCATGGCTCTACCGCGTAAAACGATTCAATATAAATGATTAAGAATAACTCAAAAATTATAGCTCAGACCTTAATCAAATTTATATGGGACCACATATAAAACATCACCTTTCAAATAAAAAGAGAATCATCGAAATCGGTTCACCCAGAAGTTATGAGGTAACACACAAAAAAAAGATAGAAGTCTACAAAGAGTAAAGCTGCGTTGTGGTTCAATACCTACATTATTTATGTCCGTGCCTAATTCTTTATTATATATTTTATTATACATATGTCCATTTCGTTTGCGCATATTCACATGTGTACAATTTGTTGTCATTATCCTTATGATGTATATTTTTTTATAAAACGAAAGTAACAAAGGAACTTACAGTATAACTTCATGGTAAACGGCTACTGTAGTACATGGTCACCTACTGTCGGCTTCAAACAAAGAAAGCTACAAATGTGTCAGGCAGTGTAAGCACTATTGTTTATTTCTGTTAATCCCTCTCATGACGTTTATGAGATAGCAAAACTCGTTCAGAATGAAGACGAACAGAAGCATGAGTTTTCCGAAAACACATGAGAGGAAAAATTATAATCGAAAATATGGTTTGACAATTAGTAAACGACTCCCTTGTGTCCTGCAATAAATAAAAAATAACATTCTTGACAAACATATATGTATGATTCGCCAGCAATATCAAATCATAAACACTTAATTATTAAATTAATAATCGAAACTTATTTGATTATATTCAAGTATAAAGCAATATTGCAAAATACCTTTAAGGAGAGCTGACAACACTTTTACAATATATTAATTATTTTTGATGGAAAATAAAAATCTCAAACTTTTTGTTTGTAGGTTTAATTTTAAGCCCTCAAACATAAAAAAATATTCATTTTATGACACGGACACTCTCTGTATCGATGTTAGCGCAGCACTATTCGTATCGCATACATGCACCTTTATCTCACACCGGTACAATTGGTTTTTGGTCTCACCCTAATCACTCCATCATAGCCAATCTAATGTACTATACCTATGTAAAAGACTATAAAATAAATTGATTTTTGAACACTTCTTTAGAATCATTGTGATTTGAAACATTAAAAAGAGACAGACATATACATATATAAGATTTATACTGCAAGAGAATGAGATAGATATTAAATTAGTCGTGCTTTCTGATAATTAGTAATCATCTGAAATATAATTAATTAATTGAATATAATTAAATAATTGCATTCACGATTTCTCTGCCACAGATTTCATAGCGGGGAAGTTAATTTGTTCGGAAAATGTAGAGGTTATTGTTTCTTTCTGGCTATATTTTATATTAAGGGGCTACTCCATGCGAACGACCTTGAGCATTTGGTGTGCCGCGCCGACTCGCTACAATATAATATCACGTAAGAAATATGTAAGGCGCCACCTACTGTAAGAACGTAGTATTTTTTCAACATCAATAAACTATTTTATGGAAATACACACAGCGTACAACGATAAATGTATCTCAAATTTTTTATTCGGTATATTAGTTGCATTGCATTATATTAGAGTTATGTATTCTCATATAATATTATCTAATTATGAAATTTTATAATTAATTATATATTAAAAATGAAGCATTGAAAATTGTGAGTTTAAAAGATACCTACTCACTATAGGTAAATAGATAGATAGCTCGCCTTTTGTACAAATATTTGGTGCAATAAAGAATAAATAAATAAATAGGATGTTTCGCAGACTGAGAGTAATATAGAATGAGAGTCGTGGAGGCAGTTTACAAACATAAATTGCACAAGGACAAACATCCAGACCCGGAACAATTATTTGTAGGCCATACAAATACTTGTTCCGTGCGGGATTCGAACCCGCGGCCCCCAGTGCAGCAACTGATTGCTAAGCCAGTGCGCCACGGAGTCGTCGCCGGTTTATAGCTAAAGTGACCATACGTCCCGTTTTGAACGGGACTGTCCCTTTTCTCAGTCACCTGTCCCATTGTCCCCAAACAAAGCTCCGGGACACAAAATTGTCCCGTAACTCGTTGGATGGAAGTATTCAAAGTCAACAATCTTCAACATAATTTTTTTTATTTTGAACAAATTGTGGACGTCTGAAAGAAACACTTACGGTTCCAGTTCTAAAGGCGATGTTGTTAACAAAGGTAACAATAAAAAAACTTAAGCAGAATTTTATTCTTATTTAAAATTATCACCAACTTTATTAAAGCAAATTTAATCCACTGACAAATGTAATTAATAATTTAAAAAAATATGTTGCATTTAATAATTACCGTCTATACCGAATATAATTTTATATTGAACACTAATTGTGTAAAGTTATAGTTTTTAGAGTGTAAATAAACCCATGTCCTGTTTTGAGTTAAAAAATAAATGGTCACTTTAGTTTTTTTTTAGTTAAATTTAGTTTAAAAAAATTTTAGTTTATAGTAAAAAGTAGGTATATTAATACCTACTTAGATACTTTTTACCGAATTAGGGTAGAAGCCCCTTATACCAGTCATGCCCCTAATTGCAGTCTTTTCGCCTTTTTACTCCATAAATAAGATTTCTAGTAGTCTTAACTACAAATATTTTCATCTAAAAAATTCTTTGTACCTAGAAGAAACTATATTTATTCAAATATTACCTCGCAGTTTTAAACCTAACAGTGTTAAAATCAAAACAGGTACGCAACGAAAAACGATCATTTTCCTAATTATTTGACAAGTTATGATCCCGGTAAAATTATGCTTACTTTACATTATCTCATATATAGGCTTTTTGATTTGTATGAATATGACTATAGACATAGTAATGCAGTTATTTTTGTTTGAATTTACAACTTATTTATTTTCTTTTAGTGAAAATTAATGGGACTGTAATTAGATAATATAAGAAATGTATGGAGTACATAATGTCAGCCGCCCGGCTGTTATTTGGTTTGACGTACCTAATAAGATGTACCTAATTTCAGCCACGTAATATAAATCAGAGCTGCCATAAACTGGAATAAATACCATTAATTAGATCATAACTTATTTTATAGCTAAGGGAGTTATGATCAATTCGTCTGTTTTAAAATTGGTTTTAGATTTTAAAGTTTAGCAAAAGACGTACTACCTTTTCTCTCTGACATTCGGCGTATAGAACATCTTATGTACTCAATTATTTTTTTTTTGAAAAAGAAGAAAAAACAAGCAATAAATAAAAACAAAAACGGGCCAAAAACTCATAACTGATTTTTTGACAAGACCCGGGATTCGAAACCGAGACCTCATGATCAGCACTCGCACTACTACAACCACTAGACCAACGAGGCGGTACTATACCTAATAAGATATTGTGGTTGGGTGATAATATTGAATTAGCCTTTTATAGTGTAAATTATAATATTTGTCGAAATTTTAATTATGGATTCGAACCTTATATGCTAATGGTGCTTCATTTTTTTATTTGCATTTACTTCAAAGAAAATACACGCAAAAAGCTTAATCGCGCAGTAAAAAACACAACAAATATATGTGTATAACTAATACGAAAAATTATACCCAAAACAAACAAATAATACTACCTATAAATAACCTAATAAGTAATATTATTATCGACTAATATGACGTGAGTGTATGTGCTGGTCGACGCTCTAACGACACGGGCTTCGCGTCGAAGAGCTCAGGGCTCACTGACTTCAGCAAGCCCGTGAGCAGTGAATATGCCCAGATTTTAAAATAAATTCTTAATAAAATCAAATTTTTGTCTTTTGATAAAAAATTTACTATAGAAATGTTCATTAATAAATTGCCTATCCATTGGTGTAAATCGCAAAATAAAATAATACTTACTTTACGAGGAGATGCATGTTATCAATAATAATTTCACATTTATGTGGTTTCGTTGTAAGGAGATTATATTAATATTTATTCCTTTAAAAAAAAATTGGATATAGCTTTTATGGAGTCAAGATTATGTAGAAATATAATGTGTTTTTTATTTGTTGATATATCTTTTAAATAAAAAGTAGATAGCTCCTAAAAACTTCACAAATAACGAATAGCGCGACATTTTGCTCAACCTGCGCCTTAATACTAGCTCGCCAGGCAGACGTTGTTCTGCCCTTTCCAACGACCCTTCTTATAAAAATCCTTAATTTCGCAATAAAAATTTTCTATCTATCTCTCAAGTTGGACCAAAATGCACACAGTGTGCAATATTTCATTGAAATCAGTTTAGTAGTTTAGGAGTCCATCGCGGACAATAAACGTGACATGTAATTTTTATATATAAATATAAGATTAAATATAAATAAATGAAACCACAGATATCCATAAAAGTAGTAAAATGAAAAGAAAAACGGTTATAAATGTTCAAAAAATTAAAGATCAAACCACTGACGCATTGTTTTGTGTATTAATATAATACTCCAGAAACTGGTAAACTTTTATTAAAAACCAACTTCTCAATTAAATTAAATTGTGTAACAAAAAACTACGTCAGTGTCAACTAGCGACATCTGTTGAGCAGAAAATTATTAGCCGTCATTACAAAAAAGCCCGCCCATTGCACTAGGACTTGTTGACTTTCAAGTTTTAACATGATGGACTGGGTGGGTAATTATATTTCAGATATCCGCTCATAGAATTGTAATCAGACTTCACTTAAGGTAATTTCGTCTAATTATTCAATTTTATATCACGGTTATCTAAAATATAATTGATTGAAAGTGTAGATGTTTAGACCGACTTGTGGTAATGGGCTATTCTAGTAGACAATTTGTAAATAATAAAAGTTTTATTGCAGAAATAAAATGTTTTTTCCTTTATTAAATTGTATATTGAAATCACCCAAGTTATCGCAGTAGTTTTAAATATATACTTTCCTGATTGAAACGGAAATTTTGTGACTATCATTGACAGCTGTTTGTATTAAATTATGCTAATATATGATCTATATTATCACTTCAAATATCATAGCTAGTAATACATTTCTGATGAAAACATAATTGCCTCTGCCATCAATAATTTAATTTAATAACCTAGGAACACTATTAGCTAATATATTTAGTACCTAAGTGGAAGGCACAAACAAAAGTGTCTGGTGGCACCTCATGGTTTATAGGCACATCATAAAATCATGCAGAGGTAAGAGACTACATTTATCTTTATAACATTTAATGATAAACGAGAAACTTACTTAACCGTAGATGTTAGTATCAAGTCCGCTTTCTTTCAATGCACATTTTATCCATCTGCTAATAGTTTGATTGAACGGTAGATTTTATGCGACCGTAAACCGTAGGATAATAACATATTATTATGTTATGAATATAAAAGTATAACTTATCTTAAATAATATTCTTAAGAATAATAATTAATGGACATTATGGTCGATAAGGGTAAACATTAGTTAAAATTTAATGTTATTACTTTATTTTCAATACTTGTACTTCATCAAGAGTAGTTTACAGCTCAATTGTGTGTAATGTAGCCAAGCTTATAATAGCTGGGCCACGGGTTCGAATCCCGCACGGAATAATCGTTTGTTCTACAAGTAATTGTTCCATGTCTGCTCGCCATGCTCGCTCATAAAACATCAATACAAAATAGTAGAAAAAAATGGTGGTACGTTTATAAACCGAAACGCCTTGTTACTGGTATGGAGGCATTCTATTTTAGTTTTCAGAAATGGCAACGCATCTGGATTCTGATACTTAATAGGAAATGATATAAGTGTTAATAGGCCACAGCGTCCATTTACCGTCAGGTGGACTATACGCTTGTTTCTTATCTATTATTGATAAAAAAATAAACTTAAATACAATAGGTTACAAATAAGTATTTTTGTGTTAACTTTTATATAGCAATAAGAAAACCTATCACCTCTTATGTCCCGTGACACCCACGAGACAAAAGAGGTTTTAGGTTTTTTTATGTGGGTATCACAAGAACTTTGTATGATAAAATTATGTATTTAGTTCCCTCCATGTATTTAACTTTTACATTGTATTAAAGTCACATTTTTAATAAATTATAACTTTACTGTATACAAAATTGAAACATTTAAACTTTTTAGGGTTCCGTAGTTACACAACAAGGAATGTCATGTCACAAATCTGTAATTTAGCATAGTTATAGATATTAATCACGCCTAGAAAACTGTGAATCAAAATTTAAAAAAAAAATTATTTTGGGTACTACCCATACAAGTAAATTGAGGATGATTTTTTTACCAGTCGATTCCATCATGTAGGGTTTTGTTGAATAAGTCTTTCAAAAATTATGGGAGTGTGGAACAACATCTTTTCGATTTAGGGGTCCGTTTGCGAAATGTTAAGCTTTAAAGTGGTATTTTTCATTATGGTCCCCACACACGGTCAGTTAAACTGAGATCAGTTCAACTGATCATTTCAAACGGATTTAATCCCAAACAAATTCGACACACACGATCAGTTCAACTGATCATTCCAACTGATCAGTTCAAACTAGGGCTGTTGATATTTTTAAAATATCGGATTATCAATATATCGATAATTATAAATATATCAATATCGGAATTTTATATATCGAAAACATAAGCTATATATCGATGCTTATTGCTCAAAAATGATTTACACAGTTTATAATTTAGTATATTTACTAAACAAATTAAATTATAAATGTATGAAAATGTTAGGTTATAGTTCTTAGTAATTATTAATGAGCCACGGTAACTCAGATGGTTAGCGCTCGCTGTAAATTTCACAGTACGCGAGCAACCCGGGTTGGATCCCCGTCGGCACCAATGAAATTGTTAATTGCAATTTTAAGTGCTGATTTACCACGTGCTCGACGATGAAGGAAAACATCGTGAGGAAACCTGCATGTCTGAGAAATAAAATAAACATTTCAAAAAAACGTGAAGTTCGCCAACACGCATTGGGGCAGCGCGGCGGACGTTGCCCTAAAACCCTCTCAGAAATTAGGAGAGGTCTGACCAGCTGAGGAGTGCCCAGCATTGGGACGTATAAGGCTGTAACTTTAATTTTAATTATTTTTTAATTTAAATAAGACAATTATGTTTACCAATATTTTTCTTTTGTTATTTTATATGTTCAGCTGTTTCAATACTGCGATTATTGAGCACTAAAAGATTGATGATGATTGATGATGATTTGATTGATGATGTCCATGTCACACCTATGCCGTTAGTTGTTGGGAGCACTAAGCTCGAAGTTGTTGACGAGTATGTTTACCTGGGACAAATAGTCCGACTTGGTAAGTCCAACTACGACCGAGAGGTCAATCGACGGATTCAACTCGGCTGGGCAGCGTTCGGGAAACTACGACACATCTTCTAGTCAGACATACCTCAAAACCTTAAAACGAAATTGTACAACCAGTGAGTGTTGCCACTGATGACTTACGGATCTGAGACGTGGTCCTTCACTGCTGGCCATATGAGGAATCTCAAGGTCGCTCAGCGAGCTATGGAGAGGGCTATGCTCAGAGTTTCTCTGCGTGATAAACTTAGAAATGAGGATATCCGCAGTAGAACCAGAGTGACCGACATATCCCAACGGATTAGTAAGCTGAAGTGGCAGTGGGCCCGCCATATAGCTCGAAGAACCGACAACCGATGGTGAAGAAAGGTTCTTGAGTGGCAGCCTCGTACCAGTAGACGAAGTGTAGGGCGACCCCCCACGAGATGGAGTGACGACCTGGTAAGACATGCAGGAAGTCGATGGATGCAGGTGGCTCAGGACCGTGCTTCGTGGCATTCCTTGGGGGAGGCCTATGTTCAGCAGTGGACTTATGAAAGGCTGTAATGATGAAAAGATTGATTGTAGAAGTAATTCGTTCAGATGCTACGGATGCAGCTGAAGAAATCAAATATTTAACAGCTATTTCTGATAGCACGGAAGTAAATCATAAGACGCCTAAGCGATTAAAATATCTTGAGGCTTTATACCAACATCGAAGCACTTATTTCGTCGTTTTCTCTAATAGCTCACATACGTAGACACTTAATACACATAATCGCATCACTTTGATAAAAATCCACTTCAAAGGATTATTTAAACGATAAAGGTCCGTCGATGGTCAAGCTCCTGCTAAAACTCACAGTAAATAAAGTAGTACTAAGTTTCATAGATTATAGTGATTTTAATTACTATACAAAATTACATTTTCTTTAAATAAGCAAATAAATAAACTGGTGAAAAATGAAAAACATAATATAGTGTAAATAAAGTATATCCATCAAGGATTTGGATTTAAGTTTACGACGGTGTTGTAGATTAAATGATTTACGTGAAAAAATAAAAAATTAAATTATTTAAAAAAATATATCGACTGTCGTATATCTATATTTAAATATCAAACTTATATTTCAATATATGTCGTCCAAAAATATTAAAAATAAATATCGATATTTCTAAATAATAAAATAGATTTTTCGATATATCGATATTTTATCAACAGTTGAATGGAATCTAGTTCAAACGTGGGGCGTGGCCGCGTACGTTTGGCTTGCGTGACTCCTATAAAAAATCATATATATAGATAAATTAAATGATATTTAATAATATATAAATCTTATTTAATATCATTTCCTATCTATTAATATATATCTATACAAATAAATAAAATTGAAGTGTCTATTTGTAATGTCAAAATAACAGTTTTTTAATAAATGCATATGAAAGTACATACGGTACCTATAAAAAACACAATTTTTAAAATCTTTCTCTATCTTTCTGTCTGTCTGTCTATATGTTTGTTCCGGCTAATCTTCGAATCGACTGAACCGATTTTGACGAGACTTTCAGTAGCAGATAACTGATATTATAAGGAGGATCCTAGGCTAGTAGTAGAGTCACGCCAACTAAACGCGCATGGCTGCGGCTCCATCGATCTAGAAATTAAATCCGTTCCGTATAAATATAAATATATATATATATATATATATATATATATATATATATATATATATATATATTTATATATAAATAACGTTCCCTATATATTAACACTTCAAAAGATATTTGTATTCATGATAAGGTCAGTATAAGACACTTTTCAGAAATGGGTCAGATATTATGATACTTTTATTCATTATGGTATTTTTATTTTCAATAAAATTCAATTTTATTTATTTAATAAATGTGTTATTTATTTTTATCTATTTATTAAATTACCTATCTGTAGAGCGGGCGACACCCCACTGATACTAACTTGCACTTCGGTTACGGTGAGCCCAAAAAATCCGTGGGCATGGGCACATTCTGAAGGTCTTATGATGACCAGATAATGCTTATCGGTTTTCAGTAACGGAAATCGTTAGGATGGCATAGCTTTCTATGTTTACCTAATTGAGCTCTCGACGCGTTACATACTAAAATAAAGTTGAAGCACCCAAACGTCACGAATTAAAATAAGTTAAACAAAATAAAATCCGAAAAGTTTATTTTATTAAATGTGTAGTATTCGTATAATAAATCAGTCAAAAATCATTGAATTCTAAATACTGAGTACAGGTAACTTGGTCATTTATAGGAATTGGTGTTAACTTGTAGGTTTTCTTGAAGTACGCAGATATTTTCGTCTTCTGGTTGAAGTTGGTTATGCTTTTTCCGTTCTGCCTTGTTTTTTATTGTCTGTCTTATATATGGTCGATTTCTAATTTTGTACCTACTTGGGAGTTTTGCTGCTTTTTTAATTGCCTGAAAACATTGTAAAGTGAGTAATAATACTGTTTGTACTATTTATTATATTTATATTATTTGTGTAGGTACTTCTTGAGCCCTTTGAAATGAGCCCAAACACGATGGTGTTTCGTAGTGGCATAACTGAAATCTTTTACCACACCTTCTTAGTCCACCATCATGAAGGTAATATAATCACATTGAACTAGGTCTTTATAAACCCCTTCAAATGAGTTCAAACACGATCGTTCTACCTAGTGCCGCCACTGAGATCCTATACCCACCTTCGGATTGCACCATCAGAAAGGTGAGGTCATAACAGTCACCTAGGTCTTTATGACCCCTTTCAAATTAGTTCAAACACGATCGTTCTATCTAGTGCCGACACTGAGATTCTATACCAATCTTCGGATTGCACCATCAGAAAGGTGAGGTTATAACAGTCACATAGGTCTTTATGAGCTCTTTCAAATGAGTTCAAACACGATCGTCCTTTATAGTGCCACCACTGAGATCCTACACCCACCTCCGGATTGCACCATCAGAAAGGTGAGGTCATAACAGTCAACTAGGTCTTTGTGAGCCCTTTCAAATGAGTTCAAACACGATCCTTCTATCTAGTGTCATCACTGATATCCTATACTCACCTTCGGATTGCAGCAACATAAAGGTGATATCATAACAGTCATCTAGGTCTCCATTTACCTATTTGAAAATGAGTTAAAACACGATGGTTCTACGTAGTAGCATCACTGAGACCCTTTACCCACCTTCTGAGTCCACCATAAGGAAGGTGACATCATTACAATCACCTTGGTCTCCATCCTCTGTCAAACCAACTTCTCTAAATATATAAAATAACATAAAATCTAAACAGCATACAAATAATGTTATAAAAAAATATAAAATATAATTAAAAGCTACTAAGAAAGTATGTACTTACCAATAATGGAAACGAACTGAAACCAGCGGATTATGGTGCGCCCGGAAAAATACGTGACTTGCAGTCAGTTAAAAAATTCAACTTAAGATTTCACATTCACGGTCAGTTTTTGGATGTACGTCAGTTAAACTGATCAGTTTAACTGACCGTGAGTGGCCACCATTAGAGTCATGTCGCCACCCCTCTACTAACTAAACCTCTGTTTTTGGAAATGTGAAAAGTATACACAATAGTAATATATATTAGTTTTAAAATAAAAACTATCAAATATAAGTAGAATTATGAAGTTATCTATTTATAGTACAACTTATAAAATGAACTTGGATTAGTTAAAATTTCGTTACAACTCCATGGAAATCGACCTAAAACTAGCTGCAATAACCTTGTAATATTATTACTTTAAACTTAAAAATAAACATTTTTATAAATAAAGCGACTTACATGCATTAATACTATTAGCTTTACTTTGTCATTTGCGTGATAAATAGGGTATTATTATCAACATCAAAAAGTTTTTTTAATACTTTTTTAATACCACTCCCTATATGGCTGATTTGAAAATAAGTCCTTCGATTACGATCTTCCTATTTGGGTCCAGTTTTAGTCGTTATAGTGGCCAAACCGCGAACTCACTTATTATCCTCATTATCAAGGAAGACCACGTATTGTGACGGGGAACTACGGAATCCTACCTCTAAATTGTGTGTGGCCCGACACGTACTTGGCCAATTTTTATACCTACAACTACAATGTTAATAATAATATTTTTTGTTCCACAAATAGCTCAGGATTTAAAAATAGGCCCTAAGAGTTAAACTAATATGAATGCATTATGAGGAACATTATCATAAATTATATCGCAAAGAAAAAGAATTTGAATCTAAGAATTGCACGTTAACGAAAGCGATTATTTTAAAGATAAAATGGTCATTAGACGATAAATTTTTCTTTAGCCGTTTAAAATTTCTTCTCAGGGACTTAACATAATAATAGTCGTTATTTCCCAGCGCCATTTATCTTCATACAAAAGCTAATTAAAACAACGAAGATTAACTTCCCGAGGAAACAAAATAAATATACATTTATTACCGAAATAAATAAAAACATTTTAAATTATTTTTCCTTAGTGTTGACGTAAGAATACTCACTACCACATATCGGTCCGTGGGTTTCATAAGGGAGACAGAAAGAAACAGACAGGGAAATAGGCAGAATTGTCATTCTAATAACAACTAAAAAATAAAAAAATAAACTACGATATCCTCTGTTATAGGTTTCATAAACATGGAAAATATAAGTCCCAGACCAAATTGGGACATGAGACTTTCAATTTATTTATTTATTCTTTATTGTAACTGAATATTTACAGAATAGCACGTATACCACTGCAAGACTTCAAGTTAGGGTGGATGCCCCTATTACCAGCCTTTTAGTGCCAATTTCAAATTTAAAAATTCCTACTATTTTAATTAGGACACAATATTTTTAAACATTTGTTTTAATCAATAGGTTATTTATGGACAAATGTAATGAACATATATTTACAATCATATTACAATTTTAAAAATGACGATAAGTTTTTTTTAAATAAAACTAATTTTACGGATTTTATCGCGTATATTAATCTATTTTTATATTCCCGACGTTTCGGGTGCTTTTCAGCACCCGTGGTCACGGGGGACTGAAGTGTTTGACGTCCTGCTGTCATAGTTAGCCCGGCTACCTTCAGTTTTTTAATATTAATTTTTGGTCCGATTTACGCAGAATGAGCTTACAGTATCTTGAAGTCTAGCAGTGGTATACTTGGGTTTGGATTTGATTTTATTAATTATGGGATCCCAAGCAGATGGCAGCACCCATCCATCTTCTCTATTGAAATTAGGATGTTTTTTAATTTCAATAGCCTCGCGAATCATCCTTGGGAGGAATCGGTGTTCTTTTGCGAGGATTTGTGGTCTATCAAATCTAATGTAATGGCGGGGACGGTCTTGAACATGTTCACAAACTGCAGACTTCCCGATACGTCGGTGTTTCACGTCAGCTATATGTTCTTTAACGCGGGTTTTAATAGATCTTTTTGTTTGTCCTATGTACGAGAGACCACATTCACAATCCAGCTTGTACACTCCTGCATCTTGTAGAGGGATATGACACTTGACGGATGGTAAAAATTGACCAATCTTCTTCAGCGGCTTGAAGTATGTTTTAATGGAAGCTCGCTTCAAGATGTAGCCAACCTTGTCTGTGACTCCTCTGACATGGGGTAGTACAGCAGGCACACGCTCGACTGTGGCTGGCTTCACTCGGTCACTGTGACGTAGGCGCGGGACCCGAAGCTTGTTGTCTTGCAGTACTTGCTCGACGTGCTGAAGCTCGGCGGCCAGATGTTTTCTGTCACAGATCCCTCGTGCTCTCTGAAACAAAGATTTTGGAATCCTGATAATACTATTGGTCATACTGTGTACAGAAAAAATACCCATACCAACCGATATCTAAATGGTGAATCTCACCATCATCCTTTACAGTTAGCTACCGTGGGAAAATCTTTGTGTAAAAGCAATGTCAATACTTAAAATAAATAAAAGTAAAGTAGGTAGATGCACGTGGCCACTGCTCTTTGGCGCCATTAATGAATACATTCAAACGGGCATGGCATGGGCACAGCGTAAATAGAACATACAATCACTCACCGTGCTTGATGTTGTCGGAAAAGCCGACCTAAATAATAAATTGCTAGGGTTGTCAGAACGGGAAGTAATAAAAAAACGGATTTTATTTTATTTCACGTAATTAATTTGTAATTAGAAACTGATGAAACTAATTCCTTAACTTTAAATGAGGGCAGCCCATAGTTTTCTACCTCACATGTATTGTGAACCATTTTAATTTATTAGCGCGACAGTACAACCCTAGCGGACAGTTCCCAAACGGTCCTTGCGGTGCGCCGCACGGTTGCCCCGTTTAGACGCTTTCGATGACCGACTGTTAGTAGTAGACTGTGGCATGGCATATTAATGAATACATTCAAACCGGCTTATCTTTACAAGAAGTTATCATGAGCGAGTGACTATAAATACTACTCGTGAGATAAAGGCTTCTTACTTACTTTTGTATATGCCGTATCATAGCACCGCCGTTTTCCGAGGTGTTTTAAAATATGCTGCAGCTAAGGGTTGGAACAATCTGCCAAAGCCACTTCGTGATCTGCAGAGAATCTAATTGCTTAAAGTGATGATGTCTGGATGTTTGCTCATTTTATGTATGTATGTAAAATGACTTCACGATATAGACCAAAATCTTTTTTTTATATACGAGAGAGGGCAAACTAGCATGCAGCTCACCTGACGGTAAGTGACTACCGCCGCGCATGAACAACTGCAACACCAGAGGAACTGCAGATGCGTTGCCGGCCTTTTAAAAAGTAATAGGCTCTTTCCATGAAGGTCCCTAAGTCGTATCGGTCCGGAAAAATCGTTGGTGGTAATCGTTTCCATAAGGAAGTTGTGAAGGGAAGAAAACTTCTAAATATTAGTGTAGGAGTATAATTTTTTTAATGCATAGTTTGCTTAGTATAGAAGCTGAGTTAGAAGCGTTCAGAGGAGCGGGGTGTTCGCGTACAATACAAAAAGAAGTCCTAGGATTGCTTTTGTCTTCTTCACGCCTTCTAGCACTACAACAAAAGGGTCAAGTACCAAGTAAGAACCCAACATCATATTTTTTAACAAACATACTTAAAATATATATTAATACACTTAGCCAATAACAGAGTTACACAACATGCTGAATAACACTTACAAAGCAGAAAGGTAAAATTGTAACTTAATATAATCTAAATACATAATATTTTACACACCGAGTAGAGTAGAGTGAAGTCGAGTCTTTGCTTAACAAAGTCTCGGATTGGGGCTGACTAAATCTAGTCCAGTTCAATCCCCAGAAGACACAAGTTTGCGCGTTTACCGCTAAAAAAAACCCCTTTGTCGTATCTCCTCAGTTTCAAGGCACTCCCCTTGCTGCCTCAGCTAGTATCGGAATCCTTGGCGTCGACATATCGAATAGTGTGCAGTTTCGTGGTCACTTGGAAGGGAAGGCCAAATTGGCCTCTAAAAAGCTTGGCGTGCTCAGCAGAGCGAGACAGTATTTCATGCCGGCACATCGCTTGCAACTTTACAAAGCGCAAGTTCGGCTCCACATGGAATACTGTTCTCATCTCTGGGCCGGGGCACCCCAGTACCAGCTCCTTCCACTTGACCGCATCCAGCGCAGAGCGGTTCGAATCGTCGACGACCGAGTTCTTTCAGATCGGCTAGATACACTGGCACTGCGTAGAGATGTTGCATCTCTTTGCGTATTTTATCGCATCTATCACGGGGAGTGCTCTGAGGAATTGTTCGGACTAATTCCAGCCGCTCAATTTCACCATCGCACATCGCGACAAAACTCGCGTTGCGATCCACACCATCTGGATGATTGGCGGTCCACCACTGTGCGATTTAGAAGAAGTTTTCTCCCTCGCACAACTTCCTTGTGGAATCAATTACCACCAGCGAATTTTCCGGACCGATACGACTTAGGAACCTTCAAGAAAAGAGCTTACACCTTTCTAAAAGGCCGGCAACGCATCTGCAATTCCCCTGGTGTTGCAGTTGTTCATGGGTGGCGGTAGTCACTTACCATCAGGTGAGCCGCATGCTCGTTTGCCCCCTCTTCTATAAAAAAAAAAAAACACCGTTGCAGTATATGGTTCTATATTTTGTTAATGGATAGATTTGTGTTTAGATTTAGATTGACAACTTTTAATAAAATAACAAAAATAAAATCATATTCACTGAATAAAATAAAATAAATAAATAGTTATATATATATATATATATATATATATATATATATATATATATATATATATATATATATACATATAAGACGTTACATGTTATTTTGCATACTAATATTACTATTATAACGACATGCTTTTCACATTGATATTTTTACGAAATTGTGATAATACAGATGGAGTTATAGAGTAGATATTAGTAGTTAAATATCAAGTTAATGCTAGGAGAATAAATATTACACAATTCAAGGAAATCCTTCATTATCAAATATGTTTTAGAAACACATTTTAGTCTCCTAAAAGCTGCATCTGAATTTCTGATCTGAATTTCTGATCTGATTTTCTGGGCTGAATTTCTGATCAGAATTTCTGATCTGAAAATCTGATCTAAAGAGAATTTAACTGCTTAAAATGAAATTAAAAAGTTTCTGTTAAATTACCCATGTTAATTCCAATCGACAAAACCGTATTCTAACTTGTTTAATTGTAAGATTTTCTCCACGTGACCACAGAGTAAATAATAGACGTGACTGATACTCAAAAAACGTTCTCCTATATACTCATCACTGTTCCAGTTAACATTTCCCATGTAAAATGTATGTTTAGGTATATAAATACAAATATAAATGTGTTTATTTATTTAACAATTTTACATAATAACAACAAATTTTTAAGAGGACACATTATCACAAAAAATACAATGGCACTACCTATTTTCAGATCTTATAGAAAGATTTTTCGCTAGCTGAGAGTAAGGCGCCGTGGCTTAGTTGGTTAAAGCGCCTGTCTAGTAAACAGGAGATCGCGAGTTCGAATCTCGCCGGGGCCTTCGACTATAACTTTTTATTTTTTACTGTAAAAAAAAGAGTCGATTTTACGCTTTTTTAAATAATCGAGTCGAGATGTGTAGCGAGAGACATTTTATTAATATTTATGTTTTTCTGCCTTAATGCAGTATATGTATTAACAAAGCATAAGTAATTTGTCCCCGATTTTCGGTAAAAATATTTCTAAACGATTCTAAACACACTAATGTCATCTTGTAAAACTAGATTATTCCACAAACATTGTCTCATAATGTGTATCAAGGTATAAAATAAAGTAGCTATAAGTGTTCGTGAACAGCCATAAAGGCAAATGAAAAAAGTTTAAAGCAGTGACTAATAAATCCTGTCTTATAATATCAAAGAATTCTTTCAAAATAATTTTTGATTCTGCTTTTAATTTTTCATTGATTTTGTTTAACTAAGTAGGTTACTAGCCGTGATAGCTCAGATGTTTAGTGCTCGCTTTAAATTTCACAGTACGCGGGCAACTCGGGTTTGATCCCCACCGACACCAATAAAATTGTTAATTGCAATTTTAAGTGCTGATTTACCACGTGCTCGGCGGTGAAGTTTCTTCAAAAATAAGAAAAAAATTATTTCGAAGACATGTGAAGTACAACAACGACATTCCCTTGCCCTAAAGCCCTCTCAGAAATGAGAGGAGGCATTTGCCCAGCAGTGGGACATATATAGGCTGTAACTTTATGTTATTTATATATACTAGCTAGCCAGGCAGACGTTGTGCCCTTTTCGATGACCCTTCATATAAAAAAATGCTTAAATTCGTAATAAAAAAATATTGAGTGTCAAGTTGGACCAAAATGCACACAGTGTGCAAAATTTCATCGAAATCAGTTCAGTAGTTTAGGAGTTCATCGCGGACAAACAACGTGACACGTAATTTATTTATTTATATATATATATATATATATATATATACATATATATATATATATATATATATATATATATATATATATATATATATATATATATATATATATATCTATACAACAAATATGAAATATATATGAAAATAAGAGCTGTGTTTGTTCAAACTTGCCAAGATTATTTCGCATGCTAATGACTTATTTTTAAAAATAAACTTGTTGGAAGCTTTTTTTAATGTCAAGGGAGTTTGATGACAGTGAGGGGCGAAAGAGTGAGATAAGTAACCAGTACGGTGTAAAGTAGTGAGCAACTTAAGATTACCCGAAGAACGGAGAGAACCATTATGAAATCTTCCAGGTATTGAAATTTGGATTTCAGATACTCGGGATAACATGGGTCGTTGAGAATTAAAAAAAGGGTGCAGAGTATTTTTTTATAGGATAGGGTAACAAACGAGCACACAGTTCACCTGATGGTAAGTGGTTACTGTGACCCATAGACATCTACATCTATTCTCAATAAAGACTCAAGGTGCAGATGCGTTGTCACCCGTGAGTACTAAGATGCAATGCCTCTTTTCTAGTAAAAAGGGTCTCCGGTTCTCTACACTCACCATACGAAACACAGTACGCTGGTATTCTGTGAGAGCGTGGTCCTTCCCAGGTCGAGCCGACCCATTCGTGCTACAACTATATTACTAATACAGCTGCAGCATGGCTCTACCACGCAAAATTCTAATATGTCTGCGCTGACGGTCAGGTAGCTAATTTAGCTGAGTACAAAAGGAAGATACACGTGGTCATACTCACGAAGATCATAAATGATCCATAAATCTAATGCAGTTGTTAAGATGACGATCTAATATCTTTTTTTCTTTTACAGTAAAAATAATAAAGTATACAGTCAAAGGCCCCGGCGAGATTCGAACTCGCGATCTCCTGTTTACTAGACAGGCGCTTTAACCAACTAAGCCACGGCGCCTTACTCCCAGCAAGGGAAAAATCTTTTTATAAGATCTGAAAATAGGTAGTGCCATTGTATTTTTCTACCGAATTCAAAAAGGAGACGGTACTCAATTCGACTGTATGTTTTTTTTATGTGAGTTATCTCATATCTTTTTACTGGGTAAACCAATTTCGATGTTTCATTTTTAATTTGAAAACTGGTACTTCACATGTAGTTCCATATAAATTTGATCAAAATTTAATCAATAGTTTATTTTTAATTTTAAATTATTGTGATAATGGGTCCCCTTAAAAATTTTTCGTATGGTGAGTGTAAAGAACCACAGATCCTTTTTACTGTAAATGAAGGATTCCGTCATAGCCCTAAGTGGTGACAAGATATCTGCATTTTGATGCTTAACCGAGGGTAAAAGTAGATGTGGGACTACAGTAAACACTTACCATCAGATGGACTGAGTGCTCGTTTGTCACCCACCCTTATTCTATAAGTACTAAAATTTCAAAGGGGCATTTACACTGACGGTCAATATTACAGGACGGGGAGGCGTTAACGGGTCAACAAAGTGTTGAAGAATTCGCGAGGTATTTCCACTCGGTGTATAGTACGAAACAGGCAGACTTAGAAGTGAACGCGAGTATCATTAATGCTGGTGGAGGTAATGGTGGTGCGCGCGAGCATCTAGACCGTTTAAAACTAGAAGAAGTTACAGGTGCGCTACAGCGGTTTAAGCCTAAGTCTGCCGTAGGACCGGATGGTATACTTCCCTACGTATTTAGGGACTGTAGGGAAGTGTTGGCTGAACCTCTAGTTCACATATATAACTTTTGCATTGAGTCGGCGGTGTTTCCCGAGAGGTGGAAAATAACACGAGTCGTGCCCGTGCCTAAGAAAGCTTTATCAAATAGAGTAGAAGGATACAGAACTGTAGCTGTCCTGTCAACACCGGCGAAAGTGTTGGAGTCTGCTATACATAAGAATGTACTCTCACAGGTAAACAAACAGCTGACAGATGCTCAGCATGGCTTTCGACCAGCACTGAATACCACATGCAACCTTCTGAACTACATGGCTGATATCGTGCCGGTAGTGGACAGTGGAGTGCAATTGGACGTCGCTTATTTTAATTTCAAAAAAGCCTTCGACATGGTCGATAACGACGTATTACTTAAAAAGTTAGCAAGCATTGGTTTTACTCCACACTAACTAAAATTGTTTGCCAGTTACATGAGGAACAGGCAACAATATGTGGAATACGCTGCTTTCGCATCGAAGCCATATTACACCTGATCTGGTGTGAGTCAGAGCAGCAATCTCGGTCCTCTCGAATTTACATTAATGATAAACGATCTGCCAAGTGTTGTGATTGACGCTAAATGTTTGCTGTTCGCTGACGACCTCAAGCTGTATCTACCAATCAGGGAACCGGAGGACTGTGAGAGGTTACAACGCGACATTGACAGGGTGGTAGCGTGGTATGAGGATAATAAGTTGCAGTTTAATTCATATAAGTGTGTAACGCTAACTATTACTCGCGCACGCAATCCCGTGCTCTATACGTATACACTAGATGGAGTAGCAATGGCACAAGTAAACGAGGTTAAGGATTTGGGTGTTCGTTTCACCTCAGTACTTAATTTCCAAAATCATATACCGGACATCTGCAAGAAAGCGTATCGCAACTTAGTTTTTATACTGCGCAGAGTAGGTAAATGTGCCGAAATGAGTGATTGAGGTAGTATATTAAGTAAAATAAATTATTACTAGACTGCTAAAACACCGAAAATTTCCGAATGTCTACGCCGAAAAAAAAAATAATTATAACTAAACTAAAGAAAATTAAACTACCATTTTCATTCCATGGCTTCCCACATGATAGATGAGAGATTAAAAAATAGATTGAGTTAAACAATTAATATTTTCAAAAGTTATCGTGTTTACCACTCCAAGCGGACTTGAAAAATCTACACCATAAGCCACTAAAATCACTTTTTTATGTAAAAATATCAATTAACCGATTTAAAAAAATACTAAGTCCAACAAACATTTATCTTTCTGAAAATGTGCTTTTTATATCATTCATATGTTCAATATGATTGTTAGATACGACAAATCGTTGGAATCCTGATTTTTAGGTGCTAGTAGAACATACCTACGCGCTTTGCGCTTAAGGCATACAAAAGCTGCATAAACAAGTTCAATTGTTAAAATAGTAATAAATATTAAAACCAAACTAGTTTATTGAAAAAAAAAACAAATATTATATATCACTTACTACAACAAAGGCAAATGTAACAACACTCCATATGTTAAAATCAAATAACTATTATGTAGAAAGAAACAAGGTTATAGAAACGCTCGAAGTTTCATAAAGAAAAGAAATATTTAATATAATTATACCTATATACTCAGTAGGAGCATCTAATAAATAAATAAAAATTCAATCATAGGTATATACGCTGAGTAAACGTAGTGATTAAATACTCTTTAGTTCTGACGGGTCCCTTCTAAATATTACTATACTCTTTTGTTGTTGTTTAAACAAGTAAATTTTCTTTATTTCTTTATTATAAATAATATTATTGTTGCCGTTTGTAAAATTCTTATGAAGACGTATAGCAACATTTCAAAACATTTATTTTTTACAGCCAATTTACGTGAAATCTCCTGATGAACATGTGCAGTACCTAGAAGTTCAAGGATGCGGTTGGCCGCTGTGTGACATTAAGAAGTTCTATGCCATCACTTTTCCCTATCTGATTGATGTTGACGAAAGGAATGAAAGGTGTAACTATGACGAGACCGCTACATTCGATACTCAGAGATACGATTGAGGAAGCGTTATATATTAGAATTAACTAGCTTAAATTAAAACTGTGATAGACTCAAGTTGTTTATCTTTTTGCTTTAGAATTAATTAGCTAATTTTAACCGAGTAGTGGCAGTGTAAGAATATCATAGAGATACTCCGTGGGTGCCGTAAGAGGCGACAGAGGAATCAAATCAAAGAGATGGGCAGCGTTTTACTAACAATAAATAAAAAAAGTTTATGTAAGTAATTTGTACCCGATTTTCCATGGCATTGAAAAATAGAGAAAAAGATTTAATTTACTTAAATAATTATTTATAAGCGAAATCGACACTGTAAAATGTACGATTTCATAGTATAAAATACAAAAGCTGCTGTAATTCGTTGTTTCGTATGATTAGTGTGAAAACCAGATTCTATTTATACTAGTTACGAGGCATTTCATTCCAGGTTAATTCTCACGAATGATAAAGTATCTGCATTTTGATTCTTAATCAAAAATGATGTTACATGTGTCTATGAGCCGGAGCATCTATTCATAACATCACTAACTATCATCTGCACTGTATGCGTAAAAGAATCCATCTCCCAGTTTCATCCAGTGTCGAAAGAGGCGACTGTGGAATATAACAAAAAATTCTTATAGTTTCCAACAGATTGCTGTGTAACCAACCATCTTGTTTAGGGTAAAATATTCGAACCAGCGATGGGCAGTAGCATCCAAGGTGACAAGATTGCAGGATCTGTCTGCCAGTAAGAGCCAGCTGTCGAAGCTGAAGTCCGAGTATGGCAGCGTCGTTTTTAGGACACCTGAGACTGAGTGAGATTGAGAGGCTCTATGGGCAGCTGTACACATGTACAGCTGCCTCTCAATCTGTGTGACATCATCGTTGGAGCCACACGCAGGTATGAGTAACGATCCAAGAACAAGTCTTATACCACACTATTCCGATGATATTCCGGACGTCAGTCTGGGTGAGATTAGAATGGTTCTCCAACACCTTAAAAATGGCAAGGCCCCAGGGAGTATGGAATTACAGCGAAGCTTCTGAAAGCGGGTAGAAAATCGGTACTTGAAGTCCTTCAGAAGCTCTTTAATTCCGTCCGCCATGGCGGTACTACACCGGGGGCGTGGAACAGAAGTGCGGTGTTCGTGTTCTTCATGATAGGCGAGAATGCTCTCTTGAAGAACAACAGACCGATTTCCCTTCTGAGCCGCGCCTACTTGCTGTTTTCGAAAGAAAGAAATAAAATGCTATTATAATTTCAATGAATATTTTTTTGATAAATTATGAATTTTAATTATTTTTACAAAATTGATTATTTCTATTTACTTATTTGACATTGTTAATATTTTCATTAAAATTTTAAATCTTATTTACATGAATGAAAAATGACCAATAGTTGAGATGAAATAATCATTGACATTTAATTTTTTAAAAAATGTGTTTGATATTTAATAAGTAAATTAATAATGATGTATAGATTATGTACTGTAAATATTGTAATTCAATTTAATTCTATATTAATTAACATTTAAACTCTGTCTTAAATTCGTAATATGTTACGCCCGTACAGGATGTCACATGATCTGTAAATATATTGAAACAACTTTATACTATGTGACATGCAATAAATGAACTATGAATCATGAATTATAAATTAAAAGTCTTTAGAAATGAAAGGGGAATGCCCAATTCTGGCCATGAAACGCCCAACAATTTGCATTTGTTAAAAAAATACATCTTTTTTATTGTAATTAATCGCGGTATTTATGTGTCCTAAAAAGATTGCAATATTTTTGCACAAAAAAAGTACCGAAAAGATAAAAATAACGAAATAAAAAGTGTTACCAATCACAAATCTCGTTAAAAAGTCGATTCTGTTTTTCAATCGATTTTTATCGTGTCATTAATCATTATTATAATGGTAATATTATTTTTCAATAATTATTATGATGTTATGATAATTAAACAAGCGAATTGCTAGTTGATTTACCATGAACTGTTTAGACCATAACAAAAACGCTACTGCATATTTTGACTGTTATTCTTATCTGTTCTTAAAAATACATTTAAAATGGAATTTAAATAAATAAAACAAAACATATTTTATAAGGCGTGCAGAACTTAAAGCGAATCAAAGATTATTCTTTTCTATGAAGTTATAAATCGAATAAAAAATTGCTATCTATTTATTGATTTTATGTCTGTTAATTGGCAATATCGGATCTGACAGCTCACAAGTCGAATTCCTTTGCATTTGTGTTATTTTGTTTGTTTCCTTGCGGACGTGCTATCTAAGCAACGAATAAGCTTTCTAAATGGACTCCGATAATTCTTCTCACCCTATTGACCACGGCCTGAAAATGGATCCCGCTTCCACTTCTAACGATAACCTCTGCACGAACTTGGACTCGATGTCCACTGTTAAGGATGACTCCAGCTTTCACACCGGCCAGCGTTCTTCCCAGCTCTCAGTAACTCATTCAAGAGGACATTTACGCTGTGTCAATTTTGGTTTAAAGGTCTCGAAAATACGAAGTCATTTGTTGTTAAAAAACTGTTCTTGTGAAAATAAAAACCTTTATATCTTAAAAATCCGGACTTTTTTTAAACCAATTCCTTAACCATTTCATTCTTTTGATTGCATATTATCATTTCCATATACTATATATGTGGGCCCCCATGGCCGAAGTGTCTATGAACGGTGGGCATTCCCCTTTGGGTATGAAATATGACATTTATATTTTAATTTTGTTCCCAAAGGTTAAAAAAAAGTTTACAAATGGCTTGATGTAACGAGACGTTATTATTCACTTTGCGTCACATGTCTAGACGCTTGCTGACGCCTTGCTCAAGTTCATTAGTTTGAACACTCTTTGAAGAAACTGTAGAAAAATAAAAAGTAGAAAAGTAAAAAGTTTTTTTTTTCAATATTGATCACTAGAATATTTTTTGAAAGTCATTTGTGCTTTTACAACTGATTCGGAAAAACCTTTTTCCTGAAAAGAAAGAAAAGGAAAAAGAAACCAAGTGGTCCTTTTTTAAACATTAATTTACAATATAATGTGATAAGTAATATCATATAATTAACGAGTTATAAGAAGAGACTTCAATGCAAAACTAGGCACAAGAGAGAATGTTGAGCTGAAAGTAGAGAAATTTAGAATAGGGTAACGGAAACCAAGGGGCCAGCAGCTGGCCGACTTCATTGAGAAATAGGGAGTCTTTATGATGAACTCTTTCTTCCAGAAGCGGCCCCACAGGAAGTGGACCTGGTCGAGCCCCGACGGTTCGACAAAAAGTGAGATTGTCTTCATTATGACGACCAGACGACAACTATTCAGTGATGTCTCCGTGATCGCGAGGGTGAAAACTGGTAGCGATCACCGAATGGTTAGAGGTACACTGAAACTAATCGTTAAGTTGGAGAGGTCTCGTCTAATGAAGTCAACGCTCCGTCCCCTTCGTGCTCTGTTCCAAAGTCCCTAAACCTTTCAGCACGAATAACAAAACCATTTTCAGTGCCTAGAAGACTGCAATGAAGTGGACGATATGAATAACAAGCTCGTGGAAACTGTCTGTTAGACGGGAGATGAAGCTACATACTTCAACAGATTTGACAGCATACAGACAACAGAACAGACAGATCTCCAAATGCATGCGGCGGGACTTACGCTCTTTCAATACAGCTTGTATTGAAGAAGCGATCGAGCGGAACCAAGGCTCCAAAGTCTTTGCCAGAGATCTGTCTGCCAGAAAGAGCCAACTGTCAAAGCTGAAGACCGAGTGTGGCAGCATCGTTTCCGGGACACCTGAGATTTTGAGTGAGATTGATAGGTTCTATGGGCAGCCGTATACGTCATCGTTGGAGCCACACGCAAGTGTGAGTAACGATCCAAGAGCGAGTCTTATCCGACACTATTCCGAAGATATCCCGGACGTGACAACGCTCTCTTGAAGAACTACAGACCGATTTCCCTTCTGAGCCGCGTCTACAAGCTGTTTTCGAGAGTCTTTACGAATCGTCTCGCACGCAGACTTGACGACTTCCAGTCTCCCGAACAAGCTGGTTTCCGAAAATTCTTTAGTACCATAGACCACATACATTCCATCAAAATTTAGGCGGTGCAGCAATGCCTTCAACAGTGCCAGGTTGACTGTCGGTATATCGAGGTGCTGAATTGTTTGTACAGTAGAGCTACGATGGCTATCCGAGTACAGAATCAGAGTACGAAACCTATCCAACTGCAGAAAGGTGTAAGACAGGGTGACGTTATATCCCCGAAAGACGTTTTCAAGCTGCTGGACTGGAAAGGATGCGGTATTAATATCAATGGCGGGTACATCACTCACCTTCAATTTGCCGTCGATATTGTCGCTGGAGGACCTAAACACTATGCTCAATGACCTCAATAGTGTCTCCCAACGGATAGGTCTTAAGATGAACATGGACAAAACAAAAATCATGTTTAACGTCCATGTCACACCTATGCCGGTAGTTGTTGGGGGCACTAAGCTCGAAGTTGTTGACGAGTATGTTTACATGGAACAAATAGTCCGACTAGATTAGTCCAACTTCGAGTGAGAGAGCAATCGACGGGCAGCGTTCGGGAAACTACGACGCATCTTCTAGTTAGACATACCTCAAAACCTTAAAACGAAATTGTACAACCAGTGCGTGTTGCCAGTGATGACTTACGGATCTGAGACGTGGTCCTTCACTGCTGGCTGTATGAGGAAGCTCAAGATCGCTCAGCGAGCTATGGAGAGGGCTATGCTCGGGGTTTCTCTGCGTGATAAACTTAGAAATGAGGATATCTGCGGTAGAACCAGAGTAACGGACATAGCCCAACGGATTAGTAAGCTGAAGTGGCAGTGGGACGACCATATAGCTCGAAGAACCGACAACCGATGGGGAAGAAAGGTTCTCCAGTGGCAGCCTCGTACCATTAGGCGAAGTATAGGGCGACACCCCACGAGATGGAGTGATGACCTGGTAAGACGTGCAGGAAGTCGATGGATGCAGGTAGCTCAGGACCGTGCTTTGTGGCATTCCTTGGGGGAGGCCTAGGTTCAGCAGTGGACTTATGAAAGGCTGTAATGATGATGATGATGAAGAAACTTGTAATAATTATCTTTAACCTGTTCAGTTATGACGGCATAAGACAAATCTATCACCCCTCCCCTTAGGCGTAAGAGGCGGGTATGGGAAATTAAAAAATAATTGTATACGTGGTAGAGCCATGCTGCAGCTATATTAGTAGTATAGTTATAGCACGCATGGGTCGGCTCGACCGGGGAAGGACCACGCTCTCACAGAATACCAGCGTAAAATAGCAGCTTAACACTGCTGTGTTTCGTATGGTGAGTGTAGAGAACAGGAGACCCTTTTTACTGGAAAAGATGCATTCCATCTTAGTTCACACGGGTTACAACTTACAACGCATCTGCATTTTGATTCACAAACGAGGATAAATGTAGATGTCTATGGGCCACAGCAACCACTTACCATCAGTTGGACTGTGTGCTCGTTTGTAACCCTATCCTATAAAAAAAAGTGTCATAACTTCACATACATGGCGATAAAATCGTCTCATTTAGGAAATTACACCCATAAGACATAATACAGTGTGTGCAAGGTGTCAGGTACTATGTTAACCAACAAAAAAGTTTTATTTTTATTTTTATTCATAGATAAAGGGCTTTGTCGCTGATGCGATTATGCTGCCCTGGTAGTTACAAAAAAATCTTATATATAAGTTACTAAACAAATAAACTTATGATACTTACTAGTTACTTAATCTCTTATTAACTAACAAATACAGTTTTTGGGCATCATCTGATAACGGGTCCGATAAAATACTATTGCCACTACTAATAAAGGACAAATTAATGTAAATTACAATTTATTCTTTCTCTTGAGTTCTGGGCACATTCTATCAAAATAAAATAAAAAGATGGAAATGTACATAATCATTTTATACAAAAACTCAAATACCAAACATTACAGATTTTTTTATACTTTTTTCAGATGCTTTACTTCGTTATTTTCATGGATGGAATACAAAATAGTATCGAAAAAAATTAAAATAAATTCAATGTTAAAGGCTTTATTAAAATTATCTCTTTGTTATAATCGCAAAAGTAAGTATAAAGTTTTATTTCCGTGATTCTCAATGGCAACACACTGGTTAAGTGGCTTTTTTACATAGCTAAAACGGCAGACCGAATTCCATTCTTGGCGGCCAGTCTTGGCGGAGACTAGCCGCTTGCGCAGTACAGAATTACAGCGCTCGAGTAGCTCGGTAACTGTTATAATCTAAAGGACGGAAATTCGACACCATAAGAGAGAGATTAGGAGCAGTATCAATGGTTTTATGTGCTTTTCGAGGCACAAGGGTGTTACACTGCAAACTTCCTGACTCGGGGCTGATATTACGACCACTAGATCAACAAAGCGGTGTCGATATATCATGCATTCGATAGTTTGAGTAAAATAAATAGCAATAATTTGAATAAAATTTTTTAAGCTAAGTCAGTAGTCACAATAGTTAAAATAAACTCTATAGTTTGTGGGACCCACTTAGGACATTAGCCCCAGTACAGACATATAAGTCTATGCTTGTCATAACGCCACGCGTCACGCCCGCCAAACGCTGTTCGCTAAGAATTACTTAGATTAAGACTTTTTCAAGGTCACCTGGCGAAAAGTTTTTGCACGTTCTTAAACGCTGACTGACTGAATGTGAATTAGTATGAAAACACACATGCCTAAATTACCTTATCTTGAATCCGGTCAATTTTATTTTATCTGTACAAATAAATAAAATTGAAGTGTTTGTTTGTAATATCAAAATAACAGCTCTTTACTAAACGTATTTGAAAGTGTATACGGTACAAAAACACAAATTATAAAATTTTTGTCTGTCTGTTTATCTGTCTGTGTGTTTGTTCCGGCTAATCCCCGAAACGGCTGGACCGATTTCGACAGGACGTTCACTGGCAGATAGCTGATGTTATAGGGAGTAACTTAGGCTACTTATATTTTAGAAAAAGGATTAGGGTTCCGCGCAACATAATTAAAACCTTAAATTACACGCGGGCGAAGTCACGGGGAACAGCTAGTAGTAAATAAGTGTGGACAATGTAGTAAGGTCACGAGAAACTTGTTGAGAGTGAGAATATTTTAATAACTTAACAATAATACATTCGAACATTGAAGCTTGACATTTAGTAGCAAATGTAAACAAGGATACCGGATTATATTAAATACTAGCTGTTCCCCGCGACTTCGCCCGCGTGTTATTTGGAGTTTTAATTTTTTTTGCGAGAAACCCTAATTCTTTTTCTAAAATAAAAGTAGCCTAAGTTACTCCTTATGGCATCGGCTATCTGACAATGAAAATCCCATCAAAATCAGTCCAGCCGTTTCGGAGATTAGCCGGAACAAACAAACAGACAGACAGACAAAAACTTTAGAAATTGTATTTTTGTTATTAGTACCGTATAAACTTTCATATGCATTTAGTAAAAAGCTGTAATTTTCACATTACAAACATACACTTCAATTTTATTTATTTGTATAGCTAATAACGGGCAAAAGCTGGTTATTAATAGATTTGGTCCGCAACTCTGTCCGCGTAGCCGATTCCACAAAAAAGTCGTACGAGTGTAAAAACTTCTTTTCTTTGAGTCTTCCGGATTAATTATATTTTTGTGTCATAGATTTGTCAGTGATAACAGATATTGTAAGCTTTAAAATTGGCGCTAAAGCGAAATTAAGAAATCCTCTGTGATAGCATCCACAAACACTGTATTAATCTAACAAAATTATTTTTTACGTGGTAGAGCCATGCTGCAGCTATATTATGGTTGTAACACGAATGGGTCGGCTCGAACGGGGAAGGACCACGCTCTCACAGAAAACCAGCGTAAAATAGCAGCTTAACGCTGCTGTGTTTCGTATGGTGAGTGTAGAGAACCGGATACCCTTTTTACTGGCAAAGAGGCATTCCATCTTAGTCCTCACGGGTGACAACGCATGTGCATCTTGAGTCTTTATTGAGGATAGATGTAGATGTCTATGGGTCACAGTAACCACTTACCATCAGGTGGACTGTGTGCTCGTTTGTCACCCGATCCTATAAAAAAAAATCTACTAACTGTTAAAGCCACAAAATTATTTACGAGGGCGACACTGAAAGTTTTTAGAACTAGCGACTTGTAAACGATATGATAAAAAAATAAGTTCAAATTTTGTAAATGGAACTGTGTCAATTTGTCATTTGTTTACAATTTGGCGGCAAATTGAAAATTGTCTGTGTCACGTCAGCATGAATTTAACGCGAGAAATTTTTCGTACAATTTTTTTTATGACTTTCGATGTCATTTAAGTCAACAAGAAAGTTATGATAGACTTTGATTGGCATTTCACGATGAAGCCCCATCTATTTACAACTAGTTTAATGAGTTTAAACGTGGTCCCACTAATCTCACCGACGATCTGCGTGAGGGACGGCCTTCTACGGCGACGACTGAAGATAACATCAGTGTTGTGCGGCATATGATAGAGACTGGCAAAAGACTTTTCAGCAGATTCGGATAAGCTTAGTTATCAGTATGAGTCAAGTGCACAAAATTCTCCATGAACATTTAGCGGTCAGAAAGCTTTGTACCCGGTGAATACCTCATAATTTGACAGACGTCCAAAAACTTTGTCTAGTTGATTGGTGTCGTGGAATGTTTCAAAGATTTAACGGAGGTGACTCAAATGCTGTGTTCGACATACTTACGAAAGCTGGATTTATTGTTATGATCCTGAAAGTAATAGACAATCTGTTGCTTGAGTGTTTCCTTCCGAGGAGTTGCCAACTAAAGTGAAGAGAGGTAGGTCGAAGCGTGGGAAAAAGACGATTGCCTCGTTCTTCGGGAGGACAGGTCATTACGCAACAATTGTTTTAGGGGATGGAAAAACAGTTGCTGCAGGTAAACTAACAATTGTTTTCCACTTGTCTTGGAGAGAGTTCGAGAGAAAAGACCTCGCAGTAGGATCCTCCTTCACCACGACAACGCCTCCTCGGACACCGCCAAGCAAACAATCGACTACTTAGCGACGTCAGGCGTGGAATTACTGGGTCACCCGCCCTATAGCCCCTATAGGGCGGGTTTTAGGCTTGTTCAAATACTTTTAAATTCCATAGGGTACTGCCAAAAGATATCGTTAAATATTTTAAAACTATTGATGTTAAGAAAACGGCAGACTTATGGGGGATTTCCGTTAAAGTTATTTTATCTATAATAGATACATTAGCACCTTATCTAGCCACTATATTTAATATAAGCGTCGAATCTGGTGTGTTTCCTGATTTAATGAAACATAGTAAAGTCATACCTATATTTAAATCTGGTATTACATTAGACCCCGCCAATTTTAGACCAATTTCTGTACTACCAACATTAAGTAAAATTTTTGAAAAAATTATTTTAGATCAGATGTTAAGTTTCTTTAATATTAATAAATTGCTACATAATAATCAATTCGGTTTTACAAGGGGTCGCTCGACAACTGACGCTGGAGTTGAGCTTATTAAACATATTTTTTGTGCATGGGAGAATTCAGAGGATGCTTTGGGTATATTTTGTGACCTTTCCAAGGCCTTCGACTGTGTTCACCATGAGACATTAATCAGGAAGCTACAGTACTATGGTGTCAAGAACACAGCGCTTAAACTTATTATTTCATATTTAAGTAATAGAAAACAGAAGGTTATTATCAATGGTAAAAGTTCTTCCGGGTCACCTGTACTAATGGGTGTACCTCAGGGCTCGATTCTCGGCCCATTCCTGTTTCTGGTGTATATTAATGACTTACCTCACCTTGTAGGGGATAGTCATGATATAGTATTATTTGCTGATGATACTTCCTTGATTTTTAAACTTAAACGTCAATCATTTAAATGTGACGAAGTGAATAATGCTATATCAAAATTAGTGCATTGGTTTAACGTTAATAATCTGCATTTGAACGGAAATAAAACTAATTGTGTTAAATTTACAATAACGAATGTTCAAAATCTGAATACCAATGTGTTTTTAAATGGGGAGGAATTGAGCCCTGTTGTATCCACTGTTTTTCTTGGCATCACTCTTGACGCAAAGCTCCAGTGGGGCCCCCATATATCCAAATTAGCAAGCAGACTAAGTTCTGCAGCCTATGCTGTAAAAAAGATTAGAGGTCTCACTAGTGTCGAGACAGCTAGATTAGTTTATTTTAGTTATTTTCATAGCATAATGTCTTATGGGATTTTGCTATGGGGAAATGCGGCTGATTCAGAAACTATTTTTGTTTTACAGAAGAGGGCCATTAGAGCTATTTACAATCTAAAACCGAGAGAGTCTCTTAGAGATAAATTTAAAGAAATTAATATATTAACTTTGGCCTCTCAGTATATTTACGAAAATTTAATGTATGTTCACAAAAACAAAGATAGTTTTAGTAAAAGAAGTGATATACATTCTGTAAACACTAGGAACAAACACAAGCTAGTGATACCAGTTTCTCGACTCCACAGAGTCAGTAATTCATTCTTGGGGCAATGTATACGCTATTACAACAAGGTCCCGGAAAGTGTACAGGTTCTGTCTATTACCAAGTTTAAATGTTTTATTAAGCTGAAACTGTATAAAAAGGGTTATTATAGTATAAATGAATACATGGTTGATAATAACCCCTGGGAATGAGGTGATCGCTTCCAAGCAGTTTCTAAAATAAATTTTGTAAATAGTTCGTAATCATTTATATTGTAAAATTTATTTAAAAAAAAGTCCCGCTGGGTTTCTTGCTGGTTCTTCCCAGGACAGAGGGTTTTTTTCGAACCAGTGGTAAAGTAAAAAATGACTTTCAATAAGAATTACACATGTAATGTATATTGAATAAAAAATATTCTATTCTATTCTATTCTATTCTATACCTCGCACCTTGCGATTTTTATTTGTTTCCGAAAATAAAAGAATAACTTCGAGTAAAACGTTTTATTAACGCCGAGAAAGCAGTGGCTACGTTTCAAAATGCCGTCGAAGAGACCCCTAAGGACAGGTGGGCAAAGTGCTTTTCTCAGTGGTTCGCAGTGATGTATTGATGTAAATGGACACTATTTTGAAAAGATATAATAAAACTAAAAACTTGCTAGTTTGTTCAGTTTTTGATTTTATAAGAACTTTCAGTGTCACCCTCGTAGTTATGAGTAATTAACATTTACGTAATATAAGCGGTTGATGGAGATTAACAGGTTTGAAAAATACCGTTTTGAGCCAAACAGCGCTTGGAACGTATACATCCTTAACGTTCCTTCATTTATAAAGTAGACGTTATAAAATGTAGAGTGTTTTATCTCCCTGTGATTGCTTCTAAAGAATAATTTACTTTTAAATAATTTTTTTAAATTTCGGTTTTTATTGGTTATCTTATATTACGGCAAATAAAATGTTCCTTTTTAATGTGCTGTTAACTTCGTTTTATCTACATGCAAGTTTTGCGAGTTACGTTGATGGATTGAATGAAACAGAGCTAGTGTTTACTTTTCTGGTAAGGATTTGTGATTTTCCTCTATTGACATAGGTACGATTTGACTTAACCCTAGTTAATGCATCCACCATATAGTCCTGACCTTGCACCCTCAGATTTTTACCTGTTTCGGTCTCTTCAGAATTCTTTAGGTAGCGTTAAGTTAACCTAACACTACTCATAGGACTGTCAATATTACTTGTCGCATTTTTTCGATCCAAAATCCTAAGATTTCTGCAGCAACGGGAGTATATCACTACCTACAAGATGGCAACAAGTTATCGAACAAAATAGCTTATATATAATATAATTAAATGGAATTAAACTTTGAAAAAATATCTTGAATTTAATGTAAAATACGAAAAAACTTTTTCACTGACCTATTATGTCCCACTTTGCACAGATGTCATTTCCGAGAGGGTTTTAGACCAAGGTACGAGTAGTGTAGAACGCGCTGCCACAGTTCGTGTTGATGGACTTCACCAGTCTACGAAATCAGAAATATTCTTTTTAATTTCTCAGATACGCAGGTTTCGTCACGATGTTTTCCCTCACCGCTGTACTCGTGGTAAATTGATTCTTTAAACTACAATTAAAAATTTCATTGGTGCCGGCGGGATCGAACCCAAGTTGCTCGCGTACTCTAATATTTACGGCAATCACTAAGCCCTTGAGCTACCACGGCTCTTAGAGTTACATTAACTATTATTACACTAACTTAGTTAAAGTTATATTGACCTATTTTTTTAATACTTAATTTTAGTCTCTTTCTTTTTTATCAGCCTGTAAAAATCCATTGTTGGGCCTCTCTCGTTGTATTAAGAAATTGCCTTACTTGACTACATTTAAAAAAATCAAGGCCAAATTATTTATAATATTTCTATTGCAATTGTTAAGACGACAGTAGTATGAACGGAAAACTTTAATAGTTTTAATAATTGTTTTTTTTTAAAAGTGATTTAATATTAAATCTCTCAATCCATCTCTTTCACTACTTTATTTTTATTTATTTTATTCGGAACATCAACGGCATTGATACATTTCACTCACAAACCTAAAGAGCAGTGCAACTTAGAAGATCTCTGTGCCATTTAATGGTGTATAGTCTGATAATGACGGTGAATTTGGAATGTTACTTAAATATTTCTCTGTTCCAGGTACATCGACATGGTGATAGATCACCTTTGAAAGAGCACTACTACCTAAGCGATAAGCCTGAATTGCTGGAAAAAATAGTAGCACCAATCGGACAAGGCCAACTGACTGACGTAAGATATTAAAAATACTAAAGGAATACTAACCACACTACTAAAATTACTACTATTCCCGTTGACTAATCTATTTAACTATCCTGAAGTACCAACCATATAGCAATTAATTAGAAAAAGAATTTAGAAAGCCCATTACTCTGATATATCGAGTACATAGACCTTCTTGTTGTTATCAACGCGTAATTGAATTTCAAATGTGTTGAAACACTCACAACACAATGCAAATATTCAGAGCTTATTGAAAGTCATGTGTGTGTTTTCATGATATATGACTGCCATTGTTTAAAGTTTGAAATAATCGACATAATTTAACAGTAGAACATTCCCTACTCGCTTTAAATGACGGAATCGCAGGTGGTTTTTTTTTTATTAGTTCGAGTGACAAACAAGCACACAGTGCACCTGATGGTAAGTGGTTGCTGCGGGCCATAGACATCTACATTTATCGTCGTTTGCAAATCAAAACGCAGATGCGTTGTCACCCGTGAGGACTAAGACGGAATGCCTCTTTTCCAGTAAAAAGTGTCTCCGGTTCTCTACACTCACCATACGAAACACAGCAGTGTTAAACTGCTATTTGACGCTGGTATTCTGTAAGAGCGGGGTCCTTCCCCGGTCGAGCCAACCCATTCGTGCTACAACTACTAATATATAGCTGCAGCATGGTTCTACCACGTAACGAAAGGTGTTGTTAGGTTATGCAATTTGCGACTGCCTATTTGCTCCAGGCGGGAGCTGTTTCTGTCGTTCCATATTCAGTAGGATGTAACAGTTTTATTAGAATAATTATTAGAACTAAATTCTTCAAACTAGTTTTAGCTAAATTAAATTATTGTGTAACTGTTTACGGACGGTTTGTTTCCTTAAAAATCTCAATAATGAATCCAGTGGGTACCGAGTGCTTGTGCACGCAATTGTTTTTACATACTGAGACGATCTTATGTCACGTCATATCTTAATGCCTCGAATATGCTAAAAATGCAGGAGCGTCTCAAACTTTTTATGCGTCTTTGCTATTTATCGCAATAAATATAAAAAATCCAGAATATCTATAAGAAAAACTTAACTGGATGCTCTAAAGATTTTTGCGTTCCTAAACACAAAACATCGGTTTTTCGAGGTACTTTTAAGTTTATGGCCACTATGTGTTGGAATGATCTCCCACCACCACTACGCACTACGACAAGTAAAACCAGTTTTAAAAAGAATTATAGACGTCACTTACTAAGAGAACAAATTCTGTCATAATCGGATTATATTTACTTAATTGCAGGGCCGCCCTTTATAAATAATATTTATAAATTTGCTCATATGTCGGGAATAACCTAAATAAAATTAAAGATGCTAGCCACGTTAAAATGAATACTATTTTATCTTTCTACCTATTAGCTATATTGATGTAATAACTAAAAAAAAATACTAAATAATTAATGCTTATAAATCACGTAGTTAATTACTAATTTGAACTGGCTAATCCTCGGGAATCCACGGTATGTACCCTAATACGAAGAATTATGATTAAATAATTATTAATTTTTATACGTGGAAGAGCCTTGCTGCAGCTATATTAATAGTATGGTTGTAGCACGAATGGGTCGGTTCGACCGGGGAAGGACCACACTCTCACAGAATACCAGCGTAAAATAGCAGCTTAACGTTGCTGTGTTTCGTATGGTGAGTGTAGAGAACCGGAAACCCTTTTTACGGGAAAAGAGGCATTCCATCTTAGTCCTCACGGCTGACAACGCATCTGCATTTTAATTCGCAAACGAAGCTAGATGTAGATTTCTATTGGCCACAGCAACCACTTACCATCAGGTGGACTGTGTGCTCGTTTGTCACCCTTATTCTATAAAAAAAAAAACGCAATATGAGCAGGGATGCGGGCGTACTGAAATGTTCATATAATATTGGGTGCTGGCAGAATAACAGCGTTGTAGGCCACTGCAACATTTATGCTGAGCTAGACCGCATTTATTACTACACTATGTAATTCTGGTTATTTCTGTGTATACTACTCATTGTAACTTTACTGGTGGTAATGAATAAATGTTTATTATTATTATTATTTGGGGTGTATGTATAGTTTTCTCATCTGATTGGGCTGTATTATAAGTGAAAAATGGCAAATATACATAAATAACAATAACATAAAATAAATACATAAAAATACATACATAAATAAAAACCCAACCAAATGGAAGCCCTCGGCAGGGCCATTGGCCGAGGGTTGGGGGAAAGGGAAAGAAACTGGCGGAAGATGCCAGCGGTATCGAGGAGCACCGCCTTCTGCATTAGAGCCCGGTCTATTACGGAGTCCTAGTCGCCTCAGATGACCCGAGAGGCTTGCTGGGATTAGCCCGTTCGCAGACGCGACCATAGGAATAATTTTGGCTGGCAGAACACCCCACATGTCGGTAACCACGTTAGCCAGCTCCAGATATTTTGTCTGCTTACCTGTTTCCGAATTTTACGAGGTTATATATATATATATATATATATATATATATATATATATATATATATATATATATATACATCTACTATCTATCTATATAAGGAATCTTAAGGTCGACCAAAAACATCCTTGACTGTGCCCGGTCCATCAGCACAATATCAGGCTTATTCGCAAGAATAGTCCTGTCTGTGATGATGGCCCGGTCCCAGTAAAGCCTGGCGCGGTCATTTTCGAGCACGGTTTCCGGCAAGTACTTATAATAAGGCAGTTTACGATCCACGAGACCGTATTTCGGAGCAGAGAGCTCCTGGTGTAAAATCCTGACTACTAGGTGGTGTCTGTGCAAATACTCAGAGTAAGAAAGCGCAGAACAACCGGATATCACAGGCCTAAATGACTCACCAGGATGGCGACAAAAAATTAGGCACATCTTCTCGTCAGGTACATATACCTCAAAACTTAAAAACGAGACTGTGCAACCAGTGCATGTTGCCAGGGATGACCTATGGAACTGAGACGCGGTCCTCCACTTATGAGGATATCCGCGAGTAGAACCAGAGTGACCGACATAACCCAAATGAATTAGTAAGCTGAAGTGGCAATGGGACGGTCATATAGCTCGAAGAACCGACAACCGATTGGGAAAAACGATTCTCGAATAGAGGCCTCGTATCGGCGGACGAAGTGTAGGGCGTCCTTCTACTAGATGGAGTGACGACCTAGTAAGACATGAAGAAAGTCGATGAATGCAAGTCACTCAGGACAGTGCATTGTCGCATTCCTTGGGGAGGCCTATGTTCAGCGGTGGACTTTTGAAGGGCTGTAATTTATTTATTTATTTATTACAAGATCTACAGCCCTAATTACAATGTAAATGAACTTAAGAAATAAACTTACAGCCAATAACGGATCTACTAATGTAATGATGATGATGATGGCAACAAACTCGACAGATGTTGACGGCGCCATCGTATAGGATGTATCTCCGATAGTTGTTGGTTTTATAACCTAATTCTGTATCGTACAGACAAAACCCTGAGTTTCCCCAAAGAGGTCACCGAACCATAGCCAGTAGAGGAAAGCAATCGTGTCTACGAATGAAGCTCCTTCTCTTTCCATATGGAAATTCATATGGATATTCCATTCCATATGGAAAGACCATATGGTCTCACGGTAGTAAATGCTCTGTAAGGGCGGATCTTGCAATTACTTGTTAACTAAGGATATATGGGTAAGCCCTTTATCACAAGAAATTACGTCCTTTTAGAATGAATCATCCGATATCGCCAGGAAGTAATTACGTACGCTGCACACTTCGCGATTATGCATGGTGGGCGCGCAAAAAGCCACGCCCACCATGCTTCCGCGGCAAGTACTCAGTGTTGCCTACTCATTGCTTAGACAAAATGTAAAGGCTTGTTCAAGTACTTTTAAATTCTATAGAGTATTGCCAAAGATATCGTTAAATATTTTAAAACCAAATATGTTAAGAAAACGACAGACTTAAAGAGTATTTCCATCAAAGTTATTTTATCTATAATAAATACAATAGCACCTTATCTAGCCACATATTTAATACGCAACAGATTTAAATAAAGGTATGACTTTATTATGTTTCAAACATAATAAAGTCATACCTTAATTTAAATCTGGTAGTACATTAGATACCGCCAATTTTAGACGAATTACTGTACTACCAACATTTAGTAATTTAAAAAAATTATTTTAGATCAGATGTTTTTTTTTAAATATTATTAAATTGTCTTATAAATATCAATTCGGTATTAGAAGGGGTCGCTCGACAATTGACGCTGGAGTTGAGCTTATTAAATATATTTTTTGTGATGTTTTGGGTATATTTTGTGATGTTTCCAATTCCTTCGACTGTGTTCACCATGAGACATTAATAAGGAAGCTACAGTACCATGGTGTCAAGAACACAGCGCTTAAACTTATTATTACATATTTAAGTAATAGAACGCAGAAAGTCATTATCAATGGTAAAAGTTCTTTTTTTTATAGGAGAGGGGGCAAACGAGCATGCGGCTCACCTGATGGTAAGTGACTAACGCCGCCCATGAACAACCGCAACACCAGGGGAATTGCAGATGCGTTGCCGGCCTTTTAAAAAGGAGTAGGCTCTTTTCTTGAAGGTCCCTAAGTCGTATCGGTCCGGAAAAATCGCTGGTGGTAAACTATTCCACAAGGAAGTTGTGCGAGGAAGAAAACATCTTCTAAATCGCACAGTGGTGGACCGCCATTCCTTTCGGAACACCTGTACTAATGGGTCCTCTCGGGGCTCAATTCTCGGCCCAATCATATTTCTAGTGTATATTAATGACTTACCTTCCTTTGTAGGGGATAATCATAATATAGTATTATTTGCTGATGATACTTCCTTGATTTTTAAACTTCAACGTCAACCACTTAAATGTGACGGAGTGAATAATGCTATATCAAAATTAGTGTATTGGTTTAACGTTAATAATCTACATTGAAACGGAAATAAAACTAAATGTATTAAGTTTTATTTCCGTTTACTAAGCCCTGTTGAATCCACTGTTGTCCTTGGCATCACTCTCGACACTAGCTTCAGTGAGGCCCCCATATATCCAAACTCGCATTTTATTAATAACTTTTAATAAAAAGTGCCGCTGGGTTTCTTGCTGGTTCTTCCCAGGATAGAGGTTTTTTTTCGAACCAGTGATAAAGTAAAAGTAAAAATGACTTTCAATAAGAATTACACATGTGATTTATATTGAATAAAAAATTATTCTATTCTATTCTATTCATTACTGACGATCTCAGATGGTGCATCCTTTGGGACGTCATTGTAATGTGGCATTTTCTATCCAAGGTGATAAGTTAATTTTGAGTCCACCTGAGTATGCCAAAGGTATACATGAGGACAGGTATGACCCAACAAGTGTCTTATTCACGCCCGACTAAAAGTTTTTAACCACTTTGGTCAATGGTGCATAAAACAGATCGCAAACTGATTGTTTCATGTCCGCTATAGTTTGTGACATACCCAGGTATCGATATGTTTCAACCTCGCAAAGGGTCCTAATGTTGATGGGCATAGATAAGTCTCTGCCCTTAAAGTTAAAAACCCTACCCCTCTCAACATGGAGGACCGCATACTTATCCGTGCCCAGCTCCATTCTAATAGAATTGCTAAAATCACAAGTGATGTTTAGCAATTCCATAAGATGGAGTGACTTGGGGCGAATAATTTTGAGATCATCCATATAGAAAAGGATCACTTTTGTACCTCTTTTCCGAAGCCGATATCTCCTCCCGGAGCCTTCCAGTAAGGTACTGGAGTAATTAATGAGGGTAAAATCAGATTGAACACAAACAATCGCCCTGGAAGATACCCCTTCTTATCCTTATGTGGTTCTCCGTAGCCATCATCCGCTCACCTAGATCACAAAGGATCGTATTTCACTGCTACTTACACTGCCCGAAGCAGTCTCTAACTGTACAGTCAACCTTGTACAGCCATGTATGAGGCAACGAGTCGAATGCCTTACTATAGACTATCCAGTGGGCGAAGAAGTTCCAACGGTTGCGTTTAACTACCTTACCAATGACCGCGTCAATGAGGAGTGGTTCCTTGGTTCCACGACCACCGCCCCGACATCCATTGTGAGTGCGCGACATCGCCTGATTTGATTTCAAGTGACGAGAGATTCTCGCACTCAAAATAGATGTTAGTGTCTTGTATATGATGGGTAGACACGTGATGGGGCGATATTTGCTCAGGTCTATGGTATCATATGGTCTTTAGGAACCAAATAAGTGATCCCAGTAGTGAAGAGGCTCAAGAGCGCCTTCTAGTCAAGAGCCTCTTGAAACTATCGGGCGAGCACAGAGTGTTACACCACAAACCCCTTCAGCCAGTAGCGATGCAGTCCGTCGATTCCCGGACTTTTCCAGTTCGGGGCCCTACGGAATGCCTCAGCTATGTCGTCCGGCATTATGATTACGGGGTCCATGGGCGTAACATTCGCACACTGGTTCGCCACAACTTCCTTCTAAGGGCACTCGCTGTGATTTACGGGCACTGACCATAGGCCACGTACCATTGGTCTCTCTAAAGACTTATAGAGCCTCTTTTGATCCCTCTGGGAAAAACGATTCTAGTTGAACTGTGTCGACATCTCGGTAAATCAAGCAGTGATTTTCTGCTTCAGGTCATCTATGCGCTCCGTCAGTTTTTGCGTAATATCCTTCTGATGGCGTTTGCTGGGACAAACTGATATTTGTCCCAGCAAACGCCAAACGAACGTAGCGCACAATTTTTGGCCTGTTATTGCCATACCTGAAGCTTATCAGTCTGCTGATGAGGGCTCTTGCCTTTGCGATACGGTCTTCAATTATTTTTCTCCTGGCTAGAATGGCGCTACTTTGTATAGTAGCACGCCTAGCCGTGCGGAGCTTGGCACCAATAATATGGCATACTGCCAATGTGACGCCAAATAAAATCGAGTCACCAGCATTGGGTTTAGAGCCCCCACGACAGCCTTGCTTAGGGGTATGTAAGGAAGTCGCGGTTGATTCTCGAGAGGCGTACTACGCGTTTCTGTAATCGCCTCCAATATGATCCTCATTTGCTCTTGTTCCTGGGCGATTATTCCGTCCTCGTCCGAGTCAACCACAACCGAGGGATCTACGCCAGCATCCACAGTAATAGCTTGCGGAGCCGCCTCCCCGGTCGTAGTCGGTTCATTCTATGAGTGAATAGCCTCACATCGTAGCCGTTCGAGTTCGGCGTCATCAAATATTTTTGAGCGCACGGTCGTTCTGCCAGGTTTTGCTCGGTGACGGTAATAGATGGCTCCAGCTCAGCAAAAAAGCAATGCGTCATAGCCCGGTACGCAAAACCTTTAACTTCTCCCCCTTTCGCCCTAAAATACGCCCGTAATATAGTATTATTATTATTATTATAGATGGCGTTCATAACCGCAGGTTTTTTATAGGATAGGGAGACAACGAGCACACATTCCACTTCATGGTAAGTGATCGCTGTGGCCCATAGACATCTACATTTATCGTCGTTTGCGAATCATAATGTAGATGCGTTGTCACCCGTAAGGACTAAGATGGAATACTTCTTTTCCAGTAAATAGGGTATCCGATTCTCTACACTCACCATACGAAACATAGCAGTGTTAAGCTGCTATTTTACGTTGGTATTTGGAGAGAGCGTGGTCCTTCACCGGTCGAGCCGACCCATTCGTGCTATAGCTATACTACTAATATAGCTGCAGCATGACTCTACCACGTACAAGCATGCATGTAAGGAAAACGCTTTTTCTTAATTAGTTAACCCCTTTTTATAGAATAAAATATTTCAGAAGTAAATTTGTGTGCTTCATCATGTGCTTGGCGGTAAAGAAAACATCGTGATGATGTATGACTGAGGAATTGAAAAAACTATTCACAGACATATGAAGTCCACCAACACGCACTGGGGCAGCGTGGCGGACATTTCCTTAACCTAAAATCCCCTAAAAACTAAGAGGAAGCATGTGCCCAGGAGTGGGATGTATTTGGTTGTAACTGCACTTTGCTATTTTACTTAAAAATTGCCTTTTAGCTTGGAAAACGTCGAGCGTATGAACTGGGAAAATTCATTCGAAGTAGATATAGCGACTACCTTTCGTCAAAATATAACCACTCAGAAATCTACATCCGGTCTACCGACTCTGTGCGCGCTAAGATGACGGTGCTAGTGGCAATGGCAGCTGTATATCGCCCTGATGGACGTGGCTGGAGTGAAGATATCAACTGGGTTCCAGTACCGTACACCACCATACCATTGCGTTATGACTTCGTAAGTTACGAATAGTAATTAACATGTAGGATGCTGTGGACCATGACATTTTTTCTCGGCTACTATAAACACAGATTCGTTACGTTTTACTCTGTGTATTCTGTGAGCTTTCACTCTAATTAATCACCAGACTACAAGTGATAATGTTTTGAAAAATACCGATGACCATACATTAGTATGCAATCATATGTTTCATTGATGATCTTGCAACTATGATGAAATCCTACCTAAGACGAAATTTATGAGGGAAGGTTACGTTCAGTAGTGGACTTTCACGATTCATCATCAAAGTTCTCAGAGGTGAAAACGCATCTCTAACTTTCTTCGCTTGAAGTAGGTTTCAGGTGTCCAGGGACAGGCAATAGAAACTTACCGTCAGGTTGACTGCAAGTTCCTTCATCATTTCATATTTATAATTAAAAAATAGTAAAATAACGACACTCATGTTAAGAAGGATTTCAATTAACAACTTATTGAAGTATATAATTACTTGTTGACAACTAGTGTGATATAATTCTAATCTTTGTTATATGTTAGTAGGACTGTAAGCAGATGCTGTGCTCTAAAGACATCCTACATCATCAAATGACCCTTGCGAACACTTTCTTCTCACTCATTGCGTGTATTTGTGTGCACACGTACGAAGTGAAACTTCTTTACGACATATCTCTTCTTTTATTATGTATTTTACATAAGTAGGTGAAATAATAGTACAATCGTACCGCCCCGGCGGTGAAACGTTACAAGAAAACGTAATGTTTTTGATTTTTAATGCCATTCAAAATTTCTCCTCGACGTCGGCAAAGAAGCTTTCACTTTAAAAATGCAGAATGTGTTATCAAACTTGAGAATACAGATAAAATGCCTCGTTGCCAGTAAAAAGGGCCGCCTTTCTTGTCGCTCACTATTTAAAACACAGCAGCACTATTATTGTCTCATATGTTACTACGTTATATTATTATTTAAATCAATGAGCACTATGCTGGAATTTTACACTGGTATTCTGCGTGAGTGTGGTATTTCCCAGTCAAGCTTACGCATTTATACTGCAGCCATTATTTCACAGCATAAACTTAAAAACAAGGATACCCGCAGTAGAACCAAATTAACCGATATAGCCTCACGGATTAGTAAGCAGAAAAAGTCAAGTGCTGAACATATGCATCACCATAGATTGCCTTATAGGGGAGATATTTGTCATCGTTGCCGTTTTGCTGGCGGGTTGGCAACCGAAGTATTTTTTTTAATAAATACGTTATTACTAATCTCCTTTTACACTGCCACTACATGGTCAAACTATCCCATGATGCATTTTAATAATTCAACAGGAGTTCAATGCCCCTTAGTAAGTGGTTTTACTTCTTTAATGATATATTTTCATAAACATATTTTCTAGGTCATGGGCTTTAACTGCCCAAGCTTCCAGGAGCATTATGATAAACAAGCAACTAAAACTTATGTACCTGAAATTGCCAAATATAGTCACGTGCTAGATCAACTTTCCTCGGCGCTGAAACATGATATCATAAAACGTAATCCAGTGAAAATATTCTCCGCATATGACTTGCTCGTTAGTCAGGTAAAAATTATGATTAACAAACTGAACTCATAATCTATTTATCTCAATATTGCAGCGCGGTGTCGCTTAACATCTAAATAGATATTCTATTTAAAGAATAAAGGTGTAAAACGAGAACACAGTCCCCCTGACGGTAAACTGATACTTATTTTTTGGAGATGCTTTAGTTGCGGACATATATATTCGATTAGGAATCAAAATGCAGCTGCGTAATCACACCTCAGGACTAAGGTGGAATATCTCGTTTCCAGTAAATAGAGTCCCGGTTCCACTCACCATACGAAACACGGCAGCATCAAGCTACTATTTCGCGATGATATTCTGTGAGAGCTTTGTATTTCCCTGGTCGAGCTGATCCATTCGTGCTACATCCACAATACATACATGCATAACATAGCTGCAGCATGGCTCTACCACGTACAAACATAGATAACATCATACTTGGCATTCACGAGGACTAAAATGACATGTCTCACAGCCTGTAATTATACTGGCTCTGTATCCTTCGGAACGGTACACAGTATCTGTTATTTAATAAATAAGTAGAATTTGAAACAAGTGAAGATGAGAAAACCGCGGCAATGGTCGAAGTCGAAGTCCATAGTCTCTGCCTACCCCTCTGGGTGACAGAGGTGAAATTTTATGTGTATTTTCAGTTTTATTATAAAGTAAAATTTATTAAATGTAGCAATAATATTTCAGGTTAATATTGGCCTTCTTCCAACACCATCAATACAGAAAATGATGCCGGATATAAAGGAGGCGGCTGACAAAGCGTTTGATTTATTATTTGGTAACGATACCATGCTGCCATTACAAGCTGGTAAGTGAACGAAACTTAATACGACGATGACGCTACGTAGTCCCGAGTGGTCAGAATCGTCACCATCATCATCATTACAGCCCTTCACAAGTCCACTGCATCAGCTTTACCCAAGGAATGCCACAATGCACGGTCCTGACCCACCTGCATTCATCGACTTACTACATGCCTTACCAGGGCGTTACTCTATCTAGTGTGGGGTTGCCTACACTTCAACTAACGATACGAGGCTACCACTCCAGATTTTCTTCCCCATTGGTTCTTGGAACTATATGGCCAACCCATTGCCATTTCAGCTTGCTAATCCATTGAGCTACGTCTAGTTGGGTTTTTATCATATACGTATTGGTCAGAAAACATTTTGGTTTTGGATGTAAAGATAAGCCCTAACTAACATTTTAGCCTTGGGTTTGAATCTAAAATAAGAAATAATAGTGGAGTCGTGGTTGCTCACCGTACAGGGCAAGCCATAAGTGTTAGTACTCCTTTTCTGCCCAGGAGTTCAGGGTCATCAGGGTATAAACCATCCTACGTATTTCTATTACAAAACAGCAGTGCTTTTGCTGCTGTCTGAAAGAAGTGTGAATAAAACAATTTACTCGTATACGGATTTTATGGCGTTTAATTTTACTCTAATTCCCGACGTTTCGAATGCTTTGCAGCAACCATGGTCACGGGACTGAGGTGATTGATGTCCAGTTGCCAAAGCTGTGAAATCTGAAGATGTCTAATGAAAAGGACACGTGTTGCTCAGTTCAAGACTTCAATCATACTGTTCTCTTATTCTACACTTAATAATAATATCATAATATAATATTTTGTCGGAGGTGACGGGGAGGCTACAGGGCGCTACAAGCTAACTCTCAGTACCTTTAGTTTTTAATTATTACTTTTGGTCCAATCTGCACAAAATAAGCTTACTGTGTTTGGAAGTCTTGCAGAAGTAAAATTAAACACGATAAAATCCATAAATTTGGTTTTATTCAATGTGTAGTGTTCACATAAATATAAGACATTATTAAGTGTAGGGTATATCGAACTAGTGTAATAACAGACTGTATGGTACACTGTTTGAAATCTATAATACATAAAAAGTGGCAATGTAAATGAATACACTACCCCAAATTATCACATAGATACCGTAACTGGCGATAGAGGGAAATGAAACAGTACGTGTGCAGCATTATCTATAACTTTGCCTTGGCATATGGTTTGACACAATTGGTTACCTCCTGTTGGATCATTTGCTGACCTTTCATCCAGACGGATATTAAGTCTCCGTTGACGCCCTTCTTGGCTCTTCGGACCATTGTCTAGTCCAGAGTGTGACGTTACTCACGCTAACATCTCGGTTGCATTCTGCCGGCTGCCGGCTGCCGCCGTGTTTGGTACAATAGTTTGGCCGATTGGGATAGGATATGAGCTTTTGGGATATGGGATTATGGGTTTGCTTCTCGCCAGAGGATCCCAACGTTGATGCTTATTCTGTCGTTGATGTGGTACATCAGGGTATGGAACTCTTCTGTGGTGCCCATCGGTGGCAGATGCCAGTCATAGTTTGGTCATTCCAGTAAAATTTCATAACGCTATAAGCAGGAGTACTACCGGGCCAGAGCTGACGCATCAACGTCCCGAGATGTAAACACCAGCGCTCTCAAACAGAAGTATAATTTCGCCTCCAGATTCCAATTAACCAATTTCGTAAAAAAAGTCATTGCCAAGGCAAAGGCATGTAATAGTGCAGATATAGGGTCCACCATTAACAGACTCCGAGTGGTTTAGCGGCGGAGAAATTAAACCATTTCCTAATATGCCTTACTATGTGCAGGCGAATGGTGTGTATTATTTAGTCAACCCTGCCTATATTTATACGCCCGTCTACATTCTGAACTTACCATTAGTAATAATTTTTATTTACTTAGCCAATTACAATACATACATTTTGTCCAATAAAGATTAATCAATAAAATATTATGTATAACTATTATATGTCGCCCTCCATTTACCGGCGTAAGATTTAGCAGACTCGTGGATAGCTTCTCGTAACTGCGTTGCTGGACGGGGTTATAAAAGTGACGCAGACCGGCGCGCGTGTGCTTCTGCGCCCTCTTTTCCCAAAAGAGGGTCGCTTCCAATTTGGCAGAGAGGCCTCAAAGGCCACTGCCAATCCCCACAGGCTGTGTTTAGTGGGTACACTTAGGGTGTTAGGATAACGCGCGCGCGCACTCGGCGAGCGGAGGCGGCGAGGAACACATCTCCGGAACAGCAAGAAGAAACGAAGCTGCAGCGTTGAAGAAACGGCTCGAAGATGGTCGACGGATGCGTGAAGATAGCCGGCGTGTGAAGACGATGCGGCGCTGATGATATTTGCGGCTGCTTCTTGTTTCTATATTAGGACGTTATGTCAAATTATCTCACATCGATATGCAGCCCGCAGTATATCAGTAGCCGGGGGTATTTAGGAAATAAATGTTTTCTTCAGACCTTTGCTTTCTGTGTTATAGTAGTAGCAGGGTATACATTATTTATTACCGTTTAGGGTTGATTAGCCTGGCTGCTACAGTCAAAACAAATCGGCAGAATAGCGAGAGACTAGTTCGCCTTCATTCGGAAACCAGTGCATTCTGATCTCTCGCCAAGGCTGTTCAATGTAACTTCTTCCAATTCGACTCTTGATGACAGGGAAAGCAAACCACCGACCATCCCGTGATGTGAATGCTCCATATCGAAAAAGCGGTTCACATAACGCTCGGTTCGCAAAGCACACCTCTCCCTAGACGTCAACAAGTCGAGTTGGCCTAATAGAGTCCCTCCGAAAAGACTTCTAGAGAATACGTGTACTCCTGTGCTAACGCGTCTCTTCTGGTACTCTTACTCCAAAGGCGTAGTTTCGACTTCATGGAAGACCGTTTTGGTCCACCCGACCCCTTTTTCTTAAAAATAATGGAATCCATTATGAACTGCTAGCTCATGAGGTACCTTGAATATCAGCAGCTGATCATAGACCGCCAAAACGGTTTTTGTCGGGGTTGATCAGCTGGTGATCTTCTGGTCTACTTATAGATGGGCAGAGGCAGTAGAGCCCAAGGGGGAGGATTTGGCCGTTAGTTTGGACTTTGAACATAGCAAAGGCCTTCGATCGGGTTTGGCGTTTCTTTCGAAGCTTCAAAATTGGGCAATTGTGTTGATGTAGATGGTGTGTGCTCCAATTACAAGCCTATCAAGGCTGGTGTTCCACAAGAAGGCGTGCTATCACCTACACTTTTCCTTCTGCATATCAATGATCTGTTGCAATCCATATAGATTTTGAAATTTGAAAAAGCCAACGTAGAAATTAAAGCTATATTATAAGAGTATTTCCAACGTGTAAACAAATTTATCAAACTTACCCAAAAGTCGCAAAATATAAACACAGCTCAAAAATAAATCTAAAGCTACCTGGCAAATGATAAATAAATACAATAACTAAAAAAAATTAAATTTAAAATTTTGTACAACTTTTGTACAACAAAAGAATTTTCTACAAAATAAATATATACGACTTCAATATAAATTATTGAGAATAACTCAAAAACTATTCGTCAGACCTTGATCAAATTTATATGAAATCACGTGAAAAGCACCAGCTTTCAAAAAAAAACAAGAATCATCGAAATCCGTTCACCCAGAAAAAAATGAGGAAACAAACATAAAAAAACATACAGTCGAATTGAGTACCTTCTCCTTTTTGATGTCGGTGGAAAAATTGCACAAAGGAAGAAGCAATTAGTAACATTATTGTTGATGGTAATATACCTTAGGGTCCGTTGGTTACAGCTACTCGTAGGACCTTTTAATAATTTCTATAAAAACCAAATTTAAAAAAGCCACTCAAATAGTGAGAAACCATAAAAGTTGACTTTCAATAATCCCAATTCAATATTTATACCACCCATAACATCATTTGATATAGATAGAGCTATAAAGTCTTTTAAAAAGACAAACTATACAGGTTGTGATGTTTGTACAAGAGTTTTGATATACGTATCCGATGCAATTGTTCCGTTACTTAGTTATATTTTCAGTTTATGTATTTGTAATTGTATATTTCCGAAAGATTAAAACCTAAAATTGTCAAACCACTGTACTGTACAATAAGAATGATAGGGAGAATATGTCTAACTATAGGCCTATTACACTTATACCTGTGCTCTCAAAAGTAGCTCTTTGTATAATTACCTGAAAAGAATATAATATTCATAGAGAAGAAGAAATAGGATTTAGAAAAAAATAAGACTATGAATATGGCTCAGATACATATACAATTTCTTTAATACATTACACACATTAAAAAAAACATTAACAGATATTGAAATCTACAGGTTTACTCTTACGGGAATTCTTTGAAGTATCCGCATCAGCAGCTGCTGGAGAGCCCATTCATAAAGTGAGAATCTACTCCGCACACGACAACAACGTTTATGCGTTCGCGGCGATATCCAAGGCAATACCAAGACAGGGCATACCACCATATGCTGCGCTATTTGCGCTGGAATTAAGGAGAGTGGTGGAAACAGGAAGATATGTCGTTATGGTAAGTGCTTTTTGAGAACCTACATATATACACGAGGCGGTGTTCTGAAGTCCCCGAAAAGAAACCTGGGTAGGTTTTGGACGCATCTTTGATACTATTCTCCACCTTTGAACTAGCATATTGATATATTCTGACATGTAAAATACGTAAACATATAATGTGACATATACATGATGTCGAATGAGCATCATCTTCATAATCATGCCGTTATGCAGCCAGCGTTCTTGGTACGATATCGGGAGAAGATATATTTATAGTCCTTATAGTATAGTCGTAGCCTAATGTATCAATAAGTTAGCTCTTATAGCTCAAAGACCCGATAACCGATGGGGAAGAAAGCTTCTCGAGTGGCAGCCTGGTAACGGTAAACAAAGTGAAGGGCGGCCTCCCTAGAGATGAGAAATAAGACATGCAGAAAATCGATTAATATAGGTGGCTTAGTAGAGCCGTGTTCAGCTGTGGACTTGTGTGACAGTGATAATGTTGATTATGATGATATTACATGTATAAAAATGTTTTATGAAAAAACTTTACGAACTTTTAACTCTATTGATAGGGTAGCCCTGCTGAAATAAGAAGCTAAAATAACCCCGACATTTATCATTACATTTAGCAATCTTACATTCAAAATATATATATATTTTTTATAGAATAAGGGTGACAAATGAGCACACAGTCCTCCTGATGGTAAGTGGTTACTGTGGCCCATAGACATCTACATCTATCCTCAATAAAGAATCAAGATGCAGATGCGTTGTCACCCTTGAGGAATAAGATTGAATGCCTCTTTGCCAGTAAAAAGGGTCTCCGGTTCTCTACACTCACCATACGAAACACAGCAGCGTTAAGCTGCTATTTTACGCTGGTTTTCTGTGAGAGCGTAGTCCTTCCCCGGTCGAGCCGACCCATTCGTGCTACAACTATACTACTAATATAGCTGCAGCTATATTAGTAGTATAGTTGTAGCACGAACTTGTTTTACAAAAATACGCATTATTAAGGATAACTCAAAAAATAGTGGTCAGATCTTGATCAAATTTATATGGAACCACATGAGAAGCCAGCCAGCTTTTAAATAAAACTGTGGACTTGTAAGACTGTATTGATGGTGGTGATGATGATATTACATATATAAAAATGTTTTAATAAGAAATTTTACTAAAGAATGCTTTTAACTCTATCGATAGAGTAACCCTGCTGAAAGAAGTGACTAAAATACCCCCAAAATTTATCATTACGTTTGGCAATGTTATAGTCAAAATATATTACTAACTTATTTTACAAAAAAGTGGTAAATTTTTTTTTTCAATTAAGTAAGCATTATTAAGGATAACTCAAAAAACTACTGGTGGGATCTTGATCAAATTTATATGGAAATACATGAGAAACCAGCTTCCAAATAAAAAAAGAATCATCAAAATCGATTCACCTAGAAAAAAGTTCGGAGTTAACACACATTAAAAAAAGCGACCAAGTGCGAGTTGGACTCGCCCATGAAGGGTTCCGTAGCAGTAAGTAACATAATTTACGATTTATGACGTATTAAAGAACTACTTACTAGATCTCGTTCAAACGAATTTTCGGTGGAAGTTTACATGGTCATGTACATCATATATTTTTTTTAATTTTATCATTGTCTTATTTTAGAGGGAGGGGACACACACATTTAACCACTTTGTAAGTGTCTCTCGCGCAAACTATTCAGTTAAGAAAATAATGATATAAGATACCTCAATATCATTTTTGAAGACCTATCAATAGATACCCCATATGTATGGGTTTGATAAAAAAAAGTTTTGAGTTTCAGTTCTAAGTATAGGGAACCCCCAAAATTTATTGTTTTATTTTCTATTTTTGTGTGAAAATCTTAATGCGGTTCACAGAATACATCTACTTACCAAGTTTCAACAGCACAGTTCTTATAGTTTCGGATAAAAGTGGCTGTGACATACGGACAGACAGACAGACAAACAGACAGAGATAACGAATCCTTAAGGGTTCCGTTTTTTGCCATTTGGCTACGAAACCCTAAAAATACAGTCGATTTGATAACCTCCTCCTTTTTTTGAAGTCGGTTGAAAATATATTATCGATTCTGTTGTCGGTGTTCAGCAGGGTGACCTACTAGGTCCAGCTCTTTTCAGTTTGGGAGTTCAACCCATTATTTTCAAATTTGAAATCCAAGCTGAATGTCTGGTATCTGGACGACAGTAGACTGGGAGGTAGACCAGATGGCGTCCTTCGTGATCTTACTCATATTTTTCAAAATTTAAAATATTATATTGGTCTTGAACCAAATAGCAAACAGTTCCGTTGGTACGGAGTGTGCAGAAACATTCGTTTCAAAGTTTCCATAGTGACCAAGATCAGACACGCCTTCGACTAAGGAATCTAGTCACACACTTTACCGTTAAGTAATCTCGGCACATTTTGTTTTTGTTTAAAAACAAGGTACATAAGATGGTCAATGATAAGAAACTGGCATGTTTTGCCATTATTGGCATGCAAAAATTAAATTAAATTCAACTAATTAAACTCATTGAAATAATATGTACTTACGTACTATAACAGCTATTTCGAACAAGAAATGTGCGCTACTCATGTCTTCGCTCATGTGCAGGGAAGAGTAGTGCGGCGCATGCGCGCTTGGTTTTTATCATAGATTATGCGTAGGTAGAATGATCAGTATGTAATAATATATTGTATTGTTAAAATTATGTTAATTATATCAGGTACAACTTTTAAAGTTTGTCATTTATTTTGCATATAATATGTGCTAATTTAATATAATATTACATAATATTATATCACAATTACATTTTAATTATATTTTTATTTGAATATTTTAAAAGGTAAAAAGTAAGTTAAAGTTACAGCCTATATACGTCAAACTGCTGGGCACAGGCCTCCTCTCATTTCTGAGAGGGGTTTTAGGGCAATTAAATGTTCGCCGCGCTGCCCCAATGCGTGTTGGGAAACTTAAAATGTCGAAATATTTCTTTTTCTTATTTCTCAGACATGCAGGTTTCCTCACGATGTTTTCCTTCACCGCCGAGCACGTCGTAAATCAGCACTTAAATTTGCTAATAACAATTTCATGGGTGCCGGCGGGGATCGAACCCTGGTTGCTCGCGTACTGTGAAATTTACAGCGAGCGCTAACCATCTGAGCTACCACGGCTCATTTTAAAAGGTAACTATGTAAAATATTTAAAAAAACATACTAAATGTATGTGTTACAAAAGTTATTGATAGGTATAACATAATTTACAAATATATTTATTAAGATTAGAATAAGAGTCGTTCATAAATGCTGGGCACGCGAGAGTTAAAAATGGACAAATTTATTCCACCTTTCCCTGTTTTCAAGGCTTGGACGTGGAAACGTAAAAATAAAATAAAAGAATAATCAGCAAATTTAAATATTAGAAATTTAGCCTAATTATCAATATTTCTATTTGTTTCTACAAAAAAAAAACACATATTATGCACAACCTACAAAAACGTCTCAACCGAACAAATTAATATCATAATCGATATTCCATGACCCGTGATGGCGTCTTAGGAATAATTTGTTTGATTATTAAAGTGCAGTGATATCGCCGCAGTTGAATGGGACAGCTTAACTTAGTGCAGTGTCGCCGCTAGGTACGTAGTACATAATAACTCAATGATTACACTTAGCCGAATTTATATTTTAAAATTATTTCGCCATTACTTATAAATTAAGTACAAACATTATTTTTGAATTCAAATATTATGTGCAACTAAATACTCTAATAATCATTATATATAATAATCTATAATATATAATAATTTCTCGCTCGAAGGCTAAGTATAGAGGAAACTCAGCTAGCGTTCTTGGTAGTAGGAATAGGAATGTATGATCATTAAGTTATTAGTTTTAGGTTTTTATTATAGTTTTTTAACATTGTATTTGTTATAATTACTGAGTAATAAAATATAATTATTATAGAAAAAAAAAACACTTATGCAGATCTACTCAAATACAAAGAAATCTTGTATTGTTATATAATAAATTGGTCATAAATTATTAATTAAATTATTAAAGTATGGTTACAGAATTAATATTATACATTATATGAGATTAGTTAAGCTATTATTATTTTAACAATTACATTACAGTTTAAATTAATTCATAATTTTAATTACAATAAAGTTATAATTTACAAATCTCAGGCTAATATGCAAATAGTAACCATTTAACTTAATATATGATTTTACATTTTAATAAATAAATAAATCAGTATGAATTACTTATTGTCTTTTGCAATAAAATGTCATATTAAATATATATATGTCAGAAATTATAACAGAAGATCCCACTTCTGATATCGGAGAATTACAAAAGAGGATCACGGTTTATGATCTCGGAAATACATCAGGATAGCGTTAACTGTTAAAAATAATAAAAGTGTGAGAGCGGATGTTCAACTTACTCTCGTGCTTACGCAATTAATCATTATCGGTAATAAGACAACGTATCGCACTATACATTGAGTATAGTGAAATTACAGTTCGACCACACCGTAACACGTCCTCGCCACAATCACACACCAGTGTAACGTGAGGTACGTAATTACATGATAACACCAAAATATGTAAACCAACAGCAACACTACTTATCTCAATGTAACACTGGGCAGCCACTCCGCAACACCAATCCTCCTTGCCTGCAATAGAAGAATTACAACAACGAACTGAACCACAACACTATCTTAGCACTGCTCGATCGACCACACTCTTTGAATGACTTACATAGATAAGAGTGTATATACGGAAATAGATAAGAATCTGTAACGTAAAAAATTGCTGCGACAACAGCGCCGCCTGGAAGCTAGTTTATTAACTACTACTGCAACTATACATAACTACAGATATTATATATACCTGTTCTCTATACATACTACTATTATATTGTTATTTTTATTAAGTATTTTGTCGATTTCTAAATAACAATAAAAAAACGGTGTCATTTAGAAATCGGCATAATTACTCTCGATAAAATGTGGGCCAAAAAGAAAGATTTTTAGTATTGTTAACATTTTTATTTCACAATTTTAAATGATATGTTGAAAATAAAATTCTAACAAACGTGAGATGTTATAAAGTTCCATGTTGTCTGCACATATGTAAAGTAACTAACTACAAACCATCATAAAAATTAAAGAGCTGAAATTATCATATTATTTTATAACTCTTTTATTATATTTCTGTCACTGCACCAATTACAAAGTCTACCTTAAAGCACATTCTTGACGTAAATACACAACTCGACGCAAATACATAAACAATAGCGATAAAACACTCAAAAATATGAAATCACAAGAAATAAACACATGCACCAGACGACGGACATATTTCTTATATTTTTTTTTAATTTCATTCAGTGTTGCCTAATGAAACGAAGCTAAAACTTCTATTTCTTACTGCTACTACTTCGTGACAATCTATTCTTAGATTGTCACGAATATAGAATTACGAATAACGAGATACGTCAAATCGAGCTTCTGCCCGATTTGACGTTTCTCGTTATACTTGTCCTGATAACTTTGTATGAACGTCTATGTAAGAAGTCGAAAAATCAAATTCACAATCTTAAATAATTACTATGTTATCCATATAGTATAACAATAAGTATCATTCGTAAGCACCAAGTTTCGCTTTATATTGGAAATATGCACTCAAAAACCCCAATTAATCGTTGATTAATATTCCGACAGAACGTTATTACAATGACATGTCTTTGGATTCGTTGCCGTAGTATTGTAATCGTTATAAACCGTTTTTGGGCCAAATAAAATCGATGTTCTGAAAATCGATACTTTTACATTTAGAAAAGAAAGAAACTTATTATTTAATGTTTAAACATATAAAAACAAAATCTGACCACATATCTGACAATATATTTTTAGCTTCATTTTGATATTTAATATTTTAATATTGGAAATACTTTGGCTAAAAAAGCCTGAGTTCATCCTTTGATGTTGAAAAAATGTATTTTAACCTCCATTTTTTCCTTCTAAGTCATTGATTCGTCAATGCTTCGCGCGGTCTCTCGCTATCTTGGAAATTTTTGTGTTTTTGGTTATTATTATATTTTTTGACTCAGCTATCACTCTTGGACTGTTTCTGCTATACTCGTTGACCTTGGCTTGCTAATTCCGGACTTTGATTACGCATTACGTGATTTTGGTGTTATCATGTGAACTAGACAACATGTACAAAAGAGGACGTACTCTTAACAGCCAGTCTCGTGACTTGGTTTTGAAGTTGCACGAGTACTTTGAACGAGAGTCAGCAAATAGAGGGCCTCTTTTAGAAGTTACCCAAGTACACGAACGAGTCGCACAAGCGCTTGGAATTGGCATAAAAAACGATCCGAAATATTACAAAGGAAAAGTACGGGCCTCCTGGCTGAAGATAATGAATAGCACACACCCAAAAAGCGAAAAAAAAAAACAAAATCCTGTGACAGGTAATGATTTGATGTTGATGCTATTAGATCCCATGTTTACGGCTACCGCACAAGACAAAGAATACCCCACCGTAAGTAAATTACATGTGTTCCTTAAATCTGAAAACTTATATGATGGCAGTGCAACATCTATTAAAAACGATTCTAAAAAATATTGGGTTTACATATAAAAACACCGACAAACGGAAAGTATTGATGGAAAGGTGACATGACATACCTAATACTACAAAGAATATCCTTCTTATAGAAGTTAATAAAATAACCAACTGGGACAAGGGAATATTTATTGATGAGACATGGTTAAATGCTAATTATACTGTGCCACAGTCTTGGACGGATGACACGCAAGCATCCTGCTCAAAAGTTCCAATGAGAAAGGGTGGACACCTCATTATTTGTCATGCTGGATCTGTCGGGGAAAGTTTTATAAAAAAATGTTTGTTGGCATTTGAATCAAAAAGTACAAAAAAGTACCACGAATAAATTTTTTGGCAAAACCTTTCAGAAGAGTGTACAATAAATATGGACAATGATCCCTATCACTCTATTCAACTATATAAACCTCCTACACAAGCTAATAAAAAAGCGTATCTAGTGGCATGGCTACAAAATCATGGTGTGGATGCTGACTTGAATTTATTGAAAGCAGAAATTAGTTATTTTGGCCTCACAGGTTTATTTTGTTTGACTAACAAACAAAATAAACCTGTGAGGCCAAAAAACGCCATCGATGAGTTGGCACAAGAACATGGGCAGAAAATTATAAGGACCCCACCATACCATTGTCAATACAATGCTATAGAGATGATTTGGGCTCAAGTTCAAGGTTAGTATTTAAATATTTTAATCTAAAAGGAACGATTACATACGTATTTATAAAAAAATCATCTAGGAACATTATAATATTAGTAGATATATTTCGCCTAATAGAGCGGCTGACTGCTGTCCTATTTTATAGTTAATTGAATGGCATATTTATTAGAACCTATCCAACCGTATGACTGCAAGAGAGAATAAAGAATGTAGTTATTATAACTTTAAATCTTTTACAGGCTATGGTGCACGTCAAAATACAAAAACTTCATTCACCACAAAAAAAAACCGCTTGGTTTTCTTAAAGAAGTATGTTCACACGTCACAAAAGATGATTGGAGCAATTTAGTAGAAAGGACAAAGAAAATTATAACGGAAGACTTTAGAAGAGACGTACATTTTGACAATTTGATTGAAAGTGAATTTATTATAAGGTTAATCGATGAAGACAGTTCAACTGATGATAATTTTTCTGGAACTTCCAGAGACGAAAATGAATAAAAATGTTACGAATTCAGTGAATTTATTTATTTATCTGACACAACCACACTTATTTAATGTTAATTTTATTCTTGACTAGCGACCCGCCTCGGCTTCGTGCGAGTGCATATCAGTGGCGTGCCTGCATAATATACAATGTATTATTATACGTAAACCTTCCGGAAGAAATCAGTATGTCGGGTTTTAGTTTATGTTTTGGCTTTGAAAATAGCCCAAATTTAAACTTAGTTTGGATTTATGTAATAACTGTTAAATATTACACACTCGTACATGTATTAAAACGATATGCCTTGAAAATCAATTTTAAACTATGTACATACATTGTCCATTACAAACTTTAAAAAATCGGTTTTTAATGCAACCAATTTTTTTTCCATCAATACACAAAGTATTTTTATAGCTGTCAAATCGGGCTTCTTAGACTGTCACGAGTATAATATAAAACTCTTGGTCAAAAATAAATAAGTTTAGTAACACCAATATTTTTTTTAAATGTGGAATAACATATAACAATAATTGTAAAAAGGAAATCATGTGTTTCATTGAACACATGATTTCCTTTTTACAATTTCCTTTACACCTATCATTAGGAATTATTACTGATAATGCTTGATTTTTTTGTGGCGGCCACACTATCTTGATTGATTTACGTAAAGCAGCTAAAAATGCAAGATTACGGAGCCGCTATAAATAAAAAAGTATTAAGTGTTTCATAAAATGACTAGATGGCGGTAGTTTAACCATCAGTGAAATTTCTTAGAAGATACAATAGCATGATGACTTAAGCGGAATCTCCCGCGCACGGCACCTACAGGGAACTTTATACTACAGACACAAGAGGCGGTTTCTCGATATACGCTCCATTCTACCTCAATACAACCGGATATTTTATAGACGCTCCGATATAGTTTAAGAAAATGTTATATATGTAGGAAGTATAGTGGGTATAGTATAGAGACTGATTTTGTAGTTAGGAATAATAATTAATTCGTTTACACAAATGAATTATCCAACGAGTCGAGGATAAACTAGTAACGGAATACGACAAGCGCACCGTTCCACGTCAGAGCCAAGACTGTCTTAACGGCGGCCGCTCCGTCCGTTTTATACAAGCAGGACGGGTGGCAACGCAGGTGCAATGCCGCAGGAGTGCGGTACACGTGTCGTTTACAAGAATTCTGTCTAGCTAGACCGACGCCACCGCACCTACAACGGTGCAGGTGCCGTCACGGCCATACTGACATGCGTGCGTCCTCGCACGCGCTCCATCACAATTTTAGTTATCTGTAGACAAAAAAACATCGTTCGACTATATTGACCCTTCAGATTTGGGTGACAGTCAGTTTTGTTCCGGCAGTAAGCCCTACAAAACTTTAATCATCTTTATGTTAGATCGGAATGATTAGTCTGTAGCTTTTTCTATTTTCTCTTTTTTTTTTTCAAGTACTGTTTTCGCTAGTCCGGAATAACTATTCCCTATAGCCATATCATTGGACCGGCACAAAGCCCTGCAATGATAGTAAGAACTATTTTTTTTCTTACGCTTTTTTTTTCAAGTACTATTTATGCTAGTCCGGAATCACTATTCCCTTTAGCTATATCATTGGACCGGCAAACGCCCTGCAATGATAGTAAGAACCACATTTTTTTTCTTACTCTCTTTTTTTTTCAATTCAGTATAGAACAGTTACAGACCAACCATACCGCAAACATGTCCCCGTCACAATCACACAAAAGTGTATCGTGAGGGACGTAGTGACACACGATAACACCTAAGTATGTAAACCAACAGCAACTCGACACATATCCCAGTGCAGCACAGACCAGCCTCCCTGCAACTTCATGTTCCTTTCCTGCACTGGAATAATTACTTCGCTAGAGTGTTGCAACGTCTGTAGTATTTTCTAGATGCACAGACACGGCTACCTCTGACTGTCGCACGTCCTCGTGCGGTTGACAGTGAACAGCATACGGTCTATCAGTTATCACCACTTGCTAACAGATATAAACTCTTGTTAAATATTACAACGATCGACCATCCCAGACTTCATTTAAGTCTGGAACGCGCGGATATGGCTACCTCCAGGCAAACGCACTACAGCTTTTCGTTCTGCTGCGATCGTGCTACATTCGCGGCAGCAAGCCGTCGCGCCGTACTAGCGCTAGCGAATCGTCGCACTGCTTTGCAAAATTAAAAGAAATCGAGATAAATGTATTGCGAACCATGGAATTTCGAGCTTCCGAAATTCATCACATATTCTCTTAAGAAACGGCAACTGCACGACATTTGAAAACATTGCAAAAAAAAATGGAAACTATGTGTAGAGACAGATACCACAACATATTTCGAAGCGAAGGAGGAAACTGCGCAAAATCTACGAAAGCCGTACATTTACAGCGCCAAAGCACCATTTGTTCGGCGGCCGCTTGAATTGCCCTGCCGTAAGATCAGCCGATAAGTAACCCACTGTAGCGGTGTAGGCTCAATCTAACCAGCGCTCGGCCGTACCTGACCATGTTCGATTAGCCATCACAACGTATTCTTCATTGATCATTGTTGTAGAGACTTCTACGAATCCCTCGAAATCAAACCCCAATCTTGTCAACGACACAATATTCGGAGCAAACTACAACACTGATCAACACATTAGAACACAAAAATGTCACTTATTATTTTCAATTCATAGCGTGTTAAAGTTAATCCTTTATTGTAGCACAACCCTTAAAAGTTTTGAACTTCAAAATATAGCAAATAATAATCATGTTTCGCGTGAACTATCAAATTGCAACAAAACGAGAGCAGCAGGAGCACCTGAGGGTTCACACGCATCGTCGGGGTTGTAGTTATCATGATCTGCGTGAAAAACAAACTGTTAACTATAAAGACAACATACACAGTTGTCTGTTCTCTCATCTATCACACATACGAGGCCCTAAAACAGAAATACGTTTTCGTACCGTGGGCTATAATAAAGCACTTCGCTTTCACAAGTAAACATAGGTCTTCATACGAAGTATCTGACACATACTCTTACTTGAACTTGCGAGATCCCACGTTAACTACGTGAACCACATTAAAAACGTGAACCAGGACAGCGCCTGCCAGGACAGAGCCTAATACATGTTCAGAAAACATTACCGTACACAGCATACGATTTCCGCGCACACAGTGTGACTCCCACGCATACAGAGTACACGACTTCCGAGGCATCGCCATATACAGCATACGCGCGCTCCGGGATGGCGCCTGCGTATACGCGCATACGCATCTGCCGAAAACAGGCCATGCTATAGCTGGACCTGGCAGTCCGTTACGACCAGCAAGGCACACACTCACGTACTTGTAATCACATCACACGTGCTACTGTAACACATAAAAGAAAACATTAAAAATACTCAGTCGGAACTTGATTTAAAGAAATGCAGCACTACTCTTGGTACACCATTCGACTTTCTAGGGCACCAAATACTGAGCTGCGGCTACACGACAACCTCTGGTATGGTCCGATCCTCATGTAAACTTAAATACTCTCTTCAATGTCAGAACTAATTGGCTCTACTTCACTTTCATCAGTTATACTTCGGTTTTCCGGCATTTTTCGCAACCAATTAAAAATGTAAACACTCATTCTTACAAAATAGTTTCTGAGCCAATGTTTAGGATAAATTTACTTTCCTCATGTATCTAATGGTGATCAGTAGCAGCGACAAATAATAAGTCCGCGGCGTCATAAGCCGACAGCATACTCAAAAGGAGCGCTACAGCTCCACGCTTTCCACTAAACCATTCCAAGTTTGTCGACTACGTAATGCTCGGAGTAAACTGTAACACTTATCATCACATTAGATCACAAAAATACTACTTAGTGTTTTTAAGTCATAGCACGTTAAAGTAATCATGTTCTTTTTTTTTTCGGTACATCGTTTAAACATTTTGAACTTTAAAACTAGGCCATGTAAATCACACCTCGTGTATCAAATTATAACATTACTTGAGCAAGTTAAACTTCCACTAAATGCAAACTATAACTCATTCAGAATATCTCAAACATTTCTTTCGACATTTGTTATCATATTTGGGTACGTTAAGAAACAATGAAATTACTTGCGGGTACTTTCTATTATAAATTGAATAAAAAAAGATTTAACTTTTGACTTAAAACATTTCACTTTAAACTTTTACTCTACACTTTAATGATTCGTCAATGTCGTAAATACGACAACAAACTTGATTTAAGAAATCGAACACAAAAACAAAACGCGAGGCGCATTATAGTATTTCACCAACGTAAAATAACCCTTACACTATTCAAAGGTGGGCAGTAACAGGGACTTTATCCCACTTCTGATGTAGGAAGTATAGTGGGTATAGTATAGAGACTGATTTTGTAGTTAGGAATAATAATTAATTCGTTTACACAAATGAATTATCCAACGAGTCGAGGATAAACTAGTAACGGAATACGACAAGCGCACCGTTCCACGTCAGAGCCAAGACTGTCTTAACGGCGGCCGCTCCGTCCGTTTTATACAAGCAGGATGGGTGGCAACGCAGGTGCAATGCCGCAGGTGTGCGGTACACGTGTCGTTTACAAGAATTCTGTCTAGCTAGACCGACGCCACCGCACCTACAACGGTGCAGGTGCCTTCATATATATATATATATATATATATATATATATATATATATATGTATATATATTTATATATAAAACTATATAAAACATTTTCTTAAACTAAATTTTATATCATCATCATTACAGCCCTTCACAAGTCCACTGCTGAACATAGGCCTCCCCCAAAGAATGCCACAAAGCACGGTCCTGAGCCACCTGCATCCATCGACTTCCTGCATGTCTTACCAGGTCGTCACTCCATCTCGTGGGGGGACGCCCTACACTTCGCCTACCGGTACGAGGCTGCCACTCGAGAACCTTTCTTCCCCATCGGTTGTCGGTTCTTCGAGCTATATGGCCGGCCCATTGCCACTTCAGCTTACTAATCAGTTGGGCTATGTCGGTTACTCTGGTTCTACTGCGGATATCCTCATTCCTAAGTTTATCACGCAGAGAAACTCCGAGCATAGCCCTCTCCATAGCTCGCTGAGCGACCTTGAGCTTCCTCATACGGCCAGCAGTGAAGGACCACGTCTCAGTTCCATATGTCATCACTGGCAACACGCACTGGTTGTACAATTTCGTTTTCAGGTTTTGAGGTATGTCTGACGAGAAGATGTGTCGTAGCTTCCCGAACGCTGCCCAGCCGAGTTGAATCCGTCGATTGACCTCTCGGTCGAAGTTGGACTTACCTAGTCGGACTATTTGTCCCAGGTAAACATACTCGTCAACAACTTCGAGCTTAGTGCTCCCAACAACTACCGGCATAGGTGTGACATGGACATTGAACATGATCTTTGTTTTGTCCATGTTCATCTTAAGACCTATCCGTTGGAAAACACTATCGAGGTCATTGAGCATAGTGCTTAGGTCCTCCAGCGATTCTGCCATAAGGACTACATCGTCGGCAAATCGAAGGTGAGTGATGTACTCGCCATTGATGTTGATACCGTATCCTTTCCAGTCCAGAAGCTTGAAAACGTCTTCCAATGCAGCGGTGAAGAGTTTCGGGGATATGACGTCACCCTGTCTTACACCTCTCTGCAATTGGATAGGTTTCGTACTCTGGTTCTGTACTCGGATAGCCATCGTAGCCCTACTGTACAAGCACTTCAACACTTCGATATACCGACAGTCAACTTGGCACCGCTGAAGGGACTGCAGCACCGCCCAAATTTCGACGGAATCAAAGGCTTTCTCATAGTCCACATACGCCAGACATAGTGGCAAATTGTACTCTTCGGACTTCTGTACAATTTGCCGAAGGGTATGTATGTGGTCTATGGTGCTAAAGCCCTTTCGGAAACCGGCTTGTTCGGGAGGCTGGAAGTCGTCAAGTCTGCGCGCGAGACGATTCGTAATGACTCTCGAAAACAGCACGTAGACGCGGCTCAGAAGGGAAATCGGTCTGTAGTTCTTCAAGAGAGCGTTGTCACCTTTCTTGAAGAACAAGACCACCGCACTTCTGCTCCACGCCTCCGGTGTAATGCCACCATGGAGGACGGAATTAAAGAGCTTCTGAAGGACTTCAAGTACCGGTCTTCCACCCGCTTTCAGAAGCTCCGCTGTAATTCCATCCTCGCCTGGGGCCTTACCGTTTTTAAGGTACTGGAGAGCCATTCTAATCTCGCTCAGACTGACGTCCGGGATATCTTCGGAATAGTGTCGGATGAGACTCGCTCTTGGATCGTTACTCACATTTGCGTGTGGCTCCAACGATGACGTGTACAGCTGCCCATAGAACCTCTCAATCTCACTCAAAATCTCAGGTGTCCCGGAAACGATGCTGCCACATTCTGTCTTCAGCTTTGACAGGTGGCTCTTTCTGGCAGACAGATCTCTGGTAAAGACTTTGGAGCCTTGGTTCCGCTCGATCGCTTCTTCAATACGAGCTGTATTGAAGTTGCGTAAGTCCCGCCGCATGCATTTGGAGATCTGTCTGTTCAGATGCCTGTATGCTGTCAAGTCTGTTGAAGAATGTAGCTTCATCTCCCGTCTAACAGCCATGAGATTAAGAGTGTGATCGGAGAGTTTTTGTGTTCTTCTGCGGCGGGTCTTGCAGAACTTAGCTCCGACCGCATGGACAGTTTCCACGAGCTTGTCATTCATATCGTCCACTTCATTGCAGTCTTCTAGGCACTGAAAACGGTTTTGTAACTCGAGCTGAAAGGTTTCGGGACTTTGGAATAGAGCACGAGGGGGACGGAGCGTTGACTTCATTAGACGAGACCTCTCCAACTTAACGTTTAGGTTCAGTGTGCCTCTAACCATTCGGTGATCGCTACCAGTTTTCAACTTCGCGATCACGGAGACATCACTGAACAGTTGTCGTCTGGTCGTCATAATGAAGTCAATCTCATTTTTTGTCGAACCGTCGGGGCTCGACCAGGTCCACTTCCTGTGGGGCCGCTTCTGGAAGAAAGAGTTCATCATAAAGAGTCCCTCTTTCTCCATGAAGTCGGCCAGCTGCTGGCCCCTTGGGTTCCGTTGCCCTATTCCAAATTTCCCTACTTTCAGCTCACCGTTCTCTCTTGTGCCTAGTTTTGCATTGAAGTCTCCCATTAACACCGTATATTGGGTTTTGGAGGAATGCATGGCTCTAGAGATATCCTCATACATTTCCTCCACCTCCTCATCGGGGTGTGCCGAGGTTGGTGCGTAAACCTGTATGACCTTCAGCGAATACCGTTTGGTGATTCTGAGTATAAGGTACGCAACCCTCGTCGACACACTCCCGATCTTTACAACGTTGTTAACGAGAGACTTGTGGACGATAAATCCGACACCTCCTTGGGACAGATGGTCGCCCTCCCGGTGATAGAGCAAGTTGCCGGATTCGAGGATTACCGTGTCCTCCCCCTCTCTTCGGACTTCGGATAATCCTATAATATGCCAGCGCAACTTGTCTATCTCTTCTTCCAGCTCCACGATCTTCTCGTCAGTCCTCAGGGTGCGTGCGTTGTACGTTGCCAGGTCGAGTCGTCTAAGGTGGCAACCGAACCTCCACCGGAGATTCTTAGCACCCCCTATATTAATATAATAAAATTTTCAAAATATTCTGTTACACTATACGACTATAAACATTTATCAAAAAGCCATGATTTTAGCGGCTTCATAAAGAGAGGAGAAGTTAATTCCCTGATATCAGAGGGAATTGAAATGACGACTACTAAAATTTTATTACAAATTTTATGAGTTGTCTAAAACTATATATGACTTAAACGGAATCTCCCGCGCACGGCACCTACAGGGAACTTTATACTACAGACACAAGAGGCGGTTTCTCGATATACCCTCCATTCTACCTCAATACAACCGGATATTTTATAGACGCTCCGATATAGTTTAAGAAAATGTTATATATATATATATTTATTTATATATAAAACTAAAACATTTTCTTAAACTAAATTTTATATTAATATAATAAAATTTTCAAAATATTCTGTTACACTATACGACTATAAACATTTATCAAAAAGCCATGATTTTAGCGGCTTCATAAAGAGAGGAGAAGTTAATTCCCTGATATCAGAGGGAATTGAAATGACGACTAGTAAAATTTTATTACAAATTTTATGAGTGTATGTAGCAATTTTTTACATGATTAAGCCAAAAGGTTGTTAGTGTCTCTCGTATGTAGCCGTGGATTGACCATTTCAATTTTCTGAAACAATTGTGGATGATTTCTGACATAAAGTCTTACTTCTAAGATGTAGAGGCATGTTAACGTCAATAAATGCAATTCTTCAAATAATGGTCAGCAAGTATCACTTGGTCCTGCGCCTGAAATAGTCATTCAGCGAGGAAATGCAGCCAGCGTTCTTGGCACAATACCACGTGGAGTAGGACTGTATTATAATAAAGGTTTTCAGTTTTAGTTTTTCTTTATTATAGTTTTTTTTGAATAATGTATATATTTCATTAACTGTCAATTATTCATAAATTTTTACTAAAACAAGACTTAAATTGAAATAAATAGCAGCAAAATTAACCTAATCAATAGTTTTTGCTATTGTTTTATTTGCATTAAAAATGAATGTAACAATATGTACAATCCAATCAATCTGTTAAATTCTTATTTCGCGAAGCCAGAGCGAGAGCCAAAAACCATGACCATGACATATAGAAAAATGAAGGTTTTAGGTAGCTTAAGAGAGTGTTATGTATCAGTTCTTGGAGGAGGCCTATGTCTAGCTAAACTTGTGAGGGGCTGTAATGATGATGATACTTCTATGTGTATAAATTATTTTAATAAAAAAGGCTTACATTGAATTCAATATGAGTATAATTAAACAAAGTAATATTTTCTATTATGTTTTATGTGCATAATAAATTAATTTAACAAAAATGTGCAACGAAATCAATCTGTTAACTTACTCAAGCAGTTCACGTCCACTGCAGCGAAGTTTCTTAGAGCGAGGTTTTCTTTTAACCGTACTATCCTCGGGATATCTAAATGCACTGTTCTTTTAACGGAAAAGAAAAGCAGAATACATCGTAATTTCAAATTGGCATTCACTGGAGGGAAATCAACTCGCAAACTCCAGTGGCGTCATTTTAGGTCTAAGTCTTTATATTTATTTTCGTTGGCGTGACTGTTAGTTTTTTATATAAAATTAGCATCAGGTGGACTGCGTGCTGGACAAGTGCATGAGCCACCTGATCAGTCAGTGGACGCTGGGGCCCATAGACATCTACATATTAAGAATCAATATGCGGATGTACCGTCACTCTTAGGGGTCCTCTAACCCTTTGGAATTGAAGATGCCTCGTTTTGCAGTACTCAAGGTCACACATAAAACTTATGTTTACATTGCTTTGCTTATATTTGGGATTAAGATCTGTAGTAATGATAGCAACATGTATGTTGGTGTTTGTATTTAAATAAATAAATTTTCGTTATCAATACTACTATAATACTGTTTTTGTAAGATTAGTATAGTATATCAACACTTTTGTTTTTTCAGCCAATTTATGTGAAATCTCCTGGTGAACAAGTGCAGTACCTAGAGATTCAAGGATGTGGTGGACCGCTCTGCGACCTTAAGAATTTCTATGCCATCACTTCTCCCTATCTGCTTGGTGTTGACGAGTGGAAGGAAAGGTGTAACTATGACGAGAACGCTACATTCGACAGTCAAATATACGATTGAGGAAGCGTGATATATTAGAATTAATTAGTGTTAATTCAAATTGTGATAGACTTAAGTTGTTTACCTTCTTGCTTTATAAATAATTAGGGTTGGATCTGAATGGCATCGGAGGTTCCACGAAGGATGGCGCTGTAAATCAATGCTGCGTCGCAATAAGAATTCTGGCGCAGAAAAATACCGAGCTGCTGACCTCGATTGTCGAAAATGTGTACAACTTCAATTTTTTTTAGGTTATACATAGATACATACGTTTTACGTGGTAGAGCCATGCTGCAGCTATATTATGGTTGTAGCACGAATGGGTCGGCTCGAACGGGGAAGGACCACGCTCTCACAGAAAACCAGCGTAAAATAGCAGCTTAACGCTGCTGTGTTTCGTATGGTGAGTGTAGAGAACCGGAGACCCTTTTTACTGGCAAAGAGGCATTCCATCTTAGTCCTCACGGGTGACAACGCATGTGCATCTTGAGTCTTTATTGAGGATAGATGTAGATGTCTATGGGTCACAGTAACCACTTACCATCAGGTGGACTGTGTGCTCGTTTGTCACCCGATCCTATAAAAAAAAAAAAAAAAAAAACATAAAGATAAAAATTTACCATCTAGTGGTGGTGTAATTATATCCACTACCCCATATCATCCCTTGGGTTTTGCAAGAGGCGACAGAGGGAACCTAAATCAGGAGATGGGCAGCAACTTGCCAAGCGTGGCATCTATGGCAAATATCCCCCTATGAGGCAATCTATGGGGGAGGCATTTGTTCAGCAGTAGACTTTAATTGACTGTAACGGTAACGGACGGTTCGTGTAAATTATTCACACTACCGGTGCGTCGTCGCTCATTCCTTTTCCAATCTTGGCTAACACATTGCCATGTGCCTAGATAAATTTAAATGATATGTAGAAAGATGTGTTCGGTAAACGCGCAAACGTCTGTCTTCTAATGATTAAACTGTACTAGATTTAGTCGCCCCCAATCCGAGATTTTGTTCAGCAAAATCTCGACTTCACACACAAGTTTGTCCCGGTACTAAGCGACCTTTTCCCGAGAAATATTGGCACGGCCGGTGTATAGAGCATCACCACTGCTGTCATCCGCATATCAATGAATGGTACCGGTTTGCAGCATATAATTGATATTAAGAAAAAACAACGTCGGCTTGTGATCGGAGCATGCACCGTCTACAACGACCTTGATGCTCCGATCTGCAAGAGAGCTGGTGATTCAATTGCACAATTTCTCGGGAAGCCCATGGGAAGGGAGCTTCGAAAGAAGCGCTTTGCGCCAAGCCCGATCCAAGGCCTTCGCACTGTTCAAATTAACGACCAATGCCTCCCCCTCGGACTCTACTGCCTCCGCACATCTATAAATCAGGTACACCAGAAGATCACTAGCTGATCGACCCCGACGAAAACGAATCACTAATCAGCTGGTGATCCTTAAGGTACCGAAACCGAACTTACAGAAACACATGAAAACTATATAACATTTTTATTTTATTTTGCATCTTCGAAAGAACTTCCATTTTTGTAACAAATAGGCGACAAAACAAACTAAGGTCATGTATTATAGTGCCATGGAAGTCGTAAAACTTATATAAAAGTAATGGACTACTTTAAAAGATGTTTATTACATATCGTTTGCGGAGAAATATATGTATGATGAAAACGAGGATGTAAATTCCACCACTAATTGGGTTAGCGCGGTGAACATTTCCTTGCTCTAAAACCCATTCAAAAATGACAGGCCTAACTTTTTTACGTAGTAGAGTCCTGCTGCAGCTATATTATGGTAGTAGCAAGAATGGGTCGGCTCGACCGGCGAAAGACCACGCTCTCACCAGCGTAAAATAGCAGCATCGAATTCGAATGCTGATTGTAGATAACCGGAGACCCCTTTTAAGGAAAATGGGGCATTCCATCATAGTCCTCAGGGGTATCAACGCATCTGCATTTTGATTCTTAATTGTAGATAAACGGAGATGTCTATGAGCCACAACATTTTCTTGCCATCAGGGGACTGTGTGCTCTTTTGTCACCCCCATTGTACAAAAAAAGCCGTGTGACGCATATAGGCCGATACTTTATAATTTTTTGACTGAACGAATGGTTGATTCGTCATTATAACACTACGTTCTCCTCTTAATCACAATCATCTCAAGCATTTTACTGAAAATGCCGGTAATGTAATTAATACTTACTTACTTATCTTCACGCACAATCCCTGACGGGGTAGCCAGAGAGAACAGATCGCCAAGTGTCACGATCCTTACATACCTCTTTCGCTTCTTTCAGATTCATTATCTTCTTCATACATGCACGTCTAGGTATCCGAGTACTCTTGACCCTACCCTCTTCGAGCAACATGCTCACATGGTCTTCGAAAGTTGTCTCGGTCTACCTCGACACCTTTTAATATTAACTTTCGCGTAATGTAATTAATAATGTAATTATATTCTTATTTTTAGAGATTTTAATCTGCGTGACTTTCTTTGGACTCCTTCTAATGCAGATTCAAAGCTTAAACCAAGCAATTTCGATATTATCTTCGGTTATGAACTCGTCGACTTTTTACCTAGTTATGATCTCAAGCAATACAATCCGATCTCTAATCACCAAGGCCAACTATTCGACCTCGTGCCGAGTAACACAATCCGTGATATTTCCGTTAAAAAATCCAACAATATAATTTCTCGAATACTATCATCTCCCAATTGAAATAGACTTAGTTTTAAGTAAAGCAAAAATTCTCCCTCCAATATAAACTACTAAATATAAGTTTTTTTTTTAGCGAATTATGGTAGTATACGAGCCCGTTTATCCGAACTTAACTGGACTTCGGAGTTCCAAAACTGTTCGACGGTTGATGAAGTCGTATCGAAGTTTTACTCTATTATAAAAAAAGTTATCACTGAATTTGTTCCATGTCACATACAAAACAAAAAATCATATCCTCCATGGTATAAAACAAACTTCATAAAACTATTACGAGAAAAAGAAAAATCTCGTCAAAAGGTTAAAATGTACAGGAATGAATTAGATAAATTTGAATACAATATCTCAAAAGTTAGGACTAAAATATTAATTAAAAAATGTTATGATAGTCAACAACATTGAAAATGTTGTTGATATCGTGGTTAAAGACCCCAAGTACTTTTGGACTTATATAAAAAATAAACGTAAGAATAATGGTTGTATACCGTCTAATGTGAAATTTGGAGACAAAGAAGCCAATAATGGAGAAAAGATTTCGGACTTGTTTGCAGAAAATTTTGAATTAGTATATAAACCTATTGATATTAGTTTACATATAAACAAAATGGCAATACCAAATTCTGCTTTAAATTTTTATTCAAATAATGACAGTATTGAGAAATGCTTAAAGGCTTTAGATATTATTAAGGGCGCTGGAAGTGATGGGATATACCCCTTGTTTCTGAAGGACTGCACAGTAGAGCTCACGAAATCTTTACATACTATTTTTAATAGATCATTATCTAAAGGTATATTTTCGAAACGTTGGAAGGATGCAATAATTATACCATTACATAAATCAGGTGATAAAAGCAATGTCTACATTGCTATTATCACCTGATTTAAACCTGCAAACTACAGACCTATTAGCATTCTTCCAGTTTTAGGTAAAGTTTTTGAATCACAAAGGAGACAATTTCTTCTTGTATGGAGAATGGGCCCATCACGAATTTCAGAGAATTTTAATGAAATGTATATCGATTTATTCCTTATAATCTATAGATTACAAAATTAATATTAGTTTTATCGCATTTAATGGGAATTCTGAGAAATTAGTAATTGAAATATGAATATTACAATAACCTTAAAACAAACTAAAAGCGATTATCTAGTAGTTTTCACAGATATTATGAGTTAGAATAGTATATATAGAATAGAATAGCTTATTAATTAATAGTATTAAACAGTTGTAGGTACATTCAGCAATTATAGGTACCTACTTTAAGATTGATGCAAAATCCTTTTAACACTTCACGTAGTGCACAGACCAACAAACGTAGTGTGGGGACTATTTTTTACAGGTATTGATTAGTGAATATAGATCACAAACACCATTAAATTAATTAAATAAATATGATTAAAGACAAGATGAATAGCGGATAATATGACCATTTATAATATTACCTTTACATGCTATATAGTAAGATGTTTTAAACTGGTTGTATAAGGCTAAAACACAAAGTAAAATGCCACTGCATTTATTGTTGTAATTATTTCCAAAGTAGTCTATTAATAGTGGAACAGATAGGTGTCAAGACTTTAATATGTTTTGGTTGAATCAGTAGAGGGGCTGAGCTTTCCATTGACGTCAGTGGAGTTTGGTGTTGATACGTATTTTTACAGAAAGATTACACTATTATAAGCACACACACAAAGTCTCAATATACGGAAACGTAATTTTTGAGAAAAGAATAATTGAAAATCAATTATTCTTGCAATGTTTATATCTAATCTGCTAATAAACTGGCGCCATTTTGTAATGTCATTGTCGACGTCAATAGGGATGTCGATTCTTTCCGAAAAAGGTCGATTTTTTAAATCGATTCAAATCGTAAGCTGATGTATCGGTTCACAAAAAATCGATTTCTAAAATATCTATATTTTTTTAATGTTTCTATTTATAATGTAAATATAAACCCATTTTATGAAAAACAAGAAAGATACCATGATAAATGATCTCTTATTGAAATTTGTTTTATTTAACAGTACCTTATTACCAGTATTAGGGCAGGTAACAAATAAAATAGGTTAGGTTCAACTTATGTCAAAGAACCGAATTGATTGACCCCGACTCCACCTGGTACGAGTCTGTCCTACCCCTAGAGTGGTTTTATAGAGCCGGAGAAGCGTAGGGGGAGCAGCCTCCGCCTGCTGTAACAAATCGTAGGCATCGGGCGAGCCGGAGCGGCTGAGGCTGGTCGCCGAAGGCGACCAACAAGCCGAAGGTGTGGAGGCGAGGAGGGATGCCTGCGATTTGTTACGCTAAGGCGTAGAGGTTGCTCTTCCCGCAGCGCCGGAGACGTAGCAGTCTCAAAATAGATACAGAAATCCTTATGAATCAGTCCCCTTATTTTTTTATGATGAAGGGGATTTTTTCTCATAAAATGGATTTATATTGACATTGTAAATGCAAACATGAAAAAAATATCGATATTTTAGAAATCGATTTTTCGGGAACGATACATCAGCTTACAATTCGAATCTATTTAAAAAATCGATCTTTTTCGGAAAGAATCGACATCCCTATTGACGTCGACAATGACCAGTTTGAGCCAGTTTATTAGCAGATTAGACATAAGCATTGCAAGAATAATTGATTTTCAATTATTCTTTTCTCAAAAATTACGGGTTTCCGTATATTGATCGTATATCCGTACTTTGTGTGTGTGCTTATAATAGTGTAATCTTTCTGTAAAAATACGTATCAACACCAAACTCCACTGACGTCAATGGAAAGTCGTACCCAGTAAAGGTGCAGTGTAAAAACTTTGTTTTAAAATATATTAACTGATTAGTTATCATACCCCAAATATCATTAAAGCCAAAATGACTAGGTAATACCATGCCTATCTATGTTATTACACACATAAATATGAATTAAGATGTTTTAAACTGGTTGCGTAAGGATAACAAAACCACATGTTTAATTTAATTGTAATATTTAATAATGATTACTTATATTTACGCGAATACTACACATTGAATAAAACTATTTTTACGGATTTTATCGCGTTTAATTAACTTATTTTATATTCCCGACGTTTCGGTTGCTTTCCAGCAACCGTGGTCACGGGGGACTGAGGCGATTGACGTCCCGATGTCAATGTTAAACCGGAGTACCTTCAGCTTTTTTAATTAATATTTTTGGTCCGATCTACGCAGAACGAACTTCGGTTGCTTTCCACGGTTGCTGGAAAGCAACCGAAACGTCGGGAATATAAAATAAGTTAATTAAACGCGATAAAATCCGTAAAAATAGTTTTATTCAATGTGTAATATTTAATTTTAAATTAATTGTATTTTATAATGTTATTATTAGCAGACATTATCATTTCAAAATAACTTGATAATGACATAACAAGGATATTTTTAATGTTATGAAATATGATATAATATAACTATTGTAGTTGTATTCAATATACATATACTTTTTGTCTCTGGCTACGAGCAGCTCTGCAAGATTTCAGCCTACAAGACATCTATTCTATGCGATTCACCTGAAAAAAATTAATGAATATTGTATATATTATTTTTTCTATATTTATTGCTATCTAAAAAGCATGTAAGGTCTATGTTTATGTTTGTATTGGTTTTCATTTCGAACACTATAAACCAAAAGAAACACATCCACATATGATATTATTGTTAGAAATTATGATATTTTCAGTAATTATAGATATGAGATAAGACTATATATATACTATACTTCAATATCATAAACTACATTTCCATATTTCTGTCAGTATTTTGTTGTTTCTGCCAGTACGTTAAATAAATAAGAAATTATTATAAAATACACATTATTAATCAGCTCAAGATGACCAAATACATAAGTAGTAATTATAGATTTACATCAGCAATATTTAACTATGTAAAAGTTGTCTGACTTCTTATTTTCACTGGATTCGTGTAGGGGGACAGAATATTATTTTTATATTAACTATCTGATAGTAGATTACAAAATAATATCGCTTTTTGCTGAATTAACAACAAGGATATAACCATTACATGAGTAAAAATGGCTTAACTAAGTTACAATACTTATGCAAACTGTATACTTGCTTCTAGTACAAGTAATTACTACTTATTTACACATAATTTTCTTTTAACAAACACAAAAACTTTATTTCATGTATTTATTCTATCTATTATTTAATTTAGATTTTACTAATAACATATAACTTTAATACTTTGTCACTTTTAACAAGGTTCTAAGACCTGTGTTTGTTTTTTTTTTAGGTAATCATCATAAATTATACATCTTATTTAGATTTTCCAAAATTCTAGGTGTAAAATTAAACTTTTGTATTACATACATACTAACTAAACTCATTAACCTGAATGATAGTCTCCATATTATGTTAAACACTTGTGCATCGATGAGACGATATTTATTTTAATGTCTTGTAAACAAACAAGTAAGAACTTTTTTGCTATTAAACTAATTTTGCTACCAAAAATTATTTTAACATAATATACAGAATGGGTCCCACATATATGCAATAAATGAAACTACAAGTAATACTAGTCCATAGAAGTGTAGACAAAATAGATATTAAATTAAAACCCGTAAAATAAAAAAGTGAAATTTTCAAACAAAATAAATATTAAAATAAATTCAGTAAAAGTAAACACTCTGTTTAGACAACGTACCTTGACCCCTTGGAAGTGTGACAACGTCGCACGCGGGTGGCATGGCGGTTGGCGGCAAGCAGCGTTATTGTTTGTCAGCACGGCCTATGGTTCGTTGGACAATGTGCGACGAAATAAAAACTTACTAAACTGTTTAGGTATTTTACCGCCACTTTTTTATATCGCGAAAATGGAAGTGAACGAAATAAATATTATTGCATATTAGTAGCAAAATTTAATGAAACCCTAAATTTTAAAATTTTCAAAATAGTTCTTGAATGCACAAGTTACATCGCCGCATAATGTTGTCCTGAAGCCTGCTCAACAAATTTCGTTCAGGATCCAGAGCTTTTAATTTGTTAAAGGCGGCAACAATACGATTGCGCCGTTCATCTTCGGTTTCGGAGATCTTTGAGTACACTTCATTTTTAATAAAGCCCCATAAAAAGTGTCTAGAGGAGTGAGGTCAAAAAAAGTAAAGTAGTGTCTATATCACAGTGAAAAAATACTTAAAACACTATTTACACACACAAAGTCAATTAACTAATAAGTGTCTATTTCACCGTAAAAGAATTGTTTGACTAATTGTATTTATCTTACAATAAATAATTACGATGCGCGTAAGCAGCGAAAAGCACCTATATCCTGAAACAATTGCGCGTGAACTGGAAGCTAAACTTCCAAATTCCAAAATGACGAAAGAATTAAAAGTAATAAATAGGGCGGCCCAGCCTCAAGGTGCAATTATCGTTTTAAATCGATACTTTTCTTTTTACTCTTACTTACCTACTACATTTGAATACAAGTAATTTTGATTTTTGATTTGATAACATACGACAAGTTATTGATTGTTAAAAAAAAGTTTATTTTTGTACAGTTGAACTTACGAAACTACCGATTTGTGACTTCCTGGGAAACAGGTAAGTATGTATGACTTTTTTAATTGGTTGTTTTTATGGGTTTTTTATCATGTTAAAGTAATTTATTATCTCTAAATCTACAAGAACATACTTAAACAAAAAAAAGCTTTAAAATTTAGCTTTAAATACTTAGGTCGTAGTGTTTTTAGGATTATTATAACAACACGATAATTCTAAAAAAACCATACCCTAAGTGTTTAAAGCTAAACATTTTTTTTTGTTTATCGATTATTACTTTACTAGAAAGAAGCTAATCGTCGATAACAGGTGTCCTACTCTACGACAAAGGCGCGCGCGCAGTTGCGCCGTCGCCTTTGAAGTACGCCGCGTGCCTCGTGCCGCTTGTTTATGCACGCCGACAAAAGACACCGCTGACGATACGTCGCAATACCAATAGTTTGCACTGCGTGGCAACGTCGCTTTTTAATGTTCAAGGATTCAAGTTCATTGAATCATTGACTAAGTGACCCAATTCTATAGAGAGTTCAAATTTGCTTAAAATTAAAACTCTACTTTTTGACCTAATTACTGGACCGATTACGTTCATTTTTTTGTATATCGTCAGCAACGGCGATAACAAGTATGTGGTTTCCATTTATGTGGGACCCATTCTGTATATTAACAATTACAGTTAATCACAGACTATATTCTTACAGTAGTGATGCAACTCGAACTCTGTTTTCACTCGATGCTATCGAGTGAATTTGTGTAGCTCGGTACTCGATTGAAAATAAATTTTACTCGAGTCCTCTTGCACTCGAGTTACCGAGTCAACTCGACACACCGTGTGGATTCGGAGAGCACTAGATAGATGTCAGTTCACTAATTCACTAATTCTATCATCTAATCAAATAATTCACATAGTATAAGGCGCCCCGGGTGACGTCACTGGTTACATCGAAATTCAAACTTGCATCTTGGCATGTTGTAAACAAATATGAACTTAGTTTGATTTATAATATCGTGATTGTGCTATCATTGTTTTTTATTTTTTGTTACTTCGTATAAGTAGTGCATAACATAAAAGATGATTTAAACATACTTGTTTGTTTAAAGTATCAGTAATAACAGTAAAGTTAAAAGTAAAGTTGCAGCGTATTTACGTCCCACTGCTGGGCACAGGCCTCCTCTCATTTCTGAGAGGGTTTCAGAGCAAGGTAATGTCCGCCGTGCTGCCTCATTGCGTGCTGGCGAACTCCACATGTCTTCGAAATATTATTTTTTTCTTATTTCTCAGACATGCAGGTTTCCTCACGATGTTTTCCTTCATCGCCGAGCACGTAGTAAATCAGCACTTCAAATTGCGGTTAACAATTTAATTGGTGCCGGCGGGGATCTAACCCGGGTTGCTCGAGTACTGTGAAGCTTACAGCGCTAACCATATGAGCTACCACGGCTTCAATCAGTGGTAACAATGACGCAACAAAACAAATATCGTCAGTGTGGCATTATTTAAAAAAATCGAGTTGGTAGCGATTTGTACCTTGTAATATATGTAAAAAGCAGTTAATAGATTTTGAAATACTACAGATATGAAAAAGAAGCATGGAAATACTACAAATAAATAAATATTTGTTTTTTATTTCACATTGCCACATTTTACATTTTTAATAAATGTACCTATTTAAAAATGCTTTAACTAAAGTAATCGCTACTCTCAACTCGAGTGATAAACTTCAATCGATGCAGGGACTATAAATAGTCAGTTCTAATAGCCTATAAAACTCAAGTACAACTAGAGTGACATGATAAATATTATTATTAACTCGGGTTATTCGGGTCACAAAATTCTACTCGAGTCGCATCTTTATCTTACGGTCAATGCAGCGTCTAGAATTTAGTGATTAATTCGACTTATTAATTTAAACAACTATACATCATATCATTGTCATAAAGTTAGAGTGATATTATTTTATAAAGATCTATACGCAAACCAAAAATATATAACTACGTATTAAGTTTAATAATAGTAATTATATTGGATGGACGAACAAAATATAAAAATAATTTGTAACAAACTTACACAGCTTCGTTCAGCCAATTCGAGTTGCGTAACTCGAGTACTATTCGCCTCAAATTAACTCGCGTCGAGTTTCTTCTGAATTAGCACATCTCTACTACATGTTTTTTAATATTACTTTAGCAGAACCAATAACCTGAACACAAATATCAAAACAATTCTTTTTTTCTGATTTCTTGATTCCGTTTAGATTTTCATAAATTTTGTAGGCCATTTACTATATTAAATTGGTACCTTATTTTTGTGTATATTAACATTAACATCCATTAAAATTTCTAGTGGGCCAAAAAATGACTGTCTCCTTTGTCTTTATTTGACTTGGCATATAAACATATTATAGCTGAACAACAACGCGGATTTTTTTTAAAAACGCTCTACTACATCCAATCTTATTACATTTGTTGACAGTGCACTTACTAGAATGAGCTCAGGGAATGAAGTAGATGCTATTTATAATTAATTTAGTAAAGCGTTTGACATAGTAAATCATCATCATCATCATCATCATCATTACAGCCCTTCACAAGTCCACTGCTGAACATAGGCCTCCCCCAAAGAATGCCACAAAGCACGGTCCCGAGCCACCTGCATCCATCGACTTCCTGCAAATCTTACCAGGTCGTCACTCCATCTAGTGGGGGGACGCCCTACACTTCGCCTGCCGGTACGAGGCTGCCACTCGAGAACCTTTCTTCCCCATCGGTTGTCGGTTCTTCGAGCTATATGGCCGGCCCATTGCCACTTCAGCTTACTAATCCGTTGGGCTATGTCTGTCACTCTGGTTCTACTGCGGATATCCTCATTTCTGAGTTTATCACGCAGAGAAACTCCGAGCATAGCCCTCTCCATAGCTCGCTGAGCGACCTTGAGCTTCCTCATCCGGCCAGCAGTGAAGGACCACGTCTCAGTTCCGTATGTCATCACTGGCAACACGCACTGGGTGTACAGTCTCGTTTTCAAGTTTTGAGGTATACCTGACGAGAAGATGTGCCGTAATTTCTCGAACGCTGCCCAACCGAGTTGAATCCGTCGATTGACCTCTCGGTCGAAGTTGGACTTACCTAGTCGGACTATTTGTCCCAGGTAAACATACTCGTCAACAACTTCGAGCTTAGTGTTCCCAACAACTACCGGCATAGGTGTGACATGGACATTAAACATGATCTTTGTTTTGTCCATGTTCATCTTAAGACCTATCCGTTGGGAAACACTATTGAGGTCATTGAGCATAGTGCTTAGGTCCTCCAGCGATTCTGCCATAAGGACTATATCGTCGGCAAATCGAAGGTGAGTGATGTACTCGCCATTGATGTTGATACCGTATCCTTTCCAGTCCAGAAGCTTGAAAACATCTTCCAATGCAGCGGTGAAGAGTTTCGGGGATATGACGTCACCCTGTCTTACACCTCTCTGCAATTGGATAGGTTTCGTACTCTGGTTCTGTACTCGGATAGCCATCGTAGCCCTACTGTACAAGCACTTCAACACTTCGATATACCGACAGTCAACTTGGCATCGCTGAAGGGACTGCAGCACCGCCCAAATTTCGACGGAATCAAAGGCTTTCTCATAGTCCACATACGCCAGACATAGTGGCAAATTGTACTCCTCGGACTTCTGTACAATTTGCCGAAGGGTATGTATGTGGTCTAAGGTGCTAAAGCCTTTTCGGAAACCGGCTTGTTCGGGAGGCTGGAAGTCGTCAAGTCTGCGCGCGAGACGATTCGTATGACTCTCGAAAACAGCACGTAGACGCGGCTCAGAAGGGAAATCGGTCTGTAGTTCTTCAAGAGAGCGTTGTCGCCTTTCTTGAAGAACAAGACCACCGCACTTCTGCTCCACGCCTCCGGTGTAATGCCACCATGGAGGACGGAATTAAAGAGCTTCTGAAGGACTTCAAGTACCGGTTTTCCACCCGCTTTCAGAAGCTCCGCTGTAATTCCATCCTGGCCTGGGGCCTTGCCGTTTTTAAGGTGCTGGAGAGCCATTCTAATCTCGCTCAGACTGACGTCCGGGATATCATCGGAATAATGTCGGATAAGACTCGCTCTTGGATCGTTACTCACACTTGCGTGTGGCTCCAACGATGACGTGTACAGCTGCCCATAGAACCTCTCAATCTCACTCAAAATCTCAGGTGCCCCGGAAACGATGCTGCCACATTCGGTCTTCAGCTTTGACAGTTGGCTCTTTCTGGCAGACAGATCTCTGGCAAAGACTTTGGAGCCTTGGTTCCGCTCGATCGCTTCTTCAATACGAGCTGTATTGAAGTTGCGTAAGTCCCGCCGCATGCATTTGGAGATCTGTCTGTTCAGTTGCCTGTATGCTGTCAAATCTGTTAAAGAATGTAGCTTCATCTCCCGTCTAACAGCCATGAGATTAAGAGTGTGATCGGAGAGTTTTTGTGTTCTTCTGCGGCGGGTCTTGCAGAACTTAGCTCCGACCGCATGGACAGTTTCCACGAGCTTGTCATTCAAATCGTCCACTTCATTGCAGTCTTCTAGGCACTGAAAACGGTTTTGCAACTCGAGCTGAAAGGTTTCGGGACTTTGGATTAGAGCACGAGGGGGACGGAGCGTTGACTTCATTAGACGAGACCTCTCCAACTTAACGTTTAGGTTCAGTGTGCCTCTAACCATTCGGTGATCGCTGCCGGTTTTCACCCTCGCGATCACTGAGACATCACTGAACAGTTGTCGTCTGGTCGTCATAATGAAGTCAATCTCATTTTTTGTCGAACCGTCGGGGCTCGACCAGGTCCACTTCCTGTGGGGCCGCTTCTGGAAGAAAGAGTTCATCATAAAGAGTCCCTCTTTCTCCATGAAGTCGGCCAACTGCTGGCCCCTTGGGTTCCGTTGCCCTATTCCAAATTTCCCCACCTTCAGCTCACCGTTCTCTCTTGTGCCTAGTTTTGCATTGAAGTCTCCCATTAACACCGTATATTGGGTTTTGGAGGAATGCATGGCTCTAGAGATATCCTCATACATTTCCTCCACCTCCTGATCGGGGTGTGCCGAGGTTGGTGCGTAAACCTGTATGACCTTCAGCGAATACCGTTTGGTGATTCTGAGTATAAGGTACGCAACCCTCGTCGACACACTCTCAATCTTTACAACGTTGTTAACGAGAGACTTGTGGACGATAAATCCGACACCTCCTTGGGACAGATGGTCGCCCTCCCGGTGATAGAGCAAGTTGCCGGATTCAAGGATTACCGTGTCCTCCCCCTCTCTTCGGACTTCGGATAATCCTATAATATGCCAGCGTAACTTGTCTATCTCTTCTTCCAGCTCCATATCTCTTCTTCCATAGTAAATCATTCATTTCTAATCAACAAACTACACACAACATTTGGCATACATGGATGCTTTTTAGATTGGTTTGATTCATATCTCACAGATCGAACACAAAAAGTATTCATTAACGGTTTTGTTTCTAGAGAAATTATCCCAACGCCTGGAGTTCCACAAGGCTCGCAACTTGGCCCATTACTTTTTATTATGTTTATCGATGATATTAAGCACTGCACCCGTAACTCCGAATTTGAATTATACGCAGATGACCTAAAGATATCTAATATTATAAATAATAACACAAACCAAATTCAACTTCATGAGGATATAGATAGAATTACAGTATGGTGCCGGCAAAATAAAATGTCTCTCAATACAAATAAATGCTATCACATTAAATTCTCTCGAAACTTTAACAAATATAATAGTAGTTACAATATTAATGGTGTAGATTTAGCGAAAGTAGATAAAGTGAAGGATTTAGGCATTACTATTGACTCTCAGATGCGATTCACTGACCACATTAACTATATCATAAACAAATCATTAAGAATGTTAGTCTTTATTTTCAGAAATACCAAAGATTTTAAGTCGGTTTTAGCGTTAAAAGCCCTCTATTTTGCACTGGTTCGCAGTCATGTTGATTATTGTTCAGTCGTATGGTACCCGTCTTATCAAAATCATATTCAGCGTATAGAAAGAATCCTAACAATATTTTTAAATAAAATGTCTTATGTAAATGGCGTTCATCGTACAATTCGCAAATACTGTGAAAGATTAGCTCATTTCAAAATTTTATCATTGAAGCAGCAAAAGAATTTGCTATCTATAAGCCTTTTACATAAACTACTTAATAATAAAGTGGATTGTTCATACCTCCTGTCACAAATTAACTTTTTGGTTTTTTTTGTAGAAGAGGGGGCGACCATGCGGCTCACCTGATGGTAAGTGACTACCGCCGCCCATGAACAACTGCAACACCAGTGGAACCAGGAGAATTGCAGATGCGTTGCCGGGCTTTTAAAAAGGAGTAAGCTCTTTTCTTGAAGGTCCATAAGTCGTATCGGTCCGGAAAAATCGCTGATGGTAATCGATTCCACAAGGAAGTCGTGCGAGGAAGAAAACATCTTCTAAATCACACAGTGGTGGACCGCCAATCATCCAGATGGTGTGGATGGTATCGGGAGTTCTGCCGCGATGTGCGTTCGTGAAATTTGGCGGCTGGGATTAATCCGAACAATTCCTCAGAGCACTCCCCGTGGTAAATGGGAAAGAAAATGCAAAGCGATGCAACGTCTCTCCGCAGTGCCAATGAATCGAGCCGATCGGAAAGAACTCGGTCGTCGAACGATTTGAGCAGCTCTGCGCTGGATGCGGTCAAGTGAAAGGAGCTGGCACTGGGGAGCTCCTGCCCAGAGATGGGAACAGTATTCCATGTGAGGCCAAACCTGCGGCTTGTAAAGTTGCAGGTGGTGTGCCGGCATGAAATACTGTCCCGCTCTGCTGAGCACGCCAAGCTTTTTAGAGGCCAATTTGGCCTTCTCTTCCAAGTGACCACGAAACTGCACGTCACTCAATATGGCGATTCCGAGGATTCCGATACTGGCTGAGGCAAGAAGGGGTGTGCCTTGAAACTGGGGAGATACGACAAAGGGGTTCTTTTTAGCGGTAAACGCGCAAACTTGTGTCTTCTAATGATTTAACTGGACTAGATTTAGTCGCCCCCAATCCAAGACTTTGTTCAGCAAGGACTCGACTTCAGACACAAGTTTGTTCCGGTACTCGGCGACGTTTTCCCGAGAAATATTGGCACGGCCGGTATATAGAGCATCACCAGTGCTGTCATCCGCATAGCAATGAATGTTACCAGTTAATAACATATCATTGATATACAGAAGAAACAACGTTGGTGATAGCACACAGCCTTGTGGAACACCAGCGTTAATAGGCTTGTAGTCGGAGCATGCACCGTCTACAACGACCTAGATGCTCCGATCTTCAAGGAAGCTGGTGATCCAATTGCACAATTTCTCGGGAAGCCCATAGGAAGGGAGCTTCGAAAGAAGCGCTTTGTGCCAAACCCGATCGAAGGCCTTTGCAATGTCCCAACTAACGGCCAACGCCTCCCTCTTGGACTCTACTGCCTCCACCCATCTATGGGTCAACTGTAGGAGTACTGAAAAAGACGCGTTATGACCGGTGCCAACTCCGGAGCACATGTCCTCAGCACAATTGGGAGGATTCCGTCAGGCTCACTCGACTTCTGGATGTCCAGGGAGAGGAGTGCTTTGCGAACCAAGCGCTGTGAGAACAGCACATCCGGCATGGAGCACTCACACCGCGGGATGTTTGGCGGTGTTTTCCCCCCATCATCAGGAGTAGATTTAGACGCAAAAAGGGAGCCTAAAAGGTCAGCTTTGTCTTTTGCGGCTTGGGCCGGTGAGTCGTCCTCCCTGTGCAGAGATGGTAGTGAGGGCTTACAGAAATTCCCTTGGACAGCCTTGGCGAGAGACCAGAATGCACGTGTTCCCGAAGGAAGGCGAACTAGTTTCTCGCCAATTCTGCCTATGTGCTCTGACTTTGCCTTGGCAATAACTCTTTTGAAGGACCTGGAGGCGAAATTATACTTCTTTTTAAGTGTGCTGGTATTTACATCCCGAGTCGCCGAAGCCGCAGCCCAGGCTTGATAACACTCCTGCTTACTGCGTAATGCAGTCTTACAGAAGCGACCAAACCAAGGCTGAGATCTGCCTCCGATGGGTACCACAGATGATGGAATAAATAGTTCCATTCCCTGTAGCACCACATCAGTGACAGAGTCAGCAAAAGCGCTGGGATCATCCGGCAAGAAGCAAACCCGCCCCCATGGGTAGGATGTAAAGAATGACCGTATTCCGTCCCAATCCGCCGACCTGTAATGCCAAACACGGCGGCAACCTGCAGAACGCAACCGCGAGGGGAGCGTGAGTGGCACCGCACTCCGGATTAGACAATGGTCCGAAGAGCTCAGATTGACGGAAATCTGATATCCATCCGGATGAGAGGTCAGCAGAAATTCTAACAGGGAAGGTGTATGATCCTCCACATCTGGAATCCGCGTAGACGAAGTAACCAGTCGTGTCAGACCATATGCCAAGACAAAGTCATAAACAGATCCCCCCGCATGAACGGTTAAACGTGAACCGAGCCATTCGGTGTGGTGGGCGTTAAAATTGCCAAGGATCACGATCTCTGCGGATGGGACCTGTTGTAGCAAGGAATCTGTACCCATCTGGACGTGGTCGATGAGTTGGTCTGTTTCGGCATTACCGCTATGGGACTTATAGAGGCACCCTTAGACGCGCGGATGGTCGTCGCTGTCTACGCGTTGCCAAAGGGTGGATAGGTCCGAAACTTCAAGACTGCCGAGGCGTCGAGAACAGATGTCCTCTCTGACATACACGCAAACTCCAGCCCGAGGCACAAAGGAGTGCTCCAATTTGTACCCCGGGCAGGAGAGATACGAAGTATCAGCCGGAGACGACACCTGCATCTTGGTCAGAAAGAGCAAGGCCGGCTTAGCCGTCTCGAGATGGTAGTGGACGGCGTTTATGTTCGAGTGAAGTCCCCTGATGTTGCAGAAATTCACGGGTAGCGTGGCAGGGGACGCCTTGGCGCCGTCGCCTAGCGGAATTTTGCTCCCCCCCCTCCCCAGAATACGCGGGGCAGCCTGAGCACCCAAGCTCTGGAGTGGAATGACATGGTCGTAGAGGCTCAGCGCGGGATTCTCCAGGGGTGCTGGTACCCTCCTGGGGTAGTCTTTGGTGTAATTCCGCTACCATATTACCATGATGGGGGGGCGGGGGGAATTGGGCCTCTGGCCACCTGCACTCACCAGACGAATTGCAGAAGCAGAGCTTCTACTTCACGCCGGTATTCTGTGAGGTCGTGGTACCAACTCGGCTCGAGCCGGCCCATACGTGCAAAGGCAAAAACTGCCGCGTGGCTCTACCACCGTTAATGCCCAGAGTTTCAGCAAGGTTGTGTAATTTTAGTCCCTTTAGTGTAAATTTCAATAGCAAAAATTATGGTAACAACTCTCCTCTATGTTCTATGATGAGAAAGTACAATGATAATATATCACGGTAAATTTAATATCTTAAATGATAGTCTGGGTTCATTAAAAAAGAAAATATTTCTATACTACACTCATACTAAAAATTAAAACTTTAAATTATACAACATTGAATTATAAAACTTTAAAGTATACAATATTAAGCTCTCTACCAAATTATAATCTTACCTGTATTGCATAGAACAGTGTCTTTGTGTTTATATCATATTTTATTATCTGTTAATTTCATAACTAATTTTAATTTTCATGTTGAAATATTGTGCATACCTTTAAGTTTGTTAATAACTACAAATGTTTCTTTTTTATAGGAGAGGGTGACAAACGAGCACACAGTCCACCTGATGGTAAGTGGTTACTGTGACCCATAGACATCTACATCTATCCTCAATAAAGTCTCAAGATGCAGATGCGTTGTCACCCGTGAGGACTAAGTTGGAATGCCTCTTTGCCAGTAAAAAGGGTCTCCGGTTCTCTACACTCACCATACGAAACACAGCAGCGTTAAGCTGCTATTTTATGCTGGTTTTCTGTGAGAGCGTGGTTCTTCCCCGGTCGAGCCGACCCATTCGTGCTACAACTATAGTACTAATATAGCTGCAGCATGGCTCTACCACGTATAGACGTTTAATAATAATGTTTTGTATGTGTTTAGTTAATTAACCTAAATGAATAAATAAAAACACTACATACCTACAGAAATTAAATACAACAAAAAAAAAACAGTAACAGTACAATACATATAAAAATATATTGCTTTGCAGCAATTTAGCTTCCGACTCAATTTAACTACGTACTACTATTATTTATTCTGTAGCTTACCGATGTAGCAGTGCCATCTATAGACACCGCGCATTATTTTGCTGGCACCTTATCAAGTTCTTTTACACTAAATGTATACATATAAATAAAATTGGTGTGTCTGTCTGTCATATTAAAATAACTAGCTTCTATTAAGCTCAGATAACCATTTTGCCGTGTAGTGGTGGTTAAGAATATCCACTACCCCATGTCTTCCCGTGGGTGTCGTAAGAGGTGACAATGAGAAACAGGCAGGAGATGGGCAGCAGCTTCTTCCTGATAACATCTATACCACAATAATAAAACTGCGGTTGCCAACCCGCTTGCCAAGCGTGGCAACTATGGCAATTTACCCCCCAATGAGTGAAGTTACGAAGAGACGGCCCCCAGTCCCCGGCGGCCCCGCTATTACTGGCTACGGTGGTGACCATGGTAACGGCGGGGCAGTGGGTACTAAGAATCTCCAGTGGAGGTTCGGTTGCCACCTACGAAGACTCGACCTGGCAACTTATAACGCACGCACCCTGAGGACTGATGAGGAGATCCTGGAGCTGGAAAAGAGATAGGGAAGCATCACTGGAATATTTTAGGATAATCCGAGGTCCGAAGAGAGGGGGAGAACACGGTAATCCTCGAATCCGGGAACTTGTTCTATCACCGGGAGGGCGACCATCTGTCCCAAGGAGGTGTCGGATTTATCGTCCACAAGTCTCTCGTTAACAACGTAGTAAAGATTGGGAGTGTGTCGACGAGGGTTGCGGACCTTATCACCAAACCATACAGGTTTACGCACCAACCTCGACACACCACGATGAGGAGGTGGAGGAAACGTATGAGAATATTTCTACAGAAACAGAAACAGAAACAGAAACTTTTTTATTCAATATAGATTATAAATAATACTTATTGAAAGTCACTCTTTTGTATGATTACCACTGGTTCGAAAAAAAACCTCTGTCCTGGGAAGAACCAGCAAGAAACCCAGCGGGACTTTTTTTTTAAATAACAGCTTACAATCATGTATGTTACACAAATCAACAACACAATAAATTAGAAATAGCTTGGTAGCGATCACCTCATTTCCAGGGGTTATTATCATCTATAAATTCATTAATATTATAATAATCCTTTTTATACAAACTTAGTTTAATAAAGTTTTTGAACTTTGAGCAGGTCAAATTTTGTATATTTACTGGAATTTTGTTGTAAAAGCGTATACATCGTCCCAAGAATGAATTACTGACTCGATGGAGTCGAGTAACTGGTACTACTAGCTTGTGTCTGTTCCTAGTATTTACAGAATGAATATCACTTATTATTGTAAAACTACTTTTATTTTTGTGTACGTACATTACATTTTCATAAATGTATTGAGAGGCCAAAGTTAATATATTTATTTCCTTAAATTTTTGTCGCAGCGACTTTTTAGGCTTTAAATCATAAATTGCTCTTATGGCCCTCTTCTGTAAAACAAATATAATTTCAGTGTCAGCTGCGTGTCCCCATAGCAAAATACCATACGACATTATGCTATGGAAATAGCTAAAGTAAACTAGTCTAGCTGTTTCAACACTAGTTAGACTTCTAATCTTTTTTACGGCATATGCTGCAGAACTAAGTCTGCTTGCTAGTTTTGATATATGGGGTCTCCATTGAAGCTTCGCGTCTAGTGTGATTCCAAGAAAAACGATGGTATCTACAAGACTCAGTTTCTCCCCATTTAAAATTACATTAGTATTTAATTGTTTGACATTTGGAGTCATAAATTTCATACATTTCGTTTTAGTGCCATTTAAATGCAAATTATTAACATTGAACCAATTTACTAATTTAGATATAGCATTATTTACTTCGTCATATTTTAGCAATTGTCGACTTAATTTGAAAATTAAAGAAGTGTCATCTGCAAATAATACTATATCATGGTTATCTCCTACTATGTAAGGTAAGTCATTAATGTATACAAGAAACAGAAAGGGGCCGAGAATTGAGCCTTGAGGCACGCCCATTTGTACCATCGACCCGGAAGAACTCATACTGTTAATGACAACTTTTTGCGTTCTCTTACTTAAATATGAAATAATTAATTTAAGAGCATCACTTCTTATACCGTAGTGTTGAAGTTCATGCCAGTGTTCATGTTCAGCCATGCAATCCTCCAAAACCCACTATACGGTGTTAATGGGAGACTTCAACGCAAAACTAGGCACAAGAAAGAACGGTGAGCTGAAAGTAGGTAAATTTGGAATAGGCCAACAGAACCCAAGGGGCCAGCAGCTGGCCGAGTTCGTGGAGAAAGAGGGACTCTTTATGATGAACTATTTCTTCCAGATCGGCCCCACAGGAAGTGGACCTGGTAGAGCCCCGACGTTTCGCCAAAAAATGAGATTGACTTTATTATGACGACCAGGCGACAACTGTTCGATGATGTCTCAGTGATCGCGAGGGTGAAAACTGGTGGCGATGGTTAGAGGCATACTGTACCTAAACGTTAAGTTGGAGAGGTCTCGTCTAATGAAGTCAACGCTCCGTACTCCTCGTGCTCTAGTCCAAAATCCCGAACCTTTTCAGCTCGAGTTACAAAACCGTTTTCAGTGCCTAGAAGACTGCAATGAAGTGGGCGATATGAAAGCTAAGCTCTTGGAAACTGTCCATGCGGTCGGAGCTAAGTTATGCAAGACCCGCCACAGAAGAAAACAAAAACTCTCCGATCACACTCTTAATCTCATGACTGTTAGACGGGAAATGAAGCTGCAGTCTCCAAAAGATTTGATAGCATATAGGCAACTGAACAGACAGATCTCCAAATGTATGCGGCGGGACTTACGAAACTTTTTTTTTAAGTTTATTTGGATTGCCAACATAAGAAACAGCAATAAATGTTTGGTTACATAACAGTAATATAAATTTTACATGATCAACTGCTCTTATAATTAAAGGCAATCACAGCATGCGTTGTGTTACAAAGTTAAACAAATTTCATAAAATTATGTGAACTAAAAAATTTAAAGAAAATAAATAAAAGCTGATTTGTACAACCGCAGTTTAACGTACGTCAACATGCTTAAATTTGGTCATAAATTGAGTGAGGGTATCATAGTAAATGTCAAGGTCGGGTATATTTTTGGGGAGCTTGTTGTACAGACGAGATATACGGATCACTGGGGAGTCACGACCCAAGTTTGTCCTACAAAATTTGTTCTTAAAAAGACTGCACCCACACACACTCTTGGTATTCTGGATGGTACGTTAAATTGGAATTTAGACAATAAATGGACATAGTCTATGTGATTATTTACAATTTTATGGCAGTATATATAATAAAGGCCGGCAACGCATCTGCAATTCTCCTGGTTCCCCTGGTGTAGCAGTTGTTCATGGGCGGCAGTAGTCACTTAACATCAGGTGAGCCACATGCTCGTTTGCCCCCTTTCCTATAAAAAAATGTCTAAGTGGTTTCGGTGTAAGGAATGGGGCTCTAGTTAAAAATGCTTGATTTTTTAACTATAGGTTTTGATATTTCTTGGAGTACCAAAACGGTAGGTTACGCTACGAATTAATTTCTTCTGAACTTTTTCGAATCTGTCTATGTGAGTTTTATAAGTAGGGCACCATACTGTGCTGCAATACTCGAGCTTGCTCCTTACAAAACTGTTGTAAAGCTGAATGACAGTTGCTGGTTTTTTAAAATCCCTTGAGTTTCTCAATATAAAGCCTAACGACCTATTTGCTTCCCTCGCTATCTTGTCAATATGGTATGAAAACTTCAAATTGCTATCCATTATGACACCAAGATCTCGAATAGTAGTCACTTCTTCCAACTTGGTTTGCCTATTGTGTATTTTGACTGAAATTTATTACGTTTTCTGGTGTACTTAATGTGACAGCAATTCGCAGCATTTAGGAACATTTTATTATTGTTACACCATTCCTGAAGAATATTAATGTCTTCCTGGAGATGTTGGGCGTCGGAAGCTGTTGATACCGTTTTTGTGATTTTAAGGTCGTCATCAAAAAGATATACATCGCTGTGGTTAATCACATGTGTTATATCATTGATAAAGATATTAAAGAATAACGGTTCTAAAATCGAGCCCTGGGGTACTCCTGAAAATGCTTCAAATAGCCTTGATTGTTCTCCATCAATTACCACCCTGGAAAAGCGATTTAAAATGTAACATTTACACCATTCCAGTGGGTTATCTGTAATCCCAAATAAATATAATTTATGAATCAGGATGCTGTGGTTCACTTAGTCAAAGGATTTTGGAAAATCTGTATATATAGCGTCAACTTGTAAGCCTTGATCTACTTTTTCTTTTATATCAGAAATAAAGAGAATAATGTTAGTGTTGGTCGACCTTACTGACATAAAACCATGCTGATCTTCGATTATGTATTTTTGAGTATGCCGATAAATTACAGAGTGAACTAATTACTCAAATGCTTTCGATACTGCTGACAAGATAGATATAGAACGGTTAGTGGCTAGTTTCCATTCATTAGGGAATATGCCCATTTTTAGTGATCAATTGTATAGAAAAGTTAGTGGAAAAGTCAACGTATCTGCACAGTTTATTAAAAGTAGTGGATGTATATTATCAGGGCCTACCCCCCTTGTGATATCCAGGTTTTTCAGTTTATTTTTAACATCCTCTTGTCTAAATTGAATTTCCCCGATAACATCAAAGGAATTAGCAATGAATCCTGTGCAAATATTATTTGAATTGTTGTCGTTAAGATCTCTTTCATATATTGGAGAAAAATGAGATGCAAACATTTCCGCTATTAGCTTTATATCTGATGATGTATCATGCTTTAAGGTAATGGTATTAGGATATGATGAGCAGTACTTTCAAAGAGTTTTTATATGTGTCCAAATCTCTTTGGGGTTGGTTTTAATATCTGTTTCTATTGTTTGTCTTTTTTTCTCTTTGTCTTTTAAAAACGTTACCTCCACACTAGGATTTTCTCCTGTGTCGTGGAGGCAGTTTACAAACATAAATTGCACGAGGACAAACATCCAGACCGGAAATAATTATTTTTAGGCCATACAAATACTTGTTCCGTGCGGGATTCGAACCCGCGGCGCCCAGCGTAACAACTCATTGCTAAGCCACTGCGCCACGGAGCCGTCAATTACTTATTACTTACTACTTATTGCACTACTACTTATTATTACTTATTGCATCTATTTATTTATTATAGCACTCCTTCATCAGCTTATTACAGTTTTCCCTTAAATATTCAAATTCTATTTGATCTAGTGGATTTTATACTTTTTAATTTTTTTTGGTATCTATATTTTTGTCTTAAAAATTAATTAAATGAGACGAGTACCACACAGGATAAGAATCATGGACGGATTTAGTCATAGGAATATGCTTTTCAATTTCATAGTTTAGCAGTTCACAAAATCTTTTTACCATTTCATTAGGATTATAAAAGGAACTAAATTCATCCTCCCATGACACCGATTCTAGATTTATAAAAATTACGTTTGGTAGGACGTACTTTTCTAGTGCTTTCCAATAAGATTTTCATTTTAATTACAAGTGGAGGATGAAACTTGGCAATATTTCTTACAGGATCTTGTGTCTCCACAACATCCAAGACATTTTTATTGCAAAGTATCAAATATAACATATTATTTTTTATGTTAGTTACACATTTAAATTGTTTTAAGTTATTGAGACTTATAAAATCAATAAATTTACACAAAAGTTCATTGCCACCTAATCTTGATGGTAACACATGATTAAAGGTGTTGTTTCTATTATTGCCTAGCCAAGTTATTCAACTCAAATTGAAGTCACCGGCAATAAGTGTGTACTCCCTATCAGTGCGGGATGCCCAGTATACCATTTGCTTTATCTATAAAAATGTCTAAAGTATGTTAAGTAACTGGAGGGGGTAAATACACAGCGCATATTAGTATTGTAATTGGGTTTTTGGAAGAGTTAGATGTAACCGATACCCAAACATCTTAACAATCAGTTTCCCACTCTACGATATGCCTTGACGCGAGTCGTTTGGATACAGCAAAAAGCACACCCCTGCCCTTTTTCAACCCTGATAGAAGAGAGGTTTCACGGTCTCGTCTGTACAAAACATAGCCACTGGCATATAAATTTCAGCATCATAGCAACCGTTATTGAGCCAGGTTTCTGTGAATATATAAACATCGTATTTATTATTAACAATATGTTGACGTACCTTTACTGCATTTGTGTTTAAGCCTCTTAACTTTGGTAATATATGCTTAAATGATCTAATAACACAAGTTAATCAAACAAAATTATATAAAATAAAAAAATAAAAAAACCTCTATAAACTAAGTTTGCTATGAAGACTAATTTAATTCAGACAATTCTTAGATGTTTTTTTATTAATTTGTACTCGGATGTTTCAGTCAAATATTATTCCTCCCCTGACACAAACAAATTTGTAGTTGAGTTATTTGCCTTAGATCTTGCTGCAGCATATATCTCCTTTTGGGCGGGTGACAGATGTTCTACGACAAATACGAGATGCCAATGCCGAGATGACTACTATTGAGCTTTTCACTTCTACTATTGAGCTTTTAACTTCAATACAAGCCAACTGTCAAAGCTGAAGACTGAGTGTGGCAGCATCGTTTACGGGACACCTGAGATTTTAAATGAGATTGAGAGGTTCTATGGGCTGCACACGCCATCGTTGGAGCCAGACGCAAGTGTGAGTAACGATGCAAGAGCGATTCTTATCCGACACTATTCCGAAGATATCGCGGACGACAGTGTGAGCGAGATAAGAATGGCTCTCCAGCACCGTAAAAACGGCTAGGCTCCAGACGAGGATGGAATTACCGCGTAACTTTTGAAAGCGGGTGGAAAACCGTACTTGTAGTCCTTCAGAAGCTTTAAATCGGTCCTCTATGGTGGCACTACTCCAAAGGCGTGCAGCAGAAGTGCGGTGGTCTTGTTCTTCAAGAAAGGTGATAACACTTTCTTGAAGAACTACACCGATTTCCCTCCTGAGCCGCGTCAACGTGCTGTTTTCGAGAGTCATTACGAATCGTCTCGCATGCAGACTCGACGACTTCTAGCCTCTTCTAGACTTCTAACCTTTTCGGAAGCCAAACAAGCCGGTTTCCGAAAAGGTTTTAGTACCATGGACCATATACAAACCCTTCGGCAAATTGTATAGATGACAGAAAAGTACAATGTGCCGCTTTGCCTTCCGTATGTGGACTATGAGAAAGCCTTGTATTCCATCGAAATTTGGGCAGTGCTGCAGTCCCTTCAGCGGTGCCAAGTTGACTGTCGGTATATCGTAGTGCTGAAGTGTTTGTACAGTAGAGCTACGATGGCTATCCAAGTACAGAATCAGGGTACGAAACCTATCCAATTGCAGAGAGGTGTAAGACAGAGTGATGGTATATCCCCGAAACTCTTCACCACTGCATTGGAAGACGTTTTCAAGCTACTGGACTGGAAAGTATACGGTATTAACATCAATGGCGAGTACATCACTCACCTTCGCTTACGATATAGTCCTTATGGCAGAATCACTGGAGGACCTAAGCATGACCTCAATAGTGTTTCCCAACGGATAGGTCTTAAGATGAACATGGACAAAACAGAGACCATGTTTAATGTCCATGCTGTTGACAAGTATGTTTACTTGGGACAAATAGTTCGACTATGTAAGTCCAACTTCGACCGAGAGGTAAATCGACGGATTCAACTCGATTGGGCACCGTTCGGGAAATTACTGCACATCTTCTCGTCAGGTATACCTCAAAACATGAAAACGAGACTGTACAACCAGGGCGTATTGCCAGTGATGACCTATGGAACTGAGACGTTGTCCTTCACTGCTGGTTGGATGAGGAAGCTCAAGGTCGCTCAGCGAGCTATGGAGAGGGCTTTGCTCGGAGTTTCTCTGCGTGATAAACTTAGAAATGAGGATATCCGCAGTAGAACCAGAGTGACCGACATAGCCCAACGGATTAGTAAGCTGAAGTGGCAATGGGCCGGCCAACCGACTAACGATTGGGATGTTAGGTTCTCGAGTAGAAACCTCGTACCGGCAGGCGAAGTATAGGGCATCCCCCTACTAGATGGAGAGACAACCTGGTAAGACATGCTGGAAGTGGATGGATGCAGGTGGCTCAGGACCGTGCTTTGTGGCATTCCTTCGGGGAGGCCCATTTTCAGCAGTGGACTTGTGTAATGATGAAGATGATGATGAACCATTTTTTTTAATTGTCTGTCTGTCTGTCTGGGTTAATCTTCGGAATGACTAAACCCATTGCGATGAAACTTTATGAACTGGTAGAGAGCAATGCTAGGAGGGATCTAGGCTACGTTTTATATGAATACTTGAAGTTTTTTAAAAAAAAAGAAAGATTGATAAAATAAATGGTATTTGACTTATATGATATATGGATTAATAAGTTAATTATTATTATAATAAGATATTATGTTGATATTGTCAGGGTGTGTGATCTTAAATATATATTATTAATAATAATAATAATAATCGTGTAGCGTTTAAAAATATCCACCAGCTTATATCATCCTGTTGGTGTGGTTAAAGGCGACAAAGGGAAACAAATCAGGTGATGAGCAGCAGCGCCTTTGTAATAACGACTAAAAATTAAGAACAACTACTATGAGGCAATCTATGGGGAGGCCTATGTTCAGCAATGGACTTTAATATATAAATAACGCCACATAAATTAATTCTATGCAGTTAAAGCCGGGGCGGGTCGCTAGTAATTACAAAAACAAAATCAAAAAGTCTATTTTTATTTCTATTTATATAAAAAAGCTGACAAAGAATGTTTACGACAAAACAAATCGTTTACGTTCATCACATCACTATTGAAAAGGTAAATCAAGGGCTCTTAGTACCGTGTCTATTCCGATATTTTGAATAAACAGTGACGTCACCTCACCAAAACAGATGCCAGATGTCAGCTGTGTTCTATTTCCTGTTTCACTAACTGGATGCTCACCGACGCCGCCAACAATATTCACGGATGAATAATTCAACTCGTCCCTGTCAACGCCTCGAGTTAGGAAGCTTTGTGTAGTGCAAAATGTTGTGTAAATTCTACTATTGTCACACTCGCCCTAAAATAACTATACTGAAAATAAAGCCAGCTAACTCTTTTTTTTAAATAAAACTAATTTTACGGATTTTATCGCGTATATTCATCTATTTTTATATTCCCGACGTTTCGGGTGCTTTCCAGCACCCGTGGTCACGGGGGACTGAGGTGTTTGACGTCCTGCTGTCATAGTTAGCCCGGCTACCTTCAGTTTTTTAATATTAATTTTTGGTCCGATTTACGCAGAATGAGCTTACAGTATCTTGAAGTCTAGCAGTGATATACTTGGGTTTGGATTTGATTTTATTAATTATGGGATCCCAAGCAGATGGCAGCACCCATCCATCTTCTCTATTGAAATTAGGATGTTTTTTAATTTCAATAGCCTCGCGAATCATCCTTGGGAGGAATCGGTGTTCTTTTGCGAGGATTTGTGGTCTATCAAATCTAATGTAATGGCGGGGACGATCTTGAACATGTTCACAAACTGCAGACTTCCCGATACGTCGGTGCTTCACGTCAGCTATATGTTCTTTAACGCGGGTTTTAATAGATCTTTTTGTTTGTCCTATGTACGAGATGTGCCAAACCACCGAGGTTGTATGGGTTACCGAAAATACACAAACCAAACGCTCCACTACGTCCTATAGTAAGCCAGATCGATTCACCAACTTATAAGTTGGCTCAACACTTGGCTAAAATACTGTCACCACTAAGAGGACATACATACCAGAGCACACACAAAGGATTCATACCATTTTGTTAGTGAGATTAAAGACCTACATCTCGCTGACAATGAAACTATGGTCAGTTTTGATGTTCAGTCACTATTCACATGCCTACCTATTGAAGACTGCATCTCAATTGTTACTAGAAAGCTAGAAGATAACAACATGCCTACAGAATATGCAGTATTACTCAAACACTGCCTCACATCTGGCTATTTATTGTGGAAAGAAGAATTCTACATGCAAGTAGACGGAGTGGCAATGGGCTCACCTGTATCACCCGTAGTCGCCGACATATTCATGGAGGACTTTGAGGAGAAAGCCCTTCTTACTGCTCCTGTAAATCCAAGATTCTACAAGCGGTACGTAGACGACACTTTCACAATTTTACCATCTGACAAAGTAACTGCATTTTTAAACCACCTTAATTCCATAAACCCTAAAATACAATTCACAATGGAGTTAGAGGCAAACAATACTTTAGCTTTCCTAGATGTTTTAGTCATCCGAAATCCTGATAACACTATTGGTCATACTGTGTACAGAAAAAATACCCATACCAACCGATATCTAAATGGTGAATCTCATCATCATCCTTCAAAGTTAGCTACCGTGGGAAAATCTTTGTTTCAGAGAGCACGAGGGATCTGTGACAGAAAACATCTGGCCGCCGAGCTTCAGCACGTCGAGCAAGTACTGCAAGACAACAAGCTTTGGGTCCCACGCCTACGTCACAGTGACCGAGTGAAGCCAGCCACAGTCGAGCGTGTGCCTGCTGTACTACCCTATGTCAGAGGAGTCACAGACAAGGTTGGCTACATCTTGAAGCGAGCTTCCATTAAAACATACTTCAAGCCGCTGAAGAAGATTGGTCAATTTTTACCATCCGTCAAGTGTCATATCCCTCTACAAGATGCAGGAGTGTACAAGCTGGATTGTGAATGTGGTCTCTCGTACATAGGACAAACAAAAAGATCTATTAAAACCCGCGTTAAAGAACATATAGCTGACGTGAAGCACCGACGTATCGGGAAGTCTGCAGTTTGTGAACATGTTCAAGATCGTCCCCGCCATTACATTAGATTTGATAGACCACAAATCCTCGCAAAAGAACACCGATTCCTCCCAAGGATGATTCGCGAGGCTATTGAAATTAAAAAACATCCTAATTTCAATAGAGAAGATGGATGGGTGCTGCCATCTGCTTGGGATCCCATAATTAATAAAATCAAATCCAAACCCAAGTATACCACTGCTAGACTTCAAGATACTGTAAGCTCATTCTGCGTAAATTGGACCAAAAATTAATATTAAAAAACTGAAGGTAGCCGGGCTAACTATGACAGCAGGACGTCAAACACCTCAGTCCCCCGTGACCACGGGTGCTGGAAAGCACCCGAAACGTCGGGAATATAAAAATAGATTAATATACGCGATAAAATCCGTAAAATTAGTTTTATTTAAAAATGGCCAGCTAACTCTTCCAATATGGAATCACGCTATCACGAATAATCCATTTGTTTACTTTTCAGAAAATAAAACAGTAAACTAGTTTTTATTGAATAAGGCTGATAAACGAGCACACAGTCCACCTGATGGTAAGTGGATGCTGTGGCCCATAGATATCCATATCTATCCTCGATGAAGGATCAAAATTTTTTTACCCCTGACGACTAAGATGGAATACCCCTATTTCCAGTAAAAGAATTTCCGGTTCTCTACACTCACCGTGCAAAACACAGCAACATTAAGATGAAGTGCTGGTGCGTTTCTCATGTTAATTTCACGCCGTTTTCTATGAGAGCATGGCACTTCCCCGTTAGGGCTTATCCATTCGTGCTACAGCTATAATATAGCTGCGGCATGGCTCCATCACGCAAATGATATAATAATATCCAACATTTTCATCATCATCATCGTCGGCCCGTAAAAGTCTACAACTGAAAATGGGCCTCTCAGTACTTCTTAGTACCATTGTATTGAGATTTTTCCTTAATCGTCACACTCGGCAGGCGAATTGGCGACTGCAGCACCTGACGTTTCGCAACTTTTATGGTGCTCGTCATAATCGGTTATACTGTGACCTATCAGCAGTCTAGAAGATCTTTCTTGAATATCCCATAGTTGCTTCTTGCGATGAACTAGTGATGGGTTCTCATGGTAGATGTGATATAACTATAACCGTATGATAGTGGTTAATTTTAATTTTATTACATATTTAAAATTTTGTACGTGGTAGAGCCATGCTGCAGCTATATTACAGCTGTAGCATTCGAAACACAGCAGCACTGCAGCTTAATGCTGCTGTGTTTTGCGCGGTGAGTGTAGAGAACCGGAAACTCTTTTACTGAAAATGGGGGTATTCCATGTTCGTTCTTGGGGTAACAAATTTTGATTCTTCATCGAGGATAGATATGGATATCTATGGGCCACAGTAACCACTTACCATCAGGTGGACTCTGTTTTCGTTTATCACCCTTATTCTATAAACAATCGTTTATTGCTTTATTTTATGAAAAGTAAACAAATGGATTATTC